>CP103037.1:0-742896 GCA_024752435.1 Allantophomopsis cytisporea
TTGATTGTATACTATATAAGCACTAATTAAATATAGCAACCTAATAAGTTCAATTATATATAACACTATAATTCTAAGTAGCAATCAAAATTAGAGTTAAGCAATTATCTTTGCAGCACTGAGAAGAGGTAGGTGCTCGATTCTAGTGGTTCTATATAGTGCTGGTTGTACTTTAGTCGCTCTATTAATCAGCTACTTTTGGAATTGTTTGGTTCTAATTCGGTTGTAGGTTAATATACAGTATACTTCTAACCTTTCTACGACATACAACTCGTTATAAAGCGTTTCAATATACACCTTTTACATTAAGTCTTAGACGTTGAAGCTAATTGCTTTATAAGGTTATACGCGAAATTCATTGTGCTAGAATATATACGGATCTTAAACGAACGAGTCTTCGAAGCGTCTTTAGAGCTGAGTCCCAGACTTGCAAAGCTACCGAAACATATCAGCGTATTGTTAATTAATACACTATGCGTTGACGTACATTATCGTATCCAAGTACCATTTACAATGTCCGTTCATCAAATTGTATCACGTCTCAATCTACCCCGGATTCAGACATGTTACCTCCGAGGTAGAGTTTGGCACTATCTCCGTCGAGTGCTGGGTAATGGATTTGAAACCACTATACAATTACCGAGATATATAGCCTTATAGGAAGGTATCATTTTATAGGTGTTTATATCGATAAACACAGCTTGCGGACAACAATTTTGTATCATTCTCTAATCTACATATAAAATCTTGAATTTATCAATTTCCAATACTATAGCCCAAACTTATGCAAAAGACAAATCAGCTGGTTTTTCGAACTGCATTGAGCGTGTTGCTATTGTTGGAGTATATTAATACAGACTCTTCAACTAGGATATATCTAAATCCTCGAAACTAGTAGGCTGACACTATTATAGGCTAGCAGATCTGTAGGAACATATATCACCCAAGAACTCCTCAAGACAGGGAAGTATACTGTCACCGCGTTAACCCGATAAGATAGTGAGACCTCCTTACTAGATGGTGTCAATGCTGTTCAAATCAACTTCGGTGACGAATCAACAATTATTACTACTCTTTAGAGGCAGCAGGTCCTTATCATCACTTTGTCTGTTAGGGCGCCCCCGGGCACACAATCCAAATTGATCCAAGCTGCTGCCAAGGCCGGCGTCTCCTATATTCTACCAAACACTTGGGGCTGGGATTTCACCAGTGACTTATTCTCCAAAGAGATTCTACATGGAAGTTCTAGTCTTGAAGCCTGCGCTAAGATCAAAGCTACTGGCATATCATAGATCGCCGTTGTTTGTAGCTTCTAGTATTAACACAGTCTGTTGACTGGAAGTGAGTAGTTTGGTTTTGACTTCAAGAAGAGAAAGGTCACATTCTTCGATGATGGAAACACTAAGATCAATGTCAGCACATAGGAGCTTTGTAGACTAGCTGTTTCGGCACTGCTAAGCTTAAAAGACTTGCCGGAGGATAAGAATGATTAGTACCCTATAGTAAGTACCTAGCATAACAAACCACTCTATATCTCGAGTTTCTTAATTAGCTAGAAGGATATGTTCAAGAGCTAGAATAGAGTTAGTGGCAATAAGGACGAGGACTAGAACGTTGATTATAAGCCAACAAACAAACGTTACAAGATAGGATTGGCTCTTTTGCAGCAGGGCGAAAGAGTTGGCTTTGCAATAGCTATGTACTCTCGTATCTTTTATCCTGACGGGGATGGCAATTTTCAAAAGAAGCACAATCTTGCCAACTCTATGCTTAGATTGCCCGAAGAAAGACTAGATGAGCGTACTAAGGTCGCTGTGAAGATACTTAACAGTAGTTGGACATATTTTAACCGCGTAAATGTTGACCTCTATTCAGAAAATTGAGATATTCTTGCAAAAGAAATGGCACCTGAAGAGAAGAGAGCGACCACCTCAATTACATATGAATCTAGACTACTACATAGTAACTTGAATTGGTGTGTAGCATAGGCTTCGCAGTATTAACCAGAGAAATACCCGATTTTAGTAGTCTTCCAATCACATAGTGTAGCATTGTAGTCACTTTGTTGAGCAGCAAATTCCTAACCCGTTTGTAGTTTGAGGAAGGTATAGCAGGCTGAAAGAACCAACGCAGGGCTCAGAAGTATTTTATACTAGAACATATTAGAGAAGAAAAGAAGGAATTTGACTTTACTTCTTCTCTATTCCAACAAACCGCAAGTACTGCTCAACTAGGTCCTTCACTGTTTCCTTAAAGGATATAGATTTCTAGCCAAACGCCTCCTTTGTTTCTCTAGTATCCAACCTCCAAGGTCTTAATGCTATACTACCTTCCAATTTCAAGAATCCTTGCTTTACTACTTCCGGAAATTCCCTCTTAATAGCCTTCTCCGTGTCCTCCCAACAGATCCCTTCCGGAACGTCTGAGCTCAAGATATAGTCTCTATTACCTAGCACAGATAATTTCAAGCTGTCGATATATACCCTCGCTACATCGTCTACATATACTATTGCCCTATTCATCTCAGACATTTTAACGTCTATAAATGTACTCAGTACCATTCCGCGAGAACTTGTCATCAATTCCTGAATATTTGTAGCCAGCTCATCAAGCCTAAAAACCATTGTAGGCATGAGGCTTACAAACTCAAAGCTCGGCTTCTCTTTCTCCAAGAATTCTTTTGTAACTATACGCGACAGAGTTTTGGAAGCGAAATAAGCCTCTATAGCCGAGGAAGCTTTTACAGGCTTAGAGTTGATGTCGGCTGCAGTGTAGAGTATAGAGTCTGGGGTAGGAGGGGCAGGACTAAACATCTAGTCGAAGGAAACGAGGGTAACAGCTAAGGAGGTAATAACTACCCGTTTGACGGACGGAATTCGATGAGCGGCTTTAAGAACCGCAAGGGTTATATTTATAGCGGGTGAGATAATATCGCGGTTGTAATCATCGGTCTAGGACAGGTTAGCTTGTATTTGAAGAGGCGGATGACAGAAGTTGACTTTATTGGTAGGTAGAGATGCTACGTGAAGAATCCTAGTGATACTACCCTCAAAGTAAGGATCTAAGGATTCTGTAATTAAAAGATCTGGAATAAGGATCCATTCGAGGTTCTTGGTATAGGGTACAACACGACTGTAGGACTCAAGCTTTTTCACCTGTTTAGATTTTCGAACAACAGCTTGTACTTTGAATCCGCTTTCGAGAGCTAGAATTAGTGTCTTAAATCTAATGTATCTAGAAACTCTAGTAATCTAGGATATGTGAGCATTCATTCTTTAACGCTAATTTAGAGGGAGGCTTACGAGAATGAGATCTCCTGCTATAATAGATTACAATGAAATATAGATGATGTTCTTCAAAGTTCAGATGAGCTTGGTATAAACAATACGAATGGAATTTGTGTTATTCGTAAAGAATGATAATCATTGAGTGATAAAATGAATAAGAGGGCGGGTTAAATACTATTTTAAATATACTTGCAAGCAAACTTGCACAAGACAAAAACATCTGCAGACTAAACAATAATGATGCAACTACGTTCTTCTTGCACGGAAAATAGTAATGCTTGGGGAAGTTATCGTCGGAAGTCTATGTTAATGGAAAAGCAACACGGAAAATCGACAAAGCACTATAACGTAAGTCCGCAGATAATGATCTCCGACGGCTTAATGCTACATGCTACATTGTACCACTGTTTTTTTATACCGAGGTAAAGTATTGAATAAGAAAGTAAATAGCTTGTTCATAACGATTTGATTCGAGTCAACTCGATGAGATTTTGACGAAGTCTATGAAAAGAGAAGTTGTAGGGACCCTATACTTTAGGTCTCGGCGGCTGGGGGACAGATATTCGACTAGTTAATCAATCTAACCGAACGAAGTATGGCACTGTATATCATCGACTGCTATAACCCAGGGTCCATCTCAACTTACAATAGCTCTTCCGGAAAGTTCTTATCTTGAAAATTCCATTCGAGTTACAATAGACTCACCTTCCGAGAAAGCCCCTGAACATCCCGGCCGTCAAAACGATACTAACTCCAGACCGTTTCTCTGCAAGATCTGCTCAAAGGCATTTACAAAACGTTAACTTCCCTTAATTTGTTTTTACTTGTAGTACTCTGTACAGTTCTACAGCTAATAACATTCTAGGGCTATTACAGAACTGCTACGTACTGTACTACCGCAAGAAGTTAGAGGACAATCTCCCAGTATTACAAAAGTCATGTACTGCTTGTCGAAAGGCTAAAGTAAAATGCGAATCAGAATTTCTACAATGTCGTCGCTGTATAGGCAGAGATCTGGTTTGTATGTACGAGTTGACTCGGAGGAGTAAGAACTTGGCCGAGCAGCCTACATGTCCATCGCTGAATAAGCCAAAGTCTGATAGTACCTTAGTAGTCGAGACTTTAAAACTAGGAGGTCAACGTAAGATCTCTTGGGACATCTCTCCGAGTTGTAACAATCAGGCTTTGCTCGACTCAAACGTCGATCATTCGAGAGCTATGGCCATAGTACTAGATCTTTTGTATCAGAAAACTGTACACGAATGGGAACCTGATGCTAACTGTGCAGACGAATCTGAATGTTCTGATATCGGTGCCACTTTATATATCAATAGCTCGGACAATGATTTCTCCTTCGACTGGTTCTCCTTAGGTCCCTTACCAAGTCTGACCTTCGAGTCAACATTCTCAACATCGGCAGACTGTATGTTCCACACTCCCTACTTGGTCCTCCGGCCGATGGACTATAACTACTCATCTCAATTCACCTCCTTTATCTTGCCCCGAAGCCCTTTTATTCACGCTTACCTCTCGACTCGTTCGCAAATCGGCCGAACCTTCCTCCTGCAAAATATACAATCCTACGCCACCCTTCTTGCAACTTCCAACTTACCTTCTTTCATCCACTACATGTCTCTACCAACTCAAAGTCCTTCCCTTCCCTCATCTGCTCCACTAAAAATTTGCAAATCAATCATCTCTCTTTATGCCAGCAAGACGGCAGCGACAAGCCTCTTCATCTGGCGTTCTATAACGATGGAAAAGAACCGCTTTATGAACGAGCTTGAAGATGCAGATGAGTGGATTACGCTTTCAATGCTGCAAGCAATTACTCTGTACATTCTCCTCAGAATCTTCGACGAAGACTCATTTTCCGTCGACTTCGACCACGAACTTATTCATGCGATGACAGTAAGATCTTCCGACCTATCGAATGGATAAAGGATAACAATTTCAACTAATTCTTACAGAAAATTGCGATCAAAGCTGAGCAACGTCAACTTGTTTGCCAGGCTGAGATCGAAGGCCTGCGCCCTGATTGGAAGGAGTGGGTATTCTTGGAATCAAAGCGAAGGTTGCTTCTTCATTTTTTACCCTGCTAAAGCTAGTTTTGTTGATCAAAGGATAGGACGGTAACGGTACTTTTCATTCTTTACCTGCTATTCGACATCAAGCCGGAACAAAGAGCCAAATCTCACGTCGGGCTTTCGGTTCTCCCACTGCCGGCACAAAAGCAGCTATGGCAGGCTAGCAAAGAAGAGGAGTGGAATCGAGAGTATAATGAGATATTGAATGCAAGGGAAGGCGGAGGCTATTTAAGGTACGAGGATTTAACGGATCTTGGGAAGGGGAAGATAGCTAGGGAGAGGATGAAAGATCTGAACGCATGGATGACAAACGGTGATGCACTTGGAATGTTAATAATTATGGCTACGACAACACTGTGATTTTGACGTTCGCTGGATGCGAATAGACATTGATATTAAACAATGTTGATTTCATTATTAGGACATTGTTATTGAGTTTACAATTCTAGGTTAATCTACGACTATATTTGGGTTCAAAATTGGCTACTTTGTACACCGACAAAATATACTACGAACAACCCATTGAAATACTGAACCACCTAGCCGGCAATGCCTTCACTCCAAGTAGCAAAGCAAGGCATAGCATTCTAACGAATCAGCATGAGAATACGACAATAAGCGGGCATATTAACTAGAATATAATATAATACAATCCAGTGTCACTTGTTAGGAGAACAACTGGCGGGACCATAACCATAATATCGAATATTCAAACTTGTCTTACCTCAAGAAATTGCACGCAGAGAAATCTTGATAGCCCTAGATGAAGCCTACTAGATTTTTCGTGCAATCAAACAATAAAGACGGCCTATTACACTCTGCTAAAGCGCCTGTGTCCCGTGTGGCAGCCAATTTACAAGCAGTGGTATAGCCTTACATCGCCTTCAAAGCAAAACTCTCACGACGGCAGTTTAGGCTATCCTTGCACGCGCCAAAATCTGAATACGCAACTTAACGTAGCGAAACCAATCTATGTAGCTGCTGTAAACATATAACATTTTTGTAACAGAAGCGGGGTGAAGAATGGCGATATAGTTAATACCTACCTAAGAATATTCTGAGTTTCCAATCCACTGTGTATATCACAAACCATATGGTAGAACATTCGAAACTATGGATTTACATACTACTACTTTCGCGCGAGAACACTACTGAAAATTACCGCAATAGCCACATATAACAAATGCAGCTTTACAATGATGCGTTGACAAATTTCTCATACCTTGCATATCATCAATTCCAACAAGTACGCCAATTGGTCTCGTGGAAACTTTTTCACCATTAAGAGACTACTTTATAGGACCCAGGCCAGTTGAAACTTCGATTATTAGTTTCTTATAACATTGAGGTATATTAAAACCTTACTCGTAACAAATAGGGACTTGGACAAATGGTGTTGATCAATAGTGTTAGTCTGTTCGAAAGGATGGCTAAGTGATCCAACCAATTATCAGCCGGATTGCAAATGGTTATGTCAAGTCTGTGTACGGCCAAGAATTCAAAAGCTTCCCCCTATGTAGCGCGATGCACTTCACTCAAGCCAAGGTTTGAATTCATTGGAATGAGTTACCTTACTGGTACAACGACAGAATATTATACTGACAAGAGATGAAGTTCCAAGAAACATGTCATCAGAATCTTATAGGTTCTTATAAAGCGAGCGCGAAGACATTGGAGTTCAAATCCCTCAAGGTACACACTTTGCAAACAAAAGACACATTGTTTATTTTTCAAGTGTGGCATAACTCTCTGCAAGGTCAGAACACACCGTGTAGGTTCGTGAATGCAATATATTTGATAAAAGTACTAAAAACCTCATCCAGGCAAAATGAGTCAAAACCGTGTAGAAGATGACATCGACCTATTTTTCGCCGGCTTCGAGAATTTCGACTACGACCGTACAACTTCTCCACGCGAAGAGTTTTTCCGCATGTCAAAATGCATGAACTGGCCGAGCCGAAAGTATGTCGAGACCCATTTCGAGAGAGACGAAGCCTGGCAAGCATTTCGCATTGCTCTTACACAGGTTTTCAACTCCATCTTTGGGTGGGACGTCAACGACGCCGAGGCATGGGGCCGGCTATGTACTATCCTACGAGCAAATCCCACCTCGCCAGCTCTTGAAGCTCGTCGAAAGGCAGGTGTCACAAATGTGCTAGATCTAGATGGGACTGATTAGGAGTCTAGGCTGCTGCCAAAATACATGTGAATTTGGTCGATCTGTTGATAAATACACGAGCAGGTGAGCAAGTAGATATATATGAGCATGAGAAAGACTTGGTTCATTACACAATTAGTACTGGCAAGTACTTTCCGAAAGAAGAGGCTTATGCTGGGGGGATTCTCAAATACCTTCTAAGGGAAATTGAAAACAAATACAATGGTCGAAGAGGGAAAAGGCGAGGAAGATATCAGCGAGGGCAGCAATAGATCATTTTAGCTTCTGATAACATTAATCGACGGACTTCGTATTCAAAACCATGAAGGCACTTTAAATTTCGAGACTTCCTAGCACAAATTGAAGCAGACAACCAACTATACTTCATACGAAATGGATATATATATAACGTAGTGTATGGGCTACTCGGCCAGTCCGGCTACTCGGCCACTTTGATATATTATGACGTACAATAGCTCTTATAACTTCACCACATCAATAAAATTATGAATCAAAACTCTGCCCAGAATGAAGAGCGCATTCAAGCCGCTATTCTAGCACTCAATAACAATGAGTTCCAATCAATAAGGAAGGCTGTACACCACTTTCAAGTTCCCCGGTTAATATTGGGTGACCGTGTCAAAGGGAAGCTTACACGCGCTCAAGCCAATGAACACCGACAGATTTTAACTAAACCTGAAGAGAATACTCTTGTACGATGGGTAAAGCGACTGATAGTAACTGGATTCCCTATATCTCCTGCGTTATTAAAGGAAATGGCTCAAGAGATCCTCGAAAATCGCGTAACTTACGCGTCAAAACGCGTCAACGAACCTATAGAAACACCTATTATAGGCCACGCATAGCTATATAGGTTCTTAGAACGGCATAAAACACTAAAAGGAGTCTATTCGCGTCAACTGGAAGCTTGTAGGCATAAAGAAGCTACTCTAGAGAAAATTAGAGCGTGGTATTCTGTATTTCGGACACAATGCGAGGAGAAGAACTACGCGCTCTACAATATATATAATATGGACGAGACTGGGTTTGCTGTTGGAGCTACTTAGTCTACCCGTATTATAGTCGATTCTATCTAGAAATCGAACTAGAAGGTAACTACAGGAAAACAGGAGTAGATAATAGTCTTAGAGTATGTTAATGCGGCAAAGGATGCTTTACCTCTATTAGTTATATTTAAAGGTAAATATACTAATACTAAGTAGATTCCGCCAAACGCACCTAAAGAGTAGTACTTTTCAACTAGCTCGAGTAGTTGGTCCTCTAATAGCTATGGTTTTAAATGGCTACGTAAGGTTTTTGAACCTAAGTCTTGCAAAATCGCAGGTGATTTACCTCGACTTTTAATAATAGATGGCTATTCTAGTTATATTACAGGCAATCTTATTGTACTCTGTATAGAGAATAACATCGACATACTTATTCTCCCACCACATTGTTCTTATCTTCTACAGCCGTTAGATGTTAGTGTTTACAGACCGCTTAAGAAATACTATACTAAAGAGGTCGATCGGTACTTAAGAGTTGGAACAACAAGATTTCAAAGAGTTGAGTAGCTAGAAATCTATATGTATATTCGTACGTAAGCTCTATCAACCTCTAATATCCTTGGAGGATAGCAGGGAGCCGGGTTAAGCCTATTTTCAGAAAATAAAGTCCTTCGAAGCTTGCCAATAAACCAACTAGACCGACCAATAACACCTGAACTTTTTAGAAATTCTATAAGCTTAGACCTCTCCTTGTTACATAGCTCTCCTCCAGACGGTACTATACTACACCAATCCAACTTAGTATTTCATATTACACTCCAAAGTAGAGAATCACCGGCATCTCCTACTCAAAGATATGCGAAGCGCTTTACACGCCAAGTTGAAAGTCAAAATGCAGAGCTTACAATACTACGAAGGGAGAACAAGGATATGTTGGAAATTCTACAGACCCGGAAGAAGCGTACAAGAGGAAAGCGTATTGATTTAGAAGGTCAATTTGTATATTCTACTCAAGAAGTGTTGGATATTGTACAATCCTATGATTCAGCACCGGTAGCCAAGCGACGACGTGGTCGACCACGCAATGCATCAATCATTGGAAGTATAGATGAAGAGGATCAGGAGTCAATTGTGGAGCTATTGACAGACTCAGAATCAGAATTGGAGGAAAGTGTAGCTCGTAGGACTCGTTCTCATAGAATCAATTGAATAAAGTGGCCGAGTAGCCGGACTGGCCGAGTAGCCCATACACTACGTTATATATATATATATATATATAAAGTAGAAATGTGAAAACATACGAAGACCTAGTTTTTAGTACATAGTGAGCTCTTGCCCACTTCGAATAGTACAGCTGTTACTATGGTATCTCCTAGATAAGATAAAAATAGCAGAGCCTATAATTTCTTGATCAATTGGTTGCAAAATGCTGCGGACACACATTCAAAAGCCATGTAGAACAAATTTATACATACACAAATCAGACTGATTTAATTATTTACATGTTCGACGCACAACTTACAAAAGTTCCCACCAATAGGTTATCTACTAGTCCCCATGGCTAATCTATTCCGCTTAATCACTATTTTCGACTCATCGACACTTCATTGAAAATAACTCAAACGAATTTGGTGAACCTGGTTAGGAGCGTATCTAGACATCTAGTTGTCCTACGTTCTCTAAATTTTTATAGCCCGGACCTAGCTTACTACTGTGTTGGAGTAGGCAGCTTGGCCTTCTAAAAGAAGTGACGGGAATGGATGCTTAATATACCAAGCGCTTGGCTAGCTGTTAACCTCCCTCACGAATTAGGATGCCATTCCTGCAGTCACATGGTGAATCACATGCTGAATCTAATCAATAATAGCCTCATTACTGATTTTATCCCCTACAACATCTGTGAAAGAAACATACGATTTCATTAATCATTGTCACTCACCATAGCTACCTACCTAAGCATAGAGAACAAGACGCTGAATATTATACTCTCTGACCCGACGGTATTGAAAGAAAGTAAATGAATCCGAATATCAGCATATTCACATTATTGCGAACCTACCTCCAACCCAACCATTGTTCCATAAGCGCTCTCATAACGAGATTAAGAGAGTATCCACAATGTCCACAGGATCCGCAGTACAGAGGGTAGAATAAGATGTGTCCAAGAGTTCATTCTTCCTACTCGTACACTCTTAGAGCAAAGATTACTGAGTGTAATGCTCTGTGACCTAATATAATCGTTCAACATCATGCACTTGAGTCGCGTGACTTAACTGAATTCATAGCCTTGAAAATCAAATCTATATCGGAGTGCCATGGAGAGGCTCCAGGGTTGTCTCTGGTCGAGCGGGTTGGTGGGGCTCGGGACTCAGTTATGTTTGATGAGTTTGAGGAGTTTCGTTCATTGATTGAAACTTGTTCTGCGGGATTTGTGGTACTCTGATCATCATTCGAGACCTGGTCTGAGAGGCCTGAGGAGCCTGAAGCACTGGCCTGGCTTATGCGAGTTGAGGGTGATGATTCTGCGGCTGATCGTTCGGTTGAGCGGACACCTCTCGGCCTCCTCGCACAATCTTGAGGATAGCAAGTTTCGCAATCGTCACCACAGTCAGGTATAGCCTTCCGATACGACATATCTGATGATCAACAATGAGGAATGATCTCTGGTTGTTTCTGGAGAAAGAAAGAAAGAAAGAATTTGATGCAATATCCGTTTGGTTTGCAGTAAAGGTGTTAGTTGGAGTGAGGTTGTTAGATCGAATAGCTGCAGAGGACAATATATAATTGCTGATATGCCTGCTAGCTCAAAGCTCTAATGCGCGGTGCCTATGATGTTTTTTGAGGCTGTGATTGGTGTTACTTATCATTGAAATGACTCATAACTGTTGCCTTGAGCACCATAAGTTAGACACCCAATCAAAAGCTGTCAATCCGACGCCGCTCTCCAAGCCCTAGGACGAACAAAACTATAACATTACCTACATAGGTGGGTAGTTTACTTCAATTCTGAGACTTGTTCCGTTATGGAAGCTCTTCCTATCAATTGATCGAAAGTGGGGTTGGTCAATGCCAATAACCGCTGCTGCCTGAACGCAATGACTTCGATAGCAACCTCAATACTAGAAACCATTAATTGAACGAAATCACGTGTTGCTATCAATTGTAAGTGTGATTTTCAGGTATAAAACGGCTTGATTTTCTACTATGGGTCAACTACTCTACTTATGCAATTACTACCAAGTCCGTTCGTAGCTGTGAACTCCGAGCACATGATATATGCCTGAGGCTAGAAATTACATAAGCCTATCACAACTTACGCGGAACAGAGCTATTAATATTATTTGAGCAACATATTCAGAACATGGCTACTCCCGCCCTCGTGAGATAACAATCGGTACGATAGTTTGAGCTGAAATGAGCTTTTCTTGTATACCAAAGAGTTAAGCATGTTATGTTGTACAAGGCTCGGGTACTTTCGTGTTACATTTATCACATTTATGATATGTTGCTGTTGCTTGATTCGGTCTATAAGTGGAGTAGTAGTCTTTAATTTACAAGTAGTTCTCATAGACGATCATCATCGAAATATTATACACAAAATAAAACCGGGTCTAATTGACATATGGGGTACGAACGGTGCAATATAGATTATTATTCGCTCTAAACCACAGCGGCAAACAACACTATATAGTGGCTGGTATCATTCTATATATACAGATATGACTTGTTTATCTTCAAATACCTTAGGTAGGTATATACCCGGTTATACTATATATAGCGTAAGGAACTAGTCAATCATTCAATCAATCGTAGTAGAATAGGGTTCATTTTTGTTTCATTCTTTGGAGGCGAAGTACTTAGAAAGAATGCGATCTTGCGGCTTACTCTTGGCATCACTCGCGATAAGATGCAACTACTACTATAATTCCCTTCATATCATGTCTTGAATTGTGATATAAGTGATGTTGTTAAGTACTTGAGACTACTTTCAAACTCAGGTCTCTTCTGTCTACTCTCTTTATCTGTTCCTTATCTACTACCTTATTTCGTACAATAGTTGTCAGAAATCCACGCGCTTTTAGACGGTGCTCTCTTGAGCTGACCAAAACATCGGACTATAAGTCAGAGGAACTTTCCAACGATTTTTATCTGTATTTCAGTTCAAGATCCTCAGCCATTATCCAATGCTGATGATCACATCATGTTTCCAAAACCACAATTCCAAATAGGGCAGACCGCTTTTTCAGTTGCAATAGGCCTTATAGGCATATTCATTTATCGACATATACATAAGGTGAACGCCATGCCTACACCAGCAACAGCAACAAAACAATATTACCGCTCTGTGAGATCGGGGCCAACAATAGCGGAGTTATTATTTTCTTATCTAGCGTAAGCACGACTCTCTTCGGGGAGGGCGCTACCAACGTCGATTATCACCAACTCTCAGCGGAACTGCAGGGCTAATACAGACAGCGACAGCATTCGCAGCCGCTTCCGCTAGCGCTAGCAATCATACGGAAGAGATGCTCGTGACATTCCTTAACGCTACGATGTCGGGAACTATGGACCTCGAACAGACCGCAGATATAGATTGGCATCGTGGTGAGCTCACTAGTAATGGGGCGTCGACCTTTGAAGCGTGCGATAGCGCCAACATAGAGCGTAAATTCGAGTTGATAGAGCGAAGCACGTGGACTTGGACCACGTCGAAGAATCACGTATGTAGCAACTCCACAGTGTAAGTATTAGAGATTGCGCTTGATTATTCCGCATCCCAACACTTTACATCGCCGCCGAGGTCTTGGTATGACAATTCCGGTGACTCTACCACGTGTACCTCATGGTCAGCTGGGGAACATTCTTGCATTCCTATGCCCAGACCATAATATCTGACGCACTCAGGATCGACTTCGAAGCTTATAGTGCTCAATCGATTCGTATTATAGAATTTTAGTGCAGCAGATGTCTGTATCAGCAACCGAACGAGAGGATGTACGTAGTACGCGCGTCGGGGGCGTGTTACATAGCTATATGCATTTAGATAGAATGTGCCGGTGTGGCCATTTAGGCTTTGTGCTCAATACGTAGTACAGATTAGGCCCTCAGTAATCATATTATATTCTGAGACCGATTGACTGGTGATCCTCCCTCCCTCGCTGTCTTTTTGTCTTAAATGGCTCGTAGCTTTGAACTTGTTCTTTTGCGCATGTGCAGCTAATGTGGAACTTGTACGCCCTCTCATTTTGAGCCCGTTTAGTTCTTCCTCATAAATTATACGAACAACTTTTTTCGACCTAATTTGTTGTGGGAGAATATATCTAGATTGTAGATTCAGGTATAAACATATTGTAAGAGCAGATATTGATCTTGAAGTGGTGTACAAATATATCGGCTATGTGTAAGATATACCTTCAAGCCATAGGAAGAAGGAAACTATCCCCAACTCCGAGCATATATAGGAAGAAGAGAAGGTAAAAAGAAAGCGGAGGACTATCGTACATCCGGAGCGTTAAATCGTGACTTTGAAATACGTTGTGTGACTCGCCCGTATCAAGTCATGGAATTCTGGGGAGGCATAAAAATGTCTGAAGATGATATAGCATATGAGCTTGCAAGAACAAATAATGGTCATCTCATTGGAACTTGTACTTCCTAGCAAGTAATTCGTGTTTAAAGTGTGATAGTTCGAGTCTATTGCATATGATCAAGAGCTTTCAAGTGATTGGACATGAGTAACTTTTAGGCCTAAATAATTAAACGTAGGTTTCGTTAATATTATTGGCTCTAGACTGCTGGTTGGTATTTGTGGTAGCCATTGACGGTGGTAAGCCATCAGTTGATCACGATGCGTTGATAGGTGTATCCGACAAGCTAAAACGAAGCTTCACGGTCTAGTTGATGTTGGAGATGACCGATATCGATATCTGTCATGACACATTGGATCAATATGCTCAGTGGTGAATTTGTATCTTAATTGTACTTTGTTGTCACAGAAAGAGAAGCTCCATAAGAGACCCAAGCTACAGATTCTGTGAACATGACTTCCAAATAAGCTCGCACTTCCTTTTTGGGAACTACCCACTTCGATGGTAAGAACCATAAAACTACTACTACTACCAAGCTCAATTTGCACAAAAGTCAAACTGCAGCCTATGCTCAAGTCGATTGAAACGCGCAATTTTTACTCAGGATATTAATTGTCATGTTACCTGACGATATGCTTTCATTGTTGTATCTATCTCAGAGAAATACTGTATGTTCAATTTCTCGTTACAATATTGCGTAAACATCTGCCTTATCTTTTTACAAATTTACTCCTCTTCTCAATCCAAGTCTTCATATTCATAAGCCCTGGATGAAGTGTTCTCAACTTCGCAATGTCAGCTCCATACCCATCCGATGCAAACCAATTAATCATCAAACCCATCTCAGTTACTGCCCACGTCAATGCAGTTCCAAAAAAACTATACGTGGTTCCAATCGGTGCTCCAGTTGTCTTCTTGAAGCTCTCACAGATTTCATCGAAATCCAGCTCATCTCCGGCAATACCAATCGCTTTATGGTTCCATTCCAGTGGACTAGCGAACGCCTTTGCTGCGAAGATACCAACATCAATTGGAGTGACCCATTGCAGCGACTTTCCATGTAATGTATCGCGTAATGCTGTCATGAAGACCTTGGTTGGAAACCCAGGTTCGAGATTGTCCATGAATGCAACAGGTCTGAGGATTGTCCAGCCCATAGTGGCAGCTTTGTCTCGAAGGTGATGCTCAATCTTGTGTTTGGTCTGGAAATGACCGACTGGTGTAGGGGCGTCCCAACTCTTCTCATCTCCGCCTCGATCAACACTGCTATATACAAAATGTCTCACTCCCTGTTTGATACTCTCATCGATGAGATCAATGCCTTGCTTTATTTCGCTCTCCATTGTCACTCCTTTTCCCATTGAAACTTGCACCGAATACACACCCCAGATGGGCTGCTGGGCTATCTTTCGAGCAGTATTGAAAAGAGTTGGGACATCATCAAGATCACCTTGAATCAACCTAACATCGGGATACTCTGAAATGAGTTTCTGGGCGCCAGTACTGGTGGTATTGCGAGAGACGGCGAGTAGAGTGAACTCAGAGGCGTATTCTGGCTGCGAGAGTGCTTCAATAACAGCACCACCCTGCTTGCCTGTCGCACCGGTGATGAGCAGAAACTTGGCCATATTTTCTGTTTCTTGTTGTTCCTCACAAAAGGAATGATAGCTGTCTTCAAGAATATATGATCGTGAAACCCTGGGGACAAGCCAGAGACGATAAATATTCAGGTCGGAGGATGGCGTAAAGTGACATGACATCGGATGTGAATTGGAGAAGTCCATATCAATATATATCACCCGGTAACATCCGGAAACTAAGTTTCGGTTCGGTGACCGAGAAATTTGAGCGCGGTTTAGTGACATGTCCGTACTCATTCTCAAGCTACATAATTGACGTTGTTCCATCATGTTGATCGAATATCACTGATATTATATCGCAATCTAACGATCACATCATGTCTCCAGAAAACCGCTCAAACCGCCTCAATACGGCATATTCAGTCCTTGATAGCTACAGCCTGCTATCAGTTGATGCCCTTCTCGCCCCTCTATCTGATGATTTCACTCATCAGGTCTTACCAGAGTCACTTGGTATGCCTCTTCGGGAGAAAGCCGCTTTCGCTGCACACGCTGGTGGAATCACTTCTGTCTTCAAAAAATTCTCCATGGTTCCGCAAACTATTTTTGAGGATCCATATAAGAATTCTGTTGTGGTTTACGCAAAGATGATCGGAGAGTTGGTTGATCTTGGTCCGTGGGAAAATGAGTGTATCATCATGATGAAGATGTCCGAGGATGGATCTCACGTGGTCGAGTCAAAGGAATTTGTGGATAGTGCAAAGGCCAGGTTACTCAGAGAGAAGTTAACGACAAGGATGGAAGCAAAGAAAGCTGAGGCAATTTTTACAAAATAGTTGGCCATGTCATCAATGTTTTTTTTTATTTCGTGGAACTCTTCCAATAGTTTTTTCAGCATTTACAAAGTTCATGAATATGCAAACGCTTCAAATATCGTATACTAGATTCTCGTGATCCCTGTTACCATGAAAGTTTGACCTGCCGCCATTAACGAACTCCAATAGTTTTTGATTGTGCTTTTTGAGTTCAGTTTCAATTTGGTTACTCCAAACTTTCTTCATGCATAGAAATATTAAATTTATTCTTCGCATAACAAACAGCCACAATGATTATGGGTTCTCCAAAGTTTCCGCATGCATAGATAAATTGAAGTTTTTTTTTTTTTTTTTTTCGTATAACAGCCACAATAAATTTGAAGCAGCCAGAAGTCCGAGTTACATGAAAACCTTTCACCTTGGCCATACGTACAACTTCTGGAAATTGAAATATATTTCCATTCGCTCGCTTCATGCAACAGTCTGCCACAAAGCAATGGAACCAGCAATGATTGGACAAATCACCCTCAATAGGTTTCCTTTTGCCCAGCTCTTTGCCAAAGCCTTCGCTTCGAACTGTCCCTTTTCAGAGGAAGTTGCCAGTGCCGTCAATTTGTCGTTGATGGGCTGCATGTTGACAGCAGAATGTATGATATTTGTTAAGTGCAAAAACGCCGCAACTGACAACAATCTCCAATCACCTTTGGTGGTCAAAGAATGAGAAGCCTGGTATGCTGAGAATGCATAACCAATGGCTCCAAGTGTGGAAATTGGGCGAAAAAAGCTATTTCCAACTGCCCAGCAGAGAGGCCATTGACGACCAAGGAGAGTTGCACGCGCTGAATATTCTGGAGATGATGGTTCTGGGAAATCAACCAGAAGCGCTGGAATGGTCATGAATGACTGAGTGACCGCATTTCCTACAAACATGTCAATTGTGATGTTGAATGAGAGTATATCAAGACTTACCCGCGAGAATGAACGAGAATGCAATGCTGGTAGCGACGACTGGTCCCTGCAAAGACGCCATTTTCAAGAATGATGAACGATTTTTTTGCCTTCAGAGAAAATTGGCAGAAGACTGACAAATAAATATACAAGAGCAAGATGAGAACTTTCTGGTATTGCAGGAATAGCTGAAAATGAACGAAAGATCGCAGTCAGCTAAGAATGCATATCTTATGATCATTAATGCCGAAAGTCTAATTCCACCTTTCCCCCTTATCAAAGTTTATACTCGGGAGCTTACACCTGGATTAGAGATCCCGCTGCCTGTGGGAATAAACTAAAGTCAAAATCTCCCTACGGATGTCCGGTGCTAGTCGCATACCTATCAAGGATTGTAAGTGCAAAACTAAGTACCAATTATCATTGTCAGCAAGTCCTGATTGCAGCTCTATTATTGAGTTCATATGTAAGATATGTCGTCATGACTAATGCCTCGACAATGGGGGTACGGCAAAGTTTGCATGTGTTGTCTGTCGTATGGTGTACAACGCTTACTAGCTCTTCCACAGGAACAGGTGGGGTGCAGATCCTCCCGAACGCTTAAATCAACAAAGTTATACATTTTGCTCCTTCTACTGCAAACATGAAAATGCAAGGTACGGTATAATTATGTAGATGAACTATCAGCACTTTGTCGCGACTAACCTAAAATATACAAGATAATCCCAATTAAGCCTTCTCATTCACAAATCTAGCACGGGCTGTTCTTAAGAAGTTGGCACGCTCCTCCAAGTCCTTTGCCTCCGCCGCTTCCCATTGCTTAATAATATCAATCTTCTTCGATTCGTTTCGGGGCGTAAAACTCATCTGGAACGGGTCTGGCTTGACGATGAGCAAAGAATTAGACTTGTTTTGCGGAATATCAATCTCAAGGCCTGTAGTGGGATCGACTTTCTTGCTAAGGCAGAATCCCCAGAGTAGACCCCCACATGCGACTAAAAGTTCATCCTGGGTTAGTGATTGCCCTAGGCATTGGCGTTGACCAAAGCCGAATGATGATAGTCCCTTGAGATTTGGGTAAAGGGTCAACGGCAGTTGGTAAGTAGGCCAACCCGGCTCCAGGTAGCGTTCTGGTCGATAATTTTCCGGATCTGGATACTTGACCGGGTTTCGCATGAAGGCCCTTGTTGAAAGTCAGTTTAATCACTGTGTAGAAGCTATGTAGACTGACCAATCAAGGGGAAGAATTCTTGTGCCTTTCGCAATAAACACGCCTCTGTAGAAATCATCGGCTTCCACCTCATGCGCAACACCTATAATTTCGATTAGTATTTACCTCGGTGCCTGGACCAAGTCACTTACCTGTAGGGACGTTTGGCTTCCAGCGCAGAGTTTCCTTGATACATGCTCGGAGTATTGGCAGATTTGGAGAGTCATTGAGTGTAGGCATCTTTCCACCACACACTTGATCGATTTCTTCCTGGCACTTGCGCTGCCACACTGGATGGTAAACCATAGACATAAGGAAGTAATGAAGAGGTCCGCCAACAGTGAAAATTCCGACGAGAGCCATCATGCCAATGACCGATGATGCTTCGTAATCACCTGACAGATTGGTCTTTCCTTCGGTCTCTAGATATTGTCGCGTGAAACTAGGGCGTGCTTCACCTTTAGCCATCAGATCTCGAACATGCAAAAGTCTTTCCATCCAGAATGCCTGCTGCTCATCGTGCCGTTTACGTTCAGCTCGCTTCCACGGATTCAGTAGCCAGGGTAGATGCCAAAGAGGTGTCAATACATTCGTAATAGGACCGGCTGGAGACATCTGAGTGAGCAAGCCCCATGCATTATCTTTATAGTAGGCGCTGAAACTTGAGTCGTCCCATGTCAACTGGCACATGATCTTAGATGCCATGTCTTCCAGTGAGAAGGCAAAGTCGTCAGGGTTCGTAACGAGACGATATAACCATCTCATAGTCTCAAAGTTCATCACCCCATAGTATTGTGCGTTCGTAGCTTCGGTGAGATAGGCATGTGTGAATTTGCGCTGGCGAGCCCAGTAACCTAACAATGAATATGAATATATATTGCACTGTGATATGCGGACAACTCACGATTCTTGCCCATCAGAGGGAGGTATTCCATGGATCCATGGGTACTTTTTGAATCGAATAGTGAACGAATGACAGGTCGGTCAGAGTAGATCTTTGCCCTCTTTACCAAGAGTTCTTCGGCGATCTTTTCATCAGAGATGATAATGAATTTTGCACCGAACATCTCTGTCTGGTAGATAGGTCCATATGTGTCGGCCCATTCTTTGAACTTGAGCCACATGTATTGTATTGGTAAGTCATGGACTCTACCAATCCATGGGATCAATGCTGGACCAGGAAACTCAGCACGTTCAACTTTGTCAGCCTTCCTCTGTCGTCGAGTGTTGATAATAGAAAGAATGAAGGTCCCAAAACCCACGGCTATGACAAGATATGTGAAAGGATGCATATTGGTGTGGATAACGAAAGGGAAAAGAAAGAGGGAAAAAATGGGAGTCTTGGCCAGTAAGGACAATTCAGGGGAGGAGTTCAACTGTATTATTACATTATAAGAGAACTTCTTAAGTAGCCTTCCATACATGGAAACTCACAAATAGCAAGATTAAGCAGCCAAACTTAAGCATATTGTGCCGATCTTCCATATTGGCTGAACGGTGTCAAGACAGGAGAGAGCAGGGTCAAGCACGTATTTTCGTGCAGCTCGAGATTAGGATATTCGCTCATACTTCTCCAACGTAAGTTCTCTTAGCATTGGTGAGACTGGCGATATCTACGTATTTTTCGAAGCGCCTGTGGCGGAATCGCCTTGTCTACTGGAAAAGATAGTCGTATCTCTCCGCAAATCTGTTAGCATACATGAACAGCTGAATTCTCTGCAGGGAGACCTTATGGCTCGGGAATAGTAATATCTAGGGACAGGGTGAGCCATGTAAGGAATCTTCCGAAGTATAGTTCGTTATAGGAAGCACTTGATCTGTTAGTATATTTCTATGACGACTTGACAAGGGGATATACACCTCTATCAATTGTACACGATACCGGCATGGTCGTATGACCGAAACTTGAAGCATGTATGCAGCAACATAAGCTTGACTTGCATTCCACACTACAGCTGTTTGACTTTAACCTCTGTGCTGGGTGTGTTTCCCAAGAGTTACGCATGATGCACAATATAAGCTTACTGCAGCTGAGGCGCAACAGAACTACTATCTATATTATACACATTATATTAATACATGAGTAGTTCTGTGCCGACGAAGCTGCGGTAAGCTTACATAGAATTGGTAGTAATAACACCCCATAAAGTATCTACAGCTACATACAATATAATGTCTGGAGGTCCACAGGAAGTATAAGTGATGTCCATGATTTAGAAGGAGATATGTCGAGAACCTTCATAACAACAGAGTACTAACTTAAACATGCTCACCATATTCTTGCAATCTTTGGTCATGCATTTCCCTTTGTAGTCAAGAGGGTATGTAGGGTCTAGAATGTCGTGTGTGGGCTTGACCCAGTATGTGTAATCACTACGTAGGGACATGGTATTTGCTGAGCTGGGATCGAGGATGAGACTTCCAAGAAACTTCGGCTTTTCCGAAGATAAACTGCTACTCCAAGTGACAACAAAGCACATGGAATCAAAAAGGCGCTCAGATAGTCGCGATAGTATATCATTGAAGGTAACATTAGCCTCGCTACATTGACTTTCCGAACCGACAGTCTTACCAAAGTTCGTTGGCGCGTGGTACCCTACCTTCCACATCACATGATGTGGCTTCCGAGGTGCATAATGCTCTAACGGCATGCAACACCTAAATCTACGTTGATGTCACGGTACAAAGCATATTGTTTTGATGCAGTACCAATTATCTACTTCCCAGCCGTCGCAACCATGGCAGTTGCCTCAAAATTGGATCAGCCTATCGGCATTTTTTCTGGCAATCCCCGAAGTTGTTATCTCAATACGATACGAGATAGATTTGCAAGACTTTTCGGTCTCTATGTGGCGTGATTGCATGTTCGAAAGGCCCGAGAGAGGAGACCGGACGCGGAGGGGAGTTTATGCTTGCTGTAAGACGGAATCCGGATGTGGTATGATGGCCAAGGCTGGGTACAACGTAAATATGCGATTCAGAGATGTATAAATGTACTTTGGAACTTATCATTGCTTTCTCCAGTCTTATTATAATATAATCAAAAACAGCCCCGAATTGCTAATCGAAAATGCTTTACGACGAGAAACCACTTGGGTCATACCCACGATCTGGCATTGATGTTCTTATTGTCGGCACTGGACTTGCAGGTTTGACTGCAGCTCTTGAGTGTCATCGCAAAGGACACAATGTTCAAATTCTTGAGAGAAATGCCACTGTCAATACTGCAGGTAAGTCTCCAATACCGTAGTGTATCTCAACACATTTGACAAGTATCACAGGAGACATGTACTTCATGGGTCTCAGTGCCACCAGATTTTTCAAGCACTGGCCAGATATGAAAGCTGAATTCGACTCAATTGGACTTCACGATGCTTGGATTGAGACTTTCAAGCATAGTGGAGAGGTTATGGTCAAGCCTATGAAGGCAGCTGACAGGCTTCGAGCTCAAGGGCTTGATCCGAAAACTCCTCCAGGTACTTTCCAGATGCGCCCATTGGTATATCAGATGTTCGTAAATCAGGTACAAAAATTGGGACTTCATCTCGAGTTCAATCGCCGAGTTGTAGATTATCTCGAGGACGAGGAAACTGGCAAAGGTTATGTTATGTGCGACGATGGACAGAAATACGAAGCAGATGTTGTAATCGCTGCTGATGGTGTTGGCTCAAAATCGCAGAAGATTGTTGGTGGACAAGTAAGAGCTGTTTCTTCCGGTAGAGCCATGTGGCGTGCGGCCTTCCCAATCGAAAACTTGGACAAGGATCCGGAGGTGAAAGAGTTTTTCCACATGATTAATGGGCAAGATCCGATCGTTCGAACTTGGCTAGGGTAAGTAAAACATCGAGACAATCGACAATATCAACTGACAATGAGGAAGTCCTTCAACCTACGCGCTCACATTGACGAGATCAGACACGATGATATGGATCATCAACCATGATGTAAGTCTTATGAATTGATTCGGTCTAAAACCTATGCGATTACTAATATAACTTAAGGCAAGTGGAAGTGAGAAAGAGTCATGGAACAACACTATCGAAGTTGATGAGGTTCTTGAAGGTATGGAGAAAGTACCAGGGCCCAAAAAGTGGGCACCGATTTTCGAAAGATTGGTCAAGTGTACACCTCCAAAGACTATTATCAACTTTGAGCTCCTCTGGAGAGATCCACAACCAAGTTGGACTTCTCCAGGTGCACGTGTTGTCCAGATTGGCGACAGTGCTCACTCATTCTTACCAGCATCGGGAAATGGTGCGACGCAAGCGATCGAAGATGCTGTCTCTCTCGCTACATGTCTTCAGCTCGGTGGCAAGGAGAAGATCTCCCAGTCTGTGAGGGCCCATGTCAGATTCCGGTAAGCTTTATCCATGTTTACGATTCAGCTTAGCATATGAATGACTTTGCTTATACAGATTTACCCGTAATGCCTGTGCGCAGAAGCTTGGCTTCGCCAATGCTGATCTTCTCCAAGAAACTGATTGGGAGAAAGTCAAGCTCGATCCCCGCAAAGCTGCACCCCGCTTGCCCAAATGGGTTTTCAATCATGATCCAGAAGCCTATGCGATTGAGAACTACGACAAGGCTGTCGAATCCATCGCCAAAGGCGTTCCATTAGATGAGGACGATAGTATTCCTCCAAACTACCCTGCAGGTTACAAGTTTGAGCCTTGGAGCATCGACCAAATCATGGAAGACAAGAGGAACGGATTAGAGACAGAATTGGGTTCCGGAGACTGGTCTTAAGCAACAAAAATTGACGGTCAGAGGCTAGAGACTGAGCAGAATTATACATAGCGTTTCGTAAAGTCAATGGTACTCAAGAATGAACTGATGAATTCCATATTCAGCGCAAGTGTCAATACAAAATGTCGTGAATCGTTTGATTAGTGATTGGATTATATTGCCATCTGGGTGAGTGACTGGGAGTCACACCCCAGTCTTGAATTATCATAGTCTTTGAAATCGCTTATAAGTATTTGGCGATGAAATATGAAAGTGTGAGATTTCATAATACTGAATACTGGAAATTGCAGATTTTATCCCTAATAACAGTCGGTGTAACAGATCAACTTTGGGTTGGCTTTCAAGCCAAGCAGGAGCAAAATCTTCGTGCACTAGAATTGGTTTTTGGACTTGGAAAAAAGAATATACGATGATCGATCAGGCGACCTTTTATTTGTGTAGAAATCAACCATTAAGTCGATTAAGCAGACCGGTAAACATGATCACCGGTCCTCAATGAAGTACCTCGAATCGAACTAGCCCTAGGTCTTCGAGATCCTTCATGGCACGTCCTTTCATATTTTAGCCCCGGTCATAATTTCGATGGGCTTGTCAATATAGCAATTGCCATCCACTCCGAGAAATAGATTCGAGTTTAAAATGAGTAGCAGTTTAATGCTGCTGAACTTTACATGATACAATTAGCTTGTTCAAACGAAAATAAGACACTTCCTCGTAGCCAAAGTATTTGACTGAAAGCTGTTTTAGAAGTACGCCTACTTCAAGAGAATTTATAGAAAATATTTTTCAGTCCGTTTATATATTCCCCGAGTTGTGCCACATCTCGGAATACGTTGATATCTCCAACACCTCTTCGTGAGATGTGGACCAATTCGATCACGTTAATGGGACAGTTTCTGGTGATCTCTAGCTACTAGCAGTGTTTAATATGTAAGGAAAATGACCCTGTCACTAACATTACGACATTGTCTGCTAGATTGAGGAAGTGTGGATATTCGAAGTACACGGCATAACGAATGCCATGCTTCCGAGGTGATTTCTTGGCCAAACCAGCGATCAAACTCCAGGCAGGACTAAAGCCGAGCAACATCTTGACCATGCTTCTTCGCTCTCATCGTCCCAAGGAGTCCATTCTACAAATACCATCAAGGCGGGGTACGCCTCTTAAGGGCAGTTCGATTCATCACAGGGAAATACCGAATATAATCCGAATAATACATCGATTGGAGAGATCTTGTGTTTGTACCGTTACCATTCACTCCTAATGCTTTGATATATGGTTCACACGAGCCATATTGATGCATAGGTTCAATTGAAGAAACAGATGATTTTACTGCATAGTGTAATTGAGATCTCAATTATGATTTATGTGTCATAATCACCGTATTATGGCCGCTTGTTAGCAGATGTGAAAGGGTTACCTGGGAGTTATTGCTTATCAGAGTTTGAGAGTTAGAATTTATTCTTATGCTGTGCCCACTGTATTTCATCTTGCATACCGAAGCAAATCTCAATATTTCTCTAGTAACGAACTCCCAGTTTATCTCGAGTATTGCAAGTCCAAGTTCACCTAGGTCTCAACCATTTAATCACTTGGATAGACATGTTCGGGGCCTATAATCTCATTCCCACAACATCATTGAATCGATGCATGCCATAAATAATACAAAGTGCAATGAACTTTGTTGAGGTATCTACCTTGGAATTACCAACTCCAAAACGCCGAATAAAATCTTCTAAAATGCGATGTTTCTCTTCCTGCCGGTATATTTCGAGTTGTGCTTCACCACCTTACCCTTCCGCTCCATTTGCTCCTTTTTGTTCAGAATCCATCCCTTTGATCCCTTCTTCATAACTTTGTTCTTCTCTCTGTGCTTCCTTCTGGCATCCATTACATCCACTCCCTCCATTCCTTTCACCACCCCAGTGATATCCCCATTGTTGCCATCTGTAGCACCGCCTCCAACGGTCAAAACAAGATAGATCTTTCCATTCTTAGTTCCCGGATCATCTTCCAACATACCCGCACCAAATCCGGCCTTGATAGCAGCTCCTGAGATCATAGTTCTCTGCTGATCATTCTTCGGGTAGAATTGGCAAACTGCTCTTCCACCTCTCTTCAAGCTTGCATATAAACCGTTGAAAAATCGTGACAATCGTCCTTCGGGTGACACATCTGAGCTCTCAGCATTACAGAGCCATTGGATTGCGGAAATAGAAATGGCCGCATCAAAGGTTCCCGCTCGAAAAGGTACTCCTTGCCCAATATCTGCCAGCATCAGGTCGCCCTCTACATCTCTTTGCAGCGCAACATCTAACATCGACGCTGAAATGTCCATTCCCACCCAGATGTGTGGTCCTCCATGCTCGGGTTCCACAGATGATATAATTTCGCCGCTCAACCCAGAACCGCAACCGATATCAAGGATCATGGAGGGTTCATCAAGATCAAGAAGCTCGAGGGCGCGATTTGTCATACTCGCCTGGATGTTTTGAATACGCGAGGACGTCGTATACTTCCTGGCTTCAACATCGTTGTAGTGAAGATCGGGCGGTCTAAGATGTTAGCTGCTTGTCCGCTGAACGAGCACAAAGGGGACAAACAAGATATCTTCTGGTCTCGACATGATGTGGAATTTGCCTCATACAAATTTAGTTTGAACAGTTCGGATATGGTCGGGTCGACGTCAGCGACAATGGATGTTGATCAGGGTTTAGTGGTTGGAAGTCGGATTTCGCGATAAAAATTAAAAATTCCCTTATCGTAACGGTCGACGGTTCCAGGCTTGCTTGGGTGGGACGGCAACTGCCGAATCTGGGGTATGTTGACAGCTCTCCACTGCACTCACCATTGAGGCGATCGCATCGCATCGCATCGCAAGAACAAAAATATCCTCGACATGAAATGAAGTTACGATAGCAACATCCCAACTTTTCGCTCTTTATCTTCTCTTTTTGTTGCAACCATGTGGATCCTACCACTAGTCGGATACCTTGGAGTGATCCTAGGATTTGGATTTTTGACTCTGGCAATAGGTGGGTTTGGTCTCCAATGAAGCTCAACTACACAGCAATGAGTGGAGTGTCGCATATGCGTTGTTTGGATGATAGTAAGATGAATACCAACTGACAATGAATATACAGCTTCGGGACTATACTACTTGTCAGAATTGGTTGAGGAACATACCGTTTTCGCGAAGAAATTACTTATCAAACTGATTTATGCCATCATCGCTCTACAAACAATTCTCTGGCTTATCGATGGCTTTCCATTCATGCTCTCAATGCTGAGCATTATTTCACACGTGGTATACCTGGGCAACATGAGACGCTTCCCAATTGTCAAACTGTCCGATCCATTGTTCATTACATCATGCTGTACGCAATTTTCTTCATCAGTCTCCTGACGAGGTCTTCTGATTGATATCTAACACAACGCAGTCTTAGTACTTGTCAACCACTACGTCTGGTTCATGCATTTCTCTTCTCCCGCCTATGCCGCTTCGATGTATAATGGCCCAGTTGGCCCAACATTCACGGAAATCGCCTCTTACTTTGGCCTCTGCGTCTGGCTCGTTCCATTCGCGCTCTTCGTTTCTCTTTCAGCGGGCGACAACGTACTCCCAACAATGTCATCTGAAGTGCCAGGAGATGTATCTGGTATGGGAATGGGAATAAAAGAAGGCAGGAAAGGACAGAGACAAGGAATGGCCAAGGCTTTGGTAGACGGAATGCGAACAGCTGTTGGTACAGCGGGTGAAACAATGGGGTTATGGAAGGGTAGTGAGGCAGCCTTTTAGAAGCACATTTTACGAAATGAAGTTTTTGGTGTCTTCTTTCTATCATTAATGACCCAAGACTCCCAGCGCAATACAAAGCACAACTATCAAGGTTCCCACTTCTCCACGTATTCTGCCAACGCTACTAACTCGGCCCTCACTATCCACATCTGCTTTACCAGAATTCTCTTTCTGGACATTTTCCTCAAACTCTCCTACCACATTTCCAGCAGGATCGTATTCACAAACAACATACCAGCCACTTGTCCCACCGCTTCCATCACAGTTGTACCTGCCACAGCCTACACTGGTAGTCGCCTTCCAGACGACCTGTGTGAAATGTCCTGTATTCTCACCAAACTTGGCTTTCTTAAAATCATATTCGAGCCTCTCCATTCCCCAAGCATCGACTGCAGCACTCGCATTTGCATATCCCGCCGCCAGGTTCTCGCCTGTCGGCCCTCCCGAATG
The DNA here is from genome assembly GCA_024752435.1 of Allantophomopsis cytisporea. Lineage (NCBI taxonomy): Eukaryota > Fungi > Ascomycota > Leotiomycetes > Phacidiales > Phacidiaceae > Allantophomopsis > Allantophomopsis cytisporea. The sequence continues at coordinate 27,677 of CP103037.1, forward strand.
TTTGAAGGCGCATGCTGAAGCCCAGGACGCGGCTGTCTTGGCTGACGTCGCGTTCCATGTGAGCGAGGTTGCGTTATGCTCACTGCGGTAGAAATTGTGAGCTGTCAAGACGGAATTCTCGAAATCAGTTGCATCGGTGTAGGTTGATGATGTCGCTGTTGCAGTTGCTGCTGTGGCCGTCTCTGTTACAAGGATTGTGGAGACTTTTGCGAGGGCTGTGCTGGTGATGGAGAGGAGGAGGAGGGAGGTGAGGTGAGACAGATGCATTTGAAGGAGATAAGTCTGGATTTAATGATTGATCAAACGATATAGTGGGCGATATATTCGTGATACTCGGTATATATTTTGATGTGTGAGAAATGGAATAGACGAATTGAGAAACAATAGAGATGACAGACAGAGAGCAAGAATCTTGACTGAGATTATATAGATTGGTCGTACAAAAACAATCATCAATCTGTCGACCACAGTCCACCCACCTGGGAAGAAGTCCAAGAATAAACAATGCGATATTAAGCTTACTTCTCACAAAGGACATCCAAAATGTTCATTCGTTGACAGTTCGCATCCTTACTAGAATAAATCCATGAGTCCAGGCTGACTTTCACGCATTCAAGGACCGCGAGTCATTCATCCTCGAGGAGTGTCGAATTTCTTGTTTGTGAGCAATGGGAGAGGTCGCAATGACGTCGTGAGCGTGCAGGGGTTGAGGAAAAGGAAATACACTGGTAAGCAGTATCAGGGGTATAATCACCTATCGAGCTGTGGCAAAGCTAGGTTAGTCTGTGGAGTTGAGCGGCTCGCGAAACGATTTTGTTGACGAGATACAGAGCTTGAACTTCCTTAATATATACAAAAACCTCCAATACTAAATTTGGACAGGCGCAAGGATCTAGACTGTTAGGTGAATGAACATTTCGAACTTGAGGACTATGTTTATAGATAAATAATGAAACGAAACGATTCGGCGCGTCCATCTCCGACTCGTTATGGAGTATCATGTCGGCCAACGGAAATCAAAACCCGATTTGCGGACTCTGCGGACTTGAGATACCCCGTCAACGACAATTGTAAACGTCATAAAAATATGTACAAATAAGTGAAGAAGATATACAATACCAATAGATGTCAGATCCAGAACCCCGTAGTCAATAGTCTCAATATAATCATGCCTACATACACAGTCCTGGGCGGAACAGGCTCAACCGGATCCGCAATCCTCAAAAGCCTCAGCCCACAATCCCCAAGCCATACATCAATCCGCGTACTGGTACGATCAAAGGAAAAGCTCCTAAAGCGCCTCCCATCCCTCGAGACGCGCCCAAACACAACCATCTACAGAGGCGCCATCGATGAGCCCGGAGCCCTGAAGGCGAGCCTCGACGGCACAGACGCCATATTCTCGTGCGTTGCGCTCGGCGGCAGCGAGCCGGGAATGAGCATAGCGGCCTCCACCGCGCGCGCAATCATACGCGCGCTGAAGCAGCTGCGCGAGCAGCACGGAGAGGCGTATCGGCCGCCGACCGTCGTGATGCTCTCATCGGCTACCGTGAACCCGCGGCTTTCCAAGAATATGGCGAGGGCGGCCGTTGCGTTCCTGTACACGGCGTTGGCGCATAATTACTGGGATCTGGAGGTGGCTGAGGATTTGTATCGATGTGTCCTGCGGGATGATCCGGGGCTGTTGACTGCGATCTTTGCTGAACCCGCGGCTATTATGGCTGGGGAGACGCCTACTGGTTATCGTCTTAGTCAGGATGAATTATCTTCGTCTATCTCCTACGCGGACCTTGGTGCGGCGATGATAGAAATGGCGGAACGGAAGGATGAATTTAGCGGCCAAGGTGTAGGTATCGTTGCAACTGGTAAGGTCGTGCAAAATTGGGGTCCAAATATACATGAGTTGTTTTTCGGATTGATCGCGTACTTCTTTCCGCGAGTCTGGAGGAAAGGGAGAGCTTGGGGGTGGTGGTGATGCACATTCGTATAAAAAATACACCTCACTCATGCCTGATACATGTGAGTTAATAAAGAGTCCAACTCCAGTTTTTGAATCATTATCACTAGAATATCTCAGTAAGACTGTACATAAACAATTCGTTCAGACTACTATGTGAGGTAATACATGCATAAACACATATATACGTGATACCATCCCCATTCCATCAGAAAGTAACGCCACTCATCATTTATGTCCCGAAAGTCGTCAAAGCCCAACCTTCAATGAACGCCCATGCCATGCTACCTATGCTTTACAACTCATTCGTCTACTGTGGAGTGGACAAAGCCGCCAATTTCTGTAGAGAGGTAAGGACACCTATTTGCAAGTCAGTACAATTCTCAAAAGAGACAGAGAAGTGAGATACGTACCAGTAACACCCTGAGTCAGTGTACTACTGGCCTCAGTGTTTCTCGCCCCGAGACTAACAGTCTCCACATGCTTAATCGTGCCATCCTTGCCAAGTGCATTGGCCCATCTGAAGATAACTTCATCCTCACGTCCATCACCAGCAACCATGAGGAAGTCAATAGGGGCCTCAGCATCCATATCTTTTTGAAGTGAGTCAAAAATATGCGTGGCGGCAGTGCCCTTAGTCCAATCGATTGGTTCCACAGCAACAGCAGATTCGATAGGGATAGCACGGACTCGCTGCTCCTCACATGCATCGTTAATGTGGGAAGCACAGTCGCCTGCTTGGCGCGCGGCAGATTCGGGATCTTCAGCATCCTTGTAGTGGAAAATAAGCGAGCAGTGTCGGTTCTCAATCCACGAACCAGGGGTACGTTCTTGATAGTAGGTCATGATTCCTTCGACAGAATCCTTCCAAGACTTCATCTTTGTGGGATCAGCCATCTCTGTCCAGTCATTCTTGCCAAATTCACGCAAGAAACAACCATTCTCGGCAATGAGACCAAGGTTAGGCACGCGCTTGAATAAACGGTCAAGCTCTTCTGGTGTACGACCAGACATAACGTAGACGATGTTGTTTTCGTCTTGGAGAACCTCGTTGAGTACATCAAGGGTACGTTGTGGAGAGGTGAGAATGATGCTCGATGGTGAACCCCAGGATGCAAGAGTACCTTCGTAGTCAAGAATGAAGAGACGACGATGGGCCTCCTTGTACTTTTGGCCAAGGGCTTGGATTGAAAGGCGCGGAACAGAGGTAGTGTCGCGTCTGTGCTGTTGCTCGTAAACTTCATGAAGACGCTCCAAGAAAGCGTTGAACCAGTTCTCAGCGGTATGATGCATAACAGCTTCATACGACTTTGACCAACGGTTTTGCTTTTCGTCGTCGCCCATTTCCAAGGCAAGCTTGATGGCTTCAGCGGAAGCACGGTAATCCCATGGGTTGATAGAAAGCTCGTGGCCTCCAAGGACAGCTGCACTTCCGGTAAACTCTGAAAGAATCAAGGAACCATTCTTGTTGTGACCTGGGAATTTTCCATCTTGGCAGAAGAGATATTCGTGACTGGTAAGGTTCATCCCCTCACGCTGACTGGAAATCATGAGAGCATCAGCCACGGTGAGTAATGCCAGATACTGAGAATAGCTGATATCTTGCTTGAGGTAGACGAGGGGTTGATAGGCAAGATTTGCCCACGACGAATTGACACGAGTGACAATATCAGAGACTGTAGCGTCCAACTCAGCTTGCTCTGTAGTGGAAGTGGCAACTTGAATCATGACGACCTTGTCCCTCCATTCCGGATACTTGTTGAGGAACAATTCGTATGCCAACAACTTTTGTCTCACACCACGAACGTGATCGAGCTTATCTCTAGCTACAATGAGCTTCTTACCACGGTATCTCTCCTGCATGACTCCCAGCCACTCCGCAACAGAAGAGTCTTCTCTGCTGGAGCTCAATTGAACGGGGTCGATACCAATAGCAAGGTTGATAACGTCGACAAAACGATCTTCGAGCTGAACACCATCGTTGGTGGCTTCAACGCAGAGAAGTCTGCTGCAGGTTTGCAAGAAGTGGCGAGCGTACTCCTTGATCTGGAAGCCAATGAGATTGGCACCAAGCATACCCTCGAGAAGCTCCTTGCGAACAGCCAAACAGCGGAAAACTTCCGAAGATGGGAAAGCAACATGAAGGAAGAAGCCAATCTTGGCGTCTGGCAACTTCTTGCGAACCATCTGTGGAACCAACAAGAGATGATAATCGTGAATCCAGATGATATCCCCGCGCTTCCAATTCTTGACGATCTTGTCGGCAAAAGCTTGGTTTACCTTGACGTAGTATATCCAAGAGTGGTCTTCGTAAGCCTTGCTCTTTGGGTTATCAGGGATTTGGTAATGGAAAACCGGCCAAAGGATCTGTTTGCAGTAATGCGTGTAATGTCCATCGAAATCACTGTCCTTGCACCAAACAGTCAAGGAATCGTATTCCGTGGCCATCTTATCCTCGATGTCCTGCTTTCTCTGTGTTCCCTCGAGCGCATCCGTAGGCATGCCCAAAGTGCCAACCCAGATCTTGTCATGTAAAGATCCATTTCTGGCAGCTGCCTCAACAGCATTGCGCAGGCCACCGTTTCCTTGATCTGCTGTCTCAACTGTCCAATCGGCAGTCGTGAAGACTCGGTCGTGACTATCACTGCGTCCGTGGGCTTGGGGTTGACGAACGCCAGCTCTTCCGAGTGCAGCAGCCTTTTCGACCGCTTTATTATGGTCTAGAATGGACGCTGGTGGTGGAGAACTCGCGCGGGAGCGAGGTTGTGTAAATACTCTGCCCGTTGTCGTTCCCCAGGCTGGAGCATGTGGGTCGTTTGGCGCAACAATTGATCGCGGATCCAGTTGCTTTGGCATGTGAGGTCTGGGTTCATTCTGGTTGAAGAACTCATCGTGATCGGCATCCGCGGCGGGAGTCTCTGGGGGTGTTGGACCAGTTGCTACTGCTGGAGCTGGAGCGAAGAGACTGGGCTTCTCAGTAGTGATATCCGTCTTCGTTGTGACTCGACGCAACGGGGTAGGACGAGACGGCGGACGAGCGCTGGTCGTGGGAAGAGTGAAGTTGATGGTATTGGGGAGAAAGCTATCATGAAGAGAAAAAAAAGTCAGTAAATCGTCACAGAGGGCATTCCTGCAATTTTGCTCTGAGGAAGTTGACACGAGTGGTATCGAAATGAACAATGGTCCAAGCAATTGTCTCAGGTCGAACGCCCATGCATTTTCCATACCAATGTTCATGCTCGGACAACATGGAGTGTAGACCGGAATGTATGGGAGAGAAATTGAAATACGTACAGAGAAACCACAAAGACTGTCATGATTGCAACGTGGTGTTGATATTGGACAGTTGAGTAAAGAGGAAAAGATGAAGGGTCTGCAAAATATAAATCCGATTACTACGCACGCATATGCGGAAGGCGTTGGTAGTCAATGGAAGAAGAGGTGGTGACTGCTTATTGTGTGGGGTTATGATGTATTGTTTTTATTTTTTTATGTTTTGTCAACACCGAGTGAGACTTGACTTTGGGGGACAAGGAGGATTTAAATGAGAATTGTCGGAAGAGCTGTGAATGTATGTGGATGCTCGATGTGGGGGGGGAATGGGCGAGGTTTATTTGTGTTTGAGTAGAGAAGAAGAAAAGATGGATAAGATATGATATGGTATGGTAGTATGGTGGGATTGGATGGAGGATGAAGGTTGAGATTGGAGATTGCAGACTGGAGGCAGAAGATAGGAGCGAAGAGGGTTCTCGAAGCAATCGGAGCAGAGAAGTCAAATTGGTTGATGATGTTGGAGAGAGAAGAGCAGAACAATGGATGAGATTATTGGTTGTGGTTGTGGTTGTGGTTGTAGTCTGTCGTGAAAGTGTGGAGGTCGATGGACGGTCGTGACGAGTAACGTTGTTTTCGTTGCGTAGTTGTATGTCTGTCCGTCTGTCCGTCTGTCTGTCTGTCTGTCTGTCTGTCTGGAATTTTGTGTATGGATGGATGTGTATGTATGTACCTGGTACTACGTATGGATGTCTGGATGGATGTGCGTATGTATCTGCATGTTCATCAGACTTGACCCTTGCTCTTTAGGTGAGCGGCTTTGTCTAAGTCGCGTCTTACCTATCTAAGTACCTACTGACCTATGTAGCTACGTATTGTCTTTTTCTTTTTCCTTTTCCTTCACAATTCCTCATCATTCCTCACTCCTCATTCTTCACTCCTCACTCCTCACTCCTCACTCCTCACTCATCTCACACCTTTTTTTTTTTTTTTGCCTCTCTATGTGCTCTGTGCTCTGTGCTCTATGCTCTGTGCTCTCTGTGCTCTGACTCTGTTTCTGGACTCGACTCGAAAAAATCGGCGACGTCAACGACGGCAGGGATTCAGTCTTTCTTGGGGCCCTTTGCTCATCATTGGTCAGTGCCCCGAAAAAAAGCTGCAACTTGGCAATTTAGTGCGGGCGGGGGCTGCTTGCTGGATGTTGATCTTTGGGTGTCCGGTGCACCCATGACACAGTCCAGGGAGAGTGTACACAGTAAGTGTTAGAGAAAGAAAGAAGGAAAGAAGGAAAGAAGGAAAGAAAGAAAGAAAGAAAGAATTCTAAAGCGTAACGTTTAGGCTTGTGAAGGCATGACAAGTTGTCACTCATACATATCACGGTTCGGGTCATTAAAGATAGGATTGAGGATATAGGAATAGAACAGGCAAGGAAAGCGTTAATAATGCTGATAATGTTGATAAGACTGCTTATAAGCCCCAACCTTCAATATGTAGGTACAGTAGATATCTGATGGGCGGAAAGATATATATGATGAGATGATGCATCAGGGCGATATCGAATCACGAAAACAAACGAAAGAAGCCGTCCGAGTGTCAATGGAATACCGAATGCGTACTGTATTACTCTAGTTCTTTACCGCATCTGGTAAGATGCCATGCTTATTTAATCGCACTTACATAAGGTCCATACATACATGCGTCGTATTCTATGAACTTTAGTCTTATGTGCATGAATCATCCTTACAATCAAAAGATATGTCCCTGATGTCCCTTACTCATTGTACCTGTATGGTCTAGAAGTATTTACACGTTATATAAACCATCCTCAGTCATCATCCTTGGCTCAACGAGTTGGGCATGACTGATAAGAAGTAGCTGAAGCCCAAGTATCAATCAGTCAGGATGAGCATAAGCAGAAGTGTAAGCATGAGGATGAATGGGCATGAGTATGAGTATGAGTACAAATTACGTCGTCGTCAATACGAATACAACAGGTGCATGATCAAGAAAGATTTCATGTTACATACGAATCGATGCATCGAAGCAAAAGAAGATGCGAGATCTTTCGAGGAGAAGAATGACCGAAAGTGAGGAACTTCTGCTCCGTCCGTGTCCCACTTTCAACAACTCGGACCCATGAACAAACATAACTCTACTACCATTTACCTACCATACCATCACCATTAGAGCTTTCTTGAACCATCATCATCACACGAATCCCTCATCCATGATCCTCCTCCTCCTCCTCCTCCTCCTTCTCCTTCTCACTCATTCCACTCAATCAAGCAAGCAATCAATCACTCAATAATCACTCAATCAATCAATCAATCAATCAATCCTTATCCCAACTCCATCCATCCCAGACCCGCCAACCCGTCCTTGGCCCCCTCAAATCCTATTTCATGCCGTGCCGTCTAAGAGGATCCTACCTTATCACACGAACCTGATTATCATTACACCATGCGAATAATACTCGGAAAGCAACATCTGAATTATGAATGACCTCGAATGTTATGAAATGCTATCAAATGTCCCATACCCGTCCTGTCACATTTCAAGATTCCAGAACCAAGAAAAAGAAGGGGACACAAAACATGGAAGTTGAATGGAAATATAGCCATAAGAACTGAGCTAATTGAATTAATTACCCGTACTGACCAAGTTCTAGCCCTCAGTAGTAGTAGTAGTAGTAGTAGTAGTAGTAGTAAAGAGGCACCAAAGATGATGATACTTGGTAGAATAGTTCCAAGGGATTCTCGACCCTGACGCCGTTGTGTAAATACCACAGCAGAAAGTCAAGTCAAATCAAATCAGAAATTGACGTGCAACCTCTGGAGTAATCTCCTCATCTTTTGCGATCGGGATGTACACAAGGAAGGTGAAAGAGCATACGTGCATTCTGATATCTCCAGTCTCTCTCTTCCTCATGCTTCATCCACCTGGCATCGCACCACGCTCACTCACTCACTCACTCATTCTCGATGTCGTGTCGTGCACCACGAATACCTTAGACTTGACCTCACCCACTTAGGCATTCACACATTTGATGCCCACTCACTCATTACTCACTACTCACTACTCACTACTCACCATTACCTGTACCTTGTCGGATGGAGATGGATGGAGATGGATGGAGATGGATACCTAATGTATGGACTAATTACCCAGTAATTCTTGGGATTTCCAGGGCTTTATGGTGCTAACGACTTCGGCCGCTTTAGTGCCGCGACTCGAAAGTATAGATCGAGAATGAGGCACATTGTTTTTGAAACGGGATTAGGGCGAGTTACAGCCACTCGTACATCAGCGTGGTATGCGTGACTGGCGGAGACGGAAAGTATGTTTGTATGTCTGTATATGTATGTATTATTGTATAGTGTGCACAGTATACACATATAGATGTACATAGTACATATGTACATCATCTGTGTTGCCACACTTGATTCTCCACGTTGGAAGTCAAGGTCTCGAGGCAATCGAGAGACAAGATCACCATCAAAAGACGACGCAACGCATGAGCGTTGGGAAGGGCCAAGCACGCTAACTCATCATGGTCAAGGCATGAATGTAAGACGACACGACATAAGACATGGCATCAATCATATTGTTTCGATGATTTGATGACGGTTGACGATGTCCGATATCTGATACGAGGTTACAGTATTTAGATCAGGTGAAAGGTATCCTACTCTGTCTGTCCACGTTTCAACTCTATTCGTGCGGGTAGAGTAGTACCCAACAGCATGAGAGGCGAGAAGGAAAAGGATCATCGAGATCGAGATCGATATCGATAGGATATCATATTCGCATACGTACTTCGCAACCACTAACAATAACATTCCAATAATATTCCAATAATGTTCCAGTGATATTCAACACTCGGAGTATTCTATCCTATCTGTTTAAGCCGACAATCACCGCAAAACTCAATCTGACCCGACGGGACAACCGATTCCAAAGCTTACAACGAATGCAACTCACTCACAGAATCTCATTGGCAGTGTAATGGGGGACAACAGCTTCAACGACAGGCCCAACTCCCAACGCGACGTTTCAACAAATTGAATCTCCGATAATCCAGCTAGTATGTACTACCGATACTGAACACCTGTAGCGACTTTCTCCAGCCATACGCTAGCAAACAGTACAACAATGAAAACGATCTGTTGCAAGAGCATGGTGGAAAATAAGTAGAATGCGGACCATCCCAACCTAACCCCCACATTCGAATCCATGTACGAACTACGGCACGAGGATTCCGTGAACGAGAGAGAGGCCGTCAAACCTCCATGAACAACAGAATCCGGGGATGACGGCGCACGAGTCGGTAATAAGAGGAACCGAGTCGGTAGGAGCTAATGAGATCACCAGTTCATCGCACGTTGAGAAGTCTACCATGTCCCTCATGGTATTAAATGAGACTTGTAAAACACTCCCCAATACTCATCATCATATGCACAGATCCCCGGGGGAAAAATCACGGCGGTAAGATTGCAAACAAGTTCCCAAATTTGAATCCACGTATCGGCCTCGTCACGGCTTTGTTGGTTGACGTGCTCAGTATCGTATCATAGGCGATATGAGGCATTTTCGAGCATGGCATGCCAGCGATGTGGGAATGCTTGTCGTGTGGTGTTGTGTCGTTGAGATATGGTGAGGCTGATGAAGGAGAGAGCAAGAGGATTTGCTATGCGAGTTTCTGCAACTTGCTGCACTGGTTTGCCATGGCTGGGCTGAGATTGGAGACGGCTAATCTAGCATGATGCATGGTCGACGGGAGGACGGGAGGATGGATGGGTTTTGTTTGTAGAGCGTCACGTAATTAGATGTACTCGGTACGTTGCGACATGTACTTTTCTCTGGGGGATAAACTGGTATATTCACCGATGATCCATGGGCCAATAGGCCATTTGTAGTCATGTACTCGTATATACCTCATTTGCTAATCCATATATGATAGATACTGCAAAAGTGTATCCAGATAGCTCTTCAAGCGCTCTATTCTATCGGGTATCTATAATTCTACCGAGTCTATCTATGACTTAACCATAAAAATCTAGGTGGTAAGAATGGTTAGCAGATGTACTCTCCCACACGATGCGATACGTCACGAAGTACCGAAACAAGCTAATACCGCGGTTGAATGCATGGATAAACTCACCTGGTTCAATGCAGCCATATCCATAACCGCCATCCTCTTCTGCGCAATATTACGCGCTCGTACTGCATGTCGTCCCTGCAGCATTTGCGATACAACAGGTTTGTCGGGTGTTGCATCTGCAACGGAAATCTTGGTGGTGCTGGTACGTTCCTTATCCTTCCGCTTTTCTTTCTTGTCTTTGGATTTCTTTGACGTGGACTCGCTGGATTCGTCGGACGAGTCCGATGACTTGGACTTCTTCGGTCTCTTGGATTTCTTGTCCTTCTTCTCCTTCTTGTCTTTCTTCGATTTCTTTGCCGTGCTTTCGTTCGCTTCGTCATCCGAATCTTCTATGTCCGACTTACTTCGCTTCTTGGACTTGTCCTTGGATTTCTTTTCCAATTTGTCCTTCGTCTTATCCTTGCTCTTCTTACTCTTCTTCTCCTTCTTCCGTGATCGTTCGCTTGAATCCTCTTCCATGTCATCCGCCTTTCGCTTCTTCTCTCTCTTCTTCTCCACAGGTTTCTCCTCCTCACTCTCACTGTCGCTACTACTTGAGTCCGAGTCGGACTTCGAGTCTGCAGTCTTCTTCTTTTCCAATGCCAGGTCCTTCACTCTATCTGCCTCTCTGTCGATCAAATCCTGAATCTTATCTCCAATCAAGAAGCCGCCACTGACAAACCTGATACTCCCCCATTTGCGCTCTGCGTAGATGGCATTTCTCAAATCTTCCTTCTTCTTTATCTCGGCCTCCATCTCCCCCTCATCTCGTCCGTTCAGTCTGCCCAGCAGAGTCTTGAACACATCTAATCCAGTACATTCACCCGCACCCTGTCCACTCCCAATCTTCGCACCAAGTCCTAAATTATCATCTTTCACGACGACACGAATATGCGAGGCGTTGGCAGCGGTGAAAGAATCAGCGTGGGGCGCATCCTTGGCACCAAGGAATTCTCCTGGTTGCCAGCCCTGCGAAGCCATGATTTTGTGGCCTACGGATCCCGTATCGCGAGTCCATTTTGTATTATTCGGATCGTGAGCGAGCTTTGAACGTCTAAGAAACTATCAGCGAAATTGAAATCATTTCATCGTAAAGTGAGCTTACTTGCGGGGGCCTGCGAGTCCCATCCTTCAAATAAGCTAAGTGAAAGTGGTGGTGCGAAGACAAACTGATCGGAATTGCAAAATATGTAGAGACTGGGTGCGATTGCAGAGCGATAGATTATCGGAAATTCCAAAATTTGGTGTTGCGGAAGGCAATTTTTGGCTTTCTCCGGCAGACTAGTACCTTTTTGGCTGTCAGCGGTGAGACATGTGCGAGGCATTCAATGTTTCTGCCTGAATTTCTCATCTCGGCCTGATATAGTCTTCAGCGCGTGGAGCTGGACTCTCAATAGTTCTCGAGGACATATCACGGTTGTATTCTTCAACGACGAACTGAATGCTAACGATTTCACATTACGCACAAACTGAAAGTCTCAAGCAAAAATGGTTCCTCCACAAACCCAGCGTGGAAATGGCGAAGACTCCACCAGCATGAGCAACTCTGATGGTGAAGAAGCAAAACCAAGCCAATCTGCAACTGGACTTGGGGACGAGATGATCAATGCTGTATGAGTCCCTAAGAAACATGATTTGCTACAAACGCTGCTACATACCTGCTATACTAAACTACACTATAACATTTGCTGTTCCTACAGCTTGATACTAACAATGCTTAGACGCGTCGACGCCGTGAAGCTAAGCGCAAAGTCGTCCAAGAAGAGCACGCCCGTCGCGTTCATGACATCCATGCTCGAATTCTCTTGCATCAAGAAAATCACAGTGCGAAGATGTAAGTCTCATCGGCTCTGATCACATGATTTTATATTCAAATTATGACAGTGACTCAGTCAGAGCATCTCAGTGGAAAGAGCTCAGAAATCTACTCGAAGAACGCAATGCTGTGGAGAGACGTATCCAAGATGCCATGAAGAAATTCGAGAGAGACACGAATCAGCTTGCCAGGGAATTGGGTGCTGTGCTCGAGGATCGCCTGCAGGAGCTTGAGACGATTGAAGCAAAATCAGATGATTGAGGATCTTGTAGTGGATACAACTGGTGGTCTGGGAATTGAAGATTGCTGATCGATTTTTATATGCTGGAGTTTACAAATCGCGTTTGCTGGAGTCTAGGAGATTTGATAAGAGGACTTGCTATGAGATTCGCTCTATTACTAGGTGATCTCGTTAATAAAAATACACCTCATCCCCACAAGGTCCACAACAATGTCAAACACGATTGTGTCAAACGTGATTGGCTGCCTTTGGGACTTGAGAGCTTTTATGATCGTCGAATCAAACGAGAGCATGGTTGTATCGGAAATCCACATACTGCTTATGCGTAGTCTTCCGGTCCGCTTTGAATTCTTTTGGCATGCAAGGTCGTCCATGTGGTGGGTCCAACCTTACATGAGCACATACCTACTTTTTTCCATGACAACGACAGTCCAAGCCTTCAAACCCCTAAGGGCAATATGTCTCATCAAATTTGGGTAGATTATTATCAAATACAGTTTCATGGTCGAAGATGGGATTACGAGGAATTTATAAGCCTGATATAACATAAACGCAAACAGTCCAGTCAAAGTTTTCGATTGTGGATCATTTGTTAATATCGTATCTAGCTGATGTTCTCCCTTGATGGGCGGCAGACAAAATGCCATAGGCAGGTACACTGTATGCTTTAGATTAATATTCTCGAGACAACAAACAACTATTAAACCATCAGATTGAATGGCAATTGTTCTTTATTAAATGGCTTATCGAGACTCAGGTTGTGAGGCTATTAGGCATATTTTATGTTCAGGACCGAAAGCACTGGACCTATGACAGACTTGGTATAAGAAGCTTGCATTTCTTGCTTGATAATGCAGATACGCAGGCACATAGCTTCTGTTACTTGTACTACCAATTCTTTGAATAGACGTATGCACCACTCAAATCAGCCATCAATGCAGTAAAGGTCCTAAATTGACGTGAGGGACATGCTGCATCAGGGATAATATGCTAAGACTTCAGCTCCAAGCCATCACAACATCAACATAAATCATACTAATTCCCATAAAACTTTTCGACCAAATGCAGAAGAGCATATCCTCATATATTCGATCATGTACAAACCAGTGAGGGATGAGAGTCCTGATTTTCGAATTTCGGAAGAACACTTGACAGAGCCGACTCAGTTCGAGCTTATTGAACCTCCATTTGAGCACGAACTTAGGTCTCGACAGACCTCACGAAAGCCCAGATGGAGAAATCCTTGGTTTATGGGTTGCATGGGCATTGGCATGTTATTAATGATCGTTATGCTCTTCCAGGCTCCTGCCATCAAATCGAACGACTACATAGCCGGATTAAGTGGTCAAATGACCAAAAGCCACTTCAAGAGTGTCGCCATTGAGAAGTTGATCGATGATCCAATAGATTTTACCCCTTTGAGAGACTTATGCGATCGCACTGTCTGGCAAGAGGGGGTAGTGTTACAGTGTTGGAGGATCCCTGGAGGAATGGGGAACGTCAGAAATACTATGTTGAACTGTATTCGATTTGCAATCGAGGCGGGTGGTGAGCATCTTCATCTAAAACTCTACAAGATCAGTATCTAAAATGTGTTCTAGGCGCCATGGTTCTCCCTGATATAATGGCACGATCTCAAGATGATTTAGCTGTTCTCATAACCGAAGACTTTCGCGAATTTGACTATATCTTTGATAGAACTCACCTCATCTCCACACTGGAGCAATATTGTCCCCAGTTGAAGATTTACGGTGGACCAAAAGAACTCGAATCACTCGAATGGGCACAAAGCTCTCTTCTCCTGGAGCCACGCGAACTAGCTTATGGAAACACACGAGAATGGACAATTGCAGATCCGTCTGTGTGGCGTCCTAACTTCGACGCATGGCTAATTGAAAAGGTACCTGAAGGCGAACATTCTGCAGAACATCCTGTCCTCATCAACATCGGTACACCCATCTTTGAATGGCCTATGAGTTACGAAACTGCGGCTTTCCGGAATGTTTTCGGTAGAGTCCTTCGATTTCGACGCGATGCACGTGAGCTCGCAGCTGAAACAATGTACGAATTGTCACAACAGTATTCTTTGAACTTGGACCCTGCCGACAACATCTATCAGCATGCATTCTTCGGAGCCCATCTTCGAACAGCTGTGGATGCTTTAGTTGCAAATTGGCCAGGTTACGACGCCCAAGCTATGGTCTATCTCGCACAAGCCGAACTGAATGCTCTTTTCGTTGTCTATGTCTCTTCCGGTAGTGAATCAGACGTCGAAAGATTTACTCAGGACGCGGCTGCTCGAAATATTCAAGTCACAGACAAGTCATCTCTCCTAAAAGGAGAATCACTGAAGCGTTTGCAGAACATGACATGGGATCAGCAAGGAATCGTTGATTATGAGGTTCTCCTGAAATGTTCCAGTTTTGGTGGTATCTCCCAGAGCTCTTTCAGCTGGAACGTTGCTGTCAGAAGAAACGTTTTGTCTGTGCTGGATAGCTCCGAGGCTATGTCCTATGGTCCACAGAGCTTGTCTGACGAGTTTTCCCAGGTCTATGGAGCAATAGGGGACTCTTCTGTTATATCCATTGCCATGTGGCCGTGATTCGCTTGTCTTTACAGGGACCCCATAATCATTTTCGCGATAAATCCTGAATCGGTTGTCTATGATGATTAAGAAATGAATGATATTTTGTTTCAGATAATGAAATCATGCCAAAAAGAAATTAAAGAAAAACCCTGAAAGTCCGTCTGGAAGTCATGGATTCTTTCGCCTCACATCGTGCACAGTACATAATCGGGTTCTCGTCCACCAAGTTGTTGTTGTATTGAGTTCTGGCCTGTCATATTGGAATAACAGCGAAAACTCGAGATTGAAATTGAAAATTTAAGCTCACTATCGACAGCGAAATAAAGTGAGACACAAGCTACTTACATATTATACCACACAGCAATGATATCGCAATTAGGCTAAGCAAGGACATATGCTTCCCTCCGAGGTGACCTCATTTCGGCACATTTTTCCCATTTATTCCCTCACAGCTAGTTTCAGTTACGCGGAAGGAGCGCCGCTTTTTGCATGTTCGGAGCTTTCGTGATGTTCTTCACTGGCTACATCTGTCACATAATCCCCTCAGAAGGCCGTATTCTCCGTGACCATATGGTTTGATCCAGTAGAATCAGTGCGAGAATCATCAACCTGTTCGTCGTTCGTGAAGCCAAGGGCAAGATGAGAGTTGTTCCGATTTGTAGTCTTCTCTTTCACGACGGAATTTTCGATGGCGGTATGTGAAGACATACTCTGCACATACCTGTTCAAGATACCAAGCATACAGGAGAAGTTTGATATACTTGTCTCAGGGCTGCACAACCAGGCGTGCTGCGGGAGCTGTCGTAAGATTCTCGCGCTCACAGAGGGTTCCCTATGCAGGTTGAATAGATGGTAAGCGATAAAGTACAAACTAGCACCGGGAGAAAGCCTTCCATCGAAGGCCATCTTCTTGGCAAAGATATATGGTGGTACTTCCTCCTTCGGAATGATGCCGTCCAACATCATGTTTTGTAGTGAAGAGCGAAGTATCTCATAAATAGGTTGCAGGCCAGGAGCATTAACCTTCCACTTGAGACCAAGCCGATCCACAAAGGCAGGGTCTAGTCTCTCAATGAGATTTGTCGTACAGATTGTGAAGCACCTCGCTCGTTGTCGGAGATTGTCCATGCCCCGAAGGAGGGCACCGGTGACACGGGTATTCTCCATGCCACAATCATTTCCCTGGGTACCTTGTCGAGTACCAGCAAGAGCTTCGACCTCATCGATAACGATACAGACAAACTGATCTGGTTGTTCCTCACAAAACTTGTTGATGGCATCAAAGAGTTTGATAAGCCTAGCCGAGCTTTCACCGAACATATGGTTGATCAAGTGGCCGGCTTCGACCTGAATAAGGACAGTTGGGCCAATAGCCTGGTGATGAATAGCCACAATATGGGCAATTGAGATGGCCAAACTGGATTTTCCAGTTCCTGGTGGACCATAAAGCAGAACTCTGCCAGAAGGTGCGATGATATTGTTATGTCTCTTGGCCTGCTCACGAGTAGAGGCGTACTTGAGAGTTTTGATCGCCATTACTACGATTGACGAGCGAATTCCGTCACCGAAAATCAGTCTATTGCATTTTAGACAAAGATTCACTTGCTCTGTGGCATGGAGCACTTGCCCTTCGAAAATATTACCCGTTTCTTCGTTGGGCATAGCAGTCACTGACGCAAATTGAGATACCTCTTCATCGATTCCGATATCTTCATCTCGATCACGCATGTGATAGACAGCAACAACGATTTTTTCTTCTCCGATCAGGATTCGAGGGGATCCTGTGTTTTGGCTGAGATATTCCAACACTTTGAGCGAGCAAAGTTTGTTTTTTGGGAAGATAGTACCATCTACACTGTTTAGTGGAGTTGGTAGAAAAAGAGACGAACATACAATGAGGTTCTTGAAGCAGATCCTGGCCAATACTAACAGAAGAAACATATTTTCGAATGGATCCTGTAAGTTCTTCTGTGAGTTCCTGACGTAAGTGCGCCTAGACACCAAGATGCTGTTAGTTACGGGCCTACGATGCGGATTGGAGAAACCAGCAAAGTAGGTAGATTGTGTCTCTTTTATCAAGATGGGGAGTTCGTTGAAATAATTGGTTTAAGGTGCTGCTTGGAATATGCATCATGATACAGGATAGTATAAGGTGACTTCGTACTTGAACTTACCTCAACCTCATTGACTTGAGTTGCAGCCACTGTGGCTGGCGCAAGCTCTTTTCTCAGTCTGGCCTCGAAAAGAATGACTCCTGATGTAGATGCAAATTCTCTCCCCTGTTCATCTTCGTCTCTCTGTTTACGCCAGTAGTCCCTTGACTTCTCGGCCCAGATCTCAGGGTTCTCAAGGGACAGCTCCATTTCCTGATCAGTAGATATTACTGGCTATCATCGACAATTCCTGGTATTAGTTATTGTAGATTAGTCGCGCTGGTCGTCGCAAGATCAATGCTCTATTTATATCAACATGTATGCTCTCAACAAGTATCTGGCATGCAGATTTCGCATTCAAGAAAATGTCGCTGTTGTCGATTTGATAAGTTCGAGGTTCCGGAGTGTTGTTCCTCCAGCTGACGAGAAACGCGGACGCGAAATTTGCTGCCTTGCTTGAATGTGAAACCGTAAGGCATGAACATGGCGGTGACGCACTTCCAGTTGTAGTGATGCATGCTTGCATAAAACTCCTGGTTGCGCATGAACGAGAAGTCAATAATAGAACGCACTTTTCTTCGTCGCCTCTACAGCTTCACACTCACAATCAAACGAATGCCATGAATCATGAGTAACATTTTCATTTGGGACGACGCGTGTAAGGGCAGTGATCCTACGGATCCAACAAACAGCTCGACAGATATCGCTGTTCAGCTTGTATTGTCTCTCGCACTCGGATTATCAGCCTTTTTTGCCTTTTGCATTCTAAGACCACGATGGAAAGGGTTATATTCTGCAAGAAAGCAGCAAAAAGAAACAGCCTCAGATCTTCCGGATCTCCCTGACACTTTCTTCGGATGGCTACCAGCGCTGTACAGAATCACTGAACAGCAGGTCCTAGCATCAGCTGGCTTGGATGCCTTCGTGGTAAGCTCCGATCTGAGCTGCAACTTTGGTACATCTTATTTACTCTCCACAGTTCCTCTCATTCTTCCGGATGTCGATCAAATTTTTGGCGATAACATTCATCCTTGCCGTCGCTATCATTGCCCCCATCAACAACCACTTTGTCGGCATACCCTGGCCCGGTAATGACAATGGCGATGTACACACGAACGATTCAACTTCCTCCACACAATCAACACTTCAGGAACCTTTCTCAGACGACTTGGTACACTTGATGAAAGGTAAGGACCCGCTCCTTGAAAAGGATGATAGCTATTTATGGGCATATCTTGTGTTCACTTATGTCTTCACTGGATTATTGATGTATTTCATGATCGTCGAGACCAGGAGAATCATTGGTGTACGCCAGGACTATCTGGGTAGTCAATCCACTATCACGGATAAGACTATCAAACTGTCAGGTATACCACCTGAGCTCCGCAGCGAGGAGGCCATCAAGGAATTCTTGGAGAAATTGGAAATTGGCAAGGTCAAGAACGTTACACTTTGCAGAGACTGGAAAGAGCTGGACAAACTTATGGACAAACGGGCGGCTTTACTTCGAAGACTGGAAGAAGCATTGTCTGTACATCTTGGTCGCCGTCGACATGGAAGAAACCTAGGAACTCTTTCGATTTCTCGGCCTCAAGTAACTAACGATCAGGATGGTGAGCACGAGGGTGACAGTCTTCTGGGTGGTGGGAATCATGTGTCAACTTATGACAAACCTCGACCAACTACTCGCATTTGGTACGGACCATTGAAATTGAAGAGTAAGAAAGTGGATGCCATTGATTACTACGAGGAGAAGCTACGAACTTTGGATGAGCAAATTCGCGCAGCAAGAAAGAAGGAGTATAAGCCCACGCCTCTGGCTTTTGTAACTATGGATTCTATTGCAGCATGCCAGATGGCCGTTCAAGCACTTCTTGATCCCTCACCAATGAGGTTGCTTGCAACATTAGCTCCAGCTCCTTCGGACGTTATTTGGACCAATACATACCAATCACGGTCTACGCGCATGCTTTGGTCTTGGTCAATAACTGTTTTCATTGTCATTCTCACAGTGGTCTGGCTTATTCCTGTTGGTGCTCTCGGAGCGTTGGTCAACTTGTGCTCTATCAAGAAGATTGCACCCACCTTTGGTCGATTCCTCTCCAATCACGAAATCATTTCTTCTTTGGTTCAAACAGGTCTACCAACGCTGACAGTTTCGCTCCTGAATGTGGCAGTCCCATACCTGTACGACTACCTTTCCAACGTTCAGGGCTCGATTTCACAAGCCGATGTGGAGCTATCAGTCATTTCAAAGAACTTCTTCTTCACATTCTTCAACGTCTTCATAGTTTTTACTATATTTGGCACTGCGTCGAACCTCTATCCTGTTCTTCAAGACGCTCTCAAAGATACCACTAGAATTGCCTACCTTCTAGCTGGCTCCCTTACACGCTTAGGAAGCTTCTACGTCAACTTTGTCCTCCTGCAGAGTATTGGCTTGTTTCCATTCCGCTTGTTGGAGTTTGGAAGCGTTGCACTGTATCCAATCACTCTGATGGGTGCCAAAACACCAAGAGATTACGCAGAACTTGTTCAGCCTCCTATTTTCAAATATGGTTTCTACCTCCCTTCGGCCATCCTGGTGCTGAATCTATGTATCGTCTACAGTATTTACCCGGTCGGTTACCAGGTTCTTTTCTTCGGGTTGTTGTATTTCGTCATAGGATACTTTGTTTACAAATATCAACTCCTCTATGCCATGGATCATCCACAACACTCGACTGGAAAGGCCTGGCCAATGATATGTTACCGTATCATGATTGGCTTGGGTCTCTTCCAGCTTGCTATGGCCGGTGTTATTGCACTTCAGCAAGCATTCAAGAGAGCCATAGTCATTGCTCCCCTGTTCCTCTTTACAATTTGGTTCAGTTACTTCTTTGGATCAACTTTTGAACCACTCATCAAATTCATTGCATTGCGAAGCATCAGACGCGATGATGATGTGGATGTCAACATAGCAGACGAATATGTCGGCATCGGAAATCCTCCTGGGAACGATCAACGTCGTACGAGCACTACTTTGGATGAGGACAGAGAGAGGGGTCAGAAATTTGTCAATCCCAGCTTGATAGTTCCGTAAGCAAACCTTTTCATCTATTATGAACGCCGCTAACTTTTCATTTTAGCCTAGAGAAGGTATGGATCAACAATAAGAAACCGGCCAACAATGGACAGCCAACACAGCTTCGGAATGAGGAGAGCACAAACAGCTCAATGAGTTTAGGTGATACCCATGTCTGGCGGGACAACGGCGACAACAACGTATAATGCAGAGCATGATCATGAAAGCGATGTTTGAATGTATGAAATAAAATAAAAAGGAGCGTAGCGATTTAATCAATTGGGATGTATTTGGTTGATGGTGTTCTTCGTTGCAGGATTTTGAGGAAGGTATGGATCAACTGTATTGTGCTTTCCTAGTCGATCAGTAAATACTCATCCGTGAACGCTTTCGGGTTTCCATCAACATTATTTACTCATCAAACACAGTATACCTTCTTCATACAAATTACTCTTTCATGATCCATTTAGGGATCTTGATATATCGTTCGTTCGCTCCTAGTTTTATAATTTGTTTATCCTTCGGCCTAAGCGCTATATTGCGGAGAATTCATCCACCCTCTCCTTCTGCTGCTTCTGGCGACTTCGATGACGATATTTTCCTATCATTCTACACTTATAGATGACTTGGTCTCCCATAAGGAGGCCGCTAACACCACGTCTTCCCAAATTCTTCTGTCCAGAGACATTGCTGGTGCGGATAACGAATTTGAGCCTCTAGCCCCACCACCTCCCGATGAGAGGACATCTGTTGTAACCATTTTCGAAAATAATTCCATGCACGTCATGACATTGGGACAACCAGCAAGATCATCTGTTGTGAAGAGCACCACGTCCTCTCCAGATGAGAACAGTGTCTCACAAGGTACTCTCAATAAAACAGTCATTGGAGGGTGCTAACGAGAGTCAGCAAAAGAAGTCGAGCACTGTTTACGAATTTACACACCTGCCCTTAGAACGTTCTCTGATTCAGATGGTCCTGATGAGCCAGCGACTTCGCCTCCACAGTGTCATACAGTTCAACAAAATTATTCAGCAATAGCCGCTTCATATCCACATCGTACACCATCATTAGTTGCACAGAATGAAAGTTCAAGAGAGGAGAAACCTTTCATGAGCAGTAGGAAAGGCAAAGAAATCGATCGTGGAAGGAGTATAGATAGGATACCTAGACAACTAAATCTCTTGTCTAGAGCTCATTTGAGGGGCAAGTTGGAGGATATTTCGATTGAACTCGATACAAAGGCAATGCAGAAGCGTCTTAGCCGTAGCGAAACGCTTCATCAAGATCCGGAAACTCCCCCAGCATTGCTCGATGATACTCTACTCGAGCCTTGCCCAGATATTCCAGTTTGTAATTTTACAGAGGTTCTCAACAAAGACAGGGATATGGTTGGCGAAAGGGATCCTCCAGATCCAAACAGCGATATTATAAGGTCAAATGGCCATACCTTTCACGAAACTGACACAGAGAGATTGTATTCGGCCAGATCATCACGGTCCCTGACAGCTACTTTTGATAATCTCCGGCCCATATATCCTGCACCAACATTGTCATCTGAGGCTCTGCGGGAATATCTACCAGGTCTCAGCCACACAGAATATATTGCGCTGAAGTCTTCAAGCTCCAAGTGGTCGAAATTTGGCTCTACGCATGAACCAGTCAAGCCCTCACTTGCAGCTCAGCTTCCTGCTGAGATCATTCATGAAATCTACAGGAACCTTGGTCCATTCGACTTCAACTCAGCGAGACATACGTGTCGTGCATGGTATATCCATAGTCTTGACAGAGCACTACTAGAAGCTATGATGAGACGTGGTGGATGGTCGAATAATTTGAGGAATGACCTTACGGCGAATCATATCATCGTAACAGGCGTTCGTGCGAATGATGAATGGCTCATGAGCAAAATGATAGCTCGTGAGTGCGCCCTCGGTCCAGATTGGACAGGGAATGGTCTATCCAATAGATCTATCGAAATTGATTCAGATTGCAGTACTCCTGTTGATAGCATACATGATCAGTCTACCATATCGCCATTCTTCCAGGCTGCAATTGCCGATTTTGGAGAAGTCGGGGCTCAACATGCCTCCGGCACCTCAATATCTGGTATGATTTTCACTGTTAGCGTTTGTGGCAAATATCTCATGGTTGCGAACGGGTGTCTCATCTACATATATCAACTCAGTACAGACAGTAGGAAATCTCTATCCGATAAACCGAAGTCTGGTTCAATACGACCTGTTACAAGTGTAATTTGTCCTCGAAGAGTTTTAGCCTGCAGTATGGACACATCATCTCAGAGGCATGCCATTGCTGTGCTTCTTGATGGTCGAATGGGCTTGGTATGTGACTTGGGCAACATGAATACAGACTCTCCACTGTATCCATCCCCAGCAGCTTTGAATTCCCGTCACGCAGATCTATCGACCTCTGTCGCCGGGCCATCCAACACTCATCAAGGTATCACAATAAATGCACCGGAAACACATGCCGATGGGCGATCTTCTCAGCCACCATTCATATTTTCAACTGTTGATGCTCATAACACTACGCAAAACACAAATTTGCAAGAAAATATCTGGAGTGGACTTGCATCCCATGTCATAGCCGATCACAATCAATCCGGAGAATCATCTCGACAACCAGAACCGCATGGGCTTTCTAGGAGAAACACCAGTAGCTCGAAATCAATGCCTCTAGAATCTGGACCTCGCTCCATCTATCGAAACCTTTGTTCATCAGATGATCCTCCCCGATCCGTTGCGATTTGTCCTCAACGACGTTGTGTGGCTTTTGGATGCTCTGCGGGAATTGAGTTACATTGGATCGATGCTTTGACAGGACAAGATCTGAACCGATGGTTTCCGCTCACTGCTCCAAGCGACTATTTGTACTTTCTTCCGCCTAGAAGAGGAGTCGACTCTGCCAAGAAGCTAAGACTAATCAGTAGTGCTGCACGGCCAGGGGAGGCTCCTGCACTGGCTGATAAATTCAGAAGTCGCGGTGGAACTAGAAAGTGGTTGGACTCACTCCCACCAGCACCAATAGAACATGTTAACTGGGATACCGGTCTTGCGGTATTTGGAAGAACGAATGGAGGGGTGGGAATTAAAGGTGATGCTACCGACCACTACCGTGCTGTTCCTCTGAGTGATGGTTACCATATCCTGTTCACCGATCCTGCCACAGGACTGTTATGCCTAGGCAGTGATTCCCCTATTGGAGGACCTACTAAACTCTTGCGTAAGATTTGTTTTGTCGGCCCCAAAGATTGTAGAAGTCCAATTGCCTATACTGGTGGTGCGGATTTGCGGAATGGGGTCAGAGTTGTCGCGGCTTATGGACCACCTCATGAACAAAGAATATTACTTTTCAGTGTGCCTAGTGATGTGTTCACAGATACACAGGACGAGCTGATGACGTCTGCTTCAAACAGGGATACTGAGCTTAAAGAAAGATCTACTGCCGTATCTGGCAGAGAATGGATGCATTGGTGGAAAGATAAAGGTATGCAGAATTGGTTGAAATATGCCAAACGTCCGAATCCAGGCATAATAATCGATCGAGGCTTGTGGCCTGTAGAGATCCGTGGCCAAGAGATTGGAAAATCGTCTTACGTCGTGGATCTTGCTGTTGATTCCAGTCCAGACCTGAGCATTTGGGCATTTGGAAGGTCGGGAATTACACAGGTGTGGAAAATTGTCTCTGGAAGAGACGAAAAGATGGTTAAGAGATCAATTTTACGAGACGGGACGGTTATGAGAGAAGGTTCTGATGGCGAGCTTGAGACAAGTGATACGGTAGAGTCTCCAGATTCTCTTGAACTTCTCACTCCGCCGAAAGGCACACCAACCATGTTTGACGGAAACCGCTCTAGTCAAGACCTATCATCTGTTCGTATGGATCGCTGGAGTGTACAATATGATAGCATTCAGTACGACACTGTGCATTATGATGCTGATGGTGATGTTCTTATGGCTGATCTACAGGATCCTCCTGTACTCATGGAAGGGGCCTCGGAAGATGGAAATGAGGAGATCGTGGCGTATGCTAGGGATGATAGAGGTCTTGTATTTGAGTCTAGCAGGTGGAACGGCAGATACGTTCAAAGACATGGGCATAGAGATACAGTGGAAGAGCTCACGGGTATTGCAAGGATTGACATAGAAATTCGGTAGTTATTCTCTCATGCAAGCTGGTGGAGTGGATCATAGGCCTTTGTTGTTGCTCTTCTCCTACTCATAGATTGTTAAAAATAAGTCGACGTTGCTTCAAAAAAATTGTCTTCTGGAGTGACCAGGAAATACAGACTAATCCAAGAACGTATCTGGCATCTCGGGGCCTTCGAACTCATTAGTATACGAAATTTCGGACTACTGTCTTCTTAACTTACCCCAGATGTGGATCTGTCCAGGTGCAGCTTTATGTTTTTGCGTAGGATGTGTGATATCCACCAGATCGCCGTCCACATAGTGCTCTAGAATGAATCTACTCGGATCAAACCTACCAAATATCAGTATTTAATTCACCCCATATTTACGAGATGACATCGATAAGCAACAAAATCGACCTACCAGTAATCAAAGATCTGACTACCCATGATATGTCTACCCACTCCCCAGCAATTCTCATAGCCCTTGTCTCGCAGCCAATCGTGACCCAGAACCTGCGTATCAAAATCATGTGTCTCAAAACTCGAATGGTGAACGTGCCATTTCGGCCCTTCGAAGAAAAAGAAGCAGTGATGGTCGACTAGTTCTTCACCTCTGTCTAGTCTACAGAATGTGTTGAAGGCTCTGCCTGTCTCAGGATGCGTGATAATCTATCAGGTTGATCATAAGTACGGTCTGACTTGGGAAGTCGATGGGGTAGTAAGTGGAAAAGGAACAGCTGCAGGCACATACCTCACTAGGATAGAAATTGAATCTCTTGGTATAAAACTCGAAGGCCTTGTCAAAATCTGTCACACATAATCCCACATGACCTAACTTGTAAACTGGTGCAGGCGCTGATTTCATGAGCTTGGGAT
This sequence comes from Allantophomopsis cytisporea, assembly GCA_024752435.1. Classification (NCBI taxonomy): domain Eukaryota; kingdom Fungi; phylum Ascomycota; class Leotiomycetes; order Phacidiales; family Phacidiaceae; genus Allantophomopsis; species Allantophomopsis cytisporea. Next base: position 52,937 of record CP103037.1, read on the forward strand.
CTTATATATGCATCATGCATGAAATACCTTTCTTGAAACGCTGGAAATTTCCCGCAGGTCTGTGTTTCTCTTCAGGCTGAATGATGTGAGTTCCAAGATTCATAAGGGTGTGAAAAAAGGAAGGAAAAAGAAACATACATAGTTGAATTTCAACTCCAACGGATTTCCATTCGGCAGCTTTTCTCCTTCAATCTTCCCTTCCCTTAATTTTTGACCCCATACTAAATGAAATGGGAAACCGTCGACCGGATCCTTGAATGTGACACCTTTTCCGCCTCCAGGAGCATCCAAATCATAAATCTTACTGGCACTGGGGATAGTCTCACTAGCAAGCTTCAAATCGTCTTCAGACTCTACAACGAAAGCTGCACCACCAAACTCGTTAGAGGCTCCGGCGGTCGCGCAATAGGCAAAGGGATCTGGTCCATATCCTCGATAGTAGATCTTGCTGTTATCTGCCGTTCGATGGGCTTCTGCGAATCCGAAATCTAGAAGAAAAGCATGCGCTTTCTCCAGATCAGTATGTGTATAGTGAACATGTGTGGGTCGCACAAGCTTAATTTTCTTGAGAGTTTCCGGGGCCATTATGGATCTTGAAATAGGAAAGACACAAGTCCGCAATAACAAAATGATAATGGTCGTTGCAAAGAAATTGGTTTATATAAATGAAATTGACGCTAATTTTCAGAGGCTTATTATGTGGAATATTTGATATTTTTGATACTGGAAGGAGTACGTATGATCGTTCGACGAGGAGAGCTCACCCCATCGGTCCTCCGACGAACGCGGGGTAGCAACGGGCACTTCGGGTTCGCACCCCCTTAGCTATTGGACATTATCCATGTTCCATGTTTTATCCCTTTTCTCAGAATATGTAAGCTTTTGGCCTTGCTTTGTCGTCATCTACAGGGCTGTGTGCATATGCATATGTGGAGCTCTGTCTAATTCGTGTTATCATCACCAATGATAAGATTGCTAGCGAGATGTGCTTGGAGCATCGGAATCTCATTCACGAACCGAAGTTGGTGAATACTTTCTATGGCAGCGTCAAAATACAATCAGTATACCTCATACTTTGCTTTTTTCAAGACTCGTCGTTGTTGGATCTTGGATAGCTGCTACCAAGGTACATAGGACAACATGGTAGAGCCAATAATGGAAGATATTCTCATCGTTGGCACGGGACCTGCAGGAGCATCTCTGGCATGTTTCCTCGCATCGTATGGTGAAACAATCTTCTTTAACTGTGAGGGACTGTGACTGATCAATGATGAAGGTCTAAAAGGCATCATTGTGGGCGCTGAATCTTCCACCGCGGGTACACCTCGTGCGCATATTACCAACATGGCTGCATTGGGTCAGTACCAGAATCTAATATTCCGAGATATACAGTGGGCTGATCTTACGTTCAAGAATGTCTGAGGGATATTGGACTTGAAGAGGAATGTATCAAACTTGGTTCGAAAGGGCCTACTATGATGCATACTCGCTGGGCGCACAGCATGGCAGGAGAGGAATATGCGAGAGTGTATTCATGGGGAAACGATCCGGAAGGAAAAGTTAGGAGTCTTCAATTTTTATCGACCATTTGAATAAGACTGTAGAACTGACGGAGATTTCAGGGCGAGTACGCAGCTGCCAGTCCCTGTGACCATATCGATCTTCCCCAAACCCTTTTGGAGCCAATTCTCATGCGCTTTGCAACACAGCACGGCTTCAAGTGCCGAACAGATACGGTTTTTGAAAGATTCGAATGTCACGAATCTTCTCAGATGATCATCTCTACCCTTAAAGACAAACTCACCAACCAGCAATATACCATTTGCTCTAAATATCTCTTTGGCGCAGACGGGGCACGCAGTGCCATCATGAAACAATTGGGCATTCCCTTAGAAGGCAAATTCAAGCAAGGTGTTGCCACGGACGTTTTGGTCAAAGCGGATCTATCTCATCTGACGAAAACACGTTCGGGAAATTTACATTGGCTAATTCAACCTGAAGTCGAGCATCCTGATTACGGCTGGTTAGGGGTTGCGAGGATGGTGAAGCCTTGGCACGAATGGATATTCTCTTTATTCCCAAGCATTGGAGTTGAAGCTGCGCAACCCACTGAGACTCAATATCTCGAAAGAATCAAAGAGTTCGTTGGTGATGACACACCAGTGGAGATTATTAAGACTTCGAAGTGGTACATTAATGAAGTGGTGGCGAAGGAATATTCACAAGGAAACATGTAAGTCGCTTTCAGCAATGCTGTTTAATTCACTAACTTTATAGATTTTGTCTTGGAGACGCTGTTCATCGTCATCCACCTATGAACGGCCTCGGTTCAAACACTTGCATTCAAGATGCTTATAATTTGGCCTGGAAGATAGCTCACGTTATGAAAGGACTAGCTTCCCCATCTCTTCTTGAGAGTTATAGTGCTGAACGGCAGCCTGTAGGTTTCAGCATAATCGGTCGCGCAAACGATTCTTTCCGCAATCACTCTCAGATTTGGGAGGCTTTGGGCATTCTTTCGCCATCAGTCGAAGAACGAATCACTGCTTTCTCAGAGCTTTCTGCCAATAGCGAAGTAGGAAGATCAAGAAGAGAGAGGTTTCGTAGGGCAATTGAGCACTCTAAGCATGAATTCCATGCCGTAGGAATTGAGATGAATCAACACTATAAAAGCCGCGCGATCTACGCTCTTGACGAGGAGAACAGTTTTAGATTCATCGGACTGGCAGAGGAGAACCCCATTTTGCACTATACACCATCGACATACCCTGGCTGTCGGCTTCCTCATGCTTGGCTTAATTATCCTTCTCCCGGGCAACGCATTTCGACTAATGATGTAGCTGGCAAGGGGAGGTGGGTTCTATTTACAGGTATCGGTGGAGATGGTTGGAGAGCTGCTGTGAGAGAGCAGAAAGACCAGAATATTGATATTAAATGTGTTAGCATTGGGTTTAGACAGGACTATGAGGACGTATATTTCGATTGGGAAAAGCTTAGAGGAGTGGAAGAGTCGGGATGTGTTCTTGTCAGGCCTGATAGATTTGTCGCATGGAGAGCGATGAAGGCTGGATCGGAGACAGAAAGATTGGAAGCAGTCATGAAGAGCTTGTTGTGGTCAAAGGCATCGGATAACAATATTAAATCCGAAATCCAATAGATAGAGTTCGGGAATACATGTTGTAACCGATACGAATTACATATCAAATTAAAGTAGATATATTCCACGAATTCGATTCAGAAACCCTTGTAAAGCGTCAAGTGCATCTCAAACGGCTACCACCAACATAGGAATTTGATCCGGAGATCTAGACACGCTCTCGGGTCGCATCGCATCCTTCGCAATATATTCTGACTGGCTGTCAGCAATGATCTCCGAGGCGACTGTAGAAATCCCTGCATAAGTCGGCATGATACACATATTCCACCTGCCTCGCAGTCAGATCCTGGGAGGCACGCGACAACACGGCACAGGAATTCTCCAAGACCAAATTATAGATTAGCAGATAAGAGTTGCAGAAGAATGAGTTTGGCGATATGTCATTTATCAAAACTGAGGCGCTCTAGCATATCATGTATTGTGTGTCCAATTGACGTCAACTTATTTATCAACGTACCCCAGATTGTTCACACTTTCAATACGCAGCCTCACAACATCACAATCTCGTCTCTTTCCCCTAATCTTTCAAAATGGCACTTTTTGAGAAGCTTCAATTATATGGTCCAACTATAGCGGGGGCCTTTGTGCTTTATGTAGCAGGAACCTACATCTATCGACTATATTTTCACCCATTGAGTAAATTCCCTGGCCCAGCGCTGGCGGGAATGACATTATGGTATGAATTCTATTGGGACTTTGTACATCGAGGACAATACATCTTTCGTATCAAGGAAATGCACGAGAAGTATGGGCCGATCGTGCGCATTACGCCAGACGAGCTACACATCAACGATCCAGAGTATATCCCCGAGCTAATGCCAGCGGGCGGCCGCCGTCGAGATAAATACCGAAGAGTCATGCAACTATTTGGATTCACAGAGGCGGCAATCAGTACTGTTGAGCACGATGTTCATCGTGTTCGTCGAGGCGCTATGAGTAGGATGTTTTCCAAGGATAGTGTTAGGCGTTTGGAGCCAATTATGCGCGAGAATTTAGGAAAGCTGTTTGGTAGATTGCAAGAGGTAAAAGCTGAGGGCAGAGAGCTGAATTTATTGCCTGTTTACTCTGCATTTACGAATGATCTCATTGCTGAATACGCATTTGGAATCAGTTACAATTGGCTGGAGGCTAAGGAGTTCAACAAGAGCTTCTTTGAAATGGTATGATCAAACAACTGGGAACGCTAGTTCTTCGCATGTTGAAGTTTTCTGTAAGGGCTGATTTTAAATAGATTACTAGTTTCCATGAAGTTGGTTCGCTGGCAGTCCAGTTCAACTGGGTCATGCCTCTGATTAACTCGATGCCTGTATGGTTACTCAAGAGATTAGAGCCAGGAATGGTTTCTTTCTTGGAATTCAAAGGGGTAAGATATCTCCTGGTTCAGATTTGAGACCATCGATTTACACACAATTTTAGGACTTGGCGAAGAAGATTGATCGAGTCGTGGAGAGACATCAGAGAGGAATGGATGACAAGACTGTTTTTGATGAAATTCTGGATAGTAATCTTCCCGAAGTAGAAAAGAGACCAGAGAGATTACTGGAAGAGAGTCAGAATATTGCCATTGCGGGTACAGAGACAACGGCATGGACTTTAAGCGTAAGTATTGAATCTTTTACAATTCATTGGATGCTAATATTGATGTAGGTCATTACTTTTCATCTACTGTCGAATCCACCCATTTTACAAAGGCTCAAGGACGAACTTAGAGAAGCTCTACCCGATGTTGACAGTCCTTTGTCAATCAAGCAGTTGGAGCAACTACCATACTTGACGGCGGTAATCCTTGAAGGATTGCGTCTTTCAATGGGAACAAGTAATCGACAGGAACGGGTCTGTCCCGATGAAGTGCTCGTATTTGGTGATGGTGATAAGCAATGGCATATTCCTCGAGGGGTAAGACAAATACTCGATCTATACCATCCGCATGCTGACATAGGATATCAGACTCCTGTTGGGATGACTACCCCCTTGATTCACCTTAACCCCACGATATTTCCATCGCCTCTTACCTACGATCCAGAGCGATTCTTAGCTGATCCCCGGCTGAAGCGCTACATCATGTCATTCTCACAAGGATCAAGACAATGTTTGGGAATGCAACTTGCCTATGCAGAGCTGTATATGGTACTTTCAGGGGTTTGGAGACGCTTTGGAGGCCCACAGACGAAGGAAGATCAAGTAGGTGGTAGATTGGAACTGTTCGAGACAGATAAACGGGATGTGGAAATGGAGTATGATTTATTTGTGCCTTATGGTAAACGCGACTCCAAGGGAGTCAGAATTTTGATAAAGTAAAGAATATATTTCATGGTTCTGTTGATGATCCCTGTGATATTTTGGGTGAGAAGAGGGCTGAAAGTGCCGATTCCAACGTACTATACGTATATGAAGTTGAGCGATTGTGCATTTTTGATTGGGTACATATGACAATGAATTCGAAATTAATCTCGTTCCACGACAGCACCGTCCTGAGCGGGCACTAAAAGCTTCCACTTGCATGAAATGTTTTCTGCGGCAAATCGGCCAATGATCTTCTCAGCAATTTCGTCGAAATTCTCAGTTGCAAGAGCAAGGATTGTAGGTCCAGCTCCAGACAAGCAGATACCTAATAATCCTGGCTGTGTCTTTGGGTTCATTGATTGAAGCAGTTCTGTAAGGCCTGGAATAAGTCCTTGTCTGTATGGCTGGTGAATCCTGTCCTGCATCGCAAGGTAGATCATTTCCGGGTCAGGAGGTGACTGGCCAAGAGCTGAAGGCAATAGAGCAGCACGTTGGAGGTTGAAGACCTAGTTTTGTCAGTGGAAAGGTCTTCAGGAACACCTCAAATACTCACCACATCCGCTCGGCTGTACATCTTTGGCAGCACTTCTCTAGCCTTGGCTGTTGGTACAACAAAGTCTGGGATAATGGCAATTGCCTTGATCTCCTTCGCCCATGGAAATTTCCTGTAGTGTCCGATATTGAGTGGTGGCGAAGGTGGCTTCAGTCCAGTGTTCACACCTCCAGCTGGTGATGGGAGCACTTCGCTCAATGGAACTTCTTTTCGTGCGGCATCTTCTGGGTTAAGATCATTCAAGTAGGTACCGACAAATCCACCGAAAAGTGTTGCAGCTACATTGTCCGGGTGACGCTCTACGTGAGCAATGTTATTAGTATTATTATTTTTTGAGGTATAGAACTTAGGAAGACAAACCAATCATTAAGCAGTAATCCAAAAGACGTGCTTTCGATAGACCTAAGTTGCCAAGCTCATTTCCAAGCATTACACCTGCCACAACGGCTGTACCTGAAGATCCCAAACCTCGACTCAATGGAATTGGATTCACGATATGGATGTGTGTTTCGACGGGAAAAGCAGGTTGGTCGTGACATTTAAGGACATAAAGGGCTACACGGGTAATGAGGTTGTCTTCCGGGTCAAGACTGATTTGTTCCACACTGCCGCTCTTGTCCTCGTAGGTAATTACGCAGTTTAGCGGCTTGTCCGAAGTTTTCTGGCTGGAATTGACAGAGACACGAAGTTCGAGATATAAGGAGAGTGCTATGCCCATTGCATCGAATCCTGGGCCAATGTTCGCCGATGAACATGGCGTTTTAATAGTGAACGACATTCCGTAGGTAATTCGAGGATACAGCTAGTTCAAGCTGTTGATTTGTACGGTAATAGCACAGAAGATAGCGACAGCGGAGTATGATGCGATATGGTTTGAACGTCTCACTGGTCGTCGGTCGTGAGAAGTCCTCGTTGTATCCTAATTATGACTGATCTCGTTCAGAAAGTCTGACTGAGCTCCAAATCGCAACCCTAGTGTGAGGGTCCGGGCCGAGTACTTTTCCGGTGGGGCATATTCGGTAAATTATTTATCCGCGGATATATCCTCGTCGAGTCTCGAGTGCGTATGCAACCGGAACAGCCATTGTTGAACAATTCTTCAAGGATCTGATCTACATCCTCGAACTTCGAAAAATTCCGAGCACATTTCAGATGCCATAATCTATACAGTGTCAGCTAATGCAACCGGTTCCGAAAGCCCAATCTCCTCCCTACTCTCGAGCTCGAGAATTAAGGTTTGAGGTTAGCACTCTATGTTGACAGTCATTGCTACGGCTATCTTTCTGAGCGTTCCACACGCGAGATCCCCGATAGTTATTTCATATCAGGATTACTCCTACATGCTTCGTCGATCCGCAATACTAGATGAAAGGTTCAAGCGTGAGGTTAGTCTAACGCTATTTTAAACGTAAACTGGAGATGCACAACTTGTTATGACGAATACCATAAAACCTGAACTTATATGTCATAGCGAACAACGATACAACGATACAACTGAATATGGACCTCGTCAACGTTTATGTTGCTAATCCTATTCCTATGGAATTAATGTTATCCTTTGTTCCTGCTTATGAAAGTCGAACATCACAAAATAAGAACAAAAAGGGAACATAAGGTCAAGAAATCGAGTTCACTTAGCACCACTCATTTCAAATCACTATAGTTCTAATAGATTCACAGCTATTTCTCCCAGCAATCGTCCTCTTCTTTGTTATTTGCATTCAATTTTTAGGAATTCCTTGGATTTTCATATACAATCATGAGTCTGTACAACGCTTTTACTGACCTTGATATTCCACGCCTGATGGGTATTAGGCTCCTGAAAAAAGTCCTCATCCCCAGGCCCCGACCTTTCCAGCCCTCCTTCATAGCTACCAATCTCAATTTCCTCATCACAAATTGGCATATTAGTCTTAGTTCTAACAGTAGCTCCTCGATCTTTGGCCATGCTGATATCGAATCTATCGTGTTTGCATCTGCTGTCCTTCTGAGAAGCACTGCTCTCTGTGGGTGTCGACCCACTACCACCGGGGCGGTTAGTTTTAGAAGTTACAATGTAGAAATTCTCTAAGAGTCTGCGTAAAAGAGGTCGAAGGGTAGGCATCGTTGAGGCTGTAATACCAATTCCCGTCTCAACAGTGCTCCAAATGGCTATGTCAGTGGTAGCGTAGAGAAAGTCCGCGGAGTCGGTGATGGTGTGGAGGAATGGAATACGGATTAAGGTTGCCATGGATGCACTGGATAAGTTGTTAGTTCTGTACACAGCTTGGGATTCAGTACTTTACATTGCACTGACAGCCAAAATACCACAGACAGAAAGTCTGGTTTTCCGATCCATCTGCAGATTCCAGACTATAAAACCTGGCAAAATGCTCAAAGTCCAATCTGTCAAACAGCAGACTGCCGAGTATGCGAAGAAGATACCTGCAGTAATCCCCACGCTGAAACATGAACCATGAGATGGTGGATGTGGCGAAAACCGATTCCAAAAGTATGATGCTGGACGACATTGAAGGACGAAAACTATGAAGAACGCAAAGCCATAAAGTTCGGCTATTGTCAAGGTCAACCAGATGATGGTCTTGTGTGTCTTGACAACGCAAATTCGAAGCAGAAAGACAGCTATGCTGAATTTGATGAACATGTTGACAAGAACATACAATGGCTCGCAGAGCCACCACCACTTGAGAGCTATAGGAAGATTTTCAGGCAATATATCTTCTACGTGCCGGCCTGTTCCATAGTGTACCCCAGATATAGAGCAGACACAGTAGCATATAAACAGGATCTTGCCACATTAGCTATGATATTCTACACGGAGGATCTTTGATAGACTTACCTGAGCAATGACAGCGGTCCAGTCATCTAGACCAAAGCACTTTACTATGAAGATGCGACAATAAATTCGAAGCAATATAGCAATTGTGCTCATCGCACCGAAGGCCCATGCGACGCCTGCCACCGGTGGACCTCTATCCGGATGCTTTTCCATAGTGGTGGATACTTTATCGTCGAAACTCAGTGAATATGAAGCGAAGTCTGACTGAGTCGAACTCAGAATGGTATGTAAAAGTCTTGCAAAGTGGGTTTATTATATGCTTTGGTAGATAGCCAAGAGGAAACACAAAATGTACACATGCGTAGTGGAAGAACGAAATAAGCCACTCAAACGCACACTCACACATATATAGGAAAAGAGAGTCTAACTGTGTATTGCTAAATGAGTAGCGTAAATACTGGTTGAAGGTTGTGACGCAAAGTATATTTTCTATATGCAAAGAATACTACGGAAAGGTACTAGTTATTTCAAAGTAGTAAAACTTCATGAACTAGAAGGATATGACAGGGTGGACTTCGGGTTGATGAATTCCACATGTACTGCATAGTAGACACATGCTGGTAGAATGAAAGTTGATATGGATTTCCTTTATGATCAACGCGTTTCAAACAACTGCAGTGCTGCCCTAGATTCCTCGAAACAATACAGAGAATTCCAATCATAATTCAGTAAGGATTCGACTTGAATACTCTTGGAGGCGTCATTAGTAGTATATGTAGCACGGAAAATCCAAAGTAAAGTGAATTAATACAGACACTCAACTTGATGAGAAGATTCAATCCGGTAGACTTGCTATCGTTGTAGCTAGCTCGCTGTCGAATGACAACATAAATCGTCGGATAATGGAAGGGGTTATGATTTTACATAATATCCAGAGCTTAGAGCCTCTGATGCATTTGAAGTTCCAGACTCTTAGGAGATCAGCGAGACGCTTGCGGTAATGTTTACTTTCCTATTCCGGTCAGATATCGTATCACGGACCGGCACCCGATGCCGTGCCAATTAGTTCTGCCTCTTTCACTCTTGACCATCACACGGGAATGGCGTCTGTCATGCCTCTATTGAGAAGCCTTATTGTGATCTTGTTATCTTTCAGTGTCGAAGCTTGAAACGTACATGATAAAATATGGAGAGATTTTGGGAATGCTTCAGGATCATGAGTGATCAAGGCAATCAATACATGTAGATCTTGACACTAGACTGTAATCGAACAGTCTTATGGCAATTCTAATTTGTATTTGGTATATCATTATCGACTGCGAAGTATTCACAATAGGCTACCCTACCCGTACAAATGGTTCAAATGTATCACGAAGGGAGTATACGGAGAGTGCTACATTACTGCTTGTAGCAACTAGACATCAAACATACATTCATAATCATCTATCATAGTTTTAGATTTACTCTCCACTTCCAATCATCATCATAGAGTCTGTTTCTCTGTTATCCAAAACACCACGCTATGCTTCGTCCTTCGCCTTGCAAAAACCAAGATCATCAAATCGCAATACCACTTTTCCACCAGTGTTTCCCTGTATGCCAACTGACTCCAATATAGTCCAAATCCCAGCACCACCATCCAGCCTCTTTAACTCCAAACCCGAGTCCTCGCAAAGGGCTGACAGGAATCGGCTCGTATAACCAAATCCCTCCTCTCGCAAAATCATCTATCAACCAAGGTGCGGTGATGTACAACCAACTAAATGTAAACACAAAATTTGCTATTCGTCTTGCTTGTGTCGGAACTTTTCGAATTGGAGAGCTGAAAAGGGAGCAGAATGTGGTCTGTAAAACAACCCCAAGAGCTTGAAGCATGAAGAATATAGGAGGATTCCAAGGTTTTGTCGGTGGATATTGAGTGAGACTACCTCCCGCGTGCAAAAGTCCCGAAATTCCGAAAGCCATCACCAAAGCAGTAATCTTAGTAGTTAGGCTCTTAGGAGATATCCAACCTTGAGAAATAAAGTATTGAGTGGGAGCTGCAAAGGCAAACCGGAATGTTTGATGCCACCAGCTCCCCCAGAGACCGTTCAAGCCCTTTTTGAATATTGGATCAAGGGAAGTACTCCAAGAGGATGGATAGATCCAAGCTTCACCTCTTAAGCCTAGCACTTTAGGTCCTAAAACGCAACAAAATCCAAGTGCTCCCATCATGAACACCATTTCAAGTGACACGATGATAGCGGCGAATGATAGCAGCTCACGGTAAAACAATAACATCGTTGGAGAAAGCTCTTGAAGATGTGAAGGAAGGGCATAATCGTTCGGTCCCAAGTAAAAGTACGGGTCCTTCATCATGACAGTCTTGAGCAGATCCAAAACAAAATAGCCGCCCACGAATTTCGGCACACGATCTCTGATGAGTTCACTACGAGTCAAAAATCTTTTGACGCCCATAGTGGTCTCATCTTTGAAGTTCTCCTCCGTCGCCTCCTCTCCAAGCTTGGTCTTGACATCGGGTGGGAGAGCAGGCATTGTGGGAATAGCCCAATTCCAGCCCGGCCCACGAAAGTTCAGCAAAAGATCCGCGAGCCAGTCAATTCGCTCAATCATATTATTTGGATAATATTGCCAGTAATATTCCAGATCCTGCGTCACCTTTGGGCTTTTCACAGCCTCATTTCCATTTAGGTTCGTGGTGGAGCGAGCTTTCAGGGATCCGTTTTGTTCGCGCGCAGAAGTGATACCCTCCCCATTCGCATATTCCCTTTTTGTCGCGCTTTTCCTTACTTCCACCCGCTTAAAGTCCTCCTGCGGTTTGTTGAAGATCAACAGTGTACTTGCCCACACTACATCCCACATAGAAAGCAGTCCTGCTGCAAATGCATGTGCCATGTTGGTGCTCGTCACGCCCGCGCGTAGACTTCCCGCTTCGAATACGATTATGGCGCCCCAGACGAGCCATCTCAGTTTGTATAGCCATGGGCGATTCCTATGGGAGATCAGGAGGTAGAAGAATAATAGACTGAGGCCTACAAAATGGTAAGGATATATCAGTGGTTTGAAGCGGCCAGCGGCGAAGGATGTGACTATGGAGTGCCGATATGTTGAGAGGGTTTCGAGGTAGTTTGGAGCGATGGTAGGCATTTTCGAAGGCGACGGGAATAGGCGTAGTAAGAATAGTAATGTTGCGAAGCCATAGAAAGTGACATGAGAGACAAGCAAAAAGAGTGTGGTCATGTAATGATACCTTATTTACATAGGCAGCCTGTGTACGTACCTGTTTCCTGTTTCATTGTTTGCAGGCGCTTATCGATACGTCACTTTAGCTCATCGAGGCCAAGACAAGGTATATGTCCGTGCCAATGGTAAACAGTCACTATTGCCACGAGGTAAAAATAAGAAAGACATGATAGTCAAATCTTAATCAAAAGCCGATTTAAGTGCCAAAATAACAATAATAAAACACATTTATTCACGACTTTTCTATGCTATGACTTCAAACCTGATATGTTTGATTCAACCACATACACTACTCCACCCATGACCAAGCCCAAAGAAAATCATGCAAATTGAAAAAAGAAGTCCATCTATTGCACAATCTCCTCCGTCTCATCCAAAACCTCCTCTACCAACTCCTCAACAACCTGGTCCTCGCCCTCCTTCTTTGGCAGAATAGCCTCCAGAGGATCCTCAGGAAGACCGAGCTCTCTTCTCTCAGCGCGGAGGTCCTCCTCGACGGCCTCTCTCCATGCCAACCACTCGTTGAGAAGTCTACGTCTGTGCTCAACAACGGCAAGATCAGCGGAAGCGCCACGGTCGGCATCTTCTTGCTCGAAGACTCTGCTGTATTCACGGAGGTTCTTGCGGATGGCCTTTTGCTCCTCCTTGGTAAGGAGAGATGCTGGGCGTGGACGCCACAACCATTGCTTGAACTTCTCGACTGGCTCTTCGCGCAGTTGCTCACCCTTGAAGTCATAAAGGTGGTAACCGTTCTCCATCTGAAAAAGGTATTAGTACAAATATATGTGCATTCATGGGCTTATCTTACAGTGTGCTTCCACATAGAAGCGCTGGTTGCGACGTAACGCCCAGTTGGATCCCAGTCAATGTCGGTGACACCGTAGTGATCGGCGGTGTTCATCAATTGAAGATTGGCAGTCAAATCCTTATCACTCTCTGGCTTCTCACCTTCGAAATCCAAGTCGTAGAATTCCATCTCGAAGCTTACTTGAGAGTGAACAGTGCCGACAATGACGAAACGTCCTCTTGGAGACCAGTAGATAGCGTTGCTGTTCTTCTTGTCGAATGTTCGGAGGTGCTTGAAGTTTCCAACGAATGCTCCTCCCTTGACCTTCTCGGGACAGTAGAAGGAGACGGAGGTCTTTGGTGGAACCGCAGTAGCGGCGACTGGCTCAGAGGTAGTGATGATGACGAATCTGTCACCCTTTGGCTCCCATGCGAAGTTAATAACAGTGTCCTTGATACCATCAACAACCTCAACTGGTACACCCTTCTCCTTAACACGGAAGATCTCAAGACTGGTGGCCAAAGACTTCTTCGATTTCGAGTGTCTGTCAACCTTAACACAGAGATACGAGGCATCGGATTGCCAGTGGAGCTTTGCATCAGTAACACTAAAGAGGTTCAAGGTTCTGACGATCTCCTTGGAAGGAATGCTCATCATACCGACCTTAGCGGGGTTGCTGCCAATTTCAGGGGTCCAGTAGCAGAAAAGCTGCTCGTAAGTCTTGACACCGTCACGACGTGGGGTAGCTGGTGCCCACTCAAAGTCCATAACACCCTCAATCTTGATGGAGGTCTTCTCAAGCAAGTTCATCTTTGGAAGCTCGTAAACGGAGATAGACTGTCCTTGTGTAAGTCTGGCAACGTATTTGTCGTCAGCAGACCACTTGAAAGCTGGCCATTGGATCTTGCGCTTTATCGGGTTACCAGCCTCATCGACATCAGATCCTGGAAGATCGATGTTGGCAAAGGAACGCAGTGGCTTTCCAGTCTCGATATCCCAAATAACGTAGTTCTTGCCTTCGTCTTCGAGGCCGAGAGATGGATGTGGCACATCCTCTGGGAGAGAGATTGGGCGGTTGGACCAGGTTGTAAGGTACTTTTCGTTTGGAGAGAAATCGACCAAGTTGACGAATGGATGGGCGAATCGCATTTGGCGGGTCCAAGATGGACCACCCCAAAGTTGCACACCCTGCATGTGCATAGAGGCAAGGAATGTACCCTGAGGGGTCCATTGCACGAAAGACTCGGTCCAGTGTTGACGATCCACAATGTTCTCTGGTTGGTCCTTCTCGTTGTTCCAGAAGACACCGACTGAATCACCACGGTACATAACGAACTGATCCCGTCCTCTTCCTGCTGGATCCGCAAGATGCGATCTCAAGTGCTCCTTCTCAACGAATGGGTCGATCTTTGGTGGGGTGTAGTTCTCGTCGATACGTCCGTCACGTCCATAGCGGTCAATATCGGTGAGCTTGTTGACCTTCATTACGTGCTTCTTGTCAAGTGGTACAAGGTGAAGTCCCTTGACGGCAGCAACAGCCTCAGCTGGGGAGGAGTATTCAACGAAAGCGAATCTGGTCATGTCAGTTGCGCTCATGTCCCATCCTCACAATCTCAAGACCTACCTGAGCGACTTTCCATCATCACCCATTGGCATGTAGACGGATTCCTCCTTGGCCTTTCCGACGGAGTTGAGCTTTCTCAACAAGAACTTCACAAGCTTTGGCTTGGTCTCTTCAGTAACCTCTGGAAGGCCATCAATAACAACGAAGGCATCCAAACCCTGCTCGAGCTGAACCTCAAATCTCTCTCTAAGATCTGCGCAAAACCATCAGCCTTCTCTCCTCATTTCCCCGTTTCTTCTGCAAAACATACCAGAGAAATCTAGTTCTTCTTCCTCATCGTATTCCTCCTCCTCTGGGTCTGGGAGATGATCGAAACTTGGCGCCATGATCGCGGTGGTGAATTTTCGTGAATAGGTGTCGCGTGATCCCGAGTGCTTGCGAAGCGTTGCGCGATCAAGTTTCACTTCGAGTCTGACCTGTTCTAGGCGTCTGGATTCGAAGGTCGTATATTCTCGAGGATATCGACAGCGGCGTTGATTTATTCGAGTGGGGGAAGAAATCCACAAAGTGCCGAAAGAAGCTACAAGCGACCAAAAATATTAGCTGCCTGAATCCTGAGGTGCCAGGTTCGTGGAACGGAGACAGAGAGTAGGACTCACTGCAGTAAGTTCACTTGGGCAGTTCTGGTGGATCTGACTCGAGAGAAAAGGCGGTCGTTCAACGGGCTCGTTCTGCTATTTTTTCGAAATCCTCGTCAGGCAAAAGATGTGATGCCAAAATGTGTGAGCTGCTAGGTTTAGCTTTGTGGTGCGCCGTAGAAGCGAGCGCCAGGAACTTTTGAATCGCGTCCCCAGAAAGTCGTGGATAGGCATAGTTGAAGAGAAGGGAAGCTCCAACAACTTCAACGCCATAACATATTCAAATCCCCAATATGGTACGCCATTCTATCCACTTTCCACTTTCTACTTTGGAGCCAAGTGCTAATAAAATGTCAAATAGGCATCCTTTAACCCAACCCAGATCTTTGCGGAGGGTAGCACTGAAGAGAAAGGTGAAAATGCGCGTCTCTCAGCATTCGTGGGAGCTATCGCAGTAGGAGATTTGGTGAAGAGCACGTTGGGACCAAAGGGAATGGACAAGATCTTGCAATCAGCGTGAGTTTGGGATTCAAGGTACTTGCTCTAGAAGCTAACATAATTGCAGGTCAACAGGAGAGATTCTCGTTACCAACGACGGAGCTACCATTCTCAAGTCCATTGCACTCGACAACGCCGCCGCTAAAGTTCTCGTAAACATTTCCAAGGTCCAGGATGACGAAGTCGGAGATGGAACGACATCCGTTACAGTTTTGGCTGCTGAGCTGCTCAGGGAGGCCGAGAAGTTGGTCGACAAGAAGATTCATCCACAGACCATCATCGAAGGTTACAGAATAGCCAGTCAGGCTGCTCTGAGCGCTCTCGAGAAGTCGGCCGTGGATCACAGCAGCAACACCGAGCTTTTCAGAAAGGACCTCCTTGCGATTGCAAGAACGACATTGAGCTCGAAGGTCCTTGCCCAGGATAGAGATTACTTTGCTGAGTTGGCCGTCGATGCTGTTCTCAGAATGAAGGGATCTTCGGACCTTTCCCACATCCAAATCATCAAGAAGGCAGGTGGAAAGCTCAAGGATTCATACCTGGACGAGGGATTCATTTTGGACAAGAAGATCGGTGTCAACCAGCCTAAGAGATTGGAAAAGGCAAAGATTTTGGTCGCCAACACCGCCATGGACACGGATAAGATTAAGATTTTCGGTGCGCGCGTGAAGGTTGGATCGACTGGAAAGCTTGCGGAGTTGGAGAAGGCAGAAAAGGAGAAGATGAAGGCTAAGGTCGAGAAGATCAAGGCACACGGTATCAACTGTTTCATCAACAGACAACTGATCTACAACTGGCCCGAGCAACTTTTCTCCGATGCTGGTATCATGTCTATCGAGCATGCCGACTTCGATGGTATTGAGAGATTAGCTTTGGTCACTGGTGGAGAGATCACATCTACTTTCGACCACCCAGAGACGGTCAAGTTGGGTACCTGTGATTTGATTGAAGAAGTCATCATTGGCGAGGACACCCTTATCAAGTTTTCTGGAGTAGCAGCTGGACAAGCTTGCACCATTGTTTTGAGAGGAGCCACCGAGCAATTACTCGACGAAGCCGACCGCTCCCTGCACGATGCCCTTGCCGTCCTTTCACAAACCGTTAAGGAGCCAAGAACGACTCTTGGAGGAGGATGTGCCGAGATGTTGATGGCACGTGCCGTTGACGGTGCAGCCCTTAAGGTTGATGGAAAGAAGCAGATCGCAGTGCAGTCCTTCTCTGTCGCCCTCAGACAACTCCCAACCATCCTTGCAGACAACGCTGGTTACGATTCCAGCGATCTCGTTGCTAAGTTAAGAACGGCTATTTATGATGGTATGACTACTTATGGTTTGGATCTCCTCACCCCTGGAGGAGGAATTGCCGATATGAGAGAATTGGGTGTCATTGAGAGTTACAAGTTGAAGAAGGCTGTGGTATCATCCGCTTCTGAAGCCGCTGAGGTAAGTTTCCCTGTTTTTCCACTCTCGGTGCGTTTATCTACAGGCATTGGCTGATTTGATTCGTGTAGTTGCTTTTGAGAGTGGACAACATTATACGCAGTGCGCCTAGGGCTCGTGAGAGGATGTAGGTTTAGATAATGAAAAGGGTGTATCATGATAGTGTCGAGCAGACATTTGTACCATACCATAGATCATATTGAGATGCTAATGAAATGACTCTGGCACGACTATTACACTTATTGATATTGACAAGCACTCTCGAATTCGTGACCATACCAGAGTAGGCCCATCGTTCACGTCTATATCCCATGAATCATACTCTCTCCATCATTTGTTTATATGATATATCCTCAGAGACGCATGCTCCACACAGTAAGGAGTACGCCTCTAACCACAACCTCAAACTCCGCGCCTTGGTAACCCAAACATCACTCGCCCACCCAACGCATCATTTCCAAGACCGTCACACCAAGCCTACATGTAAGCCGAATACATCTCAAAAAGCCCCAAAACTACTCCCACACAACCCAACAGCCTCGTCGTACAGTGCGAAAGAGGAAGGGGGAAAATCGAAGCGAAAATGCGCAGCAAATCCAATGAATAATCAGGCTCTCGGTCCTGCGCAACATTCATCTCACCGATGTCTAGCACAGCCGTCTAATCAGTGTGTTCTGCTACAAGCTGTACTACTTCGTACTCAGGCCCGGAATACTTCTGCTTGCAGAGGGCTCGTGGTGGGTTGGCGCTTATTGGCCACGATGATGGCGGGCTGGAGTCTGCCCTTGCGTAAAGGTTCGTGGGTGCTGGGTAGGATGGGTTGGATCGTATACATCGCATCGCATAGTATTGGCAGCATCGTATTGGTAACATAGTCTTGATACTTGACAATGCGGGTACATACTTGTACCGTCTACGACGTTTGCGCACAGCGGGCATAGCACTGCATAGTGGTCATCTCGAGATATCCCTCGCCCTCACTGTACTTGCGTATGTATCAAGCTCGGAAGGAATTTCTCTACTGGGGCGGGCTCTCTTCCTACGCAATGAGTGAATGAGCGAGTGACTGAGTGACTGAATGAGTGACAATCCAAGAATCAAAGCCCTCGGCTGCAGTAGCACTTTCGAATATGTCAGTCAAGTCGTGAAAGTGCCTTGCCTCGACTTGCCTGACTTGACCTGACCTGACTTGACTTGACCGTGGTGTGCAGTGCTGAGTCGGTGGTGCAGGCTGGTTGATGCGTTTTCGCTTAGGGTACTTTAGGCACTGAGAGCATTGATGGAATGGGGATGGATGGGATGGGATTAGGGATCGTGAGTTCGTTCGGGTCGTGGGCGGGCCTCTAGGGGCTCTGGGAAGGACCTTGGGGAGAGGCAACCTTACTTGCACGCCCTCGACTTGAAGGTGTTCTTGTTGGTTGGGAGGATGATATACTCCGATGAGTTGACGAGTTTAATGGTAGGCTATTACTAGTATTTTGAGGAGTTGAGAGGGTCATTTGGAGGTTTTGAGTTGGGCTGCGTTCATTGATGAGTTTTCGTTGGTGTACTGTAGTACTCCACAGGTAGACCGATGGCAATTCATAGATGTGATTCTTCTGATAGAAAGAATACTCCTGATACTCCATACCCCTCCTCCTCCTCCTCCTCCTCCTCCTCCTCCGCCGCCGTACATACATACTACTGTGCCTAAGCCCATTGATCACACCGTTTATTCAAGTCGACTTTCCTCTGGCATCGTGTGGGGAAATAATGTGGATTTCCTAACTCTCCTCCATTGCGTGAAAGGCGGTGATGGATTTTTGGGGATAGGAAATAGGGGGTCGGGCAAAGGTTTGTTGTTGATTCGTGATGAGGTCCAAATGATTGTTGGCTGTAGGGTCTGATTTAAGACATTTCTGGTGCTCGATAGATTAAATTCGTCCTTGGTGCCTTGGAATGGATTTTTTGGGTCTGGGAAATAGACCCAATCGGGTGTGAATTGGGCCATTCGGTGCCATGTTTCCCAATCATTCGGGCTTTTTTTCTTTTTTTTTTTTTTTCTTCTGTTTTTCTTGAGCCCGTTTCTTGTCTTCTTCTTTTGCTGAAAAAGATGTAGCTTGCTGATTTCTCGATTTCTTGATTTCTTGATTTGCTGGTTTGCTGGGTTGCTGGTTTTTCTGGGAGGGTACTTCTGTGTGATGATGAATCTTACGCGTTGCATTGACTGAAACTACATACGTTGTGCCTTGAATCGGAGCATTTTGTGGATGTGTTGATGATTGATGAGAGGATGATAGGATGATGAAGATGGTGGATTTGATGCACGGCGTGGTAATAAATGCATTCCTTTGAAAATCTCTGACTGGGACTTGATTTACTATTTCAGCTTGTGCACATTCCTACGGAGGAAGCCTTATCCAAGCAAATCAACTCATTTTTCATTCATGATCTTGTTCGGTTTATCCTTTTTTTGTGAAGTGACTTTCCGTTGCACATTTGGATTACAAGTGAGTATGAGTGTGAGTGTGAGTGTGATTACCACAAGTGTTGTATTCCATATCTTATTCAAAATGCCTTGTACAATGTAATGAATGTACTGCATAGTAAGACAATCTGAAGGAGTGTGTGATGTATGATGGATGTATGATGTATCAGTACATATGATGTGTGAGTTGAGGTTGAGGTTGAGGTTGAGGTGATCGGGATCACAGAATAGAGTCTTCGATCGATTTCGAATTCTCTGTTTTTGTCTTGTCCTGTCCGTCTTGTCTTGTTTTGTCTTGTCTTTTCTTCCTCCCAGTAAATGGCTCGTTCATCAACGTCCAAGCTGAAACTTTCCGTGTTGGCTATGAAGGACTCCAACTCAGCCCTCGGCCGGTCAAAAAAGAAGAAAGAAAGTGTCTAGCTATGGAAACCCTCCCTTCCCGCCCACGAGCGCACATCTTCTTTTGCCCAAAATTAAAATTAAAATTAAAGATAAAGAAAGAGAGAGGGGGGGGGGAAATAAAAATAAAAACAAAAATCAACAGACGTTTAAATGTCCTCTCTTTCTTCTCTCACCCAATAGCTCAGCCACACTCCTTACGATGAAGGAAGAGGAGTGAGAGGCAATGTATTGATGAACATATAAATAAATAGATAAGTAAACAAATAAATAAATAAATAAATAAATCATTGTACATGACCGGACATGACATCCAAAGGCACAATAAAAATGGAGATGGATTTCTTTATTGTACTAAAAATCAACACCACTCAACCTTCGGTGGTTGAGTCTCGCATGAATATTCTATGGTTCTAGTCTTCTTTAAGATCCCCATATCAATATCACTAACGGGGGGCCCCTTCAAATCGGATTTGACCTTTTCACACTTCCGCCCCCGCTTCCCGCTTACACACTTACGAATGACTTTTTTTTGGTTACCTTATTCATCCAACCGTGGAATTAAGTGTTGATTTTGTGTCCTCCCTTGGTTCCCTTGGTCCCCTTGATTCCATGGAGAAGAGAAAGCTGTGGAACGAAGAGTTGAGTTGAGTTGAGTTGAGTTGAGTAGAGTAAGTAGAGTTGACCTGAGGTGACTTGACTTGACTTGAGTTGAGTTGAGTTGAGTAAGGAACATGGAATCCACTCTCTTACATAGTGTGTACATACATACGTAGTAATACTTCCTCTCTTGGTCTTACTCTTCCTCTTACTCTTCCTCATCCTATTCCTCTTCCTCTTCCTCTCACCATGCAACCACACACTCATTCACTCAACAGCTATGTCTGAATGAATATATGTATGTACATCCATACATATGTACATACGCACACCCACTCCACCTACCACCCACCCACACACACACACACACCACCACTCCTACCACACCAAAAAAAAAGCACACCACCACCACCACCACCACCAAAAAAACACGCACAAACATAAACCACCACACTGAACTCCAACCCTCCACTCCACATTCAATTCACTCACTTACTCTCACTCTCTCAACTCCATATCTCGTAAACATACATACCATACATACCTACCTAAACATTACCCACCACCACCCTTCGACTATCCTTCTTCAAATCATCAATCCATATTCTTCCCTCCAATAAATAACTCGGATTTCCCCCCCTCATACATTATCAATCTCACACATCTGACTTCGCGCTTCCCGCGACGTCCATAATCCATCACCAGCAAGTTTTGTCGCCCTCAAGATGATGCGACGACCCCCCGGCGAAGGGAACGTCGTGAAAAGAAGCGTCCTGATCGCTCTAGCCATTCTACTCATCCCTTGGATTGTCGAAGCTCAGCAGCAGCAACAGAGACAACAGCAACAGCAACAGCAACTGCAGAAAGGTCATGAGTCCCCACACGAAGCAATCAGCATCGATGCTCATACCCTCGAGGCAACGCGGCTTGCACAGCATGCGAAAGGACTCGAAACCCCTCTCACCAACGAACGACGCAAGAACACCCTGAGCGTCAATAACCACAACACTAACAACGACAACATCAACAACAACATCATCATCAACAAAAACAAAAAGGATTATAGCGACGCGAGCGCCATCGCGACTTTAGCTCCGGCAAAATCTGCCGTACGAGCACCACCTCCGAGACGGTCCAGCATTGAGACTGCTGGTCTTTCTTCGCCGCAACTTGCGCGGTCTTTGGAGGATTGGGAGGTCGAAGATTTCGTACTACTGGCGACCGTCGATGGGCACTTGTATGCCCGGGATCGGAAGACGGGCAAAGAGAGATGGAATCTAGAGGTGGATAAACCCATGATCGAGACGACCTACCATCGACGGAATCGATCGTCCATTGAGGAGGATTACCGCGAATACGACGATTACATGTGGATCGTGGAGCCAAGTCGCGATGGCAGCCTTTTTGTTTATGTCCCGGCCGGTCCGGAACCAGGATTGGTCAACACCGGCTTGACCATGAAGAAATTGGTGGAAGAGATGTCCCCATATGCGGGCATCGAACCGCCAGTCGTGTATACGGGTGACAAGAAGACCACCATGGTGACCCTTGATGCTGCATCTGGCAAGGTCCTGAAATGGTTCGGATCATCCGGGGCATTGGTGAACGACGAAACTTGCCTCCGAAGTGGTGGACTGGTCGATACGGACAACGATGAATGCAGCACTGCAGGAACATTGACATTGGGAAGAGTCGAATACACTGTGGGCATACAAGGGAAGGATGGACGTCAGATTGCGACATTGAAATACTCGGAATGGGGTCCTAACAATTACGACCACGATTTACACCGACAATATCGCACGACTCTTGACAGCAAATATGTCTACAGCAATTATGATGGCAGTATTTTCGGCTACGACTATGCGCATACCGATGAGCCTGGGAAGTTGTTCAAACAAAAATTCTCATCGCCAGTCGTTCGAGTCTTCGACATTGCCAGGCCGTGGGGCACGGAAAACAATTCCCCAGATTTGGTCGTTCTTCCGCAGCCACTCCCCCCTGGCGACGATGAAGAATTGCTGGCTATGCGAAGTAGCAGGATCTTTCTCAACCATACTGAGGAGGGCAGCTGGTATGCTATGTCTGGTAACCAATATCCATTGATTGTGGATGGTCCGGAGCGAGCCCAATGCGATACTCGAGAATGGTGGCAGCACGGTCCTATTTGGGAAAACATGAATGCTGCACAGCTCTCCAAGGCCATGGTTGGACTCCATTCCATAGATTCTCTCAAAGCTGAGAAGCTTCTCACTATCTCTGCCCCCGTAGATCCTGTCAACGATTCTGCACCTGTCGATGTTGTTGAAGGATTGAATGATTCCACATCTGTGTTGGATCAGGTCAAGCAATTGCCTCAGTCAGCATGGAAGAGTTTGTTCGATTTCGTGAAGAATCCAGTCATGAAGATCATCATCGTGGCTCTGTTAGTGTTGTACTATAAGGATGTTCTTGCTTGGATCAACCGGTTCATTGTTCTGGGAAAACAGAAGCCAACGCTTACTGCCCCTATATCTGCGGAAGATGTCAGCGACATCCCAACTCCATTGAACCCGACAACAGCAGTCGTCGAGAAAGAGGCGGAGAAGGAGAAGGAAGAGACGACGGATACTGCGAAACCTATCGATGTCTTGGTCACTGAGACTATTACTCCACCGACTGTTTCAGCAGATGATGTCACCGCGCAACTAGACAAGAAACCTTCTCCACTGGAAAAGACGACCGAAATCACCATCCAAGAACCGCTCCCTGCTCCAACTCCCGAGAAGAAGAAAGCTCACCGTGGTCGACGTGGTGGTGTCAAGCACAAGAAAGGCAGAAACAACTCTGAAGCACCCTCAGATCAGGGTACTAAGAAAGCGCCTACTGTCGAAGATGCTGTTCGTGATGCTCAGAAACTCGGTGAGGCGCCTAAGGGTATTGAGCCAGATGTTGAAACCATCACCAACGGTGTAACGGAAGTCTCAGGTCCTGTTCTTCGAATCGGAAGCATGACCTGCAATACGGAGAAGCTCATTGGAACTGGTAGCAATGGTACCATGGTATTCGAGGGTACTTTTGATGGTCGCGATGTCGCTATAAAACGCATGCTTATTCAATTCTTTGATATTGCTTCGCAAGAAACCAAGCTTCTACGCGAGAGCGATGATCATCCTAATGGTCAGTTTATTGTTCTAACCCAAAGGATATGCCTGCTAACAGATTCTAGTCATCCGATATTATGCCCAGCAATCAAATTCTGGATTCTTGTACATTGCGCTGGAATTGTGTCCCGCTTCCCTAGCAGACGTCATTGAAAAGCCTCATCTTCACCGGACTCTGGCCCAAGCAGGCGAACAGGATCTCCCTGGCGTTCTTTATCAAATCACCAATGGACTTTCCCATCTTCACAGTCTCCGCATCGTCCATAGAGACCTGAAACCTCAGAACATTCTTGTTGCTCAAGGCAAGAACTCCAAGCCTCGGTTACTTGTCTCTGATTTTGGTCTCTGTAAGAAATTGGATGGTGAGCAGTCTTCGTTCCGAGCCACAACTGCTCATGCAGCTGGTACCTCGGGTTGGCGGGCACCAGAATTGTTGCTCGATGATGACAACATCAATGAACCACCGTCTTTCATCGATGCCAGTACTCACTCTGGCTCTGGGCCTCTTCTCACAGGCGACTCTCTTCCACTTCGCCGGGCTACTCGTGCCATTGATATCTTCTCTCTTGGTCTCGTTTTCTTCTACGTCCTCACTAAAGGATGCCATCCATTTGATTGCGGCGACCGTTATATGCGAGAAGTCAACATTCGCAAGGGAAATTTCGATCTCTCGCCACTCGAAGTCCTTGGAGACTACTGTTACGAGGCACAAGATTTGATCTCCTCCATGCTTGAAGCTGAGCCGAAAAGAAGACCCAGTGCCAGACAAGTCATGGCCCATCCTTTCTTCTGGTCACCCAAAAAGCGCCTCAACTTCCTCTGTGATGTTTCTGATCACTTTGAGAAGGAAGTACGTGTCCCGCCTTCTCCTGCTCTTCAAGAACTTGAGAATTATGCGCCAAGTGTATGCAGAAACGATTTTCTCAAACCTCTTGGGAAGGAATTCGTTGAATCTCTTGGCAAGCAGCGCAAATACACCGGTACTAAGTTGCTTGATTTGCTGAGAGCGTTGAGAAATAAGAGGAATCATTACGAAGATATGAACGAGAAATTGAAGGAACACGTTGGGTCTTTACCGGAAGGATATCTCAGCTTTTGGACGAGGAAGTTCCCAGATCTCTTGATTACGTGTTGGAACGTTGTTTATGATGTCCGTTGGGATGATAGTGATCGCTTCAAGGAATATTATGAGCCAAATGGTTAGGGTGTTGGGGATGGAAAAGTTGTCACAGCAATTGTAGTTTTTTTCTTTCTTTCTCTGAGGCCTCACATTGTATTTAACATTGTATCAAGCGAAATATTAAAATATGCATAAACAAAGCTCGGTTTTAAATCAAGTGAGGTTATTGATCCACCCTAATTATTGCAAGAGATCGTCGTTCAGGCGGATGAGGTTGGTGCCCGTCCTTTACATCCTTGCTTCCCTTCCCACCTCCGGAATTTAGAGTACCGAGAAAAGTGTGGGTTGCTGCGGGCGCTACCAATTGACAGCGACAGGCATTAGCGCCCTCACTGCGAATGCGCATCATAAGATCCGCACCAGCACCAGCTTCAGTGAAGGTCAATAACATCAACAACCTCATTTCCCTTCTGAACAGGCAAATCCCTCTTGCTCACACGCATCGCTCATCCATCGTGCCATCGCCGTCGCGAACCTCGCTGCGTCCCCACACGAATCATAACGTCCCACCGTCTAAACTCCACCGTCTTTTACCTGCAGCTTTTCTTTACACCACTCCCACCACCACCACTGCGCGACGCGATCCATTCCGTGCTTGCTTGCGCGTCCACTTGTATCTTGGCACTTGCTCTCCCACGACCGATTCTTGCTTTTCTACCCTCTGCTTGAGCGAGTTCCTGCGAGTTGCTATCATGTCTCGTATGTACACCCTCCTCCTCTCATATCGCCCCCACCCCTCCCCGCCGCCGTGTGGGCGGCGGAGCGCGAATGCTCTGTTGGAGCAGCATTCCATTGTGGCGGGACGCGTGTCGATGCGAGACTTACTGATTCGGGCGCTGCAGTCTCGGCCGACGAAAAGTCGCTGTATACGCAGATCATCGATGATATTCTTAAGGATGCGGATCTGAGCACCATTTCGGCCAAGCAGATCCGGAAGGGTTTGGCTGCGCAGGTCGATGCGGATATCAGCTTGCAGAAGGTAAGCGGCGGGGAGAGATGTGCTTGTGATTGGGTTGGGGTTGCGGATTTGGGAGTTGGGGTTGAGTGAGTGAGTGAGTGGGCGCTAATTGTTGCATAGGCTGCTATTCAGACGCTCATTATGGAGCGCTTCGATAAGGCGAATAATGCGGCTGCTGAGTCGTCGGATGAGGAGCCGCTTGCGAATGGGGGCCACGAGAGTGAGGAAGAGGAGGTCGAGGAGAAGCCCAAGAAGAAGGCGAAGAAGGAGAAGGTTGATAGTGATGCTGTGCTGGCGGCTAAGTTGCAGGCGCAGGAGGATGGCCGTGCTAGACCTACGCGTGGTGCTGGTAAGGTGGTCAAGAGGAAGGTGCCGAAGAAGAGTAAGAGTAAGGTGAAGGTTGATGATGATAGTGACGTTGATGGGGAGGGTGAGAAGAAGGTTCGGAAGGGGGGTTTTCACGTAAGTTCTCTCGCTGAACCCAGGATATCGGGATGGGTATATTTGTTTGTGGGAATGATGGAGATGGGGGTCTGTAGAGCATTGTCGGGTACTGACAATCGTACAGAAGGAGTTTTATATGTCGCCAGCGCTTATGGATGTCACGGGTGAAACGCAACTGTCGAGACCGCAGGTTGTTAAGAAGATCTGGGACCATATCAAGGCCAATAACCTGCAGGTACCTGAAGACAAGAGGCAAATTCGCTGCGATGAGAAGCTACAGGCCGTCTTTAAGCAGGATAAAGTCAGTATGTTCACCATGAACAAGCATCTCAGTGGACATCTGTGGCCGGTGGAGACGAAGACTGAGGAGTGACGCGGAAGCGGATCTATGAATGTGGATTCATATGGTTGATATCATGCATTGGACAGAATGACCGCTGAATTCAGGTGATGACGGTTGGATGGGGATGAAATTGGTTTGATCTTGCATATTAGGCTCGAGGGGACTCGGGTTATGGGTGTTTCGGTTGCTTTTTTTCTCAATGATTTTTTGTTCATTTATTTATTCTCCTGCTCATGGCTCTCCTTGTCTCTTTTAGGGAGATGGTTGGGATTTGCATGTGGGTAAGGTCGGTGAAGGGGCTTATATCGAGATATGAATGAATTATAAGGGCTTATTATATTAATTCATGGGATTCTGATGGTTTGGTCCCTTGATGTTGTTTAGATTTGTGAGATCGGAGATGATCTTGAGATTTGAGACCTTTGTATTAGTAGAGCTTGTTTTATGTATCGGCAACCTTCCGAAAGGTTTGCTTTGGTATTTGAATATTTTTATCTTGGCATTGCTTATATGGATATTTTGATGATATTGAGTTGGCTTCAGATTCAAGTGACTTGATTTTTCCGAATTTGAGTCTGATTTTTCCTATTATTTACCTCGAGTAAATTCCAGCTTTTCTCAACAACAATTCTCAACCAGATAAAATCATAGAGGTAGGAGCAGCTCAAATCAATGGCGAAGTCGAGGAAATATCATCAATTTAAGTAGCTCACCACTTTGTTCGGACTGTCGGGTTCGGTCTTGGGGTTATCATGCTGTCTGCAATTCGATCTTAGAATGTGGATTTGACATCAACATGTCCTGTAAACTGATTTGTAATAAATTCTACGTTTCACTAGAATCATCAAAGCAATCCAACCTTACAAGGGTATCTACTGTCTCTAAGAATATAATTATGAGTAATTCCAGTAATTTAATCTGACATATTATCCATGCCTTGCTGTATGTACCTTGCTACACTCGCATTTAGGACGTTATGACTCTTGTCTGCGTCATCTCAGCCTCGTTACGCTAAGAGGGAGCAGTGAACATCGTGCACCCCACTAAAACATTAAAGTCGACCCTTCCTAATCGTCGACATAAATTCCGTCCCCACGAACAATTTGCCCTAACGACAACGCCATACCTCTCAGCGCATCACTGTCGCGCATACTTCGAAATACGTAAATTGTATATCAGCTCTATATCAACACTAGACGACGTACAATGGCTTCTACTGGGGATTCAGGAACCGGTAATCCAGCACAAGCACCGCGACAACGAAATGAAGGTGGTAGGGGCAAGGGCCGTGGCAGAAGAGGAGGGGCAAATGGTCCAGCTGCAGATGGAGAGTCCAGATCGCAAAACAATCGAGGTGGACGAAGAGGTGGAAGTAGAGGTAGAGGCGGCAATGCCATGAACACCTCGGATTTGGTATCACGGTTTTCGCAACCAGTACCCTCCACGGCTGCGACGGATGCTGAGGGCGGAAATGCATTGCCTGAGCCAAAGACTGCCCCTGAAACTGCGGATGATGATGTTGAAGCGGAGGTCTGCTTTATTTGCGCATCGCCCGTTGTTCATAACTCCGTTGCGCCTTGTAATCATCGAACTTGTCACATTTGTGCGCTTAGAATGAGAGCCTTATATAAGACAAAGGATTGCGCTCATTGTCGTGTGAGTATCCCTGGCTGAGTTTTGGAAGAAAAGTTGCTAATCAGCCTTATCAGACTGCAGCCCCATACGTGATTTTCACAGATGACGCGGAAAAAAGATTCCAGGACTTTACCGATGCCGATATTACGAGCAAAGACGATAACATCGGCATCAGATATGAGAACACGGAGATTGTGGAGGACACCCTCCTCCTTCTCAGATACAATTGTCCAGATCCAAGCTGTGATGTTGCTTGTTTAGGCTGGCCTGATCTACATCGCCATGTTAAAAGTGTTCATCACAAAAAGATGTGTGATCTTTGCACGAGGAATAAGAAGGTCTTTACTCACGAGCACGAATTATTTACCGACAGAGATTTGGACAGGCATATGAAGAAGGGTGACGACAATCCGGGTGCGGTGGACCAGAGCGGTTTCAAGGGTCATCCACTCTGTGGCTTCTGTGGGCAGAGATTCTATGGTGATGATGAGCTTTATGTTCATTGCAGACAAAAGCACGAGAGATGTTTCATCTGTGATCGAGCGGGTGGTCAACCTCAATACTATATCAACTATGACGCTTTGGAGATGCATTTCAGAAAAGATCATTATATGTGTCCAGAAAGGGAATGCCAGGAAAAGAAGTTTATTGTGTTCTCATCTGAGATGGATTTGAAAGCACATCAATTGGAGGAGCATCGCGATTCACTATCAAAGGATGTCAGGAGAGATGCAAGAATTGTTGATCTCTCATCGTTTGAATATCGTCAACCTTACCAGCAATCACAACAGAGGGGAAATCAAAGAGAAGGGAGAGGTAGAGGCAGAGGTAGAGATCCGAATGCTGAACCTATACCAGCTTCTTCTGCCCAACCAATGCGACGGGACGAGCAAGCCTTCCAGAGACAAATGGCTGTCCATAGCGCACAATCGGTGTCTACCAGAACATTTGGAGGCCAACTGACACAAGCACCTCAAGCAGCTCGACCACCACCTGGTGCTCGAGATCCCCCCACTGTCAACCCTCGTCCGTCAGCAAATGCGGTTGCTTCTCAGATGGCTGAACTCAATGTTGCAGACCTCAGTCCCCAAGAACAAGCTCGTCGACTACGTCATGGCGCGGTCATTGAACGTGCTTCAACTCTCTTAAATAACGATCCTGCGAAGATGACACAGTTCCGCAACAGTATCTCCTCCTTCCGCTCAAATGCAATTTCTGCCAATGCCCTCATCGATTCGTTCTTTGCGCTATTCGACACTTCTGCCGCTAACCTTGGAACTCTTATCCGCGAAGTGGCAGATATCTACGAGGACAAAGCGAAAGCCGACTCCCTGCGTACAGCTTGGAATGACTGGCGTGCCATTAATGAGGATTATCCCTCATTACCAGGACCAAGCGGAATGTCAGGTAATTCCTTACCAGCAGGCTGGGCATCTGTGACCTCAAAAACCCCATCATCCAACACGAAAGCCCCGAAGAACACTTCCCGTGTGCTAAAACTGAAGTCTTCCACCGCGCAATCCTCTCGTTCCTCAGTTTCTCAAAACGCCTCCTGGGGTTCTGTTCCAGCAGCCTCGTCTTCATCATCCGCCTTCCCCGCTTTCCCAGATCTCCCATCCTCATCTTCATCACGCCAATCAACTCCAAAAGTCTCAACGACACCTTGGGTTGCCCCATCAGCGCCATCAAGTGGTCCTTCATCGGCCAGACCGACACCTCCGTCTTCCAGACCGGGAAGCACTCGACCAACGGGCCGAGGCGGCGCTACGGGTGATATGTTCCCTGCATTACCGCCAGCGGCGAAACCGCAGAGTACGATTTTCGGATATGGCACCGGCATGGTGAGAAGAGATAACGGAAAGCCCAGTGGGAGCTTTAGATGGGGAGAGAGTAGTGGTGACACGCCGCAAGAGGAGGAGGGAGTGCAGACTAAGAAGAAGGGCAAGAAGGGGAAGCAGGTTCTTGTTGCTTGGGGTTAGTTGGAGTTCTTAGATGTGATGAAAAAAGTGCTGTAAGGTAGAGATGATTAGGATTCATGAACATGCCAATGACATTGAAGGTTAAGTGAGCTATGCTATTCTCTACATCTGTATTCATGATCTTCTGCAAGACGGCAATTTACAACCACAACTGGAGTTAGGCATATTGTTTCAGAAACTCTTCACGGCACACGCTGGCGGTTAGCACAAACCAGTGCCTTACATTGAATTGCTATAGGATATGTCAACCTTAAGATGAATCATCCCCGCTTCAAAGCTACAATATCTACATCCTCCCCACCAACCTCGACTTCGATGGCAATTTCGCCGCCCCGCTGAACCTCTTTCTTCGCTTTCGACTGGCTATCGATAAGCATCTCCCATGTCCCCACACTCAAGTTCTTGAAGACCAGCTTAACCGTCTTCTTGCTCCCGTTCCATGATCTCATAGTAACAACCACAGCATTCTTATCTTCATCCCACAAGCCCCTTAAAAAGTCAATGCCGTCCGCAAGAGTTACCCCATCCACCCATGGCCGTTTATGTAGCTCCTTCTGTGTCCATGGCTTCTCCCACAGCTTTTTCATCCCATCCTCAACATTCAACCTCGCGTATCCAATCGCCGCGTTTCCTGTGAAAGGATCCATGTGTGTCCACTGCAACTTCTCATCCATTGGCTCGTCGTTGCGTGGATAGTAAAGCCCTCCATTCTCCCACGTTGGGTTCAAGTTGTCGTCCGCAAACTCGAGCAAACCGTTGAGTTCAGGTCTGCCTAGCTCAGACAGCCATTCTGCAACATAGCCAAAGATGGGCTTTGTCAACTGAGATAAGGGCTTTCCAGGCGACTTTGCAGCGAGTTTCTCCGCGTATGTTCCTTTCGCGATCTCGACGGCTCTTTTCAAGAGCTCGTTGGATGAGCCATCCCCACTATCACCCTCACCCTCACTGGCTAACTTGCGGTAGGCGTTGCCGACAACAGGAGGGTGAAGCTCAGTCTCGCCGTCGATCGTGGTAAGGTAGCCAAGTGCCTGGCGGTCGTAGCAAGCACGCACAAATTCGGAGTTCCAGGAGTTCATGAATGCGCCTGACCAGGCCGAGAAGCCTGGATCGCCGGCAATAAGTGTGTGATCCTGCTTCACGAGCCACATGTCTTTGAACAAGCCATCTTCTCCCGTCATGCCCTTCTTCTCCCATGCAGCCCTGTACTTGACAAGGATCTCTTCGACCACGTTTGTGCCATGACGAACATCGTTGAGACGCATCGCGATGATCTTAATTCTCTCATTAGCTCTTGAAGACGCGGACGGTCAAGCGATGGAAAGGGCCACAAACAGGGAACTGATTGCAAACAACGAACACAGCATTAGGTTCGCAGCACACGCCTACCCATCCATTATGCTCCATCTCCCTCAGAATTGCCTCTTGCAATGTCTGGTTCTTATAAGAAAAAGTCTCCGGGCCGAGGCCAAAAAATAATGGGTTCCAATGGAATACTAACGAGTTATCGTGCTCAAACTCATCATCATCGAAGAGCATCGCATACAAACTCGTCATCAGCAAGAGATGCCCGCTATACATAATGTTCTCCCTCACAATTGGATCAGCCCATGGCTTCCGCAGCTCCTTTAAAGATGGATCTGTGGTTATGCCACCGAGACTCGTATTGAACCAATAGCCCCAGACCTCGCGCCGCAACATTTTATGAATGAGACGGCGTATCAGTGGCTTATAGACGCCACGCAAGGCATCTTGGTGGTGGTAATGTGTGGCGGCCGATGCATAAACCATTGTCGCCAGCTGATACCGGTAGGCGTCGAGGAACTCCTGCATGGGTTCCTGCGTACCCATATGATGCCATTCACCATCGGCCTGGGAGGCGAGATTGTAGAAATGGCGGAGATGCCCTACTTGCTCTTTTGTGAGCTTTGGGTATTTGGAGAGATCAATTTCCATTATGAGTTTGGCTGCCTAGATAGAATGTAGGTCTCTGAGGGAGAACAGGAGATGGTCTGTGAAGCTCTCGGATATTGTATCTTTCTACTCACGAAATAATCAAGGTACAACAATGATACTTTACTTCCTAAAAAAGAGCCAATTAGGATATTATCCGTGATCACCCTTTTATAGAGTAGATAATAAGATGGGGTCGATCACGTGCTCCTGT
This sequence comes from Allantophomopsis cytisporea, assembly GCA_024752435.1. Taxonomy (NCBI): domain Eukaryota; kingdom Fungi; phylum Ascomycota; class Leotiomycetes; order Phacidiales; family Phacidiaceae; genus Allantophomopsis; species Allantophomopsis cytisporea. Next base: position 85,190 of record CP103037.1, read on the forward strand.
AAGCAGAACTTAGCCGATACATCTGGCTTGGCATACATCGAGCTAAGTGAAATGGTAACGAATAAGTATATATATATCTGATGAGAAGAAACTTTAATATTTAGAATCAAAGTCATCGCAGATCACGCCCCAGCAAACTCAATAAAGGTCATCCATTCAAGGTATGGATGGGTAACGCCATTCAACTTCGAAAAGGTCACAAGGATGCAACACTTAAAATGTTGGAAATGTTATAGTAGTTGTATTATCAGAATCATAGATCGCGGAAGGATAGCCATTCCTTCGGCTAGTAGTCCCTGTGATGTTTTCTGAGTACGTACTTTTCTCAAGCTGAGATCTAGTAATACTTGTACAGAACTGACTGTCTTCGTGATCTTAATCAACTCTAAGGATCTAAAGAGTGATGCGATGATAGAAGGGCCACTGTTAGCTGTTGTACGCCTACACCCGTTACCCCATTATCGTCACCCATACAAGTTCTAATGCGTCACAACACATCAAGGGAGCTCTACGTATAAGGCATTTAATTTCTGTTACTATAAAATTCTTTGCCTCGTAAAGATCAACAAACACTCCTGTTCTCAATGAAACCAAGCAAATAACAGACGGCACCGGTAAATCGCTCTGCCGCAGGATTAAAGAAGTCAACTTGCAAGGTAAGCTGTCTCTTCATATGGCTATCGACCATTCTAGGCCTTGGCACCCTCGAGACCACCTCCCTCGCGCTTGTCGAAGTTGATATATCCCTGGAGGGCATCCGAGGACTCCACTTTTTCACGCTTATCAAAGTTGATATATCCCTGGAGATCTGGAGACTCGGTTTCTTCGCGCTTGTCGAAATTGATGTATCCCTGGAGATCTGGAGACTCGACTTCATCACGCTTGTCAAAATTGATATATCCCTGAAGAGCATCTGAGGACTCCACTTCTTCACGCTTATCAAAGTTGATATATCCCTGGAGATCTGGGGACTCGGTTTCCTCGCGCTTATCAAAATTAACATACCCCTGAAGGGCATCTGAGGACTCGACTCCATCGCGCTTGCTGTACTGGGCGGTATTGCGAATCTCTGTGGTAATATCAGAAACATTGCCTTATACAGCATATATTAGACTAACCTATCAGATTATCACTAGGAATAGCAATAGCGGAGACAGTGGTAGCTGCGAGAGCTACCATTTGGAAAATAGCAGATACATGCATGTTTCCTGAAGCCAAGATAGTATGCAGAATACTTAAAAAGAAATATGAGAGCTTTGAAGAGTTGGATTGATGTTTACGAGGAGCAGAAGAAGAGGGATGAAAGCATCTTTTATATTTTGCTATCTTAACTACCTCTTTTGAATCTCTCTGTTGCCTCGGGTAAACGGGCCTCCCTTTCGATAACAAGTTTACCTATTCAGAACCATTTCCTCCTTTCAGAAATTGCCTACTTTCCTAACTAGTCCTCTTCAAACATTCTTTGCGTCGACGCTTACTGCAATCGTGGCTTCTTGGCATGTTGTGTTAGTGAAATCGCACAATGACTTCCACTTTTGCTGTAAGCCTTGTACATACATGTCCGTCCATGCATCTACGATTGTGATAATGCAGTGGTATTGCATTTAATATTTCGGTGTTGCCGGTCTTGTATTGGGTATGTTGGCGTTGATCGAAACACCAGAAGCGGGTTTCGATCTAAAAAATGCCTCGTGTTCACTTTACGTATCAAGAACATCTTTCATGCAGCGATTCACACAAGCAGCACATTTTGTGAGAGCTGTTGCATGAGGCGTCCAATAAAGAACAGCCCTACAGAAGCCTTATTTCATTCCTAGCTACTTGGAAAATTGAAGATATTTCAAGTGGGGCATGGTGACCATCTTACCCTGATGTTGTGGACATTCAGTTCATTGCATAGTCCGAGATATCCTCTTCAGTCACAGCACGCCTTAATTACAATATCTGAACAATATTGTTCTTGAGATCTTGTCCTTTATCCCCTCATCGTGTACATCTACAGAGTCCAAATTTTCACTTGTTGGTTTCTTTTGACTTTCATCTCTTTCACAAATCTCACTATGCTTTCAAGCCCTTTTTCGATATTTCGAAGCAACCCCATTTATTCCGAAAAAGAAGATGAGGACGTTGCCGAAGTCTTGCTCGAATCTAATTCTCACCAAATCCCCCGTCGACGGGAATCGTGGTTAGATACCCGCTACAATCTTCTTCTGCATGTGAGCCTAATTGTTCTCTACACAACAATCACCTTGACAGTAATCAAGTATCACCATATTCCGGCACCAGAGAAATTTTGCAATAATCTAATACCTTGTAAGTATCTAGCTAGGTCTTGGTCTTATGAAATTTGCGTTAAGACTAATGTTAAGATGATAGCTCCTGCCCGTGATGCTGTTTCATACGAACGTGTCTCTTTCAATAACTCTCTTGAGGATAAGAACCCCTTCAAAGGAACTCCCAGAGACGAGCTTCATGACGCATGGCGCGGTATCTTGAAGTGTTTGTATTGCGCCAAATTATGTTTTCTTCGTTCTAACATGCTTTCAGATCAAAACATCCGCGTTCAGGAGGAGGACTTACGTCGAATCAACCGCACAGGAATCCCCCTGAATGATGAAAAGGGTGGTTATCTCGCCACTCTTGATGTATTTCACGAACTCCACTGTCTCAATATCATCCGTGAACAGGTTTATCGACCATACTACCCGGATAGACATACGGTGGAAAAACAGCTTCTCCACGTGGATCATTGCATAGATACTCTGCGCCAGACTCTGATGTGCCATGGAGATATTTCGCTACTGACTCATACTTGGATTCCTGATTATCCACTCCCTTGGCCTAACTTTGCTATAGACCATGAGTGTCGAAACTGGGATGCGTTGATGGAATGGTCAAAAGAAAAATGGATTTCAAGCTTGAAAGGTCCAATTCTTACACACCCCAGTCTTGGTGAGATTTGTCAATACATATGTGGATAAATTTTGCTGACTATAGACCTAGGTGTTGTATGGCCTATAGATGAGGAACAGTGATCATGTTAGTTTCCAAAAGCTAGTCTTGGGAAGGGAAATATACTAGTAATTTTGGCAAATTGTTTCCCAACTTGTTGAGAAACTGCGTGATACACTTCGAACGCCTCCAAGAACAATTCTGCATGATATCTCCTATAGATCCCTTGCATCTCAAATGATTACGGCAAACACGGAAACTTGTAAATAGAAAGGCCACATCATGACATGCATGTAGATCTTGGAAGCGTCTCGTTGTCTGACCCTCTTGTCATAAGGACCTTGATCCATCGACAATCGAACAGTCTAGATTCATGGAGGAAAAATGAGTACTTTGTAGAGATAACTCTTGGCAAGGGTTACACTGAAAGTGAAACTTTTAACAAACTAAATCGATCATATTCCAAATCGCGAACGAGATTCGAATATTACGGTTATGTAGAAATTGAAAAATACCCCTTTCAAATTCAGCTTGGCGCTTCCTGTCCTATGTCGTATAATGGTTAGTATTTAGCAAGAATTGTATGCATGTACATGTAGACAGACGATGGCATCATTTCTTGCATTATCGGATAGTACTTAAGTATCGTAGATAAGCGATCTACCAGGGTGATTGACAAGATATCTGAGTATCAATCAAGTAGACCCTATATGCGTGCGCAACAGCTTGCATATTATGTAGCTATCTATGGATTAGGAAAGTCAATTGTACATAACTCTAACTACGCATTCACTCAGAGGTCATGCTGGTGATTTCCGACTTATCTTTCAGCCACATTTAAGAAATCCACAGAAAAAGCCTCGGGCTCTCCGCGGCCCTTGCAAAGCACACCATTCATTATGCACGTACGACCTATTGGAATCATAATGTCGAGTCATCTTCTTCATTAAAACCCGATGGTACATTCTTTTTCAATTGTTATGCATGTTTCAGCTGTGGCGTTCCATGCACTTTGCTTTGCCCATAGGAGATGAGAAGAATCGTATCATTTAGAAGTAGGCTCAAAACTCAGCTACCTCATGCGATGCGGCAATGGCTATGCTGAAGACTTGATTTCTACTTCTATGGACTAATCGGGAGAATTTCCTATTATGCGATTCCAGTGTAGTTGTGCGGAGCCTTGTGCTCCGTTGTCCATTGGACAGCTTGTTCCCAGCTTCGACACTGATGTGAAACTCCCCAGCCATTCACAGTCGCTTTGCCAGGCGCAACTTCTGCAGCCCACTCCAATGTCATGTCCCCAGCACACATTATGCTCTGGCGAATGTAGTCAAAACAGTGGCCCATATGTCCTGTCTGCGCATGCTCTAGTTGATCGCCCGAGAGTAACTCTTCGCCAAATACATGAGGGGTCGTGTTGTAGAGTGCGGAGTAGTAGCTCTCCCGAATCATTCCCTATTCAGAATGGATCAGCCATGATGTGAGTTCAATGTAAGTTCAGTTTGGAACAACAAACCAGACAGTGAAGTTGATGAAACATAGAGATGCTATATCGATCAGGTCCTACATCTGTAGGAATTCCGGGCTTAAGTCCATAGACCTCCGGGTTTTTGACCAGGACAAATCCTCTGCCACCTATCCATGAAGTCATATGAGTATAGAAAGGCAGTATCTATCCGATAACACTCACTTGGCATGAGACTATCCCAAGCTGCATTGCTCTCGAGACTCGGCTTGGACATAAAAACCGGGTGTGCTTCGAACATGATTTTCACGGATTGGACTGGAAACAAATGTGGTCAGTATAGACTGTACTAGATTATAGATCAAAACTCACGATTTGGAGAGAAATGCAACGGTATCTCAGCTGTTTCCACAACTATCCCATAGAGAGTTGAAGCAACGGCAAGGCATGCAATGCAAACAACCAAGATTACCCAAAGAGGGACAAACTTTTTCGTGATTTTTGATGCAGCTTCTTCGTCGATCGAGTTCTCGTCGCCTGAAATTTCTTTGTAAGAAGGTAATGATTGGAATTCCGCATTTTGTTTTCGAAGATAATCGAACATCGTCACCATTCTTCTGAAGTGCACTGGCAACTTGGAAAGATTTGAGGTTTAAGTGAAAGGCAGGTGAAGAGTATGAAGACGTAGCGAGAGAATGGAATACAGGGTATGTAGAACAATTTCCACAGTTCTTGGTTGTTACGTAGAGCAATACCGATTGGGAAGCTTCAGGTTGTTTCTCGAGTATGATATATCCGTCCGTATTCTGTTGCAGACATCTAAAGTTCAACTGATGATGATGAACAGCTATCTCAGTTCTGTTAATTACATCTTGCTAGTAGGGTTAGATGCCAACTAACTTACGAAGTGTTGGACCAATGCCGTATGGCTACCAATGGGTTACGACTGTATAAGATATATTCTATCTGATGTCAACAGAAATAGAATGGCTGAAGGAAGAAACATGAGAGTCTCATGAGGCTCGGAGAAAACTACTCATACATCTCTTTGACTTTGAAATATTGCAGCAGCGGCGATGCATCAAGTGACGTACCATTCCTCTCGATATCTTGGATGTAAAATGATACGAATTCAAGATGCTGGGTGCAAGGCTACTAGTTGCGGAAGAATCCTAGATGAATGATTTTCCACCCACGGTCCTTGCATTGCTAAGTAGCTGTAATCCCAGAATATTGACGCATGAAAAAACGATAAGACCCGGAAGTCTTGGCTCCTCTGCCATGTCCGGATGATTTGAGATATTTCATAGAAACATCACACAATAAGTCTCTCAGTTCATACTTAGTCAGACCTTGGTATATTCATGCACCTTCATCTTTTAGGTTGACTTTCAGCTGTAGGTGTCTCGTCTTTATCCGCGCGAGCTTACACAACCTTACAGGCATTGATCATGTTGTGTTGTGTTCAAGGTATCACAACGAAAGATAACGTTTTGTCATCTGTATCATCTTTATTTCTAACCTTATCCTAGGCGGCCAGCATCGCTTATTAAGTAGTGATACTTAATCCCTGTTCAGATAATGATCCCACGAACTCATGCAGTTCTCCGTCATGACGCAATCCTAACTCAAGATCCTAATCCGATTGATCGACAAGGTCCCACAAGAGAAGTGGATCCTTACACTCGCGGTCGATCATACCATCAATTATTTCTTGACCCCGAGAGTTCATCTTCGGCGGCTCAATAGTAGCGTCAGCATTGCAGAGCATCGCCTGTTTCTCATTAGATTGAGATTCTTGAAATGGCATCAGAAGTTAGAAGGGTAAAGGATTGGGAAAGAAAGTTACATACCTGACGTAGATAGTCGAAACAATGCACCCAATGATTATGACCACCCGAATGTGAATGTAGGAGATCTTCCCCTCTTAAGTCCAGTTCATTTCCTCGCTCCATGTCTTCGATCATCTCGTAAAGACCTTGTATTGCTCCCCTTAACATGACAAGGCAATGTAGCTGATGGAACATAGATATGCCGTACTTATGCTTTTTTTCATTCTTATCCACTTTCATGATGTATCCTCCGTTTTGAGGAAGCAAATCTGTCCAGAGATAATCGAACGAATGGCTTAAGTTCTTGTAGCTTTCATGTTCTTCAAAGGTCACATGATATGTAGCATCAGAATTGTCGAGGAAATTTGACAGAGTTGAGGACGTATCGGAACTATCACCAATACCTCGAAAGGCAGTGATACTCTGAAGAAGGAAAATGACAACCACCAGAGAGGCAGCTGGAACAAACATCGCATATAAAACTAAAGACAAAAGAGATTGTTTTGTTGGGAGTTTTTGAAAGTAAAGCATTTTGAAACAAAAATCGACGACAAAGTGTTAGATACAGAACTTTGAGGATCTTCGACAGAATTCGAGAAACTTCATATTATTCATTCCAAAGTACTTCAAGGGAATTGCGTCAACAGAGGTTATGCTGGAATAAGAATCAAGCATGTGCAAGCATAAACAGGAAGTGTTCAACCGATCATCCTTCCCCACATACAAAACCAGTATCTCTTATCTCGGCCCATCTGTCGGCAGATGGCAATTGGACCTCGCATTATTGACTTAAGTTCCCCCACATTTGTTTACTTGAAGTGTGAAGGACAAAGAATCATGATTAAATGAGCTGCATTTGATGAAGTGTTGGCAGCCCAGTAATCTCTAGACCCGCAGAAATGATATCGGTAAATCCGAGAACTTACTTTACCCTGCATGCATATTCGACAGACTTGTCCAACCCAAAATAACACTTAACATGCATCTACACTGGTTACAGAGGAGTTTTTTCATCACAAAGTCGTGAGTTCCCCCCGTAGGTGAAACCAGCTCTCCACATCTAGACCGAACGTCTACATTATCACGTTGCATCATAACGGTGCCCTCATCATTACTATCAAGTTGAGTAACCCGGTTCACGCGCTTGGCACCTTTGCGCCCAAAACTTAAACCCACAAGGTTGATTCATGTCGATCTGCATTCGGGAGTAGGTCCGCTATTGCATGCGGCGCCGGCCGACGTTGATATCGTGTATGCATGTATACTCAATTCGGGCTTCATCTTGTGAGAACCTTCGCAAAATCAACGGCCATGGAATCGACTTCAAGCAAACAAGCCGAATCGCATTCGACGTAAAATCTCATTCCCGATGTCTATTCTTTTTTGATAATACTACACCTCGAAAATGCTACCCAAAGAACTTGAAAAAAGCAACATTTATTAAGTACTATTGGCCGGCCTTCTCAACATCTTCAACACACTACAGAATACCAAGCCTTGGAAAAGCCGCAAAGGTTTCTAGAACCTCGATCTCAACGGTTTGTCTCATAGGACTTGAAGTTTGTATCTTCTTTGTCTACTCGACTACTTTTGCTCTTGTGTTACACAATCTGCTTCGTAGCCGTCACGAGTCTGGTGTGATAACCTGTAGCGAACACTATACCAATGTCACGACGTAGCTGGCTGATCAAAAGTTACGGCTCTGGTAAGATCAGTGGTCTCACTCACATGAAACGAGGACATTCGACAACTCTATTCACACCGAATTTCCAGGGGATGGGGAAATTGATGCGGTATAGCATGATCTTTTCTAAAATGTAAGAAAACACTCGACCTATGATATACAAAAGTATCACTAATAACAGAGAAATACAGCAACATTGTTGTCCAAGAGTATGACTCAAATAAGTTGAATAGGACTTCAGATCTCCGTCGTGACGAATCCAGACACCTCGATGGGGTAGGGGTATCTTACAAACTACATTACTTGGTAAGAAAAAAATAGAATTGACTCCGCAATTACATTCAGGAAAACGTCTACTCAGATATTATATCCATATTTTTGCCCATGAAGCCGAGAGACCTCAAATGAAACGTCTTCATACGCTTGATTTGCTTTCTAATCCTTGCCCTTCTTTCTTGTTTTTGTTTCTCTATGCTTCTTGCTAACATACAAATCCTCACTGACTCTTCAAATAACTGCCTTGTCGGTCTTCATCAGATATTCATACGCCATAGCAACACCACTGTTCACACTTCTGAGTAGAGCTGAGAGATTCGAGTACCGCTCATGAAGCTAGTAGCAGAGTATGAGCAGAAAACGGGAGCCTATAGTAAAATGGACAGGCCACATGGGGCCTCATGAAATAACGGACCAATATGGGAACACCCTGTCTTAGATAAATATTTTGACAAGACACAAGCATGATTTTGAAGAGAACTCAAGTCGTCTGAGATGGGATGCTCACTACTAGAACTAATCAGTTGGAGGACGATACAAAACTCGATAAATCATAGTCCTTGTAACAGAGAGTTACGAAAGGTCAGGTCTAGCACTTCACAATCTCGTGACCGGAATTATAGAAAATTTAATTTGACGAATCACTTGAAACTCGTCTGGTATTCTATTTTACGTGATGAACGCAACTTAAGGTTAAAAAACTTCTTGCACAATGTACAAAGAAGGGTGAATCATGTGATATTACGAATCGGCGGGCAGGGGGCTTATCATAACCAACAACTTGAGGTGCCATTTTCGGCGATACAAGGTGAGAAAGGCAGCGCAGCAGCGTGGCATGGCCCGGAGAGAAATACTGCAAAAACATGTCAGGTAGTATTAATTTACGCGATGTTGGCGGGGGTTCTGAGAATTTGTTCTCTCTGTCACTCCATGCTAAATCTAATGCATCGCGTCGTTGTTAATAGACATTCTCCACCAAGCTTATTACTTTACTTTATTGCAACGTTAAAATCTAGCCAATTGATTCACCAGTCACAGCTATGACTAATATCCCCAGAATCACAATACCAATTAATGGCAGCTGTGATATGAGCGATGATAATATACTTGGTCCAGTTGTACATCACTGCCACCGCGATTTCGATTTTACCTTACTCTTCAAACAATCCATCCTCTCCATTGGACCTTCAGCGCTCCTACTACTGGTCGTTCCATTTCGAGTCTTATATCTTTCGCGAAAGAATGTCAAGGTCCGACGTCATCCTTTGCATTTGCTGAAGATCGTGAGTTTACTGTCATATTCGGCCGTATTTTTAAGCTAGTCACTAACTGCTGCAGGCTACGACTGTTGTATTTGTGGCACTTCAATTGACGCTCCTGATTCTATGGACTCAAGCGCCAATTTCAAGGACAAAATCATCCCTTCCAGCAGCGATCCTTGGAGTCTTTGACGCCTTCATGCTTCGTGTACTGAGCCACACTGAGCATACAAGGTCAATTAGGCCCCCAACAATCATTTGTATCTACCTTTTTATTTCATCTCTGCTCGACGCTGTTCAATGTCAAACACTATGGCTACTGCCAGATCCAGACTTGATTGCCTCTGTATTCACTGCAAACCTCACAGTAAAGCTCATATTGTTGAGCTTGGAGGTCCAAGGTAAACAAAGGATCCTCAAAACTACATGGCAACAGTTGAGCCCGGAATCTACAAGCGGAATTCTTAATCGGAGCGTCTTCTGGTGGCTCAATGACCTTATGTATGAAGGTTATATGAAGACGTTATCGGTGGAGACCCTGTACCACACTGATGAGCAGCTTGGGTCTGGATGACTACTGCAAAAACTACAGATATCTTGGGAAAAAATAACGAAGATTGGGCGATAATCTCTGCTGTTTTGCGTCTTTGAGTCTCTGAGGGGTGCATCTTTACTCAGCATACTTCCTCGCCTGTGTCTTACTGGATTCAAATTTGCTCAGCCTTTTTTGATAAATCGTGTTATCATATTTGTTGAACATGACAATAATGTGAATAGCAGAAACATTGGATACGGGTTGATAGGTGCCACAGGGCTAATATACATTGGTCTCGCTGTAAGTCTTCCCTACTACCTGCTTCAGCTACTGTCGAAGATGCACTAAAGTTTTTAATGTATAGATAGCAACGGGATTCTATCAGCAGACAGTCTTCCGATCCTTGACTATGATTCGAGGCGCGCTCGTATCACGAATATACTCCAGAATTCTTGAATTAGATGCAGCTACCGCAAGTGATGAGGGTTCTGCAACTCTCACTCTCATGAGTACAGATGTGCACAGAATATGTTCCTCTTTTGAAAGTTTTCACGAGATCTGGGCTAGTCCTATTGAGATTTCGCTGGCTATCTGGCTCTTGAAAAGGCAACTTGGGGTTGGCTGCATTGCCCCAGTTGTGACAATCATAGGTAAGTGTCATTTCTCATTTTAAGAGCCTTGAATCATAAATGGGTGACTAACCTTCTCAGTCTGTACGCTGGCAGCATTTCATTTATCAAAATCCATGGGTCCAGCACGAAAGAAGTGGAATGATGCAGTTCAAGAGCGTGTGACCGTTACCCCAAACATTGCTGGATCAATGAAAGAAGTTAAACTCTTAGGACGGGTGAATCTATGGTTGAGTAATATTCAGGTACTAAGAGTCAAGGAGTTGAATCTTTCAAAGAAATTCCGAATGCTTATCGTATATATGAATATTATTGGTATAATATCAGATAACTAGTCAATTTGGTGAATCTCACTAATTCTATAAATAGGCAACACTCCATCAATGATAGCTCCAGTCTTAACATTTGGCATCTTTATACTTGTTGCTAGACTCCAGACCGATCAACCCTTGACTGTTGCTACAGCATTCACCTCACTGTCTATCATTTCTTTGCTTTCGGCCCCTCTTGCGGGGCTCCTCTCAGCAGTTCCAGGATTTACTGGCTCCATGGGATGCTTTGAAAGGATTCAATAGTTTCTTCTCAAAAACAATTGCGATAATTACAGAGTCTTCTCTTCAAAGGTGGTGCTTTCACAATATAATCCAGCGGAAAGGTCAGCTAATAACGACATTGAACTCACAATGCTCCCGGCAACACAGAAACACTCAAAGGCATCCTATGCGAACCGGAAAGTCATAACAGTCCAAAATGGCCCCTTTGCGGTGAAGCGCGGGGGACTACCATTTCTAGAAAATATAAACATTCGGATTCTCTCTTCAACACTGACAGTAGTCATTGGAAGGGTTGGCACAGGGAAATCCACCTTGTTGAAAGGCCTTCTTGGAGAGATTTACTGCGTATCCGGTTCTGTTCATGTGTCGTACAGAGGAGTCGCGTATTGCGATCGGTCAAGCTGGTTGACTAACTCGACAGTCAAAGAGAACATCCTAGGTCAGTCTGGTGAAGATGAGTCATGGTATCAAGCTGTCAATCGTGCCTGCGTTTTAGACAAAGATCTTGCAAAATTTCCGGAGGGAGACGGATTAGTGATTGGTAGTAAAGACCTTTCTCTCAGTGGAGGTCAGAAGCAACGCGTGGTAAGGGTTTGAGCTTTAAATTTGTTCTTGGATTGAACTAACAATATGATGTCAGGCTTTGGCACGGGCAATATATTCAAGAAAGGAGGTCTTGATTCTTGACGACATCTTGAGCGGCTTGCATTGGAAAACTCAGGACTTTGTATGGAGTCGTGTATTTGCTCCAACAGGTTTACTCCATAAAAATGGAGCAACGGTGGTACTTGTCACTCATACATGTATGTTTGACCACCTAGTCTTTCCACAAATTGTGCTTGCTGACTCGGCTTAGTACGTCATTTACAAGATGCAGATAACATCGTTGTAATGGGAAATGAAGGCCACATCCTAGAGCAAGGAAACCTCCGTCACCTGAAGCGTCAAAACGGTTATATACGTAGCTTATTTGTTGAGGATGGAGTGCATGAAACTTCCAAGGATTTTATAGAGGAAAATCGTGTAGATCCACCGCAACAGAGCGATCTCCCAAAGCAAGAGCATTCAAAAATAGATAAGCAGATGGACTTACTTCGACGTTCTGGCGACATATCACTTTACTCATACTATCTCAAGTCAATCGGATGGGGCTATAGTCTAACAGTGTTGGCTTTGAGCTCTATTGCTACATTCTTTGGATTCTTCCCTCGTAAGTCAACAGCCATAGAATCTTCGCGACTTACTTGGAGGAATGCTAGATTGACGATGTCTCTTAGAAATCTGGTTGAAGTACTGAGCACAAGCTGATGCTTCAAGTCCTGGAACCCAAACAGGAATGTATTATGGCGTTTATGTTATGTTTACGGTTATTGGCCGGTTATTTCTTGGCCTTAACATATGGTAAGCAATCATCAGAATCATAGAAGTTTATGAGGTGATGTAACGGATTACATTTAGGTTCATGTTTGTTCTCACAATCCTGAAGTCGGCACAAAATCTGCACTTGACGCTACTTAAAACTGTCTTGAGGTAACTTGATCTGTCAAGGTCGATTTACATCTGCTCACAAATCCTTCCAGTGCCCCATTATCTTTCTTTGTTTCTACTGACTCGGGCAATACTATGAATAGGTACAGTATCAATTGTTCCAGACACCAATCAGAGGATACTCACTGATTATACGACAGATTTAGTCAAGACATATCACTCATTGACATGGCTTTACCATCCTCGTTGTTTACTACAATTTCTGGTTGTTATTTTGTATATCCGCAGTTATGTTCTTCACTAATAGATCATAGGAGCCTTTTTCTGCTTAGCAGGCGCAATCCTCATGCTCATAGGTGCAAGGTACCTAACTGCTATAGCCTCAATTGCTCTGATAGCGCTCTACTTGTTCCAAAAGTTTTACTTGCGAACGTCGCGCCAAATACGACATTTAGAGCTCGAGGCAAAATCATCTCTTTACACACACCTCATTGAGACAGTCAGCGGCCTCACAACTATTCGTGCTTTTGGTTGGCAAACGTCATTCCACGATACGAACCTCGAGCTTCTAGACATCTCGCAACGCCCCTATTACTTACTATATTGTATTCAACGCTGGCTAAATCTGGTTCTTGACCTTCTTGTAGCTGCTCTGGCTGTGCCGATTGTAACATTTGCAGTGCTTACAACAAATACAACCAGTACTGGTGCAATTGGTGTCGCTCTAGCCAATGTTCTGGGGTTCAATCATTCACTCGCTAGTCTTATAACTTCTTGGACGTCTCTTGAAACCTCTCTTGGTGCTATTGCTAGACTCAAAACTTTCGAAAGCGATACACCTGCAGAGCCAGAGCCGATACAACCTCAGGAACCCCTGGAGTACTGGCCTTCGCATGGGCGTCTTCAGGTTGTCAATATTACAGCATCATATACTCCTACAGCGGAGCCGGTGCTTCGCAACCTATCCCTTATTGTCGAGCCTGGAGAGAAGATTGCTATCTGTGATCGTACTGGTAGCGGCAAATCCTCTCTACTGCTCACCTTTTTCCGCTTACTCAACCTAGACGCTGGAAGTGTTATGATTGACGGTATCGATATTGCTGACATTCCTTACGATCTCCTACGTTCGCGTCTCATTGCTATACCCCAAGAACCAATAATATTCTAAGGCAATGTACGTTTCAGCATTACGCCGCAACGCTTTTGTACGTCTTTTCCCCTGGACAATGATCAAGCTGTTATTGCAGTGCTAGAGAAAGTCGAACTTTGGAGTATCATTGCCTCAAATGGTGGTCTCGATGCAGATATGTCAGCCATTCCACTTTCCCAAGGACAAAAGCAACTCTTCTGCCTGGCTCGGGCTATTTTGTTGAAGGAGTCCAGCAAGCTTTTGGTCCTCGATGAGGCGATGAGCTCGGTCGATCAGCAGACGGAAGAATTGATGGTGAGGGTCATCGAAGAGGAATTTGTAGAGCACACTGTTGTCTCTGTTGTGCATAAGCTGAACACGGTGGTGGGGTTCGATAGGATTGCAGTACTGGAGAGGGGCAAGATAGTCGAAATCGGAGAGCCGCATGTTCTCTCAGAAGGCAGGAGGAAAGTTCAAGGAACTGTGGGATCGGAAGGTGTCAAGTTAAGACTACAAGAAAACCCGAGGTCCTCATAGCTAAATACCTTTTGTTGTCAGACATCCATTTACTGTTCTTTTGTACCTCTTAATGATAAGTCCGGTCAGCTCACCACCTCTTCAATTTTCTGGGAACGCTTGACAAGGGTGGGAAGATAGGTCTTGGATTTTGGGGGTTGACATGCATTTAAGGCTTGTTCCGCGTCTAGTCTTCGATCTTAGAGTATTTAGCTCGGATTATCATCAACTATTATTCACGGGGGGGACTTCCATGAGAAGCAAGACTCACAAGTAGGATACCTCTCTTCCCTAATGAGTAATAGCTAGCCATTTCCCCTCCTAAAATTCACTAGTGTAGGCTAAGCCTCGAATTTGCTTCCCTATTGCATATCTACGTAGTATGTAGGTAGTATGTAGGTAGTATATAGGATCGGAAGGCGTCGAAGACGAGCAGGGCTTAGCTACAGCCAGTCATTCTATGGTCAAAATTCGTATCGACTACGACTAACCCTTCATCTTTAAATTCCTCGTGGATTTATACCTTAAGATGGATGACTTTTCGAGAAGACAATAGCAATTGTGTTGCAGCTCGGGCATGATGAAGACTAGACATTGCAGATCTGCGGCCTTGTATAGACAGTAATAACGCCAATTTCTATATTATCCACGTGAATAATATGGACATATAGATTATACACTCAGTGGGGATTTATAAGAGCGACATGAATCTGTATGTACATATATTTCCCCTGTCATGCTGTGATCCGCGCTAATGTATGAACGGGGCAGGCTGGCCGGCTGATGAAGTGAGATGAAGTGAGATGAAGTGAGATGAGATGGGATTCACAAGAGATTGCTTACATGAGCGGGACTGAGACTGGGTAATCATGTCGTAAACAGCGAACGAAAAGTCAGACATCTATTGGATTGAGGCTGATATCAAGCGAAGAATCTACAGTACGTACTATATGGCTGTCAAACCACCAAAATATATATCGCCATATATACGCATATATATATATATATATTATGTAAATATCTATCATTCAACACAACAATCACCAATCACTAAATCCTCCAAACTCTCCTCAACTCCATTCCACCTCAAAAGACATGCAATACGTAAAACAAATCGCATCTCATCCAAAGAAAGCCCTTTACACAAAAGAAAAAGACGCCATCCTCCCCATCCCAATTCGCATCACGCACACTCAAGAACCTGCATTTCCATTACGTTTTCGTGCCCATCCGCACTCCTTCTCCGCATCCGTCACCCATCCGCCAAGGCACTCGAAGCGCCTCACCTCACCATCTCACCTCATGATCAGCTCAGATCACTCGGATCACCGCATCCTAGCATTCAAGGGACCCCCCCCCCCCCTCTTCACATCACATTCCATCCCATCATAACCTTTTTCGCCCCATGTCGGTCATTCGTATGCTTCGCCAGCAAAATTCCACATCTTTCTCATCTCCATCTCCATCTCGTCCGTTCCATTCATCTACGCTGCATTCCTCAACCACAATATCCCTCTGGTAGGTAATGCCTTCTCGTACGAACGGAAACCTTTCGTTCTTTCGCAGGCCTTTCGCTGAGCTGTGTCTGTGTCTGTGTCTGTGCCTGGACTAAACTCGGTAGGCCTAGACGATAGACGGCGGCGTGGAAAAAAAAAAAAAAAAAAAAAAAAAAAAGGAAAAAAGAACAACGCAAAGCACCAACCTTTTGATTAATGAAAAAAAAAATTATGGTTTTTTTTTATTTAGTTTTAGGTGCTTTTCTTTCTTTTTCTTCTTTTTGCCGTCTAGAGCGCGCTTTTTATGTCCATTGGTACTGTACTACCCTTCGTGATCCTGGGTCTTGTCTTCCCAGCCCTGTGGCACATGACGTGCTAAGTCCCTCGCCATTCCTAATCTTATTTTTCCTGGTCTGACATGCTTGGTGCTTGGGTGCTTGGGACATGATGACTGGATGCTTGGATGGCTTGGGGGGCTTGGGTGCTTGGGAGGAGAGGTGAGGAGAGGGTTAAAAGGAGGGAGCATTGCTGTCGTGGCTTGGCCCGAATAGAGTATTTACAGTGTGCCTTCCCCGCAGCAAGAATTGAAGATTGTTTTTCTACTTCCGCGTCGACTGAACTCTATCGCTGTCATATTTCCATCCCTCTCGCTCCCTACTCACTCCTCCTGTCTTTCTCTCGCCGTGTGTGTCTCTCTCTCTCTCTCGGTCTCTACCGTCGTTGCCACACACATCTACGCGAACGCCTCGCCCATCCCCGATTCAAACATGGCTGCCATCCCCCAAACGCTCGCCGAGGCAGGCCGCTCGGTTTCCTCCAGCAGAAGACTCAATCTCTCGCATGGCCGCGGTGGAGCTGGTAAGTGCTCTCGTCAGATGGATGGCCTCGTCTTGCTAATGCGCCTCCGCAGGTAATATGGGCCATAGCACCCTCGACGGCCCCGCCATCGACCTCGAGACTCCCACGCTCAAGACGGAAGTCTACACGACGGGCCGCGGCGGCAGCGGCAACATGGCGAAGAACAATGACCCTGTCGAGGCAAGAAGGGCGCAGGATGTCACAGCGTAGGTAAACCCATAGTCATACTCCATCACCCGCGCACACCAGAACCGTCGAGATCGGGTTGATGCGCACGATTCACGGCCTAGAAGCTTGGCTTGGCTTGGCTTGGCTTGGCTTATCTGGGCTTGGCTTGATTGCGTCGCATGTGCATGTCTTGGTTTTTCAGTGCTGATCGTTCGATAGACACCCGCGACGAGGATCGAATAGCAGCACGCATGTAGGGCGTGGTGGAGCGGCGAACATCTTCAAGCCCAGTCCCGAGGAGCTGGAGAAGGCGCGAAAGGACGGGCTCTGGGAGAAGGCTGTGCGGGATGACGAGCGCGGATTGGCGGACAAGGGGAAGGATTGGCTGAGGATCATGATGAGCAAGTGAGCAAGTGAGCGAGGATGGGGCGGAGGGATTCTTCGAGGGCGACGCCACGGGGGTGGGATGCATGAATGATGGATAGTGGTGCTGATGGAATGGGTGGTGATGCTGATGCGAATAAAAGTGCTTGCTTGTGGGGTTTGGGCTGGCTTGGGACGTATATCAGGAGTTCTGGGAGTTCTGGTGGTTGGTGGTTGGTCAGGGGATGTGATTACGACTAATGGATGATGAGGAGCTTTTCGAGACTTTGGTTCCTTTTCTTCTCTTTCTTCTTCTTCTTCTTCCTACAATGTCATCGAAATAAATGCCATGTCGATGTTCACTCACCCGGTGCAGAGGCAGATATCCCTTGTCGGTATGTCGCAGTACTACGTACATTTTCTGTTATGCACGTGTGGAGCGAGTGCTAATGTAGGCAGTAAGGCAAGGCATGTACATACACGGAACAGTACACAGTCATGCAGTGTCTTTGTCTTTCCGCTCTGATGGCTTGCTTAATGTATAGGCTGGCTGTACCGGTCATGCAGAGAGAGAAAGTGAGAGAGGGTGGAGTATTTGTGCCCAATACCACTCGGGAGAGACGCCAAAAAAAAAAACTAAACTAAAAAACTCTGTGGATGTACTTTCCTTGACCGTGATTTGCAGAAATGTTGCCCTGATGTCGCAGAGTTTGTGGTACGTGGGCTCTCTCATGGTGTCACGTATTACCCGGGGTGTTTTGATAAAACGCATGGATGAATTTTGGTTGTTGGATATGAACGGGGATGGGGTAGGTGATTGTCTTGTATGGATAGGTGTCTTCCGATGCGTGGTTCAGGAGAGAGATGTACGGAGTCTATGGTATATAGGATATATTGCATATGATTATATATGCATGTAGATATGGCATCGGATGAATATATAACTAGGATTGGTATATTAAGTTATGAGCGTGCAGTCAGTGTGAATAAGGGTGAATGCAGTCGGAATGAGCAGTTGATTTGATGGTGGTTGTGGTGTGAAATGTATGTGCCTCACCTTGTGTTCCATGGGGATGGATGATATTGATGGCCCTCATCAACGCCGTCTGCTTTTGCATCCACAGAACCTTCCCTTCCATGATTCTATTCAGGCTTGTGGATCGTGTCGATGTAGGTGAAGATGGTGGTAATTGATTAGTCAATTAATTACTTCGTTAATGCGTTCTCTGGGTAGAGTTATGGATATAGGATACGTAGGTTATATACATACTCTGTCGAGATACCTCTTGGACATCACATTGGATGATCAGCCATTGACCCGAGCCTCGAGTTTATCATCTCTGGTTACTCTACAGTACTTACGCATTTCGAGAAGTACCTTTTTCTTTCTTGATATGTGGTGATACACAACATCATCCATGAACATACATACATCCATACTGACCGTACTTGTATACATACATACATGTTTGACTGGATTGGTATAGATACATACATGAGGAGTGAGTGGATTTGTATAGATACATGCATAAGGACGATACGTACTACATATATACATACTACATATATACTACATATATACATACACATACTATACATATACTATAATAAATACACCATACACAAGTACAATCAATTGATATCCAAGTACATATACATATACATAGACACGGGTAGGATCATTGTATGTACCACGTACGATCATGGTGGGGTCGTGGGTGTACATACGTACATAAACATGAGTGTCGGTGCACTACCCATTGTGGACTCTACCTTAGCCTGCATGCAAACGGACGGGCTAGGGTATGGCCATCCCCCGATCAGAGCGCGCCTTGAAGGTGCCGCTCCCAACTATGGATGGGAGTAGTGCAATTGCATTTGGGCGCATGGAAATGATTGAGGGATGATTCTCATACTCAATTCGTCCAAATTGATGATCGTGAATGGAACCCTCGTGATAGGATGGATGTGACTGTATGTATGGATATATGCCTGGATATGTACATAGTCTATTCATTGACACTCTTTTGCTTTTTTGCTTTTTTTCTTTTCTCTTTACTCTTTACTTTCTCACGGTACTAGGTAGATAGTACTAGGCAGATAGTACTAGGCAGATAGTACTAGGCAGATAGACAGGTACCTCCATTTCACTGTGTTTTCACCTTGCTCCGTAAGTACCTTTCCATCCATCCATAGATACATACACACACACACACCTCACCTTGATACCGACATACCACACCCTACCAACCAAGTACCACACTCCCTTAGTTGTCGCATACACCAAAGACTATACTATCTGGGTAGACAACGTCCATCCATTCCCATACATCACACATCCATCGTACATCCATCCACCATACAACAACCCTCACATCCTCACATCTCACGCATAGATACATTCATCCATACACACACATACTATCATATACACGTACACATCATATACACACATATCTACATATCCACATCTCCACATATACACAATCACCATCACAATCACATCCATATCCATATCCATAGACTCTTCCTCATCCACAATCTCATCCGTTACAAACTCTATTATCAATATCACAAGCCTCAATCACGCGGAATCATATCTGCCCTTGTCTTCAATCTTCTCATTCTCCCCGCGATCCTTCCCCCTTCCAGTCGGGGTTATCGTCATCGTCGGATCTCTCTTCCTCTCTCAGCGAAAGCTACGATTGCGTAGGTAGCTAAATATCCAAAGCGAGGCACAAAGACAAGGCATACAGCTGAAAAACGGAAAACGAAAAACGGAAAACGAAAAGGCCATTCCTTCTCGATCTTTGGTCATCCATCTTCAGGTACCTATCTATCTACTATCATCTACCGTGCTTCAAGACCTTGGTCCTTCTTACCTGGCTCCTCGACTACGACCTTGATTCTTTATATTGCTCCTCCGCTCGACATTGGTCCTTGACATTGATTGATCCTCCAAATTGCTCGGCAACCAATCCCATCTGCTGTAAACCCTGTACAGCTATCCCATGTCCAGACGAGTCAGATCGAACCGAGCAAGCGACGATTCAGCAATAATACGAGTCACCTCAAAGTAGCTAAAGCTCAACTCTTACTGACCCACCGAGACAATCTCCATCCATCCACTCGGAAAGTATTGACCTGCAACTGGCTCGATCACCATTCGCCAAATCCACCGCGAAAACACTACCTTGCCCATCTAAAACTCGCAAAAGTCGAAAAAGAGACGAAAGACCAACAAAGAAAAAGAAAAAGAAAAAGAAAAAGGAAAGGAAAGGTCCGACGACATATTGGGTAGAGACTTATGTACAATACATCACCAAAGGGGGAATGAAGAAGAGGGAAATGAGATAAAATCCCGGATACATACCAAATATTGATTGTCTTGTACCGACAAATCAAAACCAATCTATCTTCTCTGTCTATCTATTCTCACTCACTCACTCACTCACTCACTACCACCTTACCCTCAACGAGAGGTCCTCTTTCACTTTCTCTCTCTCTCTCTCGCTCCTTCGCTCTCTTTAATTAATTCTCCAACTTTACTCCTCGACTCTCCTTCGTCTGCCTAGACCACGAGTCTATCCGCGCACGACCACTTCAAATACTCAATTCAGACATTCCACAAACCTACACATATTAATCACACTCACTCACTCACACACCACACTCACTCACGACGCATACTCACAACACGCATAGAGCTCCAAATATCTCAATCAATCAGAATTCGTCTCTCTCTCTCTTCTTCTGAACATCCCTCAGCTCTTTAACCGTCTATCTTCAAATACCTGCTTTTGCCCTAAAAGCAGCTATCCCAGTCTCATAACCCACCATATTCTCTCTCTCAGCTCATTAATCTCCCAAGAGTCCCCACTCGTGGAGCTTCAGGAAACCACAGGTGAAAGTGAAAGTGAAAGAGAGATAGAGATCGAGACCGTCTGTTCTAGCTTTTTCTAATGTCGTCTGTTTGTCAAGATTGAAGAGAAGAGAGCACATCATATATCTCGACGAGAATTCGGATACCTACACCATATTACATACTCACTCACTACTACTACCTGGGCACAAACGCAAAACACAACACAAAACACAAAAACGCCTCTCGAATAGCTATCGATCCCCCCTCCCTCTCTTTCTCGCTTTTCCATCCCTCTGCATCCCGGCGGCCGTTGGATGAAGTACCTTACCTACCTATCCACGTACATACATACATACATAGTACATAAAGGGAGTACATAACCAGGGAAAAGGAAATCCCACCACGTACTTTGCACTACATTACTTTGTACTCGCTCTTGTCTTGTTTCCTTCCCCCCTCCCCCCTCCCCTCCCCTCCTCCCAATCGCAAACCACTCCGCGCGCCGAACCACATCACATATCCCCTTCCTCTCTCTCTCTCTCTCATCCATCACTTCTCTTCACTGCCGAGTAGTGTGTACCTCCTCCCCACCTCGATAACCACATTTCACATTCATCTTCACATCCACATCAAAATCTCATAAATTCGACAACAGCTTTGACCTTTCACAACCTCAATCCGAACAGTACGTACCACCACATCAGGAAACAAATAACAAATTCAATAATCGTCATTGTGCTCTCTTCTTTCATCTCTCGCGTCCCTCACTTTCTTCGCCAATCAATAACACTACTACTTCTTACTATCACCACCAGCACCACCACAACAACAGACTATTTCCACCAGATCCACAATTATAACGGCTCTTAATTACATACCTTCACCATGGATACGTCGCCTCAGCCACAGGCACCGCATGAGATAGCTACTCATCAGCAATATCATTATCGCCCAGATGTTCATACGCCTTCTCAATACAATCAGATGCAACCACAATATGCCCAGCAGCCTCACAACAACAACTTCGCAAGCCAGGCTTATGCACCTGCTCCAACGGTTTTGCCGCAGCAACCTGCACCACCAACACCACAGACTTTGAACGCTCCTCCACAACCACCACAACCCGCTATTCTTCCACCGACTGCTGTGGCTCAACCAGCAACACCCGTTCAGCAAATCCCAAGCGGTGCATCGAACGGTCTCCAACTGCCTGTGCCAAACCCTATGAGAATTGGCGCAAACGGTGTTGCTCTGTCCGGCACTGCAAACGCGAATGTCGCACCACCAGATATCACCTTGATTTCAAAAGTTGAGGGTGGGAGGAAATATGAGTATGCTTGGTTCTCAGCTTGTTTTCAAAAGGCGCAAAAATACTGACAGAATCACCAGACTTCATGTTATGCAACAGCCAATTCGCGCGCGCATGTGTGGTTTTGGAGACAAGGTGAGTCTTTTCATCGCACGTGGTGGTGGTGGTGATGATGATGATATGAGGGCAAGTAAATTGACTTTTGTAGGATCGTCGTCCAATCACTCCTCCACCATGTATTCGATTGTTGATCACTGACCCGACTACTGGCCGAGAAATTGATCTCAAGTAAGTAACCGATATGTGTTCCTAGGTCTATTTTTATACTGACAATTGCAGTGACGTTGATCATTCGATGTTCGTTCTCAACGTTGACCTTTGGTCTGCCGATGGCCAACAAGAAGTCAATTTGGTTCGACATTCTGCGACTTCACCATCGATTTCCGGTTCCAATCCAGTTTCTTACGCTGAAATCCAACGCGCGCATACCGCTTTCACCGATCCTTTCCAAGGGCAACCTAACGGTTACCGACCGAATGAGGGCCGCGATCCTTACAGCAACGGGCCAGGATATTCAAGTCAGACATCCTACAACCAAAGTCCTTCTCAAGGATACCCACAAGCGGGATCGCAATACGGTCAGCAATATAACGCTCCACAATCCCACTTCGCTCAACAGGGTTATCCACAATCGCAACAGCATAATCAAGGCTACCCACAACATCAATCTTATCCGGGCGAGCATAATACTCAAATTTACGGACATAATGGTCAAAATCCATACCCAAATGAGTACGATCAGAGAGTAGCTCGCCCTTCATCCATGGGCGGAAACGGCAACTACCCCAGCGACCCCAACTTTCGTGTTCCTCAACCCACCAGTGCTCCGTCAGGCATGTTTACGCGCAACCTGATTGGTAGTCTGTCGGCCTCGTCATTCAGATTGTCGGACACCAATGACAAGGTAGGCATATGGTTCGTGATGCAGGACCTCTCAGTTCGAACAGAAGGCAATTTCCGGTAAGTTTGGCCCTCACTGAGACACTTATGAGACAGAACCCCTCATACTAAATCTTTCTCTCCTGCAGTCTTCGCCTGTCCTTTGTGAACGTCGGTGCACCGGGAATGACGGCCAATGGTAACCCAAGCAATGAGAACTCTATCGTCAACACCGGCCGCGCTCCCGTCTTGGCGTCCTGTTTCTCGGACGTCTTTACGGTCTACAGCGCGAAGAAGTTTCCTGGGGTTGTCGAGAGCACCCCACTCAGTAAGTGCTTTGCGACGCAGGGTATCAAGATTCCCATTCGCAAGGATGCGCCGAACCGTAGAGAGGGGAGAGAGGAGTATGATGCTGATGATGCATGAGCTCATCCATCGGATTTGGGCATGGACAAAAAGGGAAGAATGGAAAGATTGGTTTTAAAATTTCGCGGGAGGAGTTTTGTGGCGTTTATGGTTTACGTGTTTAAGGGTGGCAAGGGTATAGGGTAAAGATACCATTCTTCGGCGTAGGGCATGCATATCCTCGGATGAGGATATGGCGTATAGTATTCATAGGAGAGCAATCAATCTGTCGACTTTGTCACATGCCTTCCCTCTTGACACCCATCTCCGTCCAAATCCAGTAGTCCAAACATTAATCATTGGTATCATAACACAACCGCCATTGTATCTATTCCTCCTCCCACGCGGTAGTTTCAAATACGGCCTCCCATCTCAACTCCCTCATCACGCCCGCAGAGGCAAAATATGCTGCCCCAAAACATCCCGTCTACAAAGCGGACACTCGGCCTTCTCGCGCACCCAGTCCCAAATACACTCCCAGCAAAAGACATGCCCACACCCAACCACGCTCGGATCCTTCAGCTCCTCAAGACAAAGCGTACACTTCCGTCCCTGCGCCCCAATCCACGCCATCGTCCCCCCATCCTCCAACCGATACCGAGCCAAGCCCCCTCCCGGCACCTCAGTGTGCGTCGTCCGCCCCACGCGCGCCCGCGACTGCGGCGACGCCCCCGCCCCCGCCCCCGACGAGAACAGCAGCTCCGTGTTGGACGCGTACGCCGCCGCGTCCAGCGATACCTCTGCGCCGCCGCCCACCACCGCGCTCGTGGCGATGCCCTCGCTGTTCAGCACGCTTGGTGGATCGGCCTCGACTGCGGTCTCGGCCCCCGCGCTGCTTTGGAGACTGCGTAGGTGCAGCCAGCTCTGCACCGCTATTTGCAGGACTAGCAGCACGCCTAGCACCTCGTAGCCTGCGCGGTTCGGCGTCGGTGGCGTGCGTGGGAAGATGTATCGGAGCCCTAGGATGCGTTTGGACAGGTGGTAGTACGTGCCTGTGAAGTAGAAGGCGGTCAGCGTTGCTGCCTGCAGCGGCGACGGCGAGAGGATCGTCGGCAGGTGCGTGAGGATGTAGGACGTCAGGCGCGTGCGCAGCGTGGGCTTTGCGGCGGTCTTGGGCGGCAGCGTCGATTCGAGGGCGTGGCGCGCTCGAATGCGGATGCTGGGCAGCTGCCGGTTGATGAGGTAGGGCAGCAGCACGGCGCTGACGATGTAGGCTGCTCGTCGGCCTATGTGTGGTAGGGTTCGCGCCGACGTCGTTTGGATGAGGTCGCAGTATTCTTCGCCGAGTGTGCGGTTTCCTAGCAGCGTTGTGAGCGAGAGGTAGAGCGTGTCGGCCAGCGCGGACAGCTCGTTTGAGTAGGTGTGTTGGATGCGTGAGCCCAGTGTTGATCGGAGGAGTGTCGAGAGGTGTGTGAGGAGTTGGGCGCGGAAGTAGGCATCTTTTTGGTGGGAGCGGATTATGTCTGGGGCGGTTGCGAAGGGATAGGTGTGAGAGGTGGGCTTTGGAGGAGAGGAGATTTGGTCGGTTGTTGCCATTGTTATTGTCGAGAGTTGAACATGTTTGGGTGGGGATTGAAGCTGTTGATAGAAATGAATTGATAGCTACGGTATCTACTATCTATCTAGGTATCTGGAGCTATCAAGCCATTGAGCTGTTGGTCTGTTACCGAGGCTGATTCAAAGTCACGCTCCTGGTCACGAGCCGATAAGAGATAAGGCTCAAGGCTGAAGGGTTGTGGCTGAGGCTGACACGTAGCCTCCTTCGTTAGCCTTAGGCATAAGCCACGAAATCCCCCCAGACAATTAGAGTTGCCCTGCCTTTCCCTTGTCGTGTACATCTTCATTTCAGTTCATTTCATTTCAGTTCCTCTTTCAGAGCTCATTGTCCTCAGAACTCCTGCCACTCCTTTTTCTATTTGATCTGTTGGAGGTCGTGGAGTATGGATGGTGATCCGGCTGTTGAGCCTGAGCTTGACGCATTCAGTCTTACGCTTCCATTACCGTATCGAGTCTCTCTGATCATTGTCCTTGGTACGACGCCCTCGAGAACTGCAATTGAGGGAAGCAGTGCTGATGTATGTTTGTAGCTGTTTGGGCATGGGGTGCGAACCTACAGTATCTACATCTACTAAAAATTGTATGTCCCAATCAGATCGAATCAATTGAGTGACTGCGCATATACTGATGAAGTACACAGGATGTACCCTCTCTCATCCGCTATCCCTCACGATCCTCCCCTCACCAACCCACTCACCATCTCTCAACCTACCGTTTGGCCTTCATCCTCACAGGCACTCTCACCTTTTCTCTCTTTGTCTTCTGGGTCACCACACACCACAATGCGACACTCGTACTGGCCTACGACTGGCTACCGATGACATGCCTTCTATTCCTCTGCCTAATCTTCTTCCTCCCCCTCACAACAAGCCGCACAGGCCGTTACCGCTTCCTTACGACTCTGAAGCGCGTCTCAATCGGTGGAATAGCCACAGCAGAAAATGGCAAATTCGGAGATATATTGCTGGCTGATGTCCTCACATCCTACGCCAAAGTCCTCGGCGATCTCTTCGTATCAATCTGCATGTTTATCTCGCCCTCTGTCTCCGCAACACAACAACCGAACCGAGGCTGCGGAGGTCAATTCATGGTCCCTCTCATAATCGCCATCCCCTCGCTCATCCGTTTCCGCCAATGCCTGATCGAATACGGACGTGTGCGGGATTCCGTACGGCGCGAAGGACGAATAGGAGCGCAAGGTTGGGGCGGGCAACACCTTGCCAACGCAGCAAAATATGCCTCCGCCTTCCCAGTCATCATACTATCAGCTCTGCAGCGCAGTCTGAGCCTCAATCACACACATGTCGGCCTCTCAGAAGCAGGTCTTTTCCGCCTTTGGCTATTTGCGGTGATGTTCAACTCCTGCTACTCCTTCTACTGGGACGTCGCTAAGGATTGGGACCTTACGCTCTTCGCGCCTGCACATATCCGCAACCCGCGAAATAACGCTTACCCATACGGACTCCGCCCGCGGAGATTCTTCCACGCGCCAGAGATGTACTACGTGGCCATCGGTTTGGACTTCCTGCTGCGGTGCACATGGAGTTTGAAGCTGTCACCGCATCTAGACCACTTCAATGATCTCGAGGGAGGCATTTTCGTCATGGAGGTCCTCGAAGTCCTCAGGAGATGGGTATGGATTTTCTTCCGTGTTGAGACGGAGTGGGTGAGGAGTTCGACGCCGGTCATTGGGCAGGATGAGATTTTATTGGCGGATTTTGGAAAGGAGGATGATGATTAGGAAGATTTAGAGGAGGTTTTGGTCTTGGAGTTTGGTGGGTGGGTTTGTGATAGAGAAAATCTAATGAGATATAAGATTTAGATTCGATACTTGTGAATTGGATGGCTTGCATTTTGTATATTTGATGTAAATTTAGGTGAAATCGACTTATCATCATCGGTTTCATATTTGAATTAAATGGTGATTAAGTGTCTTGCTTTCTGAAAATCCGCATAATAAATCCGAATTAGTAGTTATATGATATCTTGGCAATTTAATACTTCCACATCATCCGAATATTTGAATAAAATTTGAATATCACTTCCAAAATTTGAAGTATTTTTGACATAAAGTTGAATGCAATTTTACACACGGTTTTTTTTTCTTTTTTCTTCACTGGCTATAAATACAGACCAGCCATTTCTACTGCTTCTACAACATCGCTCTGTGTCACCGCTTCAGTGCATTCACACTCACTTCTACACGATCATCCTCTTCCACATCCCCTTGCGTCTATTTCACTCACAAAGCACATCAATCGCAGCAAGCAGCATACAGAAGCCTCACTACAAAAAGCCATATTCATCAATCATTCATAAGAAGAGCATATATACATCCACAATCCTCCCTGCGCAAAAAAACGCAAAGCATATCTATCCCATCACTCCCGCCTCATTGCCCATCCTCAACAATGCCAACCCCACAAAGAAAAGACAAAGAAAAAAAAGAGAAAAGTCTGGTGCTGGTTTGAGCGCTAAAGAACAGAACAAAACAAAAGTCAGCAAAAAAAACCAAATCCACAAAAAATCCCATTTCGCTGAATTCCCCCCTTCCCAAAAGAAGAAGAAGAAGAAGAAGAAGAAGAGGAAGAAGGGATGGATTTGGAAACTCTTCTCCCCCCCCCCACTTCCAAAACAAAACGCCCACGCCCCGAGAATATTTCTTTCTTTGCAAAAGTGTAGTGCAGTGCAGTGTTCGTAAAAAAGATTTCCCTTCCCCCATCAAACTCCCTCGCAAGATACACAATCGTCCATCAAAACCCACGATCCCAGAAACCGAGGTAATGCATGTTCTGCAAAATGCAAAGTACAAAAGCCGCAAATTGCAAAATGCAGGTGGTGTAGAAAGTTGGAATTGAAGAAAGTCGAAGAAAGTCGAAGTTCGAAAATCTTTTAAGAAGCGCATCTTCTAACAAATGAAAAAAAAGGGTCGAGTCTTGTCGAGGGTCGGGTATAAACATGCCATCTACAATCGATATCCCCCTGTATGTCGGGTCACACATCCGCAAAGTCGTTCTTCAATCACCAGCCAACCTGGCGAAATGCTTACTCCAAATCCATCCCACCCTCGCATTTGGATCATCTTGGTTCTTCGCGAGCCAGAGTTCACCCTTCTCACCAATGACATCAAAAATCTCTCCAGCAGCGTATGTTAGATAAACATAACCACCTTCGTACTTTGCCTCGTCGATATTGAATTCGAACAGCGAGGCAGCGAGATATAAGACAGGCGTATTGGCGATCCAATCACGGTCACGCGAAGACGCGCGGGAGGAGCGCATGGAGTCGTGTGCGTTGTTGTTGTCCTCCATCGGTAACGCAGAGTGGAAAATGCCAGAGAATGGCCGTCCATAAGATGCCGGCGTGTCGAAGTTGTTCGAATCAACGGACGCACGTGGATAGCCCGCGTCGGTGGAGCGGTTGCTACGTGGCCGCTCGCGAGGCTGCGTTGTATAATCCCGGTCAGTGGATCCATCGTTGGAAGAATCAGTGCGGACGTGGTGCGGTTTCAGGGCCTTGAGCTCGAGATCCGACATAGCCATAATGCTGGAAAGAGGAGGTAGGGTGAACACTCCACTGTCCGTGGTGGTAGTCGAAGGATTGGGCGAACCCTCACTTTGCTGTGAAAATCCTCTGGCACGGCTGCTGCTGCTGATCGTAGTATTGCGGCTCTTGGTGGAAGTTTCATCTTCTCTGGAACTGGTTTTGGAGAGGTCGGTATGGACGCAGTTACCACGTGTGGCGTGGAATTCGCAGCTGGTAAGGCACAACTCCTTGAGTCGAGCGTCATAGTATTTGTTATCGCGGTTGAAGGATTCGAGAACATCCGAGACATAATCTGCAATAGGTGGAAGTTGGTTCAGAGGAGGCAAGTCCATGGAATCGAGTATCTTGTCCTTCCAAAGTTTCTGCCATACTTGTTGAATGCCAATGAAATTGCTCATACACATTTGACCAAGACTTCCTGTCAAGGTCGAAAGTTTCGGGAGTTCCATCTTGAGTATCTCATTCATAGCGGTGTACTGGTCAACGTACTCGGCGAGCTTTTGGTCGATTTTCTTGTTTGAAGACTTGAGACTCTCTGCCTTTTCAAAATCAAGGCGGCGAACAGCTCTCTTCTTCATAAGAGCACTGGGTGCTTCGTACATGCGGATAATCTGTTCAAATGGTTCGATAACTTGAACTTTGACGCACATGAGCTGAAACAGTTAGTAAGCATTTTATTGCCAGTACGATCAACTTACATGAAATTCCATCGCAGTGGTCCCCATATTGCGCATCCCCAAATTGAACTGGATCCATTTGGACTCGATCTCCGCATAGTGTGAACCTGCATTGGAACGCATGACGAGTTCCATGGCAGACAAAAGCCGCAAAAACGTTTGTGCCCAAGCTTCGACCTGACGAGTATAGAATTCCACATCGCGTAGCACGACTTGAAGTCGTAAATAGTCATCTTGGAATCTCTCATGGTGCTTCACAAAAACAGGATCTTCAGGCATTCTATCCTTGTCAGATTTATCGCGGCGCAAAATCTTACTGATTCCGGTCTTCACCTCGGACTCCTTTCTCTTGCGCCCATTGACGATCTTTCCAACAGTTTGAACTCGCCGCTTCAGCTCATCGACGTAACCCAGAATCTCGCCAGCCTCGCGCATAGAAGTTTGCAAATCCAAAAGATCAGGGTGATCTTCTGGGGTTTGTTTGATAATCGTGCCGATCAGGAGTGGGTAACGTGCAATACGCTGTACTGGCTTCACGAGCAGGGCATCCAAACTCCAAGCATTAGTTAAATCCTTGGCAGCCAAACCACACTGCTCCAACCAAACCTGAACCGCTGCATCTCCCTGGCTAACCTGCAACCGGGTACTCGCAAGTTCGCTGTTCTTGAGGAATTCGGCGTATACATCTTGCATCTCCTTGACGTGAGCGAGAAAGGTTGCGCCGACTGTTGTTCTTCGGTCTTTCTCCTCGTCATTCTCCTCAACCAATGTATCCGCTGTCGAATTCCTGTCGTTGGTGGTTTCCTCGTCAAGTTGAATACTTTGCAACGTCTTTGCTTTAGTCCTTGACTTTGGTTGTTTCACATAGATGGAAGATGCTGCAGCCCTAAGGGCGGCCACAAATGCTGTTGTAAATGAGACAATCTGATCAATGTTTCGAAAGATCGCCTTGATGTCAGCATATTCAAGGCTTGGGCATGCTTCTGCTGTTCCCTTGTAGATCTCTTCAACCACGTGCATATCTTTGAGGTAGAGTGCCTCGGTATCAATCCACTCCTTAATAACGCAATATCGCTGGAAAAGACGATGCCGAACCTTATCTCCCGAAACCTTCTGTTCTTGAGATACGGGGCTATCTATCTTGTCTGCAGTTGCTGACTCTGAGCCCGATCTCTCCATTTCGCCGAATCCTTGTGTGCTTGATCGCGCAGTTAGCGATGATCCATGAGGCGTGTAAATATCGTCACTGGCTCGGCGAAATTCGATTGGCCGGTCAATGCTGATTTGGCTTTCGCGATGAACACTCGTGTTACGACTGATACTGGCTGTAACATCACTAAGGTGAGGTGATCGCTGACCCCATACCTCGTCTGGCAGAACAGGTAGAGGTGGTGGTGAGTGATCCGGGAGAGGAGGAATAGTGATAGTTTTTGGACCAGCCGTGTGAGGAGATGGGTGCAATGGAAGTGAAACGCCACTGAGTCCGAGACCGTCAACACTGCTAGACCGTGGAGTTCGTTTGATGGGCGAAGTTGGGCCCTTTCTTGGTGAAGGTTGTGGGCTGTAGCCCGGAAATTTGGGAGGAACAGGTGGACCTAATGGCTCGAGAGGTTCCTTTGGTGGTGGGGGTGGTGGAGTTTGCTCGATTGGTGACACACCACCGTCTGAACCATCAAGGGAGAACTCAGTCGCAACAGAATCTCGATTCACGTGAGAAGGAGGAGGGACGCCTTTTAGTTTTGGAAGGGATTTGTTGGTCTTGGAACCGGATAAACGAAATGTGCGTGAAGTCGATTCAGAAGAAGAATCAGAAGTGGATTTTGTTACTCTCGAAGCGGACCAGGCACGAGTCGGTCGTGTCACTGAATCGGTGGATGCGTTGGAAGTCGTTTTTGATAATGCAGCGGATCTTGCACTGAATGACTGCGTAGAAGAGATACGCTTGTGAACTGGCGAACGATAAAAGTCTTCGGCAGCAGGTTCTGGATGTTGTTCCTCAGCGATGCCATAAAGCGAAGGTGTTTGTTCTGTATCTGTAGAATTATTTGTTTTCGAACTGAGATTTGGTGATTCCCGTGCCTCTGACAGTGCCTCTCCTCCCTCAGAGAGTTGTGGGGTTCCCGGGGTGGAGTGGCCATCCGCAAGGCTAGCGGCCGAACTGGGTGCGAGCGCAATCGGTATCGAGCCAAGGCCGTTCACGACCTCGCCATCTGCAGATAACGTAGCACCTGACCTCGAAGGCTGAGACGCATTACTACCTGCAGAAACAGCAGAACCAGTTTTGGTTCTGATGGATTGCGAGGGCTTCTTCAATAATTGAGGAGCTTCAGTCTGTGGTTCAGCATCGATATCCGTCGTCGCTGATATCGCTGACTGAGGAATTTCATCCTCGGATGGAGCTGGGAAGGCCCCTGGAGTGCCTGTCATACCCGTTTGAGTAGCAGTGCGCGATGTGTTGATACTCAAGTTTGGAGTATGAGTACCAACAGCATTCTTCGTCGCACTCTCACCCTTGTTCGTACTCTCGTGATCATTCGCATTGGCATTCGCACTGAGAGCTGCTGCTGTTCCAGACGGCCCTTCATCAGTGACAGTATCGAGCCTTGCCTGTGCAGCCTTCTCAGCTTTCTCCGTCTGTCGACGTAGTTCTCTCTTCTCAGCGTCAGAAATAGTTTTTGAGACTGCTTTTTGAATTCGGGCTCGACGGGCAGCAAAATCTACATGACCATCCGGCGCCTTTTTAGTGCTGCGTAGTTCATTACTGCTACCGGCGCGGGTAATTCGTGCACCAGTGGTATGATGTGGTGCGCCTGGTTTCTCGGGAATCATTCGCTCTGCAGCCTTAACCCGGGAACTAGCCGTACTGGATGTTAATGGCTGTCTCGGCCGAGAACTTCTTAATGTTGGAGATTTCTTGGGTTCTGGAATATTTATATACGCATTTAATGTAGATGCTGGTGCAGGGCTCTTGCTCGTGTTTCTACCTTTTGTACTTCTACCTTGTCGTGATCGAGATCTGCCTACTGGTGTCGGAGCACGCGATGAAGTTGAAGTGGCAGATGCTCGGCGCTCAACTGGTGAAATCCCGTTTGATGGCGAAGGTGGCCGCGTTGATGCTGCACTTGATGAAGTCGACGGAGAATTCAATTTGGCAGCAGGTCTACCCAATGGAATCCGAGACGTCGTTGATGACTTCGCTGGATTCGCAGGGCTCGATTTAGTGGTTGAAACAACAGGTCGAGGCTTTTTGAGGCGACTCGTAGGCGTAGACGCCGTGGAGGCATTGCTGGCGTTACTCGCATGCCTGGAGACTGGTGTAGACTTGACACCGGTAAAATCACTGCGAGATCTGTTATGCATCCGCAGCGCCTCTATACTGCGCTTCGCCTCCGTCTTCACAGGTAATGTGTTGCTCTTCGTTAAGCCTGTAAATGATACAGTCGCTGTATCGGTCTCCACTGGAGCATCCGCCTTTGCTGTCCATAGCGGAGGATGTAACTCCGAGTCTGAAGTACTTCTAACATGGGATGTATTGATTCCAAATCCTACACCTTCTGGCGATGTGACTTCCCCAAAGAGCGGTTTTTTTGTTGTAGTTTTGGGAGAGATAGGGACCCTCGAAGTTTTCGGGATCGATGATGTATTCGAAGGTCTCGAAGAAGCCTGCGGTGTCTTCGAAGAGGGCTGAGGGAGTTTCGGGGATGACAAGCTTTGCGGCGACTTAATACTGGTAGTTGACTGAGCAGTTGGTAGTTTCGTTGTAACATTCATTCGAGATCGGTCAGGACGAGCTTGACTCGACAGGTTGTTTGCAGACTGCGCATCTTCTGTCGCGAACTTGCTCCTCTGCGTCGATCGTGTTGTAGTGGGTGATCTGGGTCGAGTCGTAGTTCTCGTCGCCGCACCGGCCCTCCCTGATAAAGCGGGCGGAGTCTCAGAGACTCCCGTCCTCGCGGCCAGATAACTTGCCCTCGAAGCCGTGCCCGTCTTCGGCGTCGTACCCGTCTTGACAGGAATCTTTCTCGTAGGTGTGGCACTTCCACCCTGGTCGAAGCGCTTGGTAAGATCTTTCACACTTGGTTTCGAGCCTGCACTCAATGACGTTGTAGATTTCGGGCCGGCTCTGTCTGCCACGGGAGCCGATACCGATCGATTTGTGTTCGTGGGCTTGAGACCGCTTCGACTTGCGGCGAGGGAAGGATATTTCGGCGTCGTGCCATTGCCATTCGACCGAAGGGATGACTGTGATGGGCGTGGAATAGTAGCATTGGTGGTCGTGGAAGCCATTGCGACTTTCTTTACGGGGCTCGTCGGTTGGGATGCTGGTGTGAAGTTCCTGTAGAAGCCATCCGGGCTGTCATTTCCGTTGACGTTGATATTCGAGTTGGTCTCTGTGGCAAGTAGATTGCTAGTAGTCAGGAGTGGGAGTTTGGGGGGCACTCTTGGTGATAATGGTTCATTGATACTGTGCGAGTGTGATTGATGTTCATCGTTGTAGCTGTTGGACTGATCTACAGACGCATCGATGCCCGCCTCCATAATGCCTGCACATCTGCTGGGCACTGCACCAACACAGCAACGTCAGGGCGTGGCAATGTAGCTTTTTCGGAGTGAGTGAGTGTGTATGGGTTGAGTTGGATGGGTAATTTGGCAGTCTGGGTGGTATTCTGATAGCTTGCTCCTCTCTCTACGGCTTTGGACGACTTGTTCTGCGTCGTTGCGGGCCCCTGGTAGTGTGCTCCGACTGGTCAGGACGGGGGTTGTTGATTGGTGTTGAGAACTGGGAGTTCTTGCGGCGGCGCCAGCACACTTCGCAGCTTTTCAGGATCAGCACATTGATCACTCTGTGGTGAAGCTTCACCCCTTGGGTTTAACCGCCAAAAAGAATGGGAAATGGTCGGTCTGGCAAAGCGGTCGCCAAAGTAGTGTGGATTGGGCGCCGGCGGTGAAGTTGATTGCGGAGGTGGGATTTTCTTTTGTTTTCTTTTTTTGATATCTCAGCAGAGACTTTTTGGATATGATCAACAGTGTTATGAAGTTGGGATGGATTTATGTTTGTCTGAGTGTAGTGATAGCGGGTAGCGAAAGCTTGTGGAATGAGAGTAGGGGACTTTAGCTTCCCTTTGGGGGTGTGGGTTGAATTATAGGAATTGCGTCAGCAATTGAGATGATTGAGTGGAATTGCATGCAAATGAATGAATGAGTGATGGATGATGATACACCAAATGCGAAGACGAAGTCTACTGTGTATCGTTTTCTCGTTCGCTTGTTACTTTGTGCAATGATGAATGGCTATGCGATTTCCCCGTCAATGCGATTGACCACGAGAGACAAGAAGGAGTGTGAGATATCTAGAATGGCAGTTGAAAGTTCCGAAGGGTAATTGGTAGGAAAGTACGAAAGTAGCGAAAGTAAAGATGGGAATAAGATGAGATCGAATCAACGGAAGAGAATTATTGATGCATGAAGAGACAATGAGCGAGTGAATGAAGGAGTGAATGATTGAGTGAGGAATGAGCGAATGGTTGAACGGATGAAGGGGGGGGGGTTTATTGTTATGTATTATTATTGAGGGGATCGCGGGAGTGAATGGTTGAGCGAACAAGATGAATGAATAATAATAATCAAGTCAAGGGCTCAAATTGAGCTGAGTTGAGGTTTTGAATGGAGAGATCTTGAGTTCGTGATGTATGAAGTTAATCTCAAGATGCGAGAGTGAAGGTGATGGCGTGTGATTGTACTGTACACATACGATAGTATGGTGGTACGTACTGTAGGTATGATGAACGGTACCTTACCTTACTATTGTCCGTGGCGTAGGGGCATGGAAGCACAGCTGTCGATAGAGTGAGTCTGTGTTCCCTCGGTCCCTAAGTTCCCTACCTATTAGAGTGTGCAAACAGACTGCGGCGTCGTCGGTAGAGCTCGGTCGAGGGGACCTGAAGCTAGAAAGTCTTGGTAATGGCTTTCAGTACCAGTGCCAGTACCAGTACCAGTTCCAGTACAAGTGTAGGAGTGCCCGTAGGAATACCAGTAGGAATCCCCAGTCTTTCCTTGGCTCTTGTGTACAAATACCATGTGCTTGTGTATTGTATTGTGTTGGCTTGTATTGTTGTCTTGTAGAGATACCGACTGGCATGGGGCGTTCTATGGCCATGGGTAAGTGCAAGTATTCCATGAATACGGAGCACAATGAACTGTACTACGTATCCAACTATCATTAGCCCATACTAGCAATCGCCTGGGATCGTAATCAAACTTTCTGAAGAGAAAAAACGCCCCGAATACGTATTCAAATAATCATCCCTGTTTTGTGGCCCTGGCTTAAGATGGCTGGTGATAGACACTGACGGATAGAGCGAACTATGGCGAGGATACCTGGTAGATTCGCTGTATTGCGTTGCTGATTACCAGGCCTCCGTTCACACTCTATTTACCCAGGTAAATCTCTCTTTCGCCCTTATCATTATGATGAATAAGTCGTGTTTCGTCTTTCTCACTCATGAATACCTGCAGCACCCTCGCAATGATGAAATTGCTGTGGCTGGTACTACCTTACCTTTGCCGTACATGTATGTATGTATGTATGTATGTATGTATGTATGCATGTATGTACTTTGCTGCAGCCCCTTCAACCATCAGCTATCTCAAGGCAATGTAGGGTAATATAATCAAGCGTCAATCCTCCAGTACCGGTGCATGCAATACAGATTTGACGTATAGCGGACCGCGGACCGCGTACAATGTACAGCGTACAGCGTAGTACAGTACATACTTTATGTTGTCTAGTATGGTGATATCGTCTTCATGACTTGGTGAATACCTTAGGTAAACAGGTACGTAGGGCATACCAACTGGTGAACAGAGAGACGTGGGGTTCTCGAGAACAGGACCCCTAGTGATTCCGTTATTATTAAGTCCAAGTGTCATTGCAAGTTCAAGTCCATCAGCTTGAAGCCAAGTGTACATAGTAGGTACATAGGGAGGATGAATGTAGAGTGAGTTTTCCTATTCATTACTCGTTAGTCCGTGTCTATTGATCAACTTTCGTCTGATCAAGCCAGCGCATCGTACACCAGTACATACCCTAGCACTCCACCGAGAAAATCAACGAGGACAGTGCGTACACCCAGGACACCAGCCGACTCTTTCTTCAACGTCCTCCATCTCCAATGTACACCAAAAGAATGATAAAAAGGAAATAAAAGATGTAATAAAAAGGGAAAAGGACAGAATAAAATCAATTCAAATAGAATAAGTAACATTTAAAAATTGTGAGCCTCAGTCATCAAGATAAGCATCGCACAAATGAATATAGATCCAATAGCTCCACGCCAAGCCCGCGCATCTCAGCCTAACACTCCGTGCTGGAGCGTCCCTTCCCGCTTATCTCGACTTAGTCTAGCTCGCTAATCGCACACTGCCACTCTATTTTTCCCGGCGTTGGCGCCTGAAAAAACAGTGCAGCACGAAGAATCGGGCATTTCATCTTTGGCTTCTGACTCATTCTCTCACGTGATAAACGATGCACAACGTGTGTCCTCGAGTTGCTCATCTAACCTTCACGTGATCTCGCGTTTGGCTCTCGCGACTACCGATGCACATCATATGTGCACATAACATGGCAGTTGATATTTTATGAAAAGGTGCGTTGAACTCACCTGCATCCTCAAAGTCTCTCGTCGTTTATGTCGCAATTTCGGAATTCGGTCGTGGGATTGCTGGAAATCCTTCGTCGGCGCTTCAAATTGCGATCTTCAGGCTCGCGCGCGACGGACGCGTTCTGGCCTCCAACTATCAAAATCCTCATCAACCAAATCGCTATCTGCCAGCAAGTCAACAAATTTCAAGCGTGTTTGAAGATTCCTGCGAGAAGGATCACGAGACCGGCTTTGATCACCGGGAGTTCTTTTGGCACCTCACAGAAGGCTTTTTGGTCTGTTGCTATCATCGATGAGCTCAAAGTGCATCTTGCGGCATTGCAATTTAGCAGTCGTGATAAATGTCCCTTTTATACGTATCGTAGTGTGATACTGTTGAATGAAGAGGCGGATTCCTGGAAGGTACAGTACTGAACTGTGCTGTTTGCTTCGGATAACACTGGACTCCAATTTATGATATCTCGAGACCAAGAGCAACGTCAAATCTGCAGTACCTGTAACCCGGACAATACAGCTTGGACCTACCTTGAATAGTTTTTCACAGTCTCTTAAAAACAAAACATTATCAGAAACTATTATTGAGTCAGCAAGTGTCCAAACTATTCCACCATGGGCAAGAGAAAGCGAGGTAAACACGGGTCTTCTCAAGTCCCCAAGCCAGCACGCAGCACAGAACCCCTCATAAAAGCCGCTGTGCTTGAAAAGTATTACCCCTCAGTTCCGACACTTCGAGAGTATCTTCTCTCGCGCCTACCAACCTCATCCAAAGCACGGAGGAAGAAGATAGGATGTATTGGCAGAAGAAGCCAATCCCGGCCTCATCCTGCAAGCAAAGGGACAGAAGGTGGAAGAAGCAAAGAAGTAAACACGAACTTACAGGATCAAGAACAGGAACTAGGTCGTTTGCTTGATCAAACACTCGTCGGCGTCCCAAAGGATGCAGGCACGGTAGATAACGGGCGAATACAGAAACTGCGCACCTTCTCGCAGCGATCAAGCAACGATGACTCCGCGCATGACCTCACCAGTGGAGTAGAAAGCTACTGTCAGAGCGATGTAAGAAGCCCATAGAAACGGACCTCAAAACCCAAGCTGATATCATCACCAGATAGTGCATTTCTGCATCTGGCAGCTCTACCAGCGCGATAACCGTTCGAGTATAGGATATGCTCCAGCAACTCAGCATCTTCTATGTCAGGGCTACCGGAGACATATCTCGCATTCGATGAACGATGCTATACCAGGCGTGTTCTCGGTCCACCCTAATGCACATGTCAGCGAGCTTAAGAGCGCGATATGGAAGCAGGTACTTACACTGCTCGGCCGTGATGGTGAGAAAGTTATGATTGATCTACTGGTCGACTGTGCCATATTTGTAGCGCTGAGTGAGGGTGATGGCAATTTCCATCAGTTGTGTGGTAGGTCTTCTATGTTGAGTTTGCTTTGATCAACTGAGGAACGTGAAGAGAGCTGATATTTGTAGGCATTCCTTTGGGAGAACTCACCGTGCTAAAAGATTGTGCGCCAGCAGCGCTGCTGTATCCTGCCAGTGGTCAGTCGACTTTGTCTGGCAAGGTGCAGGCGAACATTCTGCGCACACCAGGCTCAATTGCTTTTGTGAGAAACCGTATGCTGTATGCAAAAGCAAGTTTAAATGCTCATGGACGTGTTCGGTTTGGGTTGAGACATATCCGTAAGTTGATCGGGCGTTTTTGTGAAGTGTTGTTGTGATGTTGACGTGATTCAGATGCGCTGAATAGATATGGTGCTGAGCCCATTTCGGCGGGACAACCAGCTGATGTGATAACTCCAAACGTATTGCAGCTTATGAGGTACCTGTTTCCTCGTCAATTTGGTCTGCATAATGTCTTTACCTCAGTTGTTGATTCTCGGGAGACGGTACAACCGTTCAAGGATTATACGATGCGGGAAGAAGAGTTCCAGAGAGCGAAGAAGGTGAGTACGGGGAAGTGGGGTGATAAGTGCCCAAAGCGTCTGAGAGGCGAAATTGTGCGGCTTGTGAGGAAGATGCAGATTATTCATAAGAGATGTGCGTATGTTGAGCTGCTGAACTATTATTGCCCCGTGGCAGAGAAGTCCGCCGAGGGATCGCGGGGTAATGGGTCCGGATTTCCAGACGCACTTACGACACATGGAGAAGGAGACCCCGATGCTTCGTTGACAAATGCCACGTTCAGGACTCAAGCAAGTCTACCTCAAAATACTGAGCAGAAAGTAAGCGTTGAGATGAAGGTGGAATCAAGCGTTGATGTGCACTCAAGCGGCGAGTCAAGTGTCATGATTCCAGAAACGAAGACATCGTTTATAGACCATGCTACCCCCGTCGCTCAGGTTTCTGTCTTCTGTCGGAGTGTCTTGAATACGATCCTGCCTAATGGCTTCTTTGGTGCCGACGAAATCCAGAAACATAATCGGAATGTGCTGAATCGAAACCTTGATCGGTTTATCCGACTTCGCAGATTTGAGACTCTGACTCTTCATGAGGTAGTACAGGATATGAAGGTATGTCTATAGTCCTTACTAGCAAGGATTTGACTAAATGTGTTCAATAGATCACCGAGATATCATGGCTTGCTCCGCCGAAACTATCAGAGGCAAAAACATCAAAAACGGATGTTTCAAAACGGCATGAGATCTTTCATGAGTTGATTTACTACATCTTTGATTCTCTTCTCATACCTCTCCTCCGCAGCAATTTCCACATCACGGAGTCGCAAGCCCATCGGCATCATCTTTTCTTCTTCCGCCATGATACATGGCGAGCACTCGTCGACCCAGCATTATCTAGTCTCAAGACTGATATGTTTGAGGAGATGAAGACTGCACAGGCACAGGAGATTTTGAGATCTCGTCCACTTGGATTCAGTCAGATTCGATTACTTCCGAAGGCTACAGGAGTCAGGCCGATCATGAATTTAAGGCGTAGAATGATGAAGAAAGGTCAAAAGTGGCTTGGGATGAGTATAAACAGTGTGCTTACTCCAGTTCATAACATGTTCAACTACGAGAGAGTAAGCTTTTTCAACCGGAACTTGATCAACTACTGATTTCTATAGTTGAATAATCCCTTAAAACTTGGCTCTACTCTCTTCTCTGTAGGAGATATCTATCACCGCCTCCGCTCCTTCAAAAACCAACTTGGCACAACCAAACCCCTTTATTTCGCCAAAGTAGATGTCACAGCCGCCTTCGATACCATCCCTCAAAGCGCAGTGACAAAACTAATGTCCCATCTCCCCAAATCTTCCTCCTATCGCCTGGCCCGCCATGTAGAGATAAAAGCGCAAACGGACTCCAGAAACACCTACAGTACACCTGGCAACCCAATCCGAAAATTTGTCACCCTTGCCGCCCCCAGTACCACCGCTCCTCCCTTTGAAGAAGTCTTATCGGACCTCATCTCGAAAGGCAAGAACCGTACCATCTTCGTCGATCGAGTTGCGCCCTCACACCGCGAAAAATATGATCTCCTTTCTTTGCTCAACTCGCATATCCACCACAATATCGTCAAAATCGGCAAAAAATTCTACCGACAGGCACGCGGAATTCCTCAGGGGTCGGTGCTCTCATCACTGTTATGCAATTATTTCTACGCTGATCTCGAAGCTACACATCTCTCCTTCCTTACCAACCGTCCGGAAACCATGCTTCTACGACTTGTGGATGATTTCCTCCTCATCACTACGGACAGGCATATCGCTCGCCGCTTCCTTCAGGTGATGCACGACGGTGTGCCAGATTACGGCGTTTCCATATCACCAGCCAAGACGTTCACGAATTTCGAGGCGTGCATCAACGGCGTAAAGATACCGCGGCTTGTCGGTAGTACGTGTTTCCCATACTGTGGGACGATGATTGACGTGCGAACTCTTGAGATGTCACGCGATGGGGACCGTCTGAAGGAGGAGGATGTACAAGATACGCTGACGGTCGAGTTTGCGAGAAGGCCGGGCGTGACCTTCCATCGAAAAGTGCTGAATAGCTTCAAGATTCAAGCGCATGCTATGTTTCTGGACACGGAGATGAATGGGGTCAAGACTGTGAGTGCGAATTTACATGCGGCATTCACTGTGACAGCGAAGAAGATGGTTGGATATTGGAGGTGTTTGCCTGCTAAGAAGAGACCTGGTGAGAAAGTTGTTAGGAGGACGGTGGAGGATTTGGCGGAGTTGGCGTTCGTGCTTTGTCGGAGTAAGGGGAAGAGAGATGGGGAGTTTAGATGTGCTGTGCCGAAGAGGAATGTATCCGCTATTGCGAGGAAGGC
This sequence comes from Allantophomopsis cytisporea, assembly GCA_024752435.1. Taxonomy (NCBI): domain Eukaryota; kingdom Fungi; phylum Ascomycota; class Leotiomycetes; order Phacidiales; family Phacidiaceae; genus Allantophomopsis; species Allantophomopsis cytisporea. The sequence continues at coordinate 126,638 of CP103037.1, forward strand.
TGTGATGGAGGTTTGTGGTGATCGAACGGGGTGGGCATGGGTGAAGAGTTTGTAAAGGTTTTGTTACGTTTCTTTGGGGCCTTGAAATGAGTAGTATCAAGCTCGATATGTCATAGATGGACAATCATGAATTCTTTGAATGGTCTACCCTCATTATTCTTCTGGAGTTTTCACCACGATATGCGTAGGTGGAATTGGCTACCCCTTAGCTGATTTTACCATACAAACACATTTCTCACTTCCCAATCCCCCATAGCTTTCAAGACCGTATTCCAAAACCTCTACTTCTTGAAAGCCAAAACTCTTGTACACGTTATGTCCTTCAATAGACGATGCAACCCATATTGGAACACCGTATCTTTCGATCTCTGCAATGCCCTGACTGACGAGCATAGCTCCCACTCCTTGGCGTTGGTAGAGAGGCTCGACCATAAGAGTATCAAAAGCTAACTATTCGTAAGCACAACACTACGACAAAAGCAGCCAGCTTTAGTTGCACATGTTACGAAGACTGAGGTGAGCGGCTTACAAGCATATTGCTGTCCTTCCATGCAACGATTCTCAATCTCATCAATTGCCGTATAGAATCCCCGTAACAGCTCTGGATTATTATACTCAGGTGGACTACTTTGGTGCCATTCACCATCGCTGCACTCGTCCTTCAGCTTCTCGGGCTCTGAAGAGACTGTTGATGCGTCTGGTACAGTCCAAGAAGCGAACCCGATGATCTTTCCATCTGGCATAAGGGCTTTAACCCATCGTTGACTCTTTCCTGGGCACCGGTAACGAAACGCATCTCTGTACATAACTGCTCGTTTTTCTAGATTAGAAGGATCCGAGTGTTGAGTACCCAGTGTCAAAGTGGCAAATTGATTATTGCTGAAAAAATGAGACTCGATTACAACCAATTTGAGAAAGTCGTCTTCTTCGACATCTCGTATATCCACTTGATGGCCATCGAGTGTGTAGTTAGTCATTTTTGTCGCAGGGGATTTTGATATGTCTTTTCAATGAAGAAAGAATAGTGCTGACAGTTCTCAAGCATATCTTCTCCCAAGTCATAGCTTGAAATAGCTATGCAAGATGCGTTGTAAGAGGGAAACTTTGTACAGTAATACTACCCGTGCTGCTTATCTAGGGTATGATTATCTTTCCCGCCAAACCTACCTATTGATTCGGGTGTGGTCAACTCAGATAGAGCCAGCCACATCGATATCAATTATCCTGTGGCACATCACTGTATTGGTTCGAATAACCCCGCGTTGCATCGGTACAGTCAGCCTTATGAGGTCTACTATGATTCCTGATTTAAGTTGACGCAAACTATTTTGAGCACCACGAGATGGATGCGGATCTTCTGTATATATCCTATGATTATCGCATGCGATTGCAACGGAGGACGAAAGCAAAGACTTAGACTTAAGACCAAGCATATAATTTTGCACGTCTCAAATTGATCTCCGAAATGCCTGCAAACTATTTTCACGCTGAAAACCTTGAGCTTTTACCTGTTCAGGAGCATGACTGTGCTGCTATTGCGGAGTTTGCGATCGACGAACTCGATAATGATCCTATCACCATAGCGGCATTGGACAAGCTCACGCCCGCGGAGACCAAGGCCTTGATTGCAGCACAGATTGCGGATCTGTTACACTCGGATCGTGCCGCTCGCTTCATCAAACTAGAAGATCGACAGGGTCCTGGAATCATTGGATACGCACGATGGCAGGTACCTATCCCCGGTTTAAATCAAACAACACCAATACCAGCACCAACACCAATATCAACATCAGTTACGATAACGACTCATGCAGATGCTAACATTGAAGCATGCGACTTGGAGACCACGCCGGCGCCGGGATCGAAACGCCTCGATCATGTGGACACCAATCTGACAGAACATTTCATTAGTGCCGTGGAGGCGATGAGGAATCGTTATGCAGATCCCGAGACTACATATGGCACGTTGTTAATCCAAAATATTTCCGAATCACACAAACCGCTTGTCTGGTTCATGGAATTGAAGTGAAGCTAACTGGAACAGAACTAGTTCTCAGCCTGCTTGCGGTAAATCCCAAGTATCGTCTCCAGGGAGTAGCCAAGAGATTGGTCAGATGGGGCCTGCAAAAAGCTGACATAGATGGGGTCAATGCTTACACAGAAGCTACAGCTCCAACGCTATCATTTTGTGAGAAGTTTGGCTGGGGTATTGTAGACGAAATAAGCGTTGATCTTGGGCAGTTCATGGAGGGTGGTATTGTTCAGAAGAATATCTGCATGCTAAGGACACCAAGAGACCCCGGTTTGTGGGAAAGTAAGTCTTTGCCACAGAAGAACTAAGGTATGTCATGGAGACCCCTGATATCGGAGTATTTGTCTCAGAGGTAGTACTACGTACATAATAGACCACGAATAAACTCCGATAGAAACTAGTCAAAAGAAGTTAGATAGAGAATGCCATTTATTCCATGCATTTGATGATGCAGTTTCTAACTACAATCACAACGACGATCATCTTATCATCACTGCCATCTACTAACACTATCAATAATTGATTCGCTTCAGCTAGCTACTGTACAATCGTGTTGTCTTCCATCCATTGATGAATTCTATCAAAGTCGCGACATTTGTGGAAAGTATTGGAATCGGCTTTCTTTCCCAATGTCGCTGTCTCATCTACGATGGCAAGGATTGGAGTAACATCCGCTGTGCACATGAGATTGATACGAAGGACCTCAATGCAGTGATCTAGATATCTCTGTCAACATTGTGCTCATGACGTCTGCATTGGATGTAGAAAATGGAAATGCTTACCTAAGTGCATGCGCTGTAGATACTCTGGACCGGTGAATTCGTCAGGGATCGGATCGTACCATTCGATATATGTCCATTTTCGCAGAAAATTATGAGACAGACGTGGTTAGATTACAGTCTGGGTTAAGTAGAAGAGCAGTCTTACCAGACAGTGGAGCTGATGAAAGACTTCGAGAAGAGCAACGAGTTCCCCTCCGACCTCTTGGGGGCTAAGATCCCACTCGACTTCCTTAGACTTATTGAGCAAGGGTAATTTATCCAGTGGAACACCAACCCCATGATCTTGAGACAGTCCGATTAGTTACTTTGTAATAAGCCAATATAGCCTGGGATCTTCAATTTCATTTTCATACCTCGAGTTAAGTAGTTCCATGCTGCATCGCGTTCTGGAGAGGGAGGCCCACGATAGATTGATTCTTGTCCGAAGTCGCCTTCGAAGTTGAAAGTCGAGTACTCGACAGCCTCCAGGGCAGGCGCTATAGCACAGAAAATTAGTATCCAGAAGATCATTTAGATTTGAATGATCGAGCAAGATATCAAGAGTTGAACTTACACCAAGTAGATAGCTGATGGCTGCACTGGTCGTCACTTGGCTTTTTCAGATATGCAAGAACCACCAAAGCCACCAAACCACTGAAGAGTAAGAGCTCAGCAGCTCGGAGCCAAATGATGCAAGACCTATACCATCTGCGATTGGAATATATACGCTTTGATTCGAGGAAAGGAATTTCTGCTTCAACCATGTCCTTCATAGGAAGCCTATCATACGAAGAGTTCTTGCTACTCTCTGCTTCGTAAGTCATGTTGTATCGTCAATGAAGTCTTATTTCGTTAAAGATGAAAAATGATTGATTGTAAGTCGGATAGTGAGAGCAGTAGCATTTATAACAACTAGTCAGGACTGAAAACCCTCACTTGACTTGATGATCCAAAAGCATCCGTCTTATATTGTACAAAAGTCAAAACCTCCCATAGTCTACCTTTCAATTGCTGATTTGTCACAAACTCTAAACACACACATCACAAAATACTAACAGAACAATTGCAATATGACTTATGTCAAAGATCTTCACATCGTGATAGTAAGACCGACAGGACATTTAGTGCCAGAAATCGCGGGGTATTACATGTAATATTTATACAAGATAAAGATGTGGATAAGTAAAGTATATAGAACCACTTATCCTTGATTAGATGGCAAGTAAGTCTTCTATGAGAAGCTTTTCCTATTAAAATAAGCTATTGAAGGATTGTTAGCGCTGCAGTTGTTGAATGCAGCTCTTGTAGCATGTAAGAATGATAACGTTGCTGGAAGCCACCTGACTTGGAGAGCTTGCAATGTGATACGCTTCTCGTTGCTTATACAAAGACACTAATGATGCGCAGGCGGAATATAGCTTTGGGCCGTGAGGTCGTGGGATATCAAGTGATTTCTTTCTGATATTGCTATTCGACTTTGGAAAGCTAGTGCACGCCGCAATATAATCCGCATATGAAACCACATAAGCGTGAGAATTTACATACAAAGATTTCAAAAGTGACGTGAATACACGAAATGAGCTGATGATGATAACCTCTGCTGCAAACAGATTAATGTTGAGTAGCTACCCTTATCAATTGCGGGGACATTTTTAGTCAACTCGAGGTTTTGACTCTTGAAAGTGTAGTCCTGGTCCTATAGAAACTAGAATAATCTGCCCAGGTCTCCCTTTCATATTCATAACCGCATACGAACCCCACAGTCAGCTTGATAGCTCATGCGTTTGAGATAGGCCGAGAGGCTTTCTATCTGCAGAATGCGAGAATCAGCTTCCTGAAAACAGTAAGCAACGCTGAGAGTTTAGAACGAAAAGAGAGGTAAGGCCGAAGCAAGAGAACTAGAAGGTAGATAATTTCACTTACGTGTAGCTACATCTATATCTCTTGATTCTGCTATTAATAACAAGATAAATAAGTGTATATATATGCCCATCAACACCACTCGAAAACAACAAGAGTTTCAAATATTTTCACAACAAGATTCACAAGTCAACAACAACATCTCATCATGAAACCTTTTCAACCACCGCACTCCTGCTTTCGACGGCTTTAGTCATTAACCCGGTTCCTATCACACGTAAGTAATACTGAGCAAGCTGCTTTATTTGTCAAAATCGAGTCTGACGCTTGAAAAAAACAGCGATTGCCAATATCGAGAAGAGAGAGCCCGAAGGACTGAATACTGGGAACGAGGAAGCCGATGTACTCATTCGATTCCTTATCAAAGCTTACGGAAATGAGCAAGACTCTGCTGAGCACCCCTCTTACCTCCACCCGGAGAAGTCCACAGAGGAGTTATTTTCTGCCGACGTACCTATCGTAACTCGTCTCCGCCCATGGTAACGAGCCAGACTCGGCTGATCACCCATCCAACCTCCACCCAGAAACAGCCGCCGATGCTATGATCATCAAAATCCTCTCCGCCTATGGTAACGAAAAAGATTCCACTGAGCACCCATCTTTACTGCACCCAGACAAGTCTGCAGAGCATATAGCCGCTGCAGATTCTATTATCATTAAGCTCGTCTCATCTTATGGAAATGAACCAGATTCTACTGAATATCCTTCTGCCCTCCATCCAATTGCGAGAGGTGAATCGACCACGGCGAGGAGTCTGATGCCCTTATCCGATTCCTTATCAAGGCTTATGGCAATGAGCAAGACTCCGCTGAGCACCCTTCCAACCTTCACCCCCAGAAGAATGAAAGTGGCGCCGAAACTCAAGAGTCTGATGCACTCATCCGATTCCTTAGCAAGGCTTATGGCAATGAGGCAGACTCTACCGAGCACCCTTCTCACCTCCATCCTCAGATGAGTGAAGATCCGCCAACATTGAAGAGACCGATGCACTCATCCGCTTCCTCGTTGAGTTCTACGGAAATGAGAAGGACTCTGCTGAGTATCCTTCGCAGTTCCACCCAGCAGTCAAGGTAAGCTTTCCGCCCCAGAGATGATCGCCAACCCCGCAAGTTCTAGACCTACAGGCTCACGATTTCACTTTCATCACAGAAGCACTGGTGGTCTAAGATGTTCTAAGGGACTTTGGAGGCCAGGGGAAGTCTATGGATCAGCTCTCTACGAAACTATGCAATGTATTTTCCGTTTCTTGTCTTCTTTCCTGTCAGCAACTTCGAGCATCCCAAAGACTAGTGCTTAGTGCGCCCCGTTTTCAATGTTTTTCTCTTGTATTCTGAGCAATGATGATTGATGAGTGTTGCCGTCCAGTTAGCACGGGCTTTGGCGGCAAGAGTGATTATGGTTCTTCAAGCATGTTTCAGATAGCCGGGATTTCTAGATCGTATCTACCCATAGCGTTCCGTTCCTGGAATCCACAAATCATTCGTCGACAATTGCAATAGAGCTACCATTGTGGCTAGTGACCTGATCCACTTTGTGATCGTGCACTAGGTCTTACAATGCTTATATATATCATTTCCACTACGCCCTGTGCAACTGTGCTGATCTAGATAGCTATAACATTGATTGGAATAGGAAAAATTAAGACGCTAAGGAGCAGGAGGCATAACAGAATCTCATGTTGTAGACCCTACAGAACGGCGCCATGGTTAAAAACACATTACAAATGATACAATATGACAGATCCCACGCCACGATACAACACGAAAAGAGACTGGAGTAGGTACAATTTTGATTACTCAGACATTATTTTGGTCTAATATCGTGTCATTAAGTGGCTTGATCCACTGGATGCAGCTTCGAGTTTACAGCCTGTACTGTTGGAAAGAAGTTGCGCTTTTCAACCTAAGTGCCAATCAATCAATTATTGAGTTGAACATTCAAAATCTTGGTGAAAGATGAGGAAGAACCATAAGAATTGGATTGTACTATATTCGGAATTTTTGAAGCTTTCGTTGTTGAAATACGATCGGTTGCCCTGCGTACTCGAATTCTTGGTTGTCAAAAGCGCAACATTTCACCTTGCATCTACACAAGATAGAATTGGTGATGTCCAGGGTGGCAAGTGGCCCTTGAGATAAGATTGCGGCGGGCTGACACGGGGACCACGGTGGTCGGTGGGAGAATTACTCAACTAGCGATAGACACTTCGTCGTTGACAGGACACCATTCCATCTTCAAACGCCTTTATTACGAAGCAGGTTTAGTGACTGACAAGTTGCCGGGATCCGACGTATAATTACGGAGAGAGTTGGATATGCATAGCTACTAGCCAATCGATTCATGAGGATGTCAAGTCTGAAGAATATCCACATAAACAGAGGTCCAGCTATGACACTGTTTTGAAAGAGTGGTTCGCTCCATAATCGCCATCTCCTCTGATTTTGCTGATATTCAAGTCAAAGTATAATAATAAGTCATCACAGTGCAGTGAATATGCATGTGACTCCATTTCCTTCCGATTTTGTTCGAAGAATGAGCTTCAAAACAATAATTAGAAACGTTTCTGTACAAACGCAGTTCTTGGGTTGTAGGCATCTAACTGTATCATGCAACTACCATGCCTCCCTGTCTGGCTGCACCTGCACGCCGTCCCTCATCCATGATGAATGCCAACGTTCTTCTGTACCACCCATGACCAAACCCATCGAACCAGATGTCCATTTTGAGCTCTGTCCGAATGATTGTAATTCTGGCCACTTCTCACCGATCAACTTCTTCCATTGCAAGATTCAGAAATTGCAGAGTAGAGAAACTTGCCATTCGAGGATACATCACATCTCATATGCGCGGCCGCTTCATAGCCTCATTATTTCGAATCCTGCAGTGAATATTGCGACTTTCCTCATCCACGAAGCACTATGGCGTCTGGCATGGAACCTAGCGCAGATACAGCAGCTCTCCATGATGAGGAATCACCTCTACTGGAGAGAAGCAGTATCTCTCCGCCACCTAAATCTATCTGGCGGCAACGACAGGACCAGCACGTTGTGACATTTTGCTTTAGTTTAATTGTCCTGGTGGAAATTGGAGTTTATTTACAAACAGCGCCTCTGAATCAAGTGGTCGAACAGATCATATGTCGCGAGTACCTTGATGAAAAGATACTACGAGACCTACCGGATCTCGAGGATCCACGTTGCAAGAGTGCCAAAGTACAAGGCAGATTGGCTATGCTGAGGGGTTGGCAGGCTACATTCGATTGCATACCAGGCAAGCCATTCATACCGTCTCTCTGCTGTGACAAAATTCTACTGAGAAATTTACTGATTGTCCGTCAGGGATTTTGACTGCCATTCCATATGGCCTGATGTCCGACATTTACGGTCGTAGAGTGGTACTTGGGTTGTCCCTGCTTGGAGTGCTATTGGGAGTCATATGGTACGACATAATCTGTAAGTATCATGAACGTCATTGAAATCTTCTGTGTGGCACTAAATCCGATACAGGTTGGTGGCCAGATGTGTTTCCTGTCTGGATGACATTGTTTTCTTCCGTCTTCTCATTGATTGGAGGTGGTGGAGCAGTCGTAACTTCAATGATATATACAATGATATCTGACGTGGTTCCAAATACCCAGAGGTAACGCTGTCTCTGTTAAGATCTAGATAATTGTATGAGCCTCCACTAACATAGAGTCCTATCTAGAGCGACAGTTTTCTTGCGTCTGGGTGCCTCCCTTATCATTGGCGAAATGATTGCGAGCCCTATTAGTGCAATGCTGATGAAGTATACTCCCTGGCTACCGATGTCAATTGGCCTCGGAAGCCTTTTTCTAGCAACTTCTATGACCTTGATATTTCCAGAGACATTGGGCCAGAGGTTATCACAACTAGTTGAGCATATCTCGACATCAGATGACTGTGATGAAGAGCGACTTGGCCAACATGAACCTTCCCAGAGTAACACCGTTGAACGAGTGGGATGGCGTTGGCTTAAATTACAAGCGTCGCACATTCGTGCCACTTCTTATTTTATGTGGGAAAATAAGACTGTTCTACTGTTGCTCTTTACTTTCCTGGTTACAACTCTAGGTAGATATGTTCAGGAACTGTTATTGCAGTATACTACAAAAAAGTTCCATTGGACTTGGTCTCAGGTTAGTTCCCTCTTCATGAACAAAATAAGCCAAGAAGATATTTCTCTCCGTCTATATCTTGATACTTTAATATGCTAATGACTAGTTAGGCTGCGTATCTCCTCACTCTGCGTTCAACAAGCAACTTGCTATTATTACTCGTTATTCTCCCCGCGAGCAGCTATTTCTTCATTACGAAATTCTCATTTACTGCGAATAGCAAGGATCTTTGGCTTGCTCGCGTGAGCTGCGTTCTGCTGTTCTTAGGAGCACTCATAATTGGATTCGCAATGAACGCTGCTGTATTGTCTATAGGTAAACGCCATTCCTTATACCAATATATGTCGCATCAAGTTCTAATTCAAGATAGGCCTTGTTATCATCTCATTTGGCGGGGGTTACAACGTACTTGTTCGCAGCCTCCTGACCTCAATAGTCGAAGCAAATCATGTTGGAACATTATACAATACCATTGCCGTTGTTGAGACAGTTGGCATTGTTGTTGCCGGTCCAATACTCTCTGCATCCTTTCGTCGGGGATTAGAGATGGGTGGTGCGTGGATTGGCTTGCCCTTCATTGTTGCAGGTGGGTTGTTTTCTACGGCTGTAGTTATAGTGTTCAGTGTTCGCTTGCCAAGTTAATGAGTTGTTTGTATTTGATGGCCCATATACAATACTGCTCAGACAGGGAATGGATATTTAAGAATATGTAAGAAATAGATAGATTACCTAAAACTTGATTCCACTTTGTTAAAACAACTGTCCTTTGGCAGGTTGATGTAATTACTATACAAAGCCACTCATGCACATACAACACAGTCTCATATATAACTAGAAAACAAAAAGTCCTTGGAGAGAACGGTAGCCTTGGTGTTGCATTGTTGATATCGTAAGTCTCTCAATGGTCCGGTTCCGCTGCCTACTTCAGGTAGTTAATCACATATGCATGAATGATCCACTTATTCAACTATCACGGAATACTGCGATGCTTATCGGTGTGCGCTTATCACAGTTGGTCCGTCTTACCTAGATAAAGTACACAGCTAGCAGATCAATCAATGATATATTACATTGATCTTCCTGCCTATATTTCACCCTTCCTGCCGTTCGTAAACCGTTCTGCATCACCTTAATAATCCTATTTCATGTAATGAGAATGGCTTCCAACCTAAAATTGCGCGTTTCTCAAACCCCGTTGCAGCCGCCGCTGCAATCAACATGGCGAAAGTTATCGCTCAAGTTGGTATCTACTTGTGCATGTTTAGTCCTGGCATACTTTTTCTCATACCGTCTCTTCCTGCACAGAATCGGAAGTCTATCACCAACATTTGCAACATGGATGAATCGCCCAATACAAGCGCCGTGGGAAAATATATGGGCGCAGCTCACACCACAAGAAGCGGCGGATGTGAAGGATTTCTTACTCATTGGACCTAACAATTTAAATTTGACGGCCGCGGAAAAAGCTACATTGTGAGAGCCATATACTTCATATCAGTTGTGAGATCCAAGAGGACTGACGATTATAGTTGGGACAACTACATGTATTCCTGCTCTATCACGATATACTCTATGAGGGGCTAACAATATAAGCGATACCGTGGAACTGTTGCGTCCAAACAAATCTGATGCACTACCATATCTGCGTGGTGAATCAGATAGTCCTCCATCTCGATGGGCAAGCGTTTCAATTTATTCAGGAACGGGACTTGGGGTATATGTTTACAACTACATGGTTTGTCCGCTCTCACAATGTTAGAGCAACTATTTCCTAATGATTTGGGATCTAGGTCGGCCCGTTGCCTATCTCAAACGATACCCAAATTCAACCACTTACCTATTGCTTCAATTCTGGCAGGAACTACAATCAAATAGAAGGGTTCGATAGGGCAGCAACGCTCGCATGGGGCCTTGAAATGTTCAATGAATTCTTCGACATTATCACAAGCCTTTTAAGACTGGTAAGTGCCACAATTATCTATCCGGAGACTTGCGAATGTTGATTTGGGCTAGTCAGGAGATGGTGTTAATGTTACGAACTTCGACGATGTCAGTTTCGTCTTGAAGCCATCCGCATTTGAAGAAAATCGTAGGATTACATGGGGTTCATTCATCCGAAATGCGACATATTCAGAGGCTCTAACGCTTTTGCCTCAAGGGCTTTATGCAAAATTTGGTAAGAGTGTCGTTACGATATATGAAAACACATGGTTCCATAGCACCAGCTGATATTTATAGATGTCACAAGTAGAGATACCAAGGACTGGTTTGTGCTGAATTGGTTGTATGACAACGTCGTTTACAACTCGACGGAGGAGTTCCGTGCGATGCTTACACGTCCCGGCTTTCAGAAATCAGGGTTGAATCTCGATGGCGAGTGGACAGTGATAGAAGACTTCACCGAGGGGAAACAGGGTAGGGAATACCCGTCACCAATTATGGTACAGCCTTCAACAGCTAGATATCGGCTGGATCGAAAAGAGAATTATGTATCGTGGAGTAAGTTTCATGTCGCAAGGTGAAAGAAAACGCTTGGATTGTTACTTATAAATCACCAGTGGGATTTGAATTCTACATTGCATTTTCGCATGTTACCGGCATCACACTGTACAACATTCTCTTCAATGGAGAACCAATTATCTACGAGGTAAAACTAATTTCAATATATTTTCGGCCCATCACTGATTAGAAGTGGAACAGCTTGGACTACAAGAGGCGCTAGCACATTATGCTGGAGATGATCCGATACAGGGGATGCTGGCTTTCCTTGATACAAGATACAGCATGGGAGCTCTCTCATTCGAGCTAGTTCCTGGTGAGGTCTCCGGAATATTATTAATAGTTTTCGACGAGTACTAAATTTCAAAGGTTACGATTGCCCGGCTTATGCATCTTTTCTGGACTCAAAGTTCCACCCCGGAGAGACAACTAAGATTATCAAAAACAACATTTGCATTTTTGAATATACTTCCGATCATGCGCTTCAACGTCATACGGCCAAATCATACATAACAATATCGAGGAACAGCTACTTTGTTGTACGGTTTGCTTCAACTGTTGGGAACTATGATTATACCTTTGACTACATTTTCTATCTCGATGGAAGTATCGAGGTAAAAGTGCGAGCAAGTGGTTATATCGAAGGAAGCTATTGGGCTGTCAACCGCAGTAAAGATTACGGATATCGAGTCCATGACCAGTTCTCGACAAGCATTCATGATCACGTTCTAAACTTCAAAGCGGATCTCGATATTGGCGGCACAAACAACAAGGTCGTCCGCGTGGGGGTAGAGCCCGCGAGAGTGGACTATGACTGGGATACTCGACATCCACGTAACACAATGAAACTCGTCCAAGAGCCCATCTTGAAAGAGACAGGTCTGGATTGGCTTGCAGGTCCTACGGGAATGTACGTTGTGCAAAACCATAATCAGACGAACATATGGGGTGAAAATAGAGGTTATTCGATTCGCCCGGGAACAGGCATTGGTGTTCCAACACATCTCGCCATCCAAAACTCAACGGTAACAGGCCGGTCTGTAGAATGGGCATCGAAAGATATGTGGATCCTTAAACAAAAAGACACTGAGCCTCGCAGCTCCAACACTGCCAATGGAGTAACGCCGGGAGATCCGTTGATTGATTTTAGCAAGTTCGTTGACGGCGAGAGCGTCGAGAATGAGGATCTGTAAGTCATCATCTACAAAATGCTACTAAAAGACATCGTCTCATCTGTTCTCATTGTAGCGTCATCTATTTCAACCTGGGAAATCATCACATTCCTCACTCAGGTGATATTCCCAATACATTGATGCATACAAGTGCCAGCTCTGTGATTTTCGCGCCGCACAATTTCCATGATCGGGATCCTAGTCGAAAAAGCAGTCAAGGAGTGCGAATTGATCTTCCTCAGCGCGAGAAGACTAGATACTTCGGTGGGAGATACGAGAAAGACCTGCATGTTAGACTTGTAAGTTATACCGTTGATGCTGATGTCCACTGGTCCCAGCTAATAGATCTTTTCTTAGAGCGAACTTGAGCCGGATCTCAACAAATACGGCGCATCTTAGTAAGCTACTGGAAGATATATGTTTGAAGCTGTGAGAGTCTTCCTTGTGGCGAATTCGAAGGCACAAAGTCGATGTCCTGATATATGTGGTTAATCCGCGGTATACATGACTCAAAGAGTGGTATTGTGAGATTTATTGTGAAAGAGGCTACATCTATGTAGAAGCATATAAGCACTGTATATAACCGAGTCGTATACTCTAGTACAAATACTGTATTGAACTTAGCTTCTGAAGCATCAGTCTCGAATACAGTCAACCCCAGAATACCAAGCTGGGCAAATCATAGAACATGGAGCCTCGCTTTGAAAGTGGAAATTAGCAATCACAATATACAAACTTTATTCAATATCTATTGTGACTTCTGTTCATTGAGTATATAATTATATGCTCAGAGATATTAAATCAGAAATAGTAATAAGTAAGGAATAACAGTTATGCTTAAAAGAGTGTGACGTGTGAGTTTGGGCCCGCTGCTCCGATGCAATTGCGCTAAGGTCGAATTGGAAGGTGGTTAGGCTTGCGACGTTACACTTAAATCCTCGAAGGGGAATGATAGGAAAGGACACGAACCGTTTGAGGACAGACAATAATTATTCACATGTAATAAACACCATAATCCGAGATTGGTAAAATTCTGGTAAAACTGGAGCATTTGCTTCCACATTCTAGGATTATATGATTGGTATCGAGTTCTCACCAGACTGCCTCCATTAGCAGAACATTTTAATGCATCGATTGTCGTTCCATGCCTGACGCCATTATGCTTATTTTAACAATGTTGTGCGCAGAACAATAGCCCCACCATCTTTTATCTTGAACCTGTCTTATTCGTTATTGCTACCAAGCCATCGAGCCGCTTAGCACTCTTCGGGCATTCTCACACGATATTGCTGTCAGCACGGCGAGACTGTGCCGCCCTCGCTGTATGTATATGAACGAGAATCCTGTAGCCTCTTCTCTCAGATGCTCCAACCTTTCCAAGCCAACTCCTCTGAGAGTTAAACAATATGAATACAACCTGTCAAACGGCAGTGTTAGCTGACCAACACTTCGGACCCCAGGTTGACGCATGCGTCCGTCAATTTGACTTCACTGTGCGATTTGAAGACACAATATTATCCATTCTCCCTTCCGTAATCTTCTTGGTCATTGTACCTTTCCGCCTCATTTCCTTAAAGAACAAGCAAAATATTATTGGAGGCGTTGTTTTCCAAAATACAAAATTAGTAAATTCAATTCTGTTGTCCAAAATTGTGAATGAATACTAATTCTATGCTTAGATCATCGTGCTTTGTTACAGTGTCCTGCAGCTATGTCTTCTCGTTTTGATCTGCACAAGGCCTTCTTTGGGCAACTCCAATTCCATTGCGGCTGCGATACTGTCACTTCTCGACTCTATTGCTCTTGGCGGGTTATCTTATCTTGAGCATTCAAAGTCTCTGCGGCCTTCACCCTTGCTGAATTTCTATCTGTTCTTCACCCTGTTATTTGACATAGTGCGAACACGGACATGGTGGCTGCGTGATGATGATCTCAGTTTCGAATCCTTGTTTACAGCATCTCTAGCTTTGAAGGTTGTCGTGCTGATTGTAGAGTCCTGGAAGAAGTCACCACTTGATAGAGACAGCGAACGAAGTCCAGAAGAGAGCGCTGGAATCTTTGGCTTGAGTCTATTTGCATGGCTGAATCGGCTTGTTATGAACGGGTTCAAGAAGATGCTCCTTATGGAAGATTTATACCCCATTCAGGAGAGGATGTCAGCAGCATCGCTTCATGGTCGATTCCGGGAGCAATGGGATTCTCCCATAGATTTAGACAAGGGAAAGCGGAAACTGATTTGGGTGGTGGGAAAATCACTGATGATTCCGATCCTTGCACCAATCCCCGCGAGAGTGGCTTTGATAGCCTTTACGTTTTGTCAGCCTCTTCTTGTGGACAGACTCCTTACTTTTCTCTCAGAGCCTCAAGGCCCAGAAAGCAAGAATATTGGATACGGATTGATTGCATCATATGGAATTGTATATATCGGAATTGCTGTAAGTGTTGCCTTAGATACGTGAGAAGCCGGAGCCAGCTCCTTACTTTGACGCGCATAAATCCTCGATATTTCTAAAAGATTATATACTAACGTTTTTACAGATATCTCAAGGACTTTATTCGTGGAGTAACTATCGAGCCATCACCATGATCAGAGGAGTTCTTGCTAGCGCAATTTACAAAAAAACGACCGAGATCAGCATCACAGCACTTGATAATTCGTCTTCAGTCACACTCATGAGTGCAGACGTCCAAAGAATCGTCGATGGCTTACAAAAGATGCATGAAGTCTGGGCCAATACTATCGAAGTTGGAATTGCAACTTATTTATTGCAAAGACAGGTAGGTTTAGCATGTATTGCGCCAATCGTGGTAGTTGCAGCTAGTGGTGGCGCCACCATATTGCTTGCTGGTGGTGCTGGGAAACGCCAAGAGGCTTGGATGAATGCTTTACAAAAACGAGTCGGGGTGACGGCATCTATGATATCTGCTATGAAAGGCGTAAAGCTGACCGGCCTTTCTGAAAGACTCGGTAAATTGATTCAAGAACTTCGAGTTACAGAGCTGCGTTCAGCAGCAAAATTCAGACTGATCGTGGTTTGGACAGTCTGCGCAGCGTTTGCCCCGTATGCTCTGTCGCCGGTGGTTACGTTCGGTGTATATGCTGGTCTTGTGCGTCTCAGGCACGAGGTCCTCAATACTTCAATCATATTCACCTCGGTATCATTACTGGTTTTGTTGGCCAGTCCACTTTCGCAGATGTTTCAGGCTGTACCATCATTTGTGGCCGCATTGAGTTGTTTTGGCCGAATCGAGACATTTCTCATTGCTCCGTCAAGACAAGACAACAGATTGGCAACACTACCTTCCACTTCTGGAGCTAGTTCAAAACCCCAATCAGTGACTTCAGGTCCATACGACACGAATACAGGCGATATTGAGATGAAAAACCTGGTTGGCTCTAGTGCCACATATGAAGATCCCTCAACGCACTCCCTTGATGATTCTGAGATATTTGTTGTACGCAATGGTACTTTCGGTTGGTCTGAGACTGGACCATCTTCCCTCAATGATATCAATCTAACCATCAAGCGCGCCGATTTTACCATTTTAATTGGACCAATAGCCTCCGGAAAATCGACACTTCTCAAGGCCTTCCTTGGGGAAACTCTCAGCTCAAAGGGATTTGTCTACATGCCACTAGGTCTGCAATTAGCATTTTGTGACCAAACACCCTGGTTGACAAATTCAACTGTAAAAGACAACATTTTGGGTGTTTCGGACTTCGAAGAGAACTGGTATAATACCGTTGTGAATGCATGCGCATTGAGAGATGATATAAGCAGATTCCCAAGCGGCGATCAGACTTCGGTGGGAAGTAATGGAATTACGCTCAGCGGAGGGCAGAAACAGAGACTGGCAATCGCAAGGGCGGTATACGCACGCAAGACAGTTGTTATTCTCGACGATGTTTTCAGTGGGCTAGACTCACATACACAACGGCATATCTTCAATAATTTACTGGGCTCCGAAGGAATTTTACGTCGACGAAAGACTACTGTAATTCTTGCGACTCACGCTGTCAACCTTCTTCCTTTCGCTGACCATATAATCGCATTATCAAGTGACGGGAAGATATCAGAACAGGGGTCCTTCAGTCAGCTTTCAATGAACGGTGGGTATGTAGAGAGCTTTGGACTCACTAAGAATTCCACATCTGAGGAAGAAATCGCGGATGATATCTCAAACGACAGCATGATACAGCCGCCAGATGGCCCCTCGCCAGTGGTTTCTGATACTGAAGATCAGAGTAGGCAGACCGGCGACTTTACGGTATACGTTTACTACTTCAAATCCATGGGCATGATAAATGGCCTTATTTTCCTTATCCTCGAAGTGATATTCATATTCTTACAGGCATTTCCAAATGTATGGCTATCATTCTGGACCGCCGCAAACGAAACCAGTCCAGGGGAACGAATTGGATATTACCTTGGCATATATAGCTTTATGCAATTCGGCATCCTTATTGCTATTCTTGTCTTGGCGTGGCATGTCCTTGGTCCTCTCATCATTAGCTCGGGCACTTACCTCCACCAGAAGTTGCTTACTTCTACTATGGTAGCGCCGATGTCATTGTTCAATACCACCGATACAGGCGTAATCACGAATAAATTCAGCCAGGACATCATGTTGATAGACAGCGATCTGCCAATAGCTTTGCTTAATTTTGCTGCAAGTGCTTTGCTATGTGTGGCTCAAGCTGCACTGATTTCAGCTGCATCGAAATACATTAGTGCTATGATCCCTTTTTTGATCATTATACTTTACTTCGTTCAAAAATTCTATCTTCGAACTTCTCGCCAACTTCGTATCATGGATTTGGAAGCCAAGAGCCCCTTATAGTAAGTATTGGATTTCCACGTTCAGATATCTCCTTGTGGCTTATTATACTTTAGCACACATTTTCTCGAATCTTTGAGTGGCCTGGCAACAATTCGCGCATTTGGCTGGGAAATCCTCAACAGAGAGCAAAATAATGAGCTACTCGACGCATCCCAGAAGCCCTTCTATCTCCTCTTTATGATCCAACGCTGGCTCACTCTTGTCCTTGATCTGACCTCGGCAGGGATCGCAATAATTGTGGTAGCCATTGCCGTGAAACTAGGTAATTCATCAAGTGTAGGCTTGACTGGTGTAGCATTAGTCAATCTGATTTCCTTCAACGACACCATCAAAAGCCTTGTCTTGGTCTGGACCAACCTCGAAACCTCTATTGGAGCTATAAGCAGAATTCGAAGTTTCACAGACAGCACTATTTCTGAGAACCTTCCTAACGAGATGGC
The DNA here is from genome assembly GCA_024752435.1 of Allantophomopsis cytisporea. Taxonomy (NCBI): domain Eukaryota; kingdom Fungi; phylum Ascomycota; class Leotiomycetes; order Phacidiales; family Phacidiaceae; genus Allantophomopsis; species Allantophomopsis cytisporea. Next base: position 144,439 of record CP103037.1, read on the forward strand.
TATTCCACCAGAATCATGGCCTCAGCATGGGCGGATGGAACTAGCAGGCGTCTCAGCGGCATACAAGCCTCAGTCGGACAATGTCTTCACAAATCTCTCCTTCACCATAAACGCTGGTGAAAAAGTAGGCATCTGTGGACGTAGTGGAAGCGGCAAAAGCTCGCTCATACTTGCGCTTTTCAGGATGCTAGAACTCAATTCTGGGACCATCTCCATCGATGGCCTAGATATCTCACAAATGCCTCGAGAACATATTCGTACAAGGCTCAACGCGATTCCACAGGAGCCATATTTTCTTCCGGGTACCGTGCGCATAAACGCAGATCCCTACAACGCTTTTGAAGACGAGCGGATCAGCGCAGCGCTAAAGAAGGTAGGACTTTTAGAGAAGATCGAAAGTAAGGGCGGTTTGGATGCCGACATGGATATCGATTTTCTCTCACATGGAGAACGGCAGCTATTCTGTCTGGCCAGAGCAATTTTGCGACCTGGAAAGATTGTCGTTTTAGATGAGGTTACAAGCAAGTAAGTGTGATCTGTCTATTATTTAGGTTGAACATGTAAGCTAATTTTAATAGTGTTGATCTCGCCACAGATGAACTCATGCAGAAAATCATCCGAGAGGAGTTTGCGGATCACACGATTATAGCTATTGCACATCGCCTAGAAACGATTATGGACTTTGATCGTATTGCTGTTCTAGATAAAGGAAAACTTATCGAGTTCGATACTCCAAAGGCATTATTAGCGGTAGACTCGGTATTTAAGAGCCTGTATGAGGTCTACAGGACAAAATAAGTATCGAGATCAATATGGTTCTACTCTAAAAGCTCCAGTTACGTGAGCAGGCCACTTCACAAGAGTTACGGGGCATTGGAGCAAGGAGAAGAAATCCTACTTGAAGTAGGTTTGTCAAGAAATAAATGGTATAGTTGTTGTAGCTTCTGAGAGCAATTGATGCTTGAGTCCCAGCATTCTGCCAATCCTGTTGGACGCGGAGGATAGAGGAAGTCCTAGTTAATCTGTTCCACTCTATTGCACTTGGAAGACTTCGTAGAAGACTAAATAGCTATAGAAAGAGAGAAAATTATTTCCCTGTTTGATTTGCTGATGTTCTAAGGTACTATTATTTGAGTTAGTACCTATTTGCCTCTATATCATATGGTATGCGATACAGTAATTGCATAATAACTGGTGTAGGAAATTGGATGTATATAATTGATTGAAGAAAGAAGAGCTAACTATGGAAGAGAAACTCCTGAGTACATTTATGCGTCTGCCTATGCGGACCAGGTGAATATTAGAATACTCATATAAGAATTACTGTAAGTGACAATATACAAAGCTTCGGGTATATAATCACGGAAGAGCACTCAATATACAACCTATTGTAGTCTTGTAGCACTATAAACCTCTCAGCTCTTTGAATGAAAGCTATCGAATAAAGCGCCTATACTTCGTAATGAAAAGTGACTCTGTAAGCTTACTATAGTTATATTCTTAGACTCAGCAAACTAGAGAACAACCTTATTACTAGCTTCGGGTGGGGTAGTCCCTCATTGTGTTAAAACATGTTATTCCGCCCCTGACTCACACGACAAGAATAGAGTTGCCTGACAACTCAGCTGCATTTACCCAAGATTCCCAGAACATAGCACTCATTACTTAGTTCCCTCCAGCTCGACCCTGTCCTATATCAAACCGTCGGTTAATAATTTGATCTAGTTAAAAGGTTATGTTCTTTAACAGACATTAGATCTGATTCCCAACTAAGCAGCGACCCAACGCCCATATCGGTACCGCTACTACCATGGCGGATGTCATTATTGAACAGTCTGCCCAATTGCAGCTTGACGAGGAGACTGGAGAACTAGTCTCCAAGAATGAGCTTAAAAAGCGCATACAGAAGCGGGTAAGGAAGGCTGCCGCTGCCACTCGCAATGGCACATCAACGTCAACGCAAGTACGCAAACCAAAATCTAGAGCCGGAGGTCAGGAAGGAGCTTGCCAACGCCGAGGACCCCACTGTCAACCCGGATGTCATGTTCAAGCATGGCTTCCTTGCCGAGGTCTACAAGCTACGTCAATCGAAAGACGTTGTAACACGATTCCCGCCAGAGCCAAATGGCTACCTGCATGTAATTCCTCCTTTTTCGATGATTTTTTGTCTTGTGCGTCTGAAAAGCAAGCTTACATCGGGAATTAGCTCGGGCACTGCAAGGCGATTGCTATCAATTTTGGGTTTGCAAAATATCATGGTGGCAAAACAGTGGGCTTTACCTCCAAGCTCTTTGAGACACAGCCAGCTAACACCCTCATAGATTCTGAGGTGCCTATCCCTATTCCTCAAAAGTTTAATAGCCTACCCAGTTCCTACTGAGACAACCAACCTAGATTTGATGACACTAACCCCGATGCCGAGAAGGAGGAGTATTTTGTCGCCATTAGGAGGCAATCCGGTGGCTAGGATTCACCCCGTTTGAGATCACATATGCGTCCGATAACTTTTAGCGCCTGTATGATCATGCCGAGGAGCTCATCAAGCAGGAAAATGCCTATGTATGCCACTGCAACGAAGCCGAGACCAAGTTGCAGCGCGGTGGTGAGGATGGCTCTACCCCGAGATACCGTTGTGTACATGCGACACAGGACATTGAGACCAATCTTAAAAAGTTTCGCGGCATGCGAAATGGTGAGTACGCGCCGCAAAGCGCCTGGCTCCGCCTGAAGCAGGACATTGAGAACCCCAATCCTCAGATGTGGGATATTGCGGCCTACCGAATACCTCAGAATCAGCCACACTTTCGGACGGGTACTAAGTGGCGAGTATATCCAACCTATGATTTCACGCACTGCCTGTGCGACAGCTTTCAAGGTACCACGCACAGCTTGTGTACTACTGAGTTTACTATGTCACGGGAGAGCTATGAATAGCTAAACCAGTATGCAGTTCCTATTCTTTAAACTTGCGGCCCGCGTTATCCAACATCAGTTAACATGAGTAGACTCCTAGTTGATTTCCAGCCAATGCAGCGCGAGTACGGCCGCTTGAATCTCACCGGCACCATAATGAGTAAGAGAGATATAAGGAGCTTGATAGAAAAGAAGATCGTCCGCGGCTGGGACGATCCACGTCTCTGTACCCTTATGGCCATCCGGCGACGAGGCATACCCCCGGGAGCGCTTCTTTCCTTTATGTACGGGCTTGGCGTGACTACAGCAATGAGCTTTGTTGATATTAAGCGGTTTTAGCAGTCTGTTCGACGATATCTCGAGAGGTCTGCGCCCCGACTTATGCTTGTCCTCGATCCTGTCGTGGTGGTGACCGAGGATGCTGAATAGCAAGACCTTGAAATCCTCTTCTCACCCAAGGACCCCAAGATGGGCTCCCACAAGATCAGGCTGACGAAGCGGATCTATATCGACTGCTCGGACTTCCGCGAGGTTGACAGGAAGGACTATTTCCGCCTAGCCCCAGGAAAGACTGTCGGTCTCTTGCAGATACCATACCCTGTCAAGGCTGTCTCTTTCACAAAAGACGAGACCACAGGGGCTGTCAAGGAGGTTAAAGCCGTTTTTGAAAAGGAGGGTAAGAAGCCCAAGACATATATTCAGTGGGTACCTGAGGGCTCGCCCACGGCTGAGGTGCGCATCCATACGGCTCTTTTCAAGTCAGACCAGCCCATGTCGACAGTTGGAGGATTCATAAAGGATACCAACCCTGATAGTGAGACCCTCTGGCCGAACGCCATGATCGAATCCGGCTTCTGCGAGGTGCGCCGGCATGCGCCATGGCCCGAGGCGGAGAGTGAGAAGAGCGGTGAAACTGGATCTGAGTGTCATATTTCAGGCCATGCGCGTCGCGTACTTTGGGAGTGGTTGCATTTCATCCCCCATTTGTTCCTTATTTGAGCTAACAGTACCTTCTTCCCTATAGGCTCTTAACTCAGACAGCACAGATGATAAGATTGTACTTAACCGAATTGTGCCCTTGAAAGAGGATTCCGGCAAGAGCAGCGCGGGCTTTAAACAATAGTAATTCAAGAGCTAGGTTATTCAGTTTCTTTAGGCGGGAAGTGCATTTGATCTCTTACTGATGTGTAAAAACACATATATTAGATCTTAGAGGGGAGGAGGAATTATAAATATCCATATAGTCTTGGAAGCGCCTTACATTCTAAACTGGAGGCTGATATTTTGGAACAAGTTTAAACTTCGTTGAATCGAGCTTTGGTCTGTCTAATTCAATAGTGAATAGGGACTTGATTGAATGCCATGTATCTCCGTAATATTCACTAACCCAGAAAATTGAGCATACATAGATCGGTCCTCTAGCATGACTAATGTGCATGTAGTCTCAACAGAAACTCGCTCATTTGGATTTTTATGCGGCAAAAACTCGTCTCCACACTGCTCCGAATAAGATTTTCTATTTAGGTCTGATGGTTTCTTACTGTATTATGCATATTTGGAACATCCACAAACGCGAACTGATGTTGTAAAGTGCTTGAAGAAGGCTGAGCTGAAGGGGTCTCTGCCACCATAATTCCGCGGAGTTTGGCGGCATAGGCTGTCAATATGATTAAGCTTTCAAGGGTTCTTGCCACCAACATGTACCGGCCTCCAACCTGCATACTCATACATACATATCGGGCAGGATGATTGGAAGAATCTTTCGTCCGAGTGTTGTTCAAAATCTACCTTCCAGAAATGATCTTCATCATGTTCACGCTGTTATAGTTGCCTTTTGTTGTGGGCAATTCCTGACTCGAAGTGAGAGTCTTACGGAAGATACCTCCAGGCTCTACAAAGAGTTGAGTGTGTCTCCATGCTGCGATTCTGATTATCTTCATATTCGTGATCAAAGATGTTTGGTTTAGTGTCACTCATTTAAAACGATTTCCAACTACCAGATAATATAGCATGATATCTTGGGCTACGGTATGATCTCTTATTGTGTCTGTGTTGTATATGTCTAAGCAGAGTACATAAAGTACTTTAAGTTAAGGCAAGTTTCCATGGTTAGCTGACAAGCAGGTTCTCCTTAGAAGATGTGTATCCGGTTCACTTTATGACTTGCATCAGAAGTATATATGAAATAGGCAGTCGATTCTTAAGCTCGCTTAGCGCCTTATTAGAAGAACAGAACTCTCTTTGCCTCTCTTCGTTTGCCAACTTACAATTATGATGTCGCAACCATTGTCACTTTTTGTTTTTTTGGGGCTTCTTTTGGCTGGTTCAAACTTCGCAGTTGTAGGATCTCTCATCTCTGGAAAATGCTCAAATGTAAGCATTGGGTATGATGTCTATAAGGTCGCGGAGCAGGCCAGCTTACTCGCCACGCATTCGTGGGAGTATGGAACTGCAGCGGAGGCTTTTCTTGAACTCTACGATCCTGAATACTCGGTTTTTGGAAATAATCCATTCCCATCCAATAGCCTACCAGAACCAGATCCTTCCATCTACAGTCTGAAGTATGCGAAACCACACATTTCAACCAATAGCACTATACTCATTGATGGTAACGGTAAGATTATCTTTACGATGTAGAAACACTTCCTTACTGACAAGATGTAGGTGCTGTGGGAGATCCAGCATCCCTCGGAGTTTCCGCTCTCCTCTTAGGCCAGAAAGATAGATCATACTTCAGAGCCTCCCAAAAACAATCTAGATATATCACAGAAGATGCTCCACGATATTGGAATGGTGCCATCTCTCACAAGAACAATAGTTAGCTGCTTCTTATTCAATCTTATAGAGAAGTAAAGACTGATAATTTATATAGCTCCCGAGTTATGGGCAGACTTTTCCTATATGGCGCCGCCATTTCTTGCTTACAATGCTGTTGCAACCAGAAATATTACCTTGTTAAGAGAAACAATTGACCAGTTTACCTTACAACGACAAATTCTTTTAGACAACACTACTATGGACTACCAAGGACTGTGGGAGCATATTATTGGACCTCATAATTACCAGCCTCAACTCTGGAGTACTGGCAATGGATGGGCTGCTGCTGGAATGGCTAGGGTACTATCATTAGTTCAAAAGTGGGAAACAAGCTCCAACTGGATCTATGAACAGAACTTATTAAAGCAATATATTAAGGATATCATCGATGGGGCCATGCACACTTCAAAGGACGATGGACTTCTTCGCAACTATCTGAACGAAACCACTTGGTTCGGTGAGACATCTGGAACAGCACTTCTTACTTCGGTAGTTTACCGTATGGCAGTATTGGCTCCAGAAGTATTCAACGAGACTTATATCAGCTGGGCGGATGATAATCTCATTGCTGTCGCAGCTCATGTTGATGGAAGCGGAGTTCTTTCTCCAGCTATCAATCCTCTTGATTGGGGAGATATGACTCCAGACACAACCGGGAGCCCCGAAGGTGAGAGTTTTGGGGTGCTTCTTTATGCAGCGTATCGTGATTGTGTGTGTAAATCCTTCTGCAAGTAATAAGGCTGATCTACAGTCATGAGGCCGAATATAGGCTTGGCAGGCTGATTATCATATACATAAGGGAGACGAAGAATTCGCTTATAAGCGTGCCAATAGCTTTCATTCTCTAGTCTATTTTTCGTAAAGCATCATTACATATGTTTTATCAAGCTTGAGAATTTGGCCCCATCCCATAAATTTGTGATACGTAGTACCGTAGGCTTATAACATGGTTGCCTGGCATGCTCCTTTGCAACATCTATCATAGTAATCCGGGTTCAAGCTGTGATGCAAACCTTGCTGACCTTCAGTCCATTGCTATAACACCATTATACTTTCCAGCATGGAAATTCCGCAGCATGAATTTGTACTACGTAGCAGCGCAGAAGTAATGACAGGATGTCACTTTACAAGCTCCCGTCCCAACACAGCCTGGTCCCTCACAGGCGTTGACACTAAGTCAATTTAACCCTCTTTCTTCCGCAACCTTATTGATAGTTTTATGTCTGTTTTGGCGCTACCGTCTCGTAACTTCATTTTGTATGATTTGCAACCTCTTAGCGGCCATCTTTTATCAAAAGCCACTAAAATTAAAATGTATAGTTTTCTTGATGCTGGTAGTGGTTTTACGCTTTGTTGGGGATGGGATCGCATATGGGGTGGATCCAATAAACAACTTCTGCCGGTATGACTAAATCTCCTGTCTGCATCCTTTCGGAATATTTTCTTAGAAGAGCTTGAGTATGGAAATTGCGCAAAACTTCGTAATAATCTGTTATTGATATATTTACTGACTGATTAGACGGTGGAATCATCAGAGTGCAGTAAAGAACGATATACTTTACAGTAGTGGGGGAGCGGTGACATTCTCAGATAGAGAACCTTATGCTCCAGTATGGCTTTGTTCACTTCTTTTTTGTTTTATAAGGCCTTCTGACTTCTAGAAGGGCGCGGCACCGAACTCAACGAGGTATATTACCGAAGGGCCAAGTAAAGGTTCCTATCTACGGGACAAAAGCAAGCTTAATATTGCTAGATACTACCTTATTGCAGTGAATCTGATGGCTTCCTGGGACTGGAAAAGCAATATCAGTGAAGCAGCCTTCAATATAACGGCAAATCCATCTACAGCAACGTTCCCTCCTATCGTCGAACGTGGGGCTTTATTCCATGGGCCAATTTATGGCTCTCAAATTTATCTATACGGCGGCGCCACACCAGATGTTAATACTTCATTTCAAGGCTATCAGACACCAACCTCAGATCAGTACTCTCTATGGAGCTTTGATATCAACTCATATACCTGGTCTCAGTATGATATTACTAATGAGGCGAGGATACGACCTAGTGCTGGTGCTCATACCGAAATCCTGGAAAAAGGACTTGCCTTTTATTTCAATGGAGTGCTTAGTAACATGAGTTCGCTTTTCTATAGTGGGATAGACTGGAGTGAGATACTAGAAGGAATGATAGTTCTTGATCTTAATGCTCAGACGGTAGGTTCTTAATGTAAACAAAATTTGAATAGAGATAACTGTTTAGCAGGCCAAAAATATCACAACCGCAGAGATCAATAGAAACGGCGCAATTATCAGAGGAGAGATGATCTATGTGGGCGATCTTGGCACAGATAGTATCATCATTCACATTGGTGGTACTACTGGAACCCCTGATGACCTTTCTTTAGTCCCTATGGACTCTGTAAGGGTTTGCGACGTCTCCTTCCTAGGTAGTACTTCAACAACTACGGATGGGTGGTATAAGCAGGATGTGTTTGGTACAGCTCCAGAGGACAGAGTAGACTTTTGTCTCGCATCTGCTACTGCACCTGATAAAACCAGTACAAACAATTTTATGTATGGAGGGTGGAATCCTAATACTAACACCACTTATGATGAGGTCTGGGTACTTTCTGTTCTTCATTTACATGGAAACTTGTAAGTCTTCTATTCGGCTCGAGGATCTGGGCAGCTTTCTAACTCTCTAGGTCAACGCGGGTGTGTTGCCGCACTTTGGTCATAGCTGTCACGTTATTGGTGCTGGGAAATCCCAACTACTTACTGTTGGCGGTTTGGATAGTCAACATGCTAAGAATTTCTGTGACTGGGAATGGAGTTCCGTCGCTATCATGGACCTATCAGCAATCACATGGGGAAGTATCTATAACAGTGACGATACAGACTATTCAGTTGCCAGATCTATCTATAGCGTGATAGGAGGGGATAAAAATGGGAATGCCACTATGCTTTTGCCGAGTGGTGGATGGAGCTCTGCACAAATGGCACAGCTCTTTACTGGAATGACAAACCAAACTGCCAATGCCATTATTACATCCAAGTCTCCAATAGGGGACGGAACCTCTGGGGACATACGGTCCTCGAATTCAACTACTATAACTACCTCTTCTGTCACACCGATTTCCTCGACCGGATCGAAGAAAACTTTGACTGGTGCAATTGTCGGCGGAGTCGTTGGGGGTGTTGGTGGAGCAGGCGTCATTTCTCTGGCTGCCTTCCTGCTGCTGAAACGGAATAAAAAGCAAAACTTTGTCATTTGTCACCATGTTTATAAAAGAGAGGAGCTAGGAGGAAAGTCATCAAGGTTCGAAACAGAAGGTCGCCAGATCTATGAAACTGACAAAGGGAACCAAGTAATGGAAGCCCATGGAAATCCTCTCAGCGAGTTACCCTCATTTCCTACGAATAGCACAACAGAATCTTAGTGATCAAGATAACGTGAGGCTATAGGATTTGGTCTAAATAATATGAATTGCGGTCACTTGTTGCGGCAAGGATACACAGATACTGAAATTGTTTAGCGTAATAGACTCTATTATGCGTGATACCATATGTACACTAATGGATGAGGCAATGTAGGTTGATTTGATGTTGAGAATGTAACAGGAACCGATACTCATGAAACGCTCTGCAAATGTAGGCTGTATGTACAAAGTATATGCCTATAAGGCTGTGCTTTCTGACGGCATTAATGAGTCTCTGAATGCCATTGTTGCATTTTGAGGAGTAATAATGGAAAAGACTGCAGGTTAATTCAAATATTCATGAAGCAGTTCTTTTGTGACGTGCCTCTCTTTAACCTCTATAACTCCAATAGATAATTATCTTATTTTGCGATTTATGAGTACCAAGAATCTAATTGTTTCACTCCTAGAAACGGAGCTTCACATATCTTATCTATCCCAGCAATTACAATTGGAAATTTGCAGTGCTGGGGAAAACAGAGAGCGTGTTGGCCAATTCTAGGGTGATGCACGAGCTGTCCATATCGATGCATAAGCTCCTGGTACGGATACGGCAGCCATTTTGAGACCCCTGATGGTCTTGACCAAGACGCTTTCGATGCCTCTATAGCAGTAACAGTACACATGATCTTTCTTTGTGTATACAGAATTATGGAAGCTGGACCGTCAAGATTTAAGCAACTTTAGTCCCACAATTCTCTTGCCAATATTGTAATCGCCCAAATTAAGTTCCTGGCCCCCATATGATTAGGTACGAGCTTCGAGAAGCTCCAATACGTTACGGAAAGTTTCCGTGTACCTGAATTTGGCATTTGTCTAATAAATATCTCGCTGTAACGCAAATTTCAGGAGTGGTTTATCGCTGACTGCGAATTTCCAAGGTCTCCTAGAACGTTTTGAGAATTGTTTTGGGGCTAGTCCTCCCGATTTTCAATTATATACTGTATCGATGATCTTAGTCGCTGGACTTTGGCTGCGATACAGTTAATTGACATACCAGCATTGCGATCACCAAGGATTCAATCTCTTTCACTATAGAGATATTAAGCATAGTTTCGGGTCGGTTTGTACGGCTGCATGAGATATTATGGTTGAGCTGAAGTTCTACATGATTCTATGGAATTATATTATATTGCAGATCATACGGAAACTTTCGGCAGGGTACTATGACATAACAATATCACAATGATACCATCATACCATATCAGAAGATCCAGTAGGAAAGTACGTCAGCGCAAATATCACATCGAAATCCTTTCCGTGGTATGAAACTAAAACAATATCAGTTCTCTGAGGCACACGTTGGTCCCAACCAATCAGCTAACTGGTGTATTATATAGAGAATGATGAAAACTATGAATACCTCAATCTAAGCTGTCTTCCTATCCGGGATGGATTTTGTGCAGTAGATAAGTCTTTTTCAAGTGGAAATTGGAATACTCGTACAGGGAAACTAACAAGGCGGGCACAGCAGGCGGGTACAGTATATTCAGAAGCTGTAGCATCGGGGCCTCCCATCATAGATGGCGTATAGTCAACACAGACATAGCATACTGCAATGAAACCGCTTAAAGATAAATTCAAAATTGATTACATTACATATCAATAGCCTCTGCGGACTCCCAAAAGTCTTTCAAGTCGTTCAAGATCCTATCGTTTTGAAAAAGATGGTTTAGGATGAGTTGGACGATGCTTCGGAGCCCCAATTCAGATGCGCTATCATACGCGATATCCAAGGCTGTCTGCCCTTCTTTATTCGCTGCCAATGGGTCCAGACCATATTCAAGTAAATAAAGCGTGATTTACACAGTATCAAAATCTTCATCAAAGTCCCCAGCCTCAATACATAAATCATAAGTCGAGCGCACGGCTAAGTGTAAAGCTTTATCGCCAGTCTCAGGATTTTGAGGAGAGGCACCGTTATCTAGCGCAAAACGTAACGCATGTGTTCCAGGATACTGCAATCCAAGATGCGTTACCTCCCATCCACCAAGTGGTAGGTTCGCATAGCTAGCACCAAGAGATAAGAGTTTAGATGAGAATTTCACAAAAACCTCTTCATCATACTCGTCGAATTCAGCTGTGTTGCCTAGCACACCAAGACATATTTGCCAGTCGATATCAAGATCAAGCTCAAGGACAAGGTCGAAGTTGGGCATATACAGGTATTCACAATTTGGGATGAATGCGTCAGTAAAGTTTACCTGAAGCCCATACTTTTTCATGAGGATTAAAATTCCGAATTTATTTCCTTCTTCATCTTCAAACTCCCATGCGTCCAGACCGACAGACAAGATTATCTGGTCCTTACATATCATATTGAGCGTATCGAAGTGACATTCGTCCGAAAATGAAAGAGCTAATTCATTCTGAGTCAAAAGCATCCCCGTGACATCAACAGCTAAAGATCTAATGGACCGAGCAAGTGCGTCTGCAATATCACTTGGGGAACCAGTTGCATCGAGTTCGTTGTCAAGTAAGCGCTTTGTGGTGTATGTCAGGTTCAATGTTGCCGCAATACCCAAAGGTGATAGGGACAGGGGTTCCCAGACATCATTGTAAAATCTTGGCAAAAGAGACTGAAACTCTCCCACTGATCTCTTCAGGTTATCAAGAGCTTTAACTAAATCGAGGTATATTGAATCTTCCGGAGATTCAGTGACGTGAAAATGGAAGATGTGTTGAACATGGCTCAGTAATGGGTATGCCTCCCGTTCGAGTGCTAATTCCTCATACTTTTTAGTTTCTCCCTTAAAGTTCTCCAGTAGTATGTAACTGAGGTATATCTTGATGATATCCTTATGGCCATACTGAAACCATCGTACTTTGGTCCTAGTAAAATACTCATCTGTAGTGAAATGAACTAGCCGAATAACTTTAGCCTCTTCATCGACAGCAAGAAGTCCGGAAGATACAGAGATTATGAGCTCTTCACTTGGAATGCAGTCCTCATCGAATCACTGTTGATCTTCCTCGGTGGCTAACGCATGTTGTAATTCCTTCATACTAAGAGGTCGAGTAGTATGAGTGATCCAATATAGTGCTGTTAAAGCAAGGATTCGATCTTCTTCGCCCTGGCTTTGTATTCGTGCCATAGCATCATCATATATTTGATCGAGTTTGGTGGGTAGTTTTTTTTTGGCAGCCTCTCGCAATTTTGCAACGCTGGTAGTTTGGCTTAAGCGATCTATATGTAGCCGTATGAGTAGAAACCTAAATCGATTCAGAGATAGTCCGATTAAAAGGTTGTACACCCCCGCTCTAATAACAGAGCAGATGATCTTCATTTTTAGCTTTATCGAAAATACATGAGAGACCCCGGAAAGAAAGTGCCACTCACATTCCCTGTGTCTTTGAAGTTATTGTGCTGACAACTTCTCTATATAGTCCGGGGTTTTGCCGCATTCTCTTAGCATGCCGGAAGCTGGAGTCCAGAAGTCGAACCTCCAAGAATTGTTGAACATCATGATCTGAGGCACTTATGTCTTGACGTGCTACGTGCTTGAGCCGATCTCTTATTACCCAGTGCTCTCGGGATGTGATGAGACAACGGACACTGCTATCTTCATTGACCTTTTGTAAGATGTGGTCCATTTGATCGAGTAATTCAAGATCATCCTCATCCTCGGTTTCGTTGTGTCCCAAGTGCTCGTCGAATGCGTCTATAACAAGAAAGAAGCGACGAAAGAGGGATAATGCATCAATGAGTGCATTTGAGCATTCTGACATACTCAATCTTTTTCGGCCTTCATCATGTGCCCTAAAGACATCAACTATCCATTGTGTAGAGCCATGGTTTAACTGTGACACCACTTTTCGCAAAAGGCTGGAAATAAGGTTCAAAGTTGACTGGATATTTCGATCTTTGTAATCGCAGTATACAAATGCGATAGCAGCATCTTCTCGAGGAAATAATTGCCGAAGATGCTCTATGACAATGGATCTGTCTCAAATTAGTACGTAGAGACAGATAGCTTCAGATATCACAGCTTACGTCATCACAGTCTTGCCAGCACCAGCTGATTCTATGTTAGCACTATCTGAATTCAAGAATGGCCCAATACTTACGTATTCCTGGACACCACATAGTATGGGAAGTACCAATCACACCATTACGCCATGCTTTGAATGAATCCAAGTTGATAAACCATTCTCCTGTTCCAGCATGACGCTTCGAGAAAACATCCGATTGTCTGTCCTCGAATCTCAGTGTGGAGATCCAATCCAAAATCTCTCGATATCGGTCTTCTATCTGCCAGATTTTCTGATCAAGCCGAAGTTTAACAACTTCGTTATGCGTCGCTGCTCCGAGCATGGCTGTATCGACAATGATTAGGTTGTTGAGCTGATCACAATGGCGATTGACTTTCCGTACAGACTCTCGGATGTCCTCGGCGAGAAGGGCCTTTTTGATTCTATCCCAGCCCTTGGCATACCCTCTGTCCTTTGATTTCAGCTCCATAAGCACACCATTTAACCCGCTTCGGCAAAAATCTACACCAACCTTGATCTCAGCTTCTGTTCCGTCTTGTCTTTCGATTGATTTGAGTCGTGTCAATAAAGCGGAGGTGTGGCCTTTGAATGCTTCACGGAACTCTTCTTTTTTCACGAGATCTTCAATGCTGGATAAATTGTGACACAGACCTTTGAGCTCAGCGATGAGCTGTTCCATTCTTTTGGAACATCTTTGTAAGACGTTCTGAATTGGACTATAGTCTTGGCTAATTGTAACGATACTCCAGCCAGTCCGACTATTGCAGAGGTTATACTCAGTGGATCGGCCATCGTGATATCTGTAGCTATGCGACAAGGCTGCGGTGATATGATGGAAACTTTGATGAACTACTACATATCAGATTTGTATGTATAAAGAGATGAATAGATATGCATACTTGAATAGGCCCAAGAAAGTTCTCTCAGAATCTTAGGACATGAACGATGAGAGAGCGGAACAAGAGGAGAACAGATAAGAAGATGGACTGAATACCTATTCCATGAACTGACATGGTTGCTATGTCATTGGGTCTCAATGGAGTCATCATCTGACATCGCCTCACAACATAATACTGCCTTGCAATACACGACTGCAAAGTGCACATATATGTAGCTTATAACCAACCGAAGTGTTGCATAGCCCAAAGTACAATAAGAGAAAGGAAAAAGCATAAATGCACACTTTTCCGGCGACCAGCTGAGAACTGGGATCTGGTTTAAGCGTACACCTTGATACAAACGCTCGACTTTTGTGTGTCGGGCGCAGTTAGTTGGCGGGCATGGCAGTGGCAGTAACATCTGAGGAGTAGCTGCACCAATATGTCACATTCAATATAGAGGTGCTCTCTTACCTTTCACAACCAACCATGAAGGTTGCGCCTCTGTTGTATCAAACACAACCCTGAGAGGAGACCTTGGAGATGCCCTCGCTCGTATGTATGTCACCGCATTAGAGTAATTTGTGGAGGTGGATATGCATCTATGTAAGATCACGGATGTTCCCGGGTAACAAAGCTAGTCGGGGCGAAGTGTGTGGGGTAATTGATTATGCGAGTATTGTATAAAGGCTCCGTCATTGACATTCTGACAATCAACGTGAACAACGGATCCTGAAGAATAATAGAATTAAAAAGGCAGACAGATCCCAAGAGCTCGGACTGAAACGGTTTCGAGGTTGATATCCACGATGATCTATCTATTCGAGTAACGGATCCATACAAACAACAGAGTCCAAAAGACTAAATACCAAGACCTCGCCATCACCAAACTACACAATGCCCTCATAAATCCCCATAAATGCTTTTGAACAAGAAAAGAAATCTCAAATATGCATAAACTCCGAGTGATGCCAAACCGCTCAACCCAATGCATCTATAGCAGTCCATCCACCAATGCATCCATAAACGCCACGCTCCTGAGAAAATGTCCATGCGAACGCTCCCAACCATATCCAAATGCCCATCCCAATGCTGCACCCCTATTTCCGAACCCACCGGAACCTCACACTCCCCGGATCCCTCATCTTTACCGTAAGCTTAATCTCACTATCCCTCGCAACATC
Source organism: Allantophomopsis cytisporea (assembly GCA_024752435.1). NCBI lineage: Eukaryota > Fungi > Ascomycota > Leotiomycetes > Phacidiales > Phacidiaceae > Allantophomopsis > Allantophomopsis cytisporea. Next base: position 159,702 of record CP103037.1, read on the forward strand.
CTCACACCTTGCCCTAGCACACTCAACGCTCTCCCCAACGTTAGGAATAACCTGCACTCTCCACTCAGCAAATAACGCTACAAGCACAGCCACGAACTCGACCTGAGCGAATTTCTTTCCGGGGCAGACACGCGGACCGTCCGCGAAGGGGATATAGGAGCCCTTGATAGGAGTCATCAGCTCCTCGACGGGAGATGCACCATTGGAGGTGGCGGCGGCCGTGATCCAACGGCCTGGAACCCAGCTCATGGCGCGGGAGCCCCAGTATTCGGGCAGCGTGTGTAGGGCGACGCTATTGCAGTGGACATGCGTGTGTGGTGGGACGGTCAGCTCTCTGCCGTCGTAGGTGACGGTAGCTGGTGCGGCGCCTGTTTCTTTTGGGAGTTGGACTACTGGGCCGTAGAGACGCAGGGTTTCGTACTGTGGTGGTGTGAGCTCTTGTCACAATCGAAGATGCATATTTTAAGGGTAAGGAGGAATTTGGGACTTACCATGACGGCTAAACAGCGCTGGAGCTGCGGGTATATTTTCTGGTACTGAAGAGGCTGTTCAAGGTCGAGATCCTTTGTTTCAAGCGCGTTCGCAGCGAGAACAGCGTCTATTTCCTCGCCTATCCACTCCTGCCACTCTGGATGTGCAGCGAAGAGGAAGATAGTGTAAGCAATGGTGTTGGCAGTAGATTCGTGGCCTGCGAGGTTGAACATGAAGATGTTGCCGTAGATCTCCGAGTCACTAAGCCCATTACCCAAGATCCGTTTTCCAGCCCCAATGCCTGCTTCCTCCATCTTGCTGGGAGAGTCGGGTTTCTGCGCGTCCTTTGAGTTTCGTATTAATGCCCTCAGCAAATTCTCGTGCCCCTCGTTATCCACGTTCCGGCGCTCGGCTTCCACCATTTCCACCATATAGTTTCTAAACTCCTGGCCGGCCACGCGCGCCGCTTCAAGACGACGAGAGAGCCGTGGGGCATATTTGGGGATTTTGGCCGTCATAGCGATCAAGAAGATGTTGTCGAGTACGCTAGCTACGCAGTCTCGGTAGTTCAGCGTGTGGCCTGCATCTGGTTTTTCCATTGCACTGCGGAAACGATAATTTAACCCGAGACCAGCCCAGGTGAGGATGTGCAGGCCAAGTGCCATGGTGTCCGAGGGGACGGTTGATTGTACTTTTTCTTCCGTCTCGTGCCAGTATTCCAACATCTGCCGTGCTTGAGACAGGGATTCATTCCAGACCAGTTCGCTGTTACGTTCGTTGAATGGCGGCGATGCGATTTTGCGGTGTCTTTGCCATTCGTTTCCTTCAGTCTGGCAAATAAGTTAGGTTCGATAGGTAGCCATTTAATAAAACAATATCTTACTGTGGCAAGGTTTTTTCCGAAGACATTGACGATCGCTGTAATTGGTCAGGATCGCTCAGCAGTTATACGACACAAGACATACCGAGCATAGCCATTGGCTTCTGGAAACCCCCCTTCTTCGAGACAACTTGAGTGATAACTTCAGCATCAGCAACAAACAATTGAACGCCGACGGGCGTGACGAGAGCGAATATCCTCCCAAGCTCTTCATGAGTGCTCGACTTCTCATGAAACTGCCAGCCATGGGCTTGAACCTTCATCCAGCGCCAACCTTCAAAGGAAAACCTGCTAGTGATTGGTGAAGCGAGTAGGTGCAGTATTGTCCAAAGGATACTGAACTGCCCGATAGGACTGAATATAATCGGGACTTCCATTGTCTTGGCAATCTTGTAATTCTTCCACATTAGAGATGCTTGGTAGCATACATAGCAAGCTATGGAGAGGGCGAATATTGATAACAACATTCTTATCTTGTTGCTGATGTTGATGATAGGTAGTAGAGTTTGTGTAGTCGGTAGAAATAGACGGCAGTAGTGATTGATGGTGGAAAGTCAAAACGATCTTGATGTGGCTGCCAACGATATGGAAAGAGGTAATAATGACGGATAGTCGAATAACGAATGGCTTTGATATGATTGAAAGGACGGTATTGGCACGTGTCTATTCTGATGTGAAGCACTTGTGGAAGAGCAGCATCTTCAACGCGGATGATACTATCTAAATAAGAAGATTATGTGTCGTGAGAGTACGAAAGTTTGAAAGAGCAAGGAGTAGCAAAGGAAAAGGATCAACAGCTGCGAGTACCGCGTACATACGCGCCTCGGTAATGTTGATGAGTTAAGATAAGATAAGCACTCAACTATGCATGGGACTAATCTACTTATGATGTTTAATCCGTACCTAAAGAATGTTTGATGTGCGCACAATGCGTACTGCCTACTAAATTTCTATATGAAGTATGGGGCTTGCGTATACATACGAAATGTAAAGCTACCTTATTCGTTCGTATGGGGTAAAGCGAGATTATGCGAGATTATGCGAGATTATGCGAGATATGGCGAGATACGAAATACGGGATACGAGGATACCATTGGCTCGCTGTGGGCATTCGGTGGCACTTGCTTGCATTCATCGGCACGCTAAGTCAATTTGAGTTCAATTCAATCTGAAATCAGCCGACCTCATTGGTTGACGATATGCGAGTACGGGCGCGAATGCGATATACGAAGTACGAGAGCTAATATCGACTTAGAGCCTGACGCTGAGACTCACCTGGTGCACTACGTTACCTTATCCCTAGTAGTGAATGTGAGCAATGCCCGGCTCCCAACTGCTTCCAGTCATGCCTACCTATCTCTCCCTCATCTCGTGCGGAGAGATCCTTTGCTCTACCTTTATATATGTATGTACGAAGTCCGAGGTCAGTGAAGGCTCAACATCGTATTACTATACGAATACGTGTTGTACGATGCTCCATTACGCTTGATTACATACCTTGAACACCAAATAGCGGAGAGCGAGCGCGAGGAACATTCTTATTCTCATTCTCAGTCTCAGTCTCAGTCTCAGTCTCAGTCCCGGTCATGAAGTCTGTTGCTCGCCGTCCACATCGCAAGACGAGGACTGGCTGCAAAACGTGTAAGGGCAGGAAAATTAAGGTGAGTTGATCACGTGCTTCTCCATTCTCACTCATGGTCTCACCAATAAATAAATAAATAACCACTTACCCATGTTTTCTTTTTTGTTCTTTTCTGCTTCTTACATCTTTCATGCTATGTTCTTTATCATCGCTTGCTCTCGTTAACGACACCATGATTTTACTCGTTTATTTCTGGTTCTTGATTCTTTTCTACCTACTTCCTATTTGAAGGGTTTCTGAAAGAGCAGCCAGTGAATCGAATTCCAGATGCACATCCCACTAATATCGCCTACAACAGTGCGACGAGCAGAGGCCATCATGTCAGAACTGTATTAGACATTCCATCCGATGTGACTACCTCTCTATTCCTCCCCAGAGTGAGAGTCCGCAAGACACCCATCTCCACAGCGGCAATCCCTCCAATGGAGCTCTTAGATATGGCCATTCTCCTCTATCTCATTCGGACGCCGCCTACACCCCGTTACAGAGTCCTCCTCAAGCACCAGGCCTAAACATGTTTCACCTAGAGCTCATCCACAATTACACAACCTCAACCTGCTTCACAATGAACAATGACCCAGCGATGAAAGCTCTCTGGCGCATTAATATTGTCCAACTAGCCTTCAAGTGGGATTTTGTCATGTACGCGATTCTGGCCCTCTCAGCCCTGCATCTCAGTCACTTCCGGCCGTCAAGAGCAGAATACTATATCGCACAAGGACGCCTCCTCCACCAACACGGCCTACGCATCGTAACGCCGCTCCTCCTGAACGTCCAGGACTCCAACTGCGAGGCAGTCTACATCTTCACAGCACTAACCTGCATCATCACTCTCTCCCTGCCCCGTGACCCAACCTCAATTCTCCTCGTACACGAGACTGGTGTGGCCGAATGGCTAACTATGTTCCGCGGCACCCGCTCGATCATCACGAACTCCTCGCACGTGCTCGAAAATGGCGTCCTCGCGCCCATGTTCGTAGCAGGCGCGCGCCGCGCAGCATTCCGCGATGTGCCGGCCGTGACTGGCACCCCCGAGGACGAGGCGCTGAATGACCTGGCGGAGCTAATCAGACGCTCGACTCCCGCGCATGATACAGAGGGCCTGCGTATCTACATAGAGGCCGTCGAGGAGCTGCGCAAGAGCTTCTCGGTTTCCTATGCTGAAGGCTTCCGGTCGTATGACTCGGCTGATGTCTATATCTGGCTATTCCGTATTGCCGATGAGTACTTAGTGCGCTTGCAGCTGCGTAGTCAGGAGAGTCTTGTCATCTTTGCGTTTTATTGTGTCGTGCTTAAGAGGTTTGAGGGCGCGTGGTGGATGAAGGGGTGGAGTGCACATTTGTTGAATCGGATTTTTACGTTGTTGGATGAGGAGCATCGGAGTTGGGTTAGATGGCCTATTGAAGAGACGGGGTGGATTTATGATGGGTGAGGGATGGTGAGATTTGGCGCGATTGGTGTATGGGTGTTGGTGTTGTACCAGTAGAATCCGTTATTGTAGATACGTTTGGTAGATAGTATAATTGTGAATATAATTTCTGCACTCTGAAGGCCCAGATCTGCTGTTGACGGCCACAGACGTCATATCTGCGCAACTGAGGGGCGCATAAGCGACATTCGAAGAAAGTGCCAAAGTAGGAAGGAGGCTCAACAATGTCGATATCTATCTAACCTCAAATCTCTTCCAAAAATAATCCTCGCCGTACTGTGTACAAGTACCATGTACCAATCCTCACCTCTCAGACCACCTCAACAGCTCCACTCATCAAGACCAAGCCAAGCCATCGAATCCACATCCGTCGTATCTATTATCCAAAATGGATGCACCATGTACCTGACTAGCACCGCATCGAGCAAGAAGACATGCATCTGATCATCTGTAAATACACTTAATTTAAGGTAAACAAGCTTAACGCTCCGCGGCAAGGCCACTGCTGGATATAAACGAGATTTCTTGGGTGGGTGTCGAAGAGCCTTCTTGATTTACCTGCCCAGCACGTGGATTAGGCCTTCGTATATGTGCGTTTGGGTACATGTGTAGTTGGCTTGTGCATACCTGGATATTTAGGGGAGGGCTGATGAATTGCTACTTCTGTATCTACTTTCCGGATACATTATATACATGCATGCGTACGTACATATATAGTGCAGTGTGGAAATACAGTTACTTACTTCCTCCGTGAAGCATTCTCTTCCCTGCTACTCGGAGCCCGCCGGACTGTCCGTCAATTTACTTTCCTCCTTCTGTCGACATCAACTTCACAAGCGAGTCTAAAATCTGAGTTTCATCGAGGTGGCGAATAGCATGATCGACGCTCGAGGTAGCTTGTACGATGAGATTTCCGTGCTTTGTTTTTACTGTGGTCTGATGTTGATGTTGATGCTGGACTATTAGGACGCTATTCTGGAGATCCGTGAGTGTATCTCCTATCCTTGTATGAGGTCTTGGCGTTTAGATCTAAGCGACTGCCGTGTTTTTGTTAGATTGGATTTGACTGGATTGGATTGGGGATTTTGGATCTATGGATTGGAGTGAGGTATAATACATGCGCGCATGTGGAAGTCCATCGGCTATGTATGTGCATGAAGAGGAGTTACATCGTGAGAGCACGCTGTTGAGGATGAGAATGAGGAATCGGCTCCAGAAGATGAGGAAGTCATGGGTTCCGGTGAGAAATAGGGGATTGAATGTGACCGGGCCCTGTATGAAGGATGAAGAAGGAAAAGAGACCACTGTACATTTGTTTAAGTGGCATTATGAGTGAGATCCAATATGTACCTTACCTCACAATAGTGGATAAGATAGAAAGTGAGGCCGAAACAAATCATCGGGAGGCAATTCTGCTCCGAGGGTGGGGCAAGAAGCTAGCAGCGATTTCACAGTGCCGCCGAAGCGGAAGTCAAATTCAGAGCCCCTCGACCTTGTCGACGAGATGGAAGTCAGATATATTCTATCAATGCCACTGAGATCTACACGTGTTTCACGGGGAATAAGAGCCGTATTTTTGCGGATGTGCGTATCGTACTCACTTCGTCAGATAAGGCTCGGTCCGGGAAGTTTGCGATTCTAGCTTTGGGGGGTAGATTGGAATGTAGAGCTTTGTTGAGCTTGTATGGACGACTGTGACATGTTGATATTGTGTTGGATGCGCTTTTCTACACAGTTGAATGAAGATGTCAGGCGAATTCCCATGATGAGGATTATTTAGGGGTTATGCTTAAATGCACGTGGTATATGTAAATAGAATGTACATGTCGGAGTTAAGGTGGGAAACAAGGTAGAAGATTATGTACCTACATACCTGCCCAGGTAATCATTTATCATACTACGCATACCATGATCTTATCAAGCTCATTCGTGTACTCTCGAATAGACATGTGGGTATAATCCGAAACGAGTGGTCTTCAGGATAAATAGACATTTAGGCTCGGGAATGCTTCCGGGGAATCATGAACTGTACATGGAATGTGGTACAGTTGCATTACACAGTACATTGTTGATGAGATGACTTTTGAGTGATATCAAGGTCAAGGCCATGGTCATGGTCATGGTCATGGTCATGGTCATGGTCATGGACGAGGACGAGGGCGAGGATATTGACGTCTTGGCAATTGTTGAATTGCGTACACTTGTTGTTCATCCATATACAACAGGTAGGATGTTTTACTTATGAATTGCGTATCTGAATTGCTGGATTTGATTTGTGCAACTATTTTCAAACAATCCAATGCATTGCGCATGTACTCCTTATGCACATATGTACATACATACATACATACATACATATCATATGCATAGATACACACATGGTATTCAGGGGCAAATTCGGACTGAACTCCACCTACGTAGTACGTACAAGTGTATACACATGGTGTACATGGTGTACTTGTTGTAAATGTGTGTACATGACTGAGACGGTATGTCGAGTCCAACCGATACATCCTTCCATGGTCGCAGTCTCCCTTTTATCTACACCAGATACTCCATATCGATGTACCACTTACATACGTGTACAATGGCGAGTCCAACAGACAATCCTCCATCCTTTTGTCCCCGGCTCAATACGACGCTCCATCAATCTCCACTTTCCAAATTCCCATCCAAATACCCATTAGCGCCTGGAGGGTCGATATCGATATACATAATCTCAATCGATAAATGCAAGGTACGACTACTTACTCCATAATCGCCCAACCAATAATATCCAAAGCGGTTCTTCACCATCCTCCAAACCCTTCAAAAATGTCATGACCGAAAGATACCTCTCCTCGTTACCTGTCATCAACAGGGCACGGCCACATAAGCTACGGATGACAGATGACGGGTGGGCGTGAGGGTGAAGGTGAAGGGTGATGGCTGAGTCCTCGTTCAGCCATCGGAATATCCAACGTCCCCTGGCCCCGGCAGCGCGCCAAGCCCTACTACCAGGTACTACTTACGTCTTTGCTCTCACATCCTGGACGACCAGCACTGCAAATTGGCGATCCTTATCTTCGAATCCACTTGCGCCCCAGCATTTCAACCGCCCAGCGCAAAACAAAGTCTAGTTCTCCCTCGTATATGAGTACAAAGTATGTATGTACTCTTTAGACGAACCATGTCCTTCCCTGCACATTTGCTGCCCATGCGGCTTATTCTTGGAGTGTCGTATGTGCCGCTTTCAAACTCATTTTTACGCACCAAAAAAGAAACCGGAGCAGATTCAGTCGAAGGACTAAAACATTTCAGAGCACGCAAAGACCCATTAAATTGCCTCAACCGCTGGGCCCATTGGATGCATGTGGGTCTAGAAGCTACCTCTGACGGGAAATAGAGTTGCATCGCACCGATACGCTCGATGGAGAGGTCCTGGATGATGCTGGGAGATACTGGACTGCACTGATCCAAAGACTTGCCTTGTAGCCGGTCGGAAGATATTTACGATAACTGTCCACGGTTGATGTCTCCCAACTACGTAGTAGTGAGATGTATTTCCTGTGTGTAGGGACGTACTACTGTGTACACCTAAGTATAACACGAGCACAGCACATGGTCTATCAACTAACGCAGAGGCCGGGAAAGACAGTCCGCCTGAGCTGAGACCATACGGTAAGTACATCTCACCTTATATACTCATATCGCCATGCGAGGTACAGCTCTCATTTCTTCCCTCTCAATCCACTCCTTCTTTTCTCATTCCTATGGTCTGACGCTCTTTTCTCCTCTCGATCTGTCGTTACTGTCTGTCTTCCATTCACAATGCGCTCCTCGATCCAATGGTCGTTGGCCTTCTCCACCGCCGTCTTGGCGGCCAGACCTTTTCTAAATGAACCAGATACTGGTCTTCAGACCTTCTTGGGGAATTCTACCCCATCTGAGGCTTCTGGTGTTCTGATTGATCTCGACGATATTGTTACCATTCCGGATTTCGACTTCGCTGCTAGATCGTATCTGCCCAGTAAGAACTACTCGTACTACAGGACTGGAGCGGCTGGAGAGTATAGTAAGTTATTTTTTCATAACCTTATGCTGTGATCGTCCTGCATAACTATTCTTGTGATCACCACATCGCATTATGTCTTGTCATGCTGTGTAATGTATCACAGATACATATATATTTTATATTCGTTCATCTTCATGTGCCTATGCTTACTCTACCCTCACAGCATACCGTGAGAACCTCGAGACCTTCAATAAGGTCAAGCTACGCCCCCGAGTTCTTCGAGATATTACCAATGTCCTGAACACATTGAAGTATGCCGCATTATCCTACACAAAGACCTAATGACTAATGATTGTAGCACCACAATTCTGGGGTACAACTTCACTGCCCCCTTCTTCATCTCCCCGGCAGCAAAGGCAGGTTATGGCAATGAAGCGGCCGAAGTAGGTCTAGTTCAGGGTGCCAACACCGGCGGAATCCTCTACATTGTATGTATACGACCAACACCAATCTATTTTAAACCTACCAAAGTGCAAGAACACTAACACCTACAGCCGTCCCTCTTCGCATCCCTCTCCATCTCCGAGATCGCCGCTGCAAAAGCAGATGGCCAGGTGACGTTCCAGCAGGTAAGCTACTCCTCCCAAGCCCCACCCAATTCGCTCAGAACAAAAGATTGACTTCGCCAGCTCTACGTCCGCGGCGACAAAGCCAGCATCCAAAAGCATATCGACGAAGCCGAAGAAGCCGGTAGCAAAGCCATCGTTTGGTCAGTCGATAACGCATGGGACTCAGCCCGAGCCCGCCGCGAGCGCTGGAATCCCACTGCCGCTGACTGGGACTACCCAGCGCACACGTGGGACCTGTACGAGGAGATCAAGAACATGACGAATCTGCCGGTTATCCCGAAGGGCATCCAGACTGTCGAGGATGCATTGCTGGCTGTTCAGCATGGCGCACCGGCGATTTATGTTTCGAATCATGGTGGACGTCAACTCGATACCGTGCAGAGTACCATGGAGGTCATCCTTGAGATCTACGAGAATGCGCCGCAGGTCTTTAACCAGACTGAGGTGCTTGCTGATTGTGGGGTTAGATACGGTACTGATGTGTTGAAGTTGTTGGCTATGGGTGTCAAGGCTGTGGGCCTGGGAAGACCTTTCATGTACTCCAATATCTATGGTGCTGATGGTGTTGCGAAGCTTGTGGAGCTTATGAAGGACGAGATCATTGCTGATGCTGGCAACCTTGGTATCGCGGATTTGGCTGATATCACGCCTGCTTCGTTGAATCTGAAGTGGTTGTTGCCTTATATCTATCAGATGGGTTCTTAGGTTGATTGGCGGTGTTGTGGGATTTATCATGGCTTGTATGGGATATGTGAGGATTGATGGATATATGAGAATGAGGATTATCTACTTTGTGTAATGTGTTTTTAGATATAGACCGAAGGTGGATTTAGTTTTGAGCGGATTATTTGTCATGTAACTTTTATTCATGTTCCTTTACTACAACCCCATACTTCCATCACATCAATGTACGTCTTCAATGCCAAGAGAACCAAGCTAGAGCCTCAACCCCCCGACCCCGCCAGATCTCAACTAGATGATCAATCGACGCCGTCCCTTCTCCTCACATCCCCACCTCGCGATCGCCATCCATCGTGGCACGTGCAGCATCACTAAATCGCAAAGCAGACATGATCCGCCTTCAATCTGCGATCTACGATCTACACATCTACCCAAGTGGTCTGTCCAGCAGAAGTTGCGAGTCGAGCTATAAGCGCACGTCGTTCAGCCTTTCGCTAACTGCAGATCTCCCTTGCTTCGCGTACCTCACATAAGTGAATTGCTTGTCTATGCCGTACATACTGCACGAGGTGCCAACAGATAAGGCTTGACGGTGCATGCAGTAGCTGAGATATTGTTTACATGATACGTTGACTTTGTATCTCGTTGGTTTACACATTCGGTCATCGCAAGACGTACGTACGCAGGTATATGTACAGTGCCTGAAATAAATCTGCGCAGTTTTTTCTTTTTTCTTTCTCTCGTGTTTCACGCTAAAAAGAGGAAATAAGGTTTTGTAGGTGATTGTTTTCTTTTGCCTCTTTGTGTTTCGGATGTTACTTGCTGCAGGGAACGAACTCTATTGCCTACCTGACTTCTCACCACTCAATTGACGACCCAATCAACTGGTCCTTGCCCTGCTGTTCCGGCTGCTATTTTTACTACCATTTCTATCATCATCTCGAGACGGCCTCACTCCAATCGTCGCCCACCATCCACTAGACTTCATCACACTCCCTGCACTGATGCGTTGATGCCCTTTTCCCCATCTCACCTTCAGAATCCGGCCATACGTTCTCATTCCATGTCGTCGGGAACGACTTATACATCTCACTGTCCCTAATTGGCTCATCTAGATCTATGAGACCCATTTCTCCTTTCTCCCCCGTCATCCTTTTGGCGCCCCAAAGCATAATGAGGGGAATGGTCTCTTCGATCTTGAGTCTAGCACCACGCTCAGTAAGAGCCTTAGCACTAGCCCATGACCCGCTTCGAATTGCCTTTTGCAAGGCACTGATGCCATCGACATCCTCGAGGTTTACGCAGGCATCGCTCTCGAGTAGTTTTGCAATGATGCCTTCTTGTTTTTCACCAATCACGGCAAAATGTAAGGGCGTTCGACCGAGAATATCGCGGAGGTTAGTTTTGGCACCTTGTTCGAGGAGGAAAATAGCCGGTTGGCTTACTACGCCTCTGCTCTTGTTGCATGCTATATGTAGAGGGGTAAAGCCTGCATCATCTTGGACATTCAGTCTAGTCGAAAAGTCGGCATGGTGACCAGCGATTAATTTTAGCATCGAATCATTATTCCGATACTTAGCAGCTAGGTGCAAGATTGTTCTTCCTGCATTGTCCTTTCTGTCCATCACGTCAATGAGCGGAATCAACCTTCTTAGAAAATTTTTGGATTCGTTGTCTACTGCGGTGTGTAACATGGTCTGACCCTTTGTACTGAAGGTGTTCAGGTCGATTGCAGGACTATAAGTTACCGCACCGTCTGGTAGAACAATGGTCGTTAGTCTCGTTCGGAATTAGATATTTACCTAATACTTACAAGTTTCTTTTTCGTTAGATCTCTGATCCATCGAGTATTCTAAAAGGAGTTCGAACATCCCTAGCCTACCCTCTCTAACAGCTAGATGGATCGGGGTTAAGCCAACGCCATCTTTCATATTAAGCAGAGGCTTGACTTGAATTAAAAGCTTGACAGTTGAAAAATGGTTGGATAATATTGCCAAATGTAGACCAGTAGTATTGCCATACGACTGGCTGGGTAAGTTTGGATAATTGGCCAAGAGCCAATTTAGAAATGCTTGAAGCCCAAAAGCACCTGAAAATCTCGTTAGTAACAGATGGTATAGGGTCCCAATGAAGCTCTTACTAGCTATCAGGTAGAACATTTGTTCGATCCTCATCAAATTAGAGAGGCTAAACATGTGCCTGTCCACGTATTGATAGATTGGCGGATCAGCTTGGGAGACCGGCACAGTTCTTCTTAACTGCAAACTTCCTTCACGGGCTCCACCTGCGAAAAGTACACTCTTAACCGCTTTGACCGCCATCGTCATGACAGTAGATGTCCAACCCCCAGTATACCATGCTGATCCATAACTTTCCGTAGTCCGTAATAAGTCATGGAACGAGAGTGTTGAGAAGTCTTCGCACCATTGCACGAGGTGGTTATACCAAGTGCTTTTAGCTGTCTCTGCGTGTGACCACGACAATTGACAATGCATTGGCCACTCTGACAATGCATAGTCCAGAAAACCGAAGCCTGTTACCGCGAATGCAATTGCGCTTTCAGTCTGCTGAGCAGGATTCTCAATTATATCAGAGATCAGAAGCTTGATGTATTTCAAAGTTGCCTCGGGTGGTGTAAAAAATGGCCGTAAGACGGAAAAGAGGTCTCCAATCGCTTTTACACAGCAGAATGCCAAAAGTTCATGTATTTCCGAATTGTCGTACTCGTCCGACTTTTGCTCTCGAATGAACTCGACGATGGAAATATGCCCGAACTCGAATGTGTCTGTTGCAGTATTCAAGACTACCACATGGCAGCAAGCTGAAAGTATATCTTCATAGGTGGGCTGCGAGGTATAGTCCTTCAAGCCCGGCTGAACTGCTTTCACTATCTCATGAGACTTCAAGCGGCCTTTCGAACCAATAATCCAACTGATCGTGCGTCGTGCGAGCTGTTTTCGGTACAGGCGTTGTTTATCAATAAGATTGAACAGACCTTTATAAAGGTCGAGGAGGGTTTCCGGAAGCTCATCTAAGGCCTGTTTTACTAACTCTGGATCATCTTCTGCACAAATCCATCGTATAGCCATTTCCACATAACGAAACCTGAATAATAAGTATTAAAATGGCTGTAATTGCTTCATAGAATGAAACAAGATGGCTTTATAAGAGACTCACATTCCGTATGCTCTGCCAACCAATTTCTCCTTAATCTGCGACTTCACTTGTTTGTCAAGTCTTGAATTGCCTGCCATCCGGCTTTCGACTTCTAGATCAATGTATTCCTTCATATCAAGCCTCGTATGATCTTCTGTAATCTCAATAGACGGTACTAAGTTCAGGAAACCGGCAATGCGAGATTCATATCTGCTGGAAACCAATATCTTCAGAACACCAAGACTGTTTTTGGACAAGTATATTAGTGATTGGCGCAAATAGTGGAAGTCTTCAACTGAAACTTCATCCAAACCATCCAGAATAATGGTAGTCTGCCGCCCGTTGTTGAAACTGACCATTTTCAATATCAGTTGGACTATATTGTTGTAGGTGATGTCTGAGCGGTCACGTTCCTTCTTCCAATACTTCAACGCAGAAGCTCCTTCTTCCGTCATAGCAAGCTGTTGAAGCAGGTTTCCCAGAATATCTAACGGCTGGTCTCGAGGTGCAGATGATCCGGAACAATAATAGTAAGCTAGAGATCCCTTGTATGAAGACCGATACAGCCCACGAACGTGGTTTATAATTGTGGAGGTCAGTACCGTTTTGCCTCGACCAAGTCCGCTGTAAATCCAAAGTCCGCAGGAAACTGGACTTTCAATCCAGTCGCGAAACTTCAGATCTCGAAGAATCCATTTCCCAGAGTTTTCGTATGCTTTGTTCCGTACATCGGCATGAGCAACTGCCATTTCAGTTTTTGAGAACCAACTAAGAACCTCGTCGTACTTCATCTCTTCTTCGAATCTGACAGCCATTAGAAACGCTGTGTGTATTTTAGAATCGGTATATACCTCGCAATATTCTTTACTCTCCAATCTAAATCATACAAGTTGTACAATATCTTTGCTTGCGAATCAGATATGCGCCGAAACTTTTCTGTGTCCCAATCCTTCTCCACCCGTAAAAGCTTCACATGTCAGTATCAACTTTTGATATGATCTACTTGATTGTGAGTTTTACCCATTCTTGTACCTGACGGTCTTTGTCGACAATCCTTGTGTAATTTGAGGATGTTGACCTCTCCCCGGGTGGAGCAATCGCGTTCACCGTTCGCTCTACCAGACATATTAGAACCTTTTTGTTTGTCCAATCATGAGTGTTGGCCTTACTAAGAATATGCTCTTGAAGATATACGTTCACATCGATAGCATACACAAGAATAGCATGGTACAGCTCGACAATACTTTCATCAAGAGCTTGGACAGCATCACTGTCACTCTCGCTCCCTGTCGCCCTGTATTGGTATTCAATGATAGCGTAACGTTTCAGAATGCTAGAAAGGAAATCGAGTTTCTCGAAGACAAAATCCTTCATTTTCAGGTCGTTGCTCCTGATCTGCAAGCCCAGAGACACAGTAGCCCAAGCAAGTGCACCAGCCTTGGTTGGATCAAATGCTAGCCCAGCCGAAATAAGATCTTTATACTTCAAGACTGAGTCGAGAATTTTCGTCAAAGTCTATCTACGTCAGCACATCCTTTGCATATCACTGGACAACAATTGACAAGTACTTCGTGTATTTTCGTTCTTTTTCCGTGTTTCTCCTTGGCATCACGCGCCATGGAGATGATCTTCTCTAGTCTCAGAGAAGCAGTATTATTCGAATCTTCAGCACTCTCGCCATTAACAGACTCACTCAAGCTATCTCTCTGGACAGGATCTAGCTTGTCTAATGCTAATTGCCACAAATCAGTCTTTTCGCCATTGGCAATGGCTGTGGTAGCATTCGGTTCTGGATTGGCAGGAACATTAACGATAGAAGCACTCAGAGATGACGAGGATTCCAATGGCTGTTGGCTTTGCAGCATAGATTGATCTCTAGGGTTTACCTGAGCATCTCGCTCATTCAGTTTGGCTTCGGGAAGATTCCCAGCCGTAGAAGAAGCACCATCATGATTCGACTCGGAATGTCCAGTAGAGGCCAAAGAAATGGGTGATTTCTCTTTTTGCCCACGATGCCGTAATGTTAATGCATTGAATAGTCGACGGGGCTCAGGCGGTGCATGGCCACTGGAGGCTGTTGAGCTTGCGGTTTGCTCAATACCTTTGACTCTGTCAATTTGAGGACTGGCCAGGCTCGACTCTCCGGTCTTGCTCGGCCACCCGAGTCTAGCTCGGATACTGCCGATAGCCTTCCCGGTCTTGCTGCGCCGAGACTCCATGAATTTACGGTAATTTGGGTTTACAACGGACTGGTCTCCAGGTTCGGCAAACTGTCTAGCATAATGTTGTATCGTAATGTCCCCCGTCTCAGGTCATTTGAAACACAGGC
The DNA here is from genome assembly GCA_024752435.1 of Allantophomopsis cytisporea. Lineage (NCBI taxonomy): Eukaryota > Fungi > Ascomycota > Leotiomycetes > Phacidiales > Phacidiaceae > Allantophomopsis > Allantophomopsis cytisporea. The sequence continues at coordinate 174,913 of CP103037.1, forward strand.
CACCACAGGCAGGGTTCAATTCCGGGTTACAGCATGGCTACCCTGATGCCGTCTCACCGCCGGGCAGAATTTTATATAATACAGGGATGTTTAGGAAGTTTCCATGTGACGTACAAATCACACCAGATCTCATCATTCCCTCGTTGAAATCCTACAAAGACTCGACATGATGGCGAATATAAATCCTTATACATAAGTAAAGTACTACAATCGGCCTGTGTTTTTATTATTCAATTTACTACTCAAACCCGTAACTTGATAGAGCTATGTACACATATACCATCCCCTTGTCTAGAAAAATGCTTATTATATAATATAATTGATCAAAAGTGTTTTCGTCTGGGCTCACTGTACGATGTTTTTACGTATTGAGCTAACAATATAGTAAAAGCTATATAAATATAAATCCTAGCTCCGAGTATTCATATAATAAGTTTTAAAGGATAGTTGCGTTGAAAAAACCATCAAGGAAAAACTACTTAAATTGGTGACTTCGATTATTTTGGGGGCCATAGAGAAACTTTCAACACCCCACTTTGAGTTCTCATAGGTAAGATCACAGCATGCCACCAGTGGGTCTTTGGCGTAAAAGCGGCAAAGCCAAGACTGATTGAAGAGTAGAGGGGGCGTTAACTCAATTTTTGTGATCCTCGAGCGCTAGCTCTCGTATTTTGGAATTTTTGATAAGACGAAGGCTTTGCCAAGTATCTTGATGACAAGCTCTGGCTGTATGACTTCGGGATCTCGTACAAAGGGTTTCAAGCAAATATATGCTCATGACTATTCTGGATGAGCGCGAGTTCGTACTCGAGTTTTCGAGTCTTGCTGAGATGATCGACTTTGATCGACTTAGCAGATTTTGGCGAGCAATGTTCTAGAATAGATTGTTGAGTGATTATTAGGGGTGTATATCAGCGGAACATTCAGGGAAGGGTAAATGAGGTATCCTTGATGGGAAGTTGAAAATGAGATAGCAAAGCTTGAATCTTGGGATGAGAGAACGAGGCTTTTTTTGGTAGATTCAGAGGCGAAACACAAAAAATCAAATCAAAAAGAAGGATGGAACAATGAACGGGCACTAGTCATATCCATAGAGTCTTCACGGTCCTTAATGGACAACTGCCAGATTTCTATCTCTTGTTGTTTTACTGATTATTCCAGGCTTTGAGTGTGGAAGTTGACAGTCGAAATAATACCGCAAACAAAGTGTGCATTATCAATGATAAAGAGATGCACGGACAGTTTGCAGTTTCTCATTGCGAATGATTTTGAAGTATTGATGATTTTTATTATCGCCATATCTATGACGGACGATACTGTCTATCTATAAACAAAGGAAATGTTCGTACCTCTTCTCATACTATCGTAAACATTGTCTTCCCTTCAAACAGAAACCCCGGAACAAAAGGATATCAATAACAAAAATGCAAGCACATCCACTTATAAAGCTATTCTCCCACACTCCAAGTCATCCTCTATTGACTAGAGCCACGATCCGATCTAGTTCTGAGAGTCTTGTCCGTCATGGAAAGCTCGCTAATACCAATCTCTTCATCAATTCTCTTCTTACTAACCACATTGCTTGGGTGGAAGACATTGAAGATAGCCATAGTCAAAAACATGAGCGTACCATCGAAGATGTAGATGAAGTATTCATGGCCGAGCAAGAAGCCATCACTGCCGGTGACGTACTCAGCAATACGGAAGATACTTCTGATCATGATCAAAGAGCTGGCAATGTAGAGCACAACCAAGTATCGTTGCCATGGTACATTCAAGCTCTGGCTGCGCGTGGTAGGGTACTTCGCGATGCGGGAGTGGAAAACGCTGGCGACGACAATGAAGAATCCAAAGAACAAGACTTGGATGCCCAAACCACCGGTGATGACGTGCTCGCCCAATTTTGCGTCAGATGGCTTCTTGGCCTTGGCTTGCATACCACCACCAGCGGACTGCGCAAGGAAGGAGAGCACGTCGCCGAAGACGAAGATCTTGGTGAGCCAGCGGCAGGCAATGAGGGAGTGTGATTCACCGTCGGTGAGAGCGATGATGCGACCGAGAATCATATAGATGGAGGCGGCGAAGAAAGCTGGTGCAAGGAGAAGCAAGAGAGACTGCATGATGTATGGACCGGTCGTCCAGTCTGGAGACTCCTTCGCGGAAAGGGCTCGGCCTACATAGCCTATTACTTCAACTGTGGAGTGTTAGTTCCTGTGGCTAAGGCATGGGGAAAAGTGTATAACTTACAAAGACCACCGATCACAAAGGGGATAAAGTACCACGTTCTGGTTCTCAAGAGTTGCACAATGTGTGCGACTGATGAAATGGCGAAGAGGACGATGAAGACCACTGCTGCGGCCAGGGAAGGGTTATAGTGGTAGAAGATGTACTTCTCGCCTGCGTTATCTGCCATTTTGATGGTATTTGGTGGTGAAGGCTTTATTTTGTGGAGAGATTGTCGGATTTACAGTTTAGTCTTGAGAACGGGGAAGATGAGATTGAGTTGATTGTTGATTTTGATGCAGACAAGGTTGATATAAGAATCTTTCGAGAAGAAGTGTATTGGAAGTTGATTGCAAGTCTCTCAGTGAATGGTATTGAGTGGACGTTGTGACTTTGGTTGTGGTAAAGGCAATCTTAGGCTGTTGAGCGAACTCCTTTGAATGTCTAAGTCAATGTTGTTGATGATAATGTTTAAATACGGCAATACACAAGTATATATAATTTTCATCAGACACATATATCGTTATCAAACAAGCTTGGCAGTATCAACAAAAGAAAAGTCAATTGCAGATCTATTCTACAAGTTCATACTCAGCCCTAGCTATTGAGATGCGCAGCTGGCATTGTCGCACGCTACAATGGTAAATATTTCTCGCATCCTCGCACTCGTTCTTCGTACCCGCACTACGTATCTCGCGATCGTATTCTCGCTCCACCAACGGCTTAGCAACTGGCGGTTAGAGTATGGTGCCAAGAAGAGAGATGGGCACGATTGACACCAATGAATATACACTAGAGGGGACGATCCAAGGGGTTGATCGGACATCCTTCCACCCATCAAGCAATTAAGTACAAACCTTAACGACGTGAACAGCAATCACCACCATCATCATGTTGGAATGAGAGCGATTGAAGTCTGTATGGACATCATGGACTTGATCTTCCGCATCTACATACTATTAGGTATTCTATGTGTTTAAAATCCATGTTCTTTCTCCATGGCTATCCCCGTCTGCATCTCCATCTGCATCTCCATCTCCATCTCCATCTTCATATCTAGGCAGAATTTAATTCTTACCCTGTTCCCCAACCAGCCTGCTTCATGGGCCCGGTGTCAGTCAAGGGTCTTTCTATTCATCAAAACAATCCCATTAGAAGGAAATTGGCTTCTATTCGTCGTTTTTCCCCATTGTGGATCGTGGCTCAGTTGAAAGAGCACTGATATTGACCCTGATCTGAAATGCAAATTCTTACAGGGCGCTGTTGATGACAAGTAGGGGATTTTAGTCGTTGACTAGAGCGCTGAAACTGTCCCTGTCATTATTATGTTTTGGTCGATAACTTGCCCGTACGAAGCACCAAGCGTTAGAAAATGGCTTGGATGCGGTCAAGGGTGATTTTGATGGCTGGTTGGCTTATCATCGCTCGTCGCATGGCGGTCGGTCGTACTTCGTTCGCATGCGCGTATCCGTCGCACCTCGTTCTAAAATGCCTTAGTCGTTACGATGTAACTGTTCGCCCACTCCCCACTTTATAACGTATTTACTATTGCCAACATAGTACTACTCTTTACACCAACCACTTTACTAACTACTGAATACCTTTAAAATCTTGCAGGTCGATTGGAGTATTGATATCTCAGAGTAAAAAGTGGCTTATGAACTTTAATCCGACTTTGAGTGAACACCATAAGGCTGGTTTGAGGTGTGTGTATTCGTCGACCTAGGTGTATCCATAATGTAAATATATGGGGTTGTGCATACTACGCAGATAGATATATCTGACATCTAGGCTGCCGTCTTCGTAAAGTCCTTTCTCGCATTCGCTCTCGCTTTTTATTGAGGATACCTGAGATAAGGTCCTACTTTGCAATGGCGAAAGATGATAGATCTGTCTGTGAGCTCGAAGGATCAACGTCTTTCAAAGAAGATCCTAAAATAAGGAACCCTACTCCGAATACCAGTGTGAGAAGAAAACCGATACCATCCTATACCAATGATAAAAGTTCACATACTACTTCCTCAGAGAATCGAGTTGAAGAAAATGTTCAACCACCGCCGCCGTACGAGAGACATGTGTCAGAAGTACATGAAGCTCTACTTGACCAAACTCACGCAGCACTTATTGAGTCAGCAAACGTACTAGGCAAGTGATATTGTTCAATTCAACTGCGTCCAACATCCAATCCATCACATACCGGACTCTAATAAACATCTGATCCTTCGGCTCCTAACATCAAACAGATGATGGGAGAATCGACATCGATCTCGATTCAAGACTCGGCCGAACACTAGCAAAGATCCTACCACACTCTCGATCTGAACAAGATGCAAGGACGGCGGACTCAGAACCACCAGAGTACCAACCAAATCAAAGTTGGAGCATATCCCTCAACATTGTTATCCAAGTAGTTGGAAGCAGAGGAGATGTGCAGCCATTTATAGCCTTGGGGAATGAGCTTCAGCGATGTGGGCATCGGGTACGTATAGCAACCCACAACGTCTTCGGAAAGTTTGTACGAGAAAATGGTCTCGAATTCTATCCCATTGGAGGCGATCCCGCTGAGCTCATGGCTGTAAGTCCAACCCAAAATCTATATCCTAGCATGAACGCTAACAGTATGAAGTACATGGTAAAAAATCCCGGCCTGATCCCCAGTATGAAGACTCTACGGGGTGGTGAGATTTCAAAGAAACGTACAATGGTGGCAGAAATGCTCAATGGGTGTTGGGAGTCATGCATTCTGCCCGACCACGTCAGTGGGAGACCTTTCGTCGCCGACGCTATAATTGCCAACCCTCCCAGTTTTGCTCATGTCCATTGTGCCCAGGCGCTGGGTGTGCCGTTGCATATCATGTTCACGATGCCATGGACTAGCACCAACGAATTTCCGCATCCACTTGCGAACTTAAGGGCGACGTCGGTTGATGTAAAGATGGCGAATTATTTATCCTATGGTGTTGTACAATGGATGACTTGGCAGGGGTGAGTTGCTACTGCTTTACTAGAGGAACAGCACTAATTATCTGCAGTCTGGCTGATATCATCAATGCGTGGAGAAAGACACTTGATTTGGAGCCCGTCCCTGGAACTGAAGGGGCATTGTTGGTGGAGTCTTTGAAGATACCGCATACCTACTGCTGGTCTCCAGCACTGGTGCCTAAGCCCTGCGACTGGCCATCTCATATCGGTTCGTGGAACCCCCTATCCTCTGTTCTAATATGCTGATCGTGAAAGATGTTTGTGGATTCTTTTTCAAGGACGATTCGGTATACACTCCTCCCCCAGAACTGCAAGAATTCCTGGATTCCGGTTCACAGCCGGTCTATATTGGTTTCGGAAGCATTGTGATAGATGATCCCGACAACCTTACAAATCTCATCTTGGAAGCTGTTCAGGTTGCGGGAGTACGAGTGATTATGTCCAGAGGATGGAGCAACTTAGGCGCAAACTTGACTTCCAATCCGCCAGATGTGTTTTTCTTGGGTGATTGTCCACATGGTAAGTCTAAAGAGCTACAATTATAGAAACTTACTGACAAGTAAGAATGGTTATTTCCAAGGGTAGCAGCGGTAGTCCACCATGGAGGAGCTGGCACAACGGCATGTGGGCTGAAGTTCGGACGCCCGACCACCATTGTGCCTTTCTTTGGAGAGTATGTCTCGATATCCATTTCCAGTGAATTAAAAATTGACGTTGTCGCAGCCAGCCATTCTGGGGGGAAATGATAGCCACCGCAGGTGTAGGACCACACCCAATCGCATACAAACTTCTTACAAGTCATAATCTCGCCGGAGCCATAAATTTCTGTCTCTCGCCATCCGTCTTAAGTGCGGCGCAGGAGATATCACAGCGACTTGCCATCGAAAAAGGAGTGAAGACAGCCGTGAATGCCTTCCACAAGAATCTGCCTCTAGAAAGAATGCCCTGCGATGTACTCCCCAATCTTCCCGCAGTTTGGAGGTACTCGAAGGGAAAAGTAGATTGCAAGCTCTCTAGCGTTGCTGCTGAGGTCTTGATCAATTACCGCAAAATAGACAGGAAAGATCTGAAGATGTAGGTACATCAGCTTCCTGGACAGACAATCCTCATAGGATGGATGGAATTTTGCGAACAAGAGCTAATTTAACATGAAAAGTCATCAAACGAAATCCATCACAATTGAACCCCGTCGATGGGACCCCGTAACAGGCGGCGCAGCCTCAATGCTCGAGACCTCATCAGACTTATTCTTCTCCACAACCGGTGTCCTCACTAAGCCCTTCGAAGTATACATGGCCTCACGCAGTACGACAGATTCGAGCACCACTACAGTTGCCAATATGGCGGTGGCATCGCTGAGATCCGTCAACAAATTCAATACCACGGTATTCAAGGGCCTCATGGTAGATATGCCGCTTGCAGTCACAGACGGGCTGCGCCAGGTTCCACGCATGTACGGCGATAACGTCGTCGAGCGAGAGCCAGTGCGCGGCTGGAAATCCGGGGCGAAAGTGGCCGGGTCCAGTTTCGTGCATGGAATGAGTGATGGCTTTTCAGATCTGTTCATCAAGCCTGTTGAGGATGCGAAGACGGGCGGTGCGATGGGATTCGCGAAGGGCATCGCCAAGGGGTCGATTGGATTGCCGGTTAAGATGGCGAGTGCTGCTGTGGGACTTGTGGCGTATCCTGGTGAGGGGATTGTGAGGAGTTTGCATACTATTACGCATTCTGGGACTAGGAAGGGAATAATGGGGGCTAGGTGTGCGTTGGGGATGGATGATAGGAAGAGAGTGGGTAAGGAGGTTGGGGAGAGGGTTTTGAAGGCGTTTGATGCGTTGAGGAGTTAGTTGGTGGGTAATTTCATGGTATGGTAAGTAATGTTTAGCACTCTTTTGAATTAAGAATGTGTGCTCACTATGCATCTATAATAGTTATACAAACAGAAGCGAAGCGTATTTTAATCACTCAAAAAAGGATCGTAATTATAACAAGAGTCTATTTCAGCAATAGGGAATTATGCTTTTTTTTTTTTTCATTCTAGCAAATAGCTATTAATACTTCAAGCTTCAAGTACAAGTCGATTGAAAAAGTTATATTTTTTATAAAGTGATAAGATGCCCAATTACATCGCATTATCATAAGAATTGTAATAAATCTTTTGTATACAATAAAGTCTTTACTAAGCTATCCATCAAATCCTAAATAAGTTCGCATTTTTGCAAAAATTCTGAAACAAGGGGAGACTCACGCGAAAATTTAATCAGAAAAAGCTGTCGTCAACGGGAAGAATCTCCAACCATTTGCTTTGTCCATAGCATCCTTCAGCATCTCCTGAGCTCCTGAGAATATCTCTGTGTAAGCCTCTGGCTCAACTGACTGACGACATGCCTCCAAATATTTGTCGATGTTGGCCAGAGGCGTGGAATCCCGAAGATCCTCAGCATGTGGATCCGCTCTATTTTGAAAAAGGGATGTAGAACCGCTAGAGAAGGATTGAGTATGTAATAATTCTTATCAACTAAGCAGTGAAGAGGCCTTCCTCGATACTATACAATACAACATTGATGCAGCTCGTTGATATTATCGCCTCGCTCAAGCGCGGACTTCATTATACCAACGCGAACTGTGTCTTTACGCGCCTGCTTTTCCACTGTCTGCAGCAAGTGATAAGACCGCGGTAGATGGTCATTACGTATTTCATATATCCTCTGGATTGCTGCCGCACTTAGATCCTGCTTCATGAATTTCTTCTTTTAGGCTTTTTATTCCCTTAGGAGAAGACTCAAACGATATCGTTACCCATTAAAATAAAGCCTAGAGATGAGGATTGTATTATATAGATATATATTTACAATTAATCGTAAGAAAACATATTATTATTATCGGGTACAACTTCTGCACGTTCTTTTAGCAATCCATGGTATAGTAGTAGACCAACGCTAGCTGCTAAAAAGTGAGGGTTTATGTTGTTTGCAAGTAGCTATTTCTATAGCTTGGGATTGTAGTAAACAGCAGCAAACGAAGACTCTATGTTGGATATCGTCTTCTACCAGAACCTCCTCTTTATACAGTTTATAAAGTTATAAACGCCTAAGTTTCGAAAGAACAGAGAGGAGAGATTGTTTATATACCTTCTTAGTATTATCCTAGAATGCTTGGGATGGGAAATGTCATAGAACTCCTGAAGGAGAGAAAAGGCTCTCTCACTTTGTCTACCCAGTTGTACAGCTGGTAAGGAAAGAACGTTAGTTGGATCCTGTATTCTTACATCCTTATAGTTACAGTAGAAATAGGCTACAGCTCTGATTTCGCAGCTCTCTTTCATTGTCTCTTCAATAACGCAGGCTGCAAGAACCGTTTTGCCAGAACCGGGGATACCTGAAACCTACAATTTAGAATTTGTAGTATGCAGCTACGTCTTGAATGTCTCGCCTTCTGTTAGCTATAGACCTGTAAGTGAGTGATGTAGCTTCAAGCCTGCACGATGATTTGTCGATGGATCCTCAGTTCCAAAGAAAGCCAAAACTTCCTCCTGTTTCTTAGTCAGAGCAATATGCATTTCTATTGCCCATCGCCTCTCCTGGTCCTTCTTCAGCGCTTCGATGTTACTAGCTATCTTGTCTTGACGTAATAAAGCTTGGAGAACAGTGACCAAGCTATCTCCAGTTAAAGCAACATTGATTACTGCTCTATAACGTTTAAGTTCGGAAAGCAGCCCCTTTATTTCAGATCTAGTAAAAGGCCATTTTAGTCTCCGCATTGCCGTGTCAAAAGGGGAGCTGCGAGAGCTTCCGATATCATGGGAGTCGAGTTTCTTTCTCATCCTTAATAAAGTATCACGGCAAGAGTTGATGTGATGAAGACGGAAGTTTGATTCAGACACATTTTGTTCGAGCTCCCGTAAGACAACTTTTAAACCTTGGAACAAGCCCGAGAGAACTCTGACTTCACTCGGATTTTTCGATCTCCTTCGGGGCATCCTTCACAGCTCTGGTATATCGATATATCCGAGTGAAGATGGTAATCCGTAATCGCCACCAGACCCGCAATACTACTAGCTACAGAAAGAGGATCCGCCATGTTGTAGTGCTACTTTTTATTTTCCGAAGCTGGAATGAAGATAGCTGACCAAGATTACTCTCAGCCTTGTGACCTTGTGCGATGGATAAGTTTCGTTAGACTACCTTAGGTATCTAGCTGGGGACAAGAAGCAAAAAGGGATAGATATGCAAGAACCTCTGATGGACGCAGTGTAGATATATGATGTCGCAAATGTTCGATCATCAACTTCTGTGAAAGAGACTGGGTGACGTTGTAAAGGTGAGGCTGTTATGCGTGCAGACTTAGAACAGAGTTTCAGCAGCTGCGCCACCCAGAGTTACATCGCGATACCGACTCTCCAATACGAGAAATGCGCGATGAAAGAAAACGAGGCTCGGCCAAGCTTCCTTGACTCTCTCACCTTGGATATTGATGGGAATTGGACAATATCAAAGACGCCTTGCCAGAAAGCCACGGCTGCACAATTTTACGCGTGTCAGCTCCTCACAGTTTTGTGTATATAAATGTATCATACACTGCCCACCATATATCGACTCCATCGCCTTCACATTAACGTATACTGTTCGTCGCATCAATTACCATAACATAATAGGCACGATAGAACTAAGAACAAGGGTTTTTCCAGGATCAGGTACGCAGTGTTCTCAAGTTGGGTAGCTGTGGTTATAGAGAAAGGCTGTCAGGAGCGTAAGGAACTAATTCTATTAGACGAGGATGATCATCTACAACGTTCGCTACTCCGGATGTATGAACCGTACCTTGAGAACACTGCATTCGCCTCGTATTGCTAGGGTATGATTTCGGTTTGAAGGAGATCTTCATGGTACTGGGGCCGGCTATACCCCATGTCGAGTGGATCCGGTGGGGAAGACAACCATGAAGTTAAATCCCGATCTGTAGGGTAAGATGTGGAGTTCGGGAATGCTTATCATCGGGCGGCTAAGTGTATCTTAAAGCCTGTGTTTCCCTGCCTTGTTCTACTCTTAACTCATTTCGTACTGCAGTATGATACTGTGGAATGCTTGAAATATATAGAACTAAATAAATGGTACAGGGTTTCTTCTTCATTATTTATCATGATTGACGTACGATAGATCTCTCATGACTTCAACAACTCGCTTTGAATCAGAAATCGAGCATTAGATGATCCGACCATTACCCTCCCCTTCTGGCTTTACTGTCACCACAGAATCTTATCCGGTCGATCACTTCCACGCAAGCATCTCGCACTGCAGCGCTACAAACCAGGCGTCCTCCGTCTCAGCCCACTTCTCTACAGCGATCAGAGTCTGCTGGATCTCTTCCTCGGTAATACCAGCATCCAGCCAGCTCTGCCGAAAGGGATCTCCTTCCTTCAACTGGCCAGTGGCGCGCCAGACCAACCGCTTCCGGGCTTCTGGCCCTGAAAAAACTTTAGTCCCAGCCCCGATGCGGACCTTCCCGCCGTCGGCGTCAAACCCAGCCTTACGGAACAGCGCCGGCATCCTCGTCCCAGTGGGGTCTGGTTCATGCTTGCCCCCGTGGAAAGCCCGCCGCGCATTTCCCGACCACAGTCGGTCGAGGTCCATGCTCTGCGGGTAGAAATGCGAGTCCGCCCCGTCGCGCGTTGCCACTATGCCGCCCGGCTTTAGAAGCCGTCGCATCTCGGCCAGTGCCCGCAGTGGTAAGTCTGGCGGCGGCAGATGCCCGAAGAGCTGAGAGCAGTAGATAATGTCGAACGTACTGTCGGCATAAGAGAGTCCTTCTAGAATGTTGCCTTCGTTGAATACGACGGAGCCTGGCCCATGGGTAGGGATATTCGCCTCAGTTGCTAGTGTCTTGGCCTTCTGCAAGACGTCCGTGGAGATATCGATGCCAACTATCGTGCCTTCACTCGCGTATTTAGCTAAGCTCGTTGTGATGGTACCTGGCCCGCAGCCGACATCGAGAATATGGTCTGTCTTCTTGATGTGTGGCAAGAGGAAGGCGGCATCAGTCTCAGCTGTGCGCGCTAGATGAGTTGCGATGGTGTAGTTGGAATAACCCTGTGTGTAAGTGCTCGGTTGTCTTTGTTGCGCCATGTTTGCTATCTCTCGTGTGAAGAGGCCAATATTATCCCAAGTGCAATCCACGGTATTTATCTACATCAGCATCAAGCGGCCTTCTAAAACTACAACGATGTTTGGCTGGTGATAAGGTCTCTCAAATCCACCGTTAAGTCCGTTCCATACAGATATCTCGGCTAGATGCACCCATGGTTACTTTGCCTTATAGCTTATTCCTAGATGTGCCTCTGATCTGAGGCCAATTTGCATTTCCTACCTTATGCTAAGGTACACCGTAGTACCTAGGTAACTTATGTATCAACATTAATATCGCATGCCTACAATCAGCATTTAGGGTCCGGAGTGCTAACTGACAGAGCAAACCAAAAAAGGAGTATAGAGCTTCGAATTACTCCGAAATTGTAGCATGATATCCAGTATGGCTCGTTGTCTTTGAATTGATCCTGAGCATAGTGACTGTACGCAAGTTTCGACCCTCATATACAAGTAGGCGGAATACAAATCAAATAACACTATTTATTCAGATGTTTAATGGCTCTTCGATTTGAGAGATCGATGGTGGCGCTATATCAACACCAAGTGAAAGGTAATGTCATAAACTGACACTCCTAGTGTCGACAAAAAATTGACCTGGTTCAATGGATTATTCCTGCATACGCATCGAAAAGACGATACAAAGCTGATTATATCACAACGCCGCAATTCAGTCTATCCAGTACAGCTATGTTGACACTGAATAAAGGAGTTGACATAATCCTCGGATATCCCGATGCGTTCACTTGGAGTTGGTAGACAAAAAGTGGTAAGTAAATTGTGTTAATTACCGACGACGCATATCTTGGTCTAACAGGTCTCATGGTTAGAATCGGCTTAAATTAGCGTGCTATATGGACACAGTCATAATATGTGATTCGATGGCAGTAGTTACAGATTGCAATGAATACGGAGATACTGTATGTTAGTGGCTCGTGCAAGGCCGTGCCTAAACGTCCATCCAACTGTAATCATTGAAGAGATGTCATATCTGTGTTGCTGAATATATAGTTTCTCTCACAAAGTAACTCATCTAGCAATCAACATTGATAAGGTTTCAGTTTTATGTTTCATGAAAATATTACAACGATGATCATATACACATCAGATAGCAGAACGTCGAAATGACTTCAGAGAACTGCAGGAAGTAAACTCCTTCTACCATGCTCACTTTCACGCACCTCTCTCCCAAGCTTTGACTGCTATTCTGATTATCTCATGCGTTATACTTTCCACTACATTCGCTCTTGAGAGGGTCGTTATCAATGCTCACAGTCTTGATAACGATATCTCCTCAAGTGATGATAGCTCAATATCCTCTAGATCCTGCCTGTCTCTTCTGACTGTAGCTGAGTAAACCTTATGTTGATCATCATTCTTTTGATGAAAATTGACATGATGAGCCGGTAGAGACAAGGATCTGCCAAGTTCTAGATCCTCCCCTTCACCCCTTACTAGATTGTCTTTACATTCGAGTGCGCGTAGGCCGTCGTTATTCCTACCGCGAGTTGAGCCATGGCGATCTGAGATGCATGAGGTGACGCCAATTACGAGTGAATTCCATCGCTTTGGCTTGTATCTGTCGAGGAATGCAGGTAGAGTGAGAAGGCAAACGCAGATGAGACCGATATCAACCTCTAGAACTCTGCAAGGTATGTGGTATATTAGAATTGTACTAGAATAAGAATAGAGAGGCATGGAGTAAGAACTTGTCAAGAAGAATTACTTACGCCCATATACTAAGGCGAATATAGTTCCAAGTAGCATCAAAGCTATCGACCAGTTCGAATGTAAAGGCCAAGCGAACAACACTCGCAATACAAGCACTGAGAATAAGTCAGACTTAATATTCAAGCGTGTTGGATCAGGGGGCATAACTCACAACAACCCAACACTAAACGTAGATACAACCCTAATCTTGCGGCCTGTGCTCATATTCATGTTCCACACACGCCGAATAGGCAGCACGAAGATAAATAAGTCGCTGAGAAAGCCCCAAATGCCCGTTGCATATGGCAGTGGCTTATTAGGACCAGAAAGATTGCAAGTGCCATTGATAGCATGATTGAAGAATTTTTGGATAGGATCACACGAAAACATAGTGCGGAAGAAAACAACGATGTAGAAGACGAAGTTGGCAATAATAGCGCCAAAGATGCACAGCCGCATTGGCTTAGAGGATTCGAAAATCTGGTAAAAACAGAGAAGAAATGATAGCTTGACGCATAGGACCGCAAGAAAATATATAAGCTCGGTTATGTATAGAAGCTATCAAGTGAAGTCAATACGGAGAACGGAGATCGATCTTTTAGGAAGAAATCGTTACCTTCAAGCCCGGCATGGCCCATTCTGGTGGTATATCCCATATGTGACGTCCAATACCATAATCTTCCGCTATATTTCATAAGAATATTAGAACGAAGTTGTGATACGCCAGGGATATTTTGAGGAGAAACATACATGCGATCAATACACCAGAGAAGGCAGACGCAGTTGCCTATCGAAATGCCTTAAGTACTCATATCCTCGAAGTTGAACAGTTAAAGATCCTCACCCAGGCAAATACAGTCATATCTGATAAAACGTCAGCTTGAGCGCAATGATATTTTTCCACGTAAGGGAGGCGAATTATTACAATCATCAATGCCAACACCCTTTAGGATGAATAGTCTTGTATAGATCCTTATAGCCACAGCGCTAGTTGTAAGACTCAACAAGATAGAATGGAGAATAACAGTTTGTTTTCTGTAATCCGGCGGATCTACATAGTTGGGAACAACCCCAGAAGGGGCTGCCGACATCGTGAAAGTCGTTTTAAGTTGGCGAGTGATATGATTTCAATAATGGAATTCGGTAGATGGACATCTAAGGTGTCATTGGCACTAAGGCAAAAGATTTTGTATATATAATGGATATCAAATCCATGGAATCATGGATGCACAACGCTATATGTTATCAATCCCAAGGCTTTCAGCGTAGTTGAACACAGCTTTTAAGTAAGGTAGGTGGTCAACAACGCAGTGACACAACCAAGGCTGAGCAGGATGTTGTGTAGCGTAGAGAAGAGCTGACTTTCGCCATGATCATTTCTACACCGAAGATGTCAGTTTCGGTGGTAAGCTGCAGGGCTGTAGAGTTATATCATGAAACAGCTCGTCATCTGTAGCTGACTTGCAGGAGCCTTTCAAGCGAAAAGCGGGTATCTCTGGCAGAATTTGACTGTAGCTAGTCACAGCATCGTATTTGCTACAGTCACCAATAGATGCTCTTGATATTCTGCGTCTTTTCCTATTAGGGGATAATACCGTAATGAGAGCAAATACCCTCGCTCATTGTCTCTCAAAGATCGTGATTGCTTGGCTCACAGCACTCCGAAAATAGCATCAATCAGGGTGCTCGTCGAGTAGACCTTTCCCCACAGTACTCCCCTCTGCATTCTACTCGACTCTATTCTACGTAGTACTACAGTAGCACAGAGCCTTAGACATTCAACATTCATTACTCTTCAATATGCCGCTTGCCGAAGTAATTGACAGCGCAGCTCGTACATAGTCCATCGTTAAGGCGGCAGTGTGATTCAGGATTGTAGAGTTTTATCAAGAGACAGCTGAGTCGCATACATATAGTAACATCGGCACAGCTGGGGTTATACTACAGTACAGCCTACCTATAAGTAATGTAAAATGTGCGCCTTCAGCACGAACATAGGCATCATTTTCAATATCCTCAGTGATTCAACATCTTGTTCTTGTGAAATATTTGATGAGATCACAATAAGAATCCTCGGATAAGAGGCTTTTTAAAGCATCTCTATTTGAATTTTGAAAGTGGAAGATGTATGAGTTGTCTATATAGTAGAGTCAAGAATAAGCTTTCCCGGTACGATACTTAAAGCTGAGCAGGAATAGAAGATATCCTCGTACTAAGGCTATAATTGAATTCTTACATACCTTTTATATCTCTGAAGAAAAGATATAAGATTTTGGTGAGTTAGCAGTATAACAATGTATTCTTCCAAAAAAAAAATTCTTTTCTGTACTTGTTTACATTTTGAGATACGTAACTAAATTCGGAACTATAAATTTAAGATAATCTAATGCTTTAGAAGAATAAATTTGCATCTTTACATTTATTATGAAATACTAATAGAGTATAATCTCTTGATAACAAGAGTAGGAGTTTTGTTGGTTTTTGGCAGTATAATTCAAAATTTTGCAGCACTGCTGTCGTACCTAGGCGTGCTACACCCCAGAGTTATTGATTATGTCGGGATTCTGTATAAGTAGTTTGACGTGAGTACCCTTACATACTTCCTTGCTAGAGAGCAAGATAGAGTGCACAGATATCCTTAGGCTATCAGATTGCTCCAAGTACACTACAGCAAAAATCTAAGCCTCTGCTGTGCAATGCATTGCGTCGTATCTGTATCATTTGTAAACTTCGCTCTCCCAGCCCTCATATTCTCTGTAATTTCTTGACTGCCGTTTTGTGCGATCGAGAATCCTTCTCACCACTATTATACTCATTCATTTCCTACCGCACTGTCATTATCCATAATTATGCTTAAGACCAGCCTGCAATATGGCATTGAGAAGGCTGCTCAATCAAAAACGTCAAGATTCTCAAATGGGGCGCATACGAGCAACAATTCAATTGCACCTATCCTGAGCTACTGTGCATCTTCTATTATGATGACTTTGACAAACAAATACTCCCTGTCAGGACTAGATGCTAACCTCAACCTTTTGTTTCTAGCTATTTAGGTACAAATCTTTGCATTGATTATCTATCCAATGGGAAACCTAAGAACTAAAATGCCCAATCAATAGAGCACCGTGTGTATCGTCGCAATTCGAGGCTGTAAAGCTGCCGATCTTATCAGGAATCTCACCATCATTGTTATCGCCTATGGAGAAGTGCTCTGGTTTGGGAGTTCAGTCACACGACTAGCGCTGGCATCGTTCGGACTGATAGTGCTCAGTTCAATTATCTCTGCTTGGGCGGACATCCAGAGGCTTGCCTCTTTAGATGGACAAGTAGCGGATGCGAGATTACACTCGGTACATGTGGGATATACGTGGATGCTTTTGAATTGTTTCTGCACTGCAAGTTATGTGCTTGGGATGCGGAAGCGCATCAAGTTGACAAATTTCAAAGACTTTGACAGTAAGTCAAGGAGTTTCCTGGCATTATTTAGCTCCTCGAATAATTCTGACCTGCCTGATAGCTATGTTTTACAATGACCTACTCTTGTTACCCATTCTCCAGATAAGCTCGTTCATTGTGAAAGATTGGTCATCTGAGAACATCCATAAAAACTTTCCTGTTGACAATCGAAACACATTGATATTTGCTATAGTTCTATCAGGCCTTTCCTCGATATCTATCTCCTATACATCCGCCTAGTGTGTTCGCGTTACGACCTCGACAACTTATTCAATGGCTGGTGCACTCAACAAGATCCCCGTTGCCTTGAGTGGGCTTCTATTCAATGACACCCCGGTGACTACCACTAATATTAGTGCTATTGCTGTTGGTGGAGCAAGTGGGCTGTTATACTCCTATGCCAAGATTGTGGACAAGGCAGAGAAGAGTACTCTTTTACCAAAATGAGGTCGGGAATACCTTTGTGATAGGTGACAATAGCATTATAGTAATATGATCCTCGTCTCCAGATTTATGAAGATCAAAGCATGTTCTTGGATCTCACTAAACAAGGAGACGTGTGACTCCAAATTCCCGATTGTGTGAGAAGCTCCTACAAGTCGGGTTGCGTTTGAGTTATGGAGTTATGGACTTGCGGTCAATAGACCCAGGTTTTGGCTACACAACGACCGTTCCCAGACAGGAGATATGTTAGAGCACAAATCTTCGAAGGTCAGTTCAGATCGCAAATGGGCTACAGTCTCTCAGGCACACATGTATATGTTTATCGACTTACGTCTTTGTTATTCAGTTTTTCAAAGCTTACATAGGATGTAATATAAAATGATTGAGCGGCAATCACCACGAATACCAAAGTTGATGAGATACCATTGTGACATATTTCTCACGACCAGCCACAGCCAGCACTGTTTTGCAGGACTCTAGAATACCGTATAGTACGACCTTGAGCAAAACCAAAATTTGAAAAGTAGCAATATGTGGTTGGGAGTAATGCGTTGCCTATCGATAGGCCCTTCAAGCCCAAGAGCGGTTGCCGCAGAGCATAGCATATGCAATGTATAGGATGTGTTGCCGTGTAATTCATCCATCAAAGAGGTAAAGACCGAGCAGATATCACGTCTTGACCTCATTATAATATAGCACGCCGAATATCTTATACTCCGTGGTATTTGCTCTGGGGAAATCTCGCCAGAAAGTTGTGCGGGAAAGTCAGAGTCATGGGCAATATCTGAAGCCTACGAGCATATAAATTGTTGCTCCTATTACTGAATATAGCCTCTGGATGATTGTTAAAAAGTGTAGATTGACATTTTCGTTCCAAGCATCTTTTTTGGTAGACAGATTGCTCTTTGCTGGTTAAATCAGCTTCGCATCTGGCTATCATAGTTCATGGTAGATTGGCACTCTGTCGTTTCGTAGAACAGACATATATAGTCGCTAATCTTCTCTTATCGAAGTACAATAATTCACAAATTCAACAATCTATTCTGTGTGCTATCCATCCAGGAACCCCATCACCTCTTGACAAAACACTTCTGCGAAATATACCGCGCAAACTTAACAGCCTTCTCATCAATACCTCTTGAAAAGAGATCTGCAATCCAAATGATGATGCTGAAGAGTAAGCCACCACCAATTAGATGACCAAAGAAAAGCTTGAAGCTTGATTCCCCTTGTAATTCAACAAATGAAGGCACCATGTGCCATCCTAGAGTATATAACATTGTACCGTGCACGATGTATAAGGCGTAGGATATTCGACCTAGATATTGCGCTATTCGTGTCGTGAAAATAGACTGCAAGAACAGAGCATTATCAAGCGTCAGAATGCATAGACAGCTGCCCGTATTGAGCCAAAAAGCCTGGATTGATAGATCCCCAACATAGTTAGATGGGGCCCATTCGACTAAAATCCAGTAGAACGTCGATGCTTCTGCCAATGCTCGAGAGTGCGACATGCCGAGGAAGAATATTGAGACCACGAACGATAAAATCATTGCTGACTTCTTGAAAACTTCAAGTGCGATTTTTTGAGTGCGCGGGGTGATCTTGGTCTCACCATTAAGGTCGCTGTTGCCTTGTGGGTCGCTGCTGCATTCATCAAGCTGAACGGAGTTGGGATGAAAATGGTAGTGAACGAAGTGGTGAAGATCGGCGAACAAGATGCCACTTATAAATAGCCAGAGATCAATATACACGCGCCAAACACAGTACAGGACCATGGCTAGCAGAAACATCACTCGCAATACTGGCTTCACTCGTGCGAGGCCAAGGATGGTAAGGAAGATGACCAATGAACCGCGGAATTCAATCGGGATCGTCCAAAGATTGGGATCGTAATTAGAAGCGGATAGGCCACCTGAAGTGAGGGCGCGAACCGGATCTGTCATCGTAACAGCGTCTTTCATCCAAAACACCAGATTCCCCCAGAGTGTTGGAAAGCGTGGTGGAGCTCGATCTCCGTAGCCATGACCGTACCAGTCAAAGTAGGTAAACAGCATTTCAAGAAACGTGGCTGGGAGGATTGGAAGAAATAGTCTTCCGGCGCGGCGGAAGGTGGAGGAGGTCAGCGAGTTGTAGAGAGACATGTGATCGTCAAGCCGAATGAGCTGGAGGGTTTTGTAGCTCAACACATAGCCCGAGATGATGAAGAAGATGGAGACCATTGCTGTGCCAGAGTAGAATATTCGAATGAGCGGTAGCTGGATGATGGAGCGCGTGGGTGAGTTGACAGCCCACGCTTCTCCAGTAAATGGAAGGAAGAGTAAGAAGTAATGGTTGAAGACGACGAATAAGGCTGCAACGCCACGGAGGCCATCTAGCCATGCGGTTGATGAGAGCTTCTTCTGAAATGCTTCCGGATCTTTCGAGTGCACATAAACGAAGCTCGGAAGGATCTGTGACAATATAGATATGGAGACCGCCTTCAGTCTTGTTGAAGAATGATTCTGCTCCAAAAGATAATCTTGGATTTTGTCACGCAGAGTGGCAAAACGACTCCATAATTTAGGCCGTAGATGTTGACCTGAACTTTCTTGATCGGGGAAGTCTTCTAGAAGGCCAGTCTTCTGCTCTGGATCTGCAGGTGCCATCTGTTGTATTGAGTTTTCAGTAAGATACTTCTCAAGGTCTGATCTAAAAAAAGGTTTGTATGTATCCTACAGCAGAACAATGGTTAGCGATCATCAATTTCAGATACCCACAAGACTTACCAGGCCTGAATGTTCTAATCTTTGCGGCACTCTTGGATTGTATTCGCGGATGCTATCGAGATGGTGCAGTCACACAGTCAGCAGGTCATAACATACTTGTAGTCACCAAATTGATCAAAGAGGGAGAACAGGATCTGCTCCGCATCCTCGTATGTTTATGAAGGGGTAAGTGTTAGCTTTTGTAATATTAATATGTAAATCTTTTACCTGATCCGGAAATACCTTGAAGTGAGTCAACTACGTTGCTCAATTTTAGATGCGCAAGTGAAACGACACGGTGATCAGTCATGCTATGATAGGTCCTTTGAATTTTTAGAGATGCAACGGTTGTCAAGTGCTATAGTGTTCATCATTGGAATGATGTCTTTCCTCTCTATTCCTGAGATTTGTGTAAGGGGCAACATAAGTGGGAGTTAACAATTTCCACGATATTCCTGTACCTACTCGCAAGCTTATAGCTCTATAATAGATTCCTCGTCTAATTTTCTAGGATTCTATAGCGGAATTTAAACCGTATTATCCACTGTCGTTTTCTTCCATTCCATATGTAGATCGCCTCGTCCCAATTTCCACTTGTCCAAAAGTAGATAAGTCCATGAAGAGCGCTTTCACGCCAGCAAGTTAACTTATGGTGTACCATTAGAGGAGGAAAAACAACTGTATGAGACTCAGCGTGATGCAAAGTAACATTCTGTTTCAATCAATGTCATATCTTATGATGCAACTCCATATCCGTGCTGCCCAAACAAAAAAAATGCAAAGACAGGCTCAGCAGGAAGCTGTAGAGTGTAGTTTATCATGCTACAACAGCTATCAATAATGAAGCAAGCCACCTGATGCTTTCTAAGGTAAGAGGTAAAAAGATAAATGCTAGATTTTGTGTTCTGAATCTATAACGCCCGACCACATGAGAAATCGAATTGAAAGCTCGAAACCGGTGGCACATTCAATCTGAGATTTACATTGGGTATCACAGTATTTAGCAAGGTCTATTGTTCCATATACCCTATCAACAGCTTATAAGTATCGGCATAATTTCTGAAACCGAGTAGCTACCGCCGAGAAACATTCTTCTCTCGTAATGATATTGTGAGCATACCGAATTGTTTTGGATTGGAAAGTACTAACGCTGTAAGGTTGCGGTTCTTTTTTAATCCAACCATGGTAACCTTGGGAATTGAGACATCCATCATGAAAGTACGCAGGGTGATTCTGGAGGGACTTGCGGTGTAATTGAAGGACTTGACTTCGTTGATGAGTATGCTCGTGTGCGACAGACTAACAGAAACTAAGAAATATGTTTG
The DNA here is from genome assembly GCA_024752435.1 of Allantophomopsis cytisporea. Lineage (NCBI taxonomy): Eukaryota > Fungi > Ascomycota > Leotiomycetes > Phacidiales > Phacidiaceae > Allantophomopsis > Allantophomopsis cytisporea. Next base: position 195,940 of record CP103037.1, read on the forward strand.
GTTGCAGTAAACAATTGTCTTGAGAATGGTCGAGGTCAAGGAGTGTAGAGGAATGCCACCGCCTTTTAACGCGTAAACATATGTTACTATCAAGGAGGGACCTTTTGAGGTAGAAGCATCACCCCCATTTGGAACTCACATTCTGGTAATGAATACCATGTCAATCATGATGCCAACGGAAACATGAGCCACGGAGTCCGTTTTCCTCTTACTAACAATGTGTTTAACTTGCTCCGAATAGGAAAACTCCTTTCTGCCCTCAAACCATGGAATAACTCTAAGCATTGCGTTCAGTCGGGGATTCTGCAAACAACAGGCAAAACATCCCATGGATTCGTAACTCTAACTTTGTGTATGTGCAGATAAACCTTGCCGACAAAGGAGTACAATTCGTGGTTTGGTACATGCCAGTCCCTTGCTTCAGCACGGTGATGGTTGAGTATCCTTGATGAACAATACCACCTGTGAAGTAAGGTAAGTAGTTATTGGTACGCGCTAGGGTATGAGCAACATCGATAAGTCAAGAGCATACCAGATTGACTGCAGAACTGGCCTCATAAATCACCCCGAGTAATGCGCAGGAATATAGCTGTGATTCTTTATTCTACAATTAATTGCAGTGTGAATCGGAAATTGATGATGTAGCATTCGTTCGCTTATATACAGCTAAGACAACCCTTTTTACGAGAAATTTCCGGGTCAGCTTTTATGTTTTCTTTAAAGTTAATATTTGCAGAGTGTAAAGGTGATGCATTGTGTCAATGTGCAGACACTGATACATGATACAGATATATACTAATATACAACAAAACGCCCAGATTATGGACGAATTAAACTCGCGCCGCCGACTTAGAAGTCGCGGCAGAAATCCAGAAATTCCTGATCTATATTTGCAGAATTCGTAAAACCAAGGTTCATGAGACTTTGATCATACAACCCAGTCCTAGGAATTGTTAGCTCAGCGTTATGGGAGCACAGTGAAGACACTTACCATTGAGTTGCGTCAACCATGGCTAGATCATTGAAAACAAGATCTTGATCTATATTCGTACTTGAAGAGAAGTTCTGGGTTGGATAAGCCATGTCATGGCTATCTTTCGTGGTAGGAGATACATGGCTGTTTCCAATGGCAGAAGGAGCGCTGCTTGTTGGCGAAGGACCAATCATATTTGGTGCGTTCATGCTCATCTGACGCGACCCAAAACTACTATTCCCAGCATGATACGGAGGTCTTGAACCTTCTACAAACCCAGACTGGAACATGTCCGATTGGACTTTATCTGGTCTTCGTGATATGTCTTGTACTGAATTTAGCGTCCCAAAGGAGTTTGTGGTGCCTTGCATTTGTGTGCCATGTGTTTTGGCTGTATTAAAAGGAAGACTAGCCGATTCAAACGATCGGTTGTCAGGTTTTGAGGTCTCGGAAGAGCTTGAAACAGATATTATATTTGCCATGGGCCCTTGTTGCACTGCAGCCTGCTGCATTGTGGTAGAATCTACCCACAATCTCAGCTCATCAACAAGGTTGTTCCTCCATTCCGTGGGGAAAGAGTCTAAGTCTCCACGCAGATCGAAGGCATTGCGAATTCTGTAGCATACAAGGAGAGACTGCAAAAAGGTAGGCGGAATGACATTGTGTCCAAATGTAGCAGTGAAAGTCTTCACGGTCTCCAATATTTGCTTGACCAAAACAATAAGCTCACCCATTGTCTCTGGATTTTGCTGTGCCAGATGTTTCGAATTATACTGCGTAAATCGGATCATTGCCACAGTAGATAGTTGCGTTAGGCGCAAGTTGAAATGGTGTGGTAGGATTGGCCGATCGTTGAACGACATTGGAAGTCCGTTCAACATCTCTTGTAGTTCAGAAACATTGTTTAGGTCTCGTTGGCATGACATCTTACAATTGAAGGTATTAAGTGCACGCAGCGAGCTGATCAATCGATTGAATGTGCTCATCACTAACGGTGGTCCCAGTGATAGTGGGGCTTCCTGCATCCTAATACCTGATAGATCGACCCATGGCTCCCACTCCTCAAGACCATTTTCTTCCACTGAGCCGTCGATTGACTCGATGTCCTGAGGACCAAGATGCGAATTTCGATGGAGCCGGGCAGATATGAGCGTATCTAGTACAAAACAGCCAAGAAAAACGTGCCTCCTGCGTCCGTCTTTGCAAGTAGCTGCTGGCAGGCTAGAATCTGGTAAATTCAATTGGAGATACAGTGCAACTCTTACTGCCTGTCCTATGAGCAACCACGCAGATTGATTTCTACTGCGACCGAGATTATATAAACATAGAATCAGCAGTGCTTGGATGTGTCCGATTTCGAAAAACCCGTCTTCCGTTGGGATGAGACGTCTCGCTTGAGTATAAAGGTCGGTAGGATGTTGCGAATAGCTGTTGCCACCATTCATATTTTCCATTCTGGGACCGCTATCTTGTGTGTCTGCAAAGGCGAGAATAGACCAGAGAACCGCATTTGATCCAGAATCACGTCGAATCTCGGTCTTTTTGGAAGAGAATTCATGAAACGTTTTAATTACGTCATACTTCTCAGCAACTGGGAACCAGCAGTGTGTGTATGCAAAATATATATGCAATAATTTCCAGGCCCTCGTCGGGAGATTATCTGGATATGTCCCGTTAGTGGAAAATTCGAGATTCGACGCAATCGTTATATCTGAGCCAGCATCGAGAGATTCGTTTGTTTGTTGGTCCACTCCCGATGTCTCACTCTCCAACTGTCCCCCAAGACGTGAACTTGCGTTGTGAAGAGGAGAACGCTGATCTAGATTCGCTTGGGAGATTTCAGGTGCGAAATTAATACTCCGTTTCCTTTTCCCGAGTTTGTCTTCAATAGTGTTGGTAGCGGGATGGCGTTTCTTCAACTCCTCAGACACTCTGCTCTCGAGCCAGATTCTTCGTAAATCTTCAGACTCCTCCTGGTTGCTCCAAATCCTACTCAGTCCTCCATTTTGAGGAACTCCGGTGCCATCGTTAGGAAACATAATAGTCTCGTTTTGTCGATTGCTCCGGACCAAAAATGCCAGGGCGGCTTCGACATCTTGAAGGTAAGCTTCAAGACCTTCCGTGTAAGTTTCCAGGTCTCGGACATATCCCTCAGGTAGACCACGTTTCTTGACGCTAGGATCATAAGAGCACACGTGATTCCGCCGTACACAAGCAGTGCATTTTGGACGTCCACCATCACATTTGTCCTTCCGGAGACGACACCTCTCACATGCTTGCGAAACTCTCTTCCTAGGTCTTGATCGAGGCTCCAGTTCTGGTGACCGACGTTGTCTGGGGGATCCCTTTTCTGACAGCGTCGAGTTATCCGGAGGCTGCGGGAAACTCATTTGTCGTCGATTCAATCAATAACTCCTCCTCACCGAACCCCATCCCATCAAGGACATTGATCTCGTGACTAATTCGGCAACGCAAAAGTAGCTTAATATGCAATCGTGATGAGCGGATCAGCAACAAACTGAAGGGATGGAATCCGGCAGTTGAGTCGGCTATGAGACTATCAAGTGAGACTAGGAGTTGGTGTCGCTGTTGATGCAGTCTCACTATTCATTTGGCCTCTTCTTCACTTCCCAATGTAGAGACCGATTAGGGTATATGCACAATATAAGGCTGCGAAATTTAGTGATGGATATAGACTCAATAGGTTGCTCTAAGTTTTGAAGTGAGGGGTACTACGGACATGGTCATGTGATTATCGGAAGAACGGTTATCCGGAGATAAAGCACCTCCGATAACACTTTAGTGTTTATCTCATCAAGAAACTCGAGTTTATGAGCACAATCATATACTCTGTGGTTTCACGCTCAATGAATTGCCTTGCGACTTTCAATATTGTTTTAGACTTCAGAATCAGGAGCTTTGTAACCTAGGGGTTTGAGTTCAGAGGCTTTCGGAGCATTACACGCCTTGTTTTCTTGACCGCCGGACGTGGCTCTGAGGTCTAACAATGACATTTTTGGAAGATCTTGTGTGTCCAGAGGGAGCTGTATTTGACCCAGATGCCTCTATTGTGTTAGTTGGATCTCGTGGCTCTGGAAAACGCTCTCTCGGACTAATCGGTGCGAAGAGGCTGGGCCGACGGTTTATCACTGAGGACCACTACTTCAAAGATGTCACGGGCATCGGTAGAGCAGAATATCTCCAGAGTTTTGGCACAGAAAAGTTCTACAAGCAAAATGTGGAGGTCCTTCGACAGATGCTTTTCGATAATAGAGAAAAATGTGTTATCGAGTGCGGTATGAGTAGCATGGCTGCCGAATCGCAGGTATTACTCCGGCAATACGCAAAAACCAATCCTGTCATATTCGTCTTACGGAACTCAAAGTTAATACGAGAACTTCTCAACCTGGACGAAAGAGCTGCAGAGAGGCTGGAAGATATCAATCTGACTCACCGCTCCTGCTCCAATTTCGAATATTACAATCTTTATGATCAGTCGTGCGAAGGACATTCTAAAGAACTTCCCCAAGATATTGATCGAGGATCACTTCAATATTCTTTCAAGTTAAGGAACGCCAAGCAAGACTTTTCTGCATTTTTAGATTTGATCGTGGGACGTTCACTCTTCCAGACGGTGTCTGCAAATCCCTTTTCTGTTGCGGCAATTCCTACCGAAAACAGACTGTATACTTATGCTCTTTCTCTTCACTTTTCAGATTTTTTATCGGGCCGCTTGGACTTTGACAGTATTGGCCTAGACTCCGGAGCAGACGTTGTGGAACTGATAGTGGATACCCAACATAGAGAAACTCTAAAAGCCGTTGCAAGAATGGTTGCTATGATTAGACGAAACATTCAAGTTCCTATTATCTTCAGCGTAGGTCTTCATGTTAAGGAGACTGCAGGAGAGAAAGATTATTTCGAGCTTCTCTTTCACGGGCTGCGGCTTGGAGCTGAGTATGTTGCTGTGGACATTCAAAGTCAGGGTGATTACTTGGAGCGTTTGATCCGCTCGAAGGGTCGGACAAAAGTTATCGGAGACTATTTTGATAGGAGACAAATGGCAATTGATCCTTGGTCGGACGGTGCAATGTTAGGACAATATACAAGAGCAGAAGCTCTTGGCTGTGATATTGTAAGACTTTTCAGACACGCAGCACGGGGCGAAGATGATGAGGGGCTCCACAGACTTCGAGAAATGGTTGGGAAACTATCCAAAATTCAACATAGGCCTCCTTTGATAGCCTACAATCTTGGCACTTTAGGCCATTCTTCGCAGGTTACAAACCAAATATTTACCCCTGTCACGATCATGACTCGGTCAGAGTCTGGAGACATGGTGAAGAGAGATCCGGAGCACCTGACGGCTCAAGAAGCGACACAAGCCTTATTTCAACTACACATACTAGATCAACTCCATTTCTATGTGATTGGGATAACCATCTACATCAGTCCAGCACCAGCAATGCATCAGGCTGCTTATAGGACATGTGGTTTGGATCATACTTTTGAAGCATGTCAATCATCCTCTCTTGAAGAGCTCCGGAGACTGTCCCGAGATCCACACTTTGGCGGAGCGAGTATCAGTAATCCATTCAAAATTGACGTTATTCAGAGCCTCAAGGCAGTAAGCAAGCACGCCGAAGCCATAGGTGCTGTGAACACTATCGTTCCGATTCGAATACTGCCTGATGGTAGTGTACCAGACAACAGCACTGAATCCTTGTCCTACCAAGCAAATTACCGTGGGAGGGCAGGTCACGTTGTTGGATGGTATGGAGATAACACAGATTATCTTGGATTTATGACTTGTCTCGAACGAAATCTCTCGCCGCGCAATGCGATCCAACGTAAGACAACTGGCCTTGTTATTGGCGCAGGAGGTATGGCTCGCGCAGCAGTATATGCCATGTTACAACTTGGTTGTCGAAAAATATTTGTGTACAATCGCACCCTGGAAAATGCCAGAAAGTTGGCTGTCCACTTCAACTCTCAAGACTCCTACGGCAGTAACAAAGTCGTAGAGATCCTGGAGACTCTACAAGACTTATGGCCATCTGAGCTTAATCAACCTACCATCATTGTCTCTGCAATACCAGCGCATAGCTTCAATGGGCAGCCGGAGCCAAAACTAACGCTCCCGGAGCATTGGCTTCAATCTTCCACTGGTGGTGTAGTAGTTGAGGTAGGTTAATTTGACAAAGTCTTATACATGTTGGCATTATACACTGACTAACACTGCACAGCTGGCCTACACGCCATTAGTAACACCCCTTTTGGAACAATTCAGACGTCTGCGTGAAGGGGGTCAGCTGTGGACCATTGTGGATGGCTTGGATGTCCTTCCAGAACAGCATATTGCTCAATTTGAGTTTCACACAGGGAGAAAGGCGCCGCGGAGACAAATACGCCTTGAAGTCTTGAAACGTTATCAAGCTGATACGGATACTGTAAACGGTCGGCTCTCCGATCGAATTCTGGTTGAAGGTGCTACATTACCAAAATAAAAGATGTCAGTACGTGCTTAGGAATATTTGCCATGCACAAGTCCATATTATATGTGTACATGACAAACACAGTTAAGATGTCGGAACTTGAATCAATCGGGGTCGACTATATATGTCTACATCTTTATACTATAGGGGTGTATTCTTAGTATGCTCATGTATATGAAAATAACAGTGAGACTGGTCATAATTTCACAAGTAAATCCAAGTATCCATAATTTCGCCCACTCGGCAGTTCCACCTAACACATATTATTGCTCTCACAGGAGAACATAGTGGGATTAGAATATCTACATAAAGGTTAAGGCCATTCAAAACACGAACCCTGACGCCTTTCCGTACTCCTTAAAAGCTCCATATGTACCTAACTAACCCCACCCTTATATCCGGCCATTTCGTGGGGTATTGAGACACCAGGTAACTCATGACGTAGATATGTGTTGTCCAATTCCCCCGTCGGTACCGTCCTGCCTCCATACGTGCCATTTCCATAAACAAGCAACGATTCTCCTTGTCGATTTCTTCGATGTCGCATGATGAACCAAGCTACGACCAGACTCAGAAGACATCCTACTACCGCTGCTCCGACAGCTATTCCAGCAATTGCGCCGGTTGATAAGTTGCTTGCGGCCGGGGCGCTTGTCGCGCTAGATATGGCGGAAGATCCTGTGGTGTTGGATCCAGTGGCGCCTTCCGCTGATTCTTCTGTTGCTGTGGAGGAGCTAGACGCCGTGGTTGGTGTGCTGGCAAACATGTAGCCATTGACTTGAAGTGCAAAAACGGACGTCGAATCTTCAAAGGAGGTCGTTTCCACAGTGTAAGTCTGGTCGTTCAACTCGGAGGCAAATGTAAAGACTTGACCAGCTGTTAAGTCTGAAGTACACTGTACTGCATTTCCCGCGTTTGCTATACTTACAAACTCGTAATCGCTATCACAGTCAGTAACTAGTCTTGTACGTTCTATACCGCGACTTACGAGGGACAGCATGCTACAAATGTGGTGTATGCATCTATTGCTGTCGTCGTGGCTGTAGTGTATGCTTTTGGACATGTAATTGGGCCAAGCAGTGTTGTAGTACCACTTAACCCTAACTCAGCTTGATTCCACCATGCTGTCGCTTCTTGGGGGAGACATCTCAGATTCGGATCAGCATATAAACCAAGGTTGATATCAAAGGCGAATAATGGCACCCCATCCCCCGTAAGGTCAATGTGCCTTACAAATGTCGACGAACATTGTTTCGAGGAAATATATGCAGATGTGATGGGAAGCCATGAAGTTATGATACCTGAGTGAGTTTCTGCGGGATGAGTTACTTGGCTCATGACGAAGGGCCATGAAGATATTCTACTCAAAGAGAAACCGCGAAACTAAAGAAACTTGAACAGAGAAATGGAATTCGCATACATTTGAAGGACGTGGGACTTCCCAGTACTTCGGTTCTTACATGGTGTTCTGCAGATAATGAGGATTGGGGGCCATGACAATTTCGCGACGGAGAAAAGGTTAGTTCAATTGCAACTGGTCATCGCAATAACATCCGGACATCAGGTTCGTTCGATGTAGGTCTGGATTGACTTAATCCCTGTACATTCCCTGAAAACTGCTCCCTAGAGATATGCTGGAGCCCATGTACCTGGGAGCTGCAGGAGTGTAAGCGCCCAGGGTGTTGAGGGATATGCAGCAGTGAGTTATGCCAAGGATAGTGAACGGCGGGACCACGAAATTAGACGCTTGGTGACCAGAAGACTCCAATGTTCCAGGTAAACATGATACAATATCTTTGATTCCATACTGCTCAGTCGTCAGAATGACGCTTTGAGAGGATACTCAAGTATGGTGACCACGATATATGCAGGGATGTAGAGATAACCATGCTCGGCAATCCCAACCCCTTGTGGATTTCATCGCTTGCCCTTGGGCTTTTTAACTTTCTTACCCACTTGAGAACTAAGTGTGCAGAGTGTTCAGGGTCCTTGATTGAGACAGCTAATTAGCGTAGGTGCAATAAAATGCTTGAGCATGCTTACTGCGTATTATGAGAGCCAGAAATCCTTGAAGAGAAAGTGGAAAAACAGGAGATATATAAGTGCGTGGAGCCATGATACATATGTATAATATCTGTATGTATACGTAGTGCATGGATTATACACGGAATATAAATGTCCGAAAACTTGTACTTCGTATATTTCTGTATCAGCCGAGCTGCGATAATGTACAAGTAGTCATAAGCAACTAATTCTCCTAAGCCGCATTTACGAAGTAATAGCAAAGATATCTACTGACGGTGTAAAGCCAAGTCACAGTCATCGGCCGATGAGACGGAACCAATGTGACGCGCACTTAGGCCTTTGATACATGTATAAAATCGAAGAGAGAGGAGAGCATGGAGAGTATAGGCCATCGAGAATATATAGTGGGTCTTGACCCTAGCGAGATCAGTCAGGTGATCCGCATTCCGAAGCGAAGAGCGCCCGAACACAGGGACAAGCATCGCAGAGTGCTATTTATGTGGACCTCAATCAGCAACACATCTTTCAAAGCATGATAGCAAGCACGTATTGACTCCTGCGTGCTAACTTAGGGAAATGGCGAGTCTTTGGATGGATCGTGATCTTGAACTTCCGGGAGAGGGTATTTGATTCAGTTCTGATAGATAGGTCCAGAATTTTATAAGGGACAATTGGAGGCAGAACTCCCTACCAAGTAAGAGGAACACTTTAGCTATGAATTTTAAGTAACTTGTTATATGCTTTATCAATATATGTTCTTAATAAGAAGCCCTAAGAAACTTATATGTTATCTTTGTAATTATTCATTTATATTTTTATATCGTTCGAAGTCAAAGAAGATCAAAATACAAGATTATATTGTACTCTGCATTTCTTTTAATCTTGATAATTGATCTACTAGACAGGAATTATATCTAAATAAATCTATGTTAAGATAACATAATCATCCTTCTGTCTATACATATTTTTTATACAACAAAACATATTCTGAAGAAGGACTTCACTACTTTAACATATTTTTATTGTTGGAAACTACCTTCTACGGATCGCCACCTTATTGCAACTGTTTACACTTCTTATGGGCACATAGGAAATTTTACTCCGGATCACTTAGTTGAAGCTCTATGCATAATATACGCGTTCATTTATATATTCAAGTACTTGGTACGATCATTATACACGTTTTTAATCTCGTGGATGAAATGATATCCTTTTTGCAAGGTCGGTGCATTTACACACGAGAGTCCGATGTACGCTACATCCAAATCCTTTGCGGTTACGATTGCGAATAGATTGACTGCAACAGCGGAAATAACACCAAATATGAGAAGTTGCATCGCGTACTATGCACGTTCTACCACGCCGAGTCGGACCTGGCAACCCAGTATTATTTTCACGGAGCACGGATAAAGCTCATATCGCTCGCTCTCGATGCGCTGGAGAACATCAATTGTGGTTGTATTCTCTTTGCTCGTCGTATCCGCACTCCTGATGCGTGTTGATAACCTCATCCCCGCCTCCCTCACGGCGTTAGCTTTGTTTTCTTGGTCAGTCGCTGCACAGAATAAACCAGACTTCCGAGAACGATGCCTATCATTCGCTCCTAGCAACTTTGTTGAGAACATCACTTTACAGATTCTGGAATATGTACCTGCGAATACTACTTTGGAGTTTCCCGATAATGATGCCACATGTAGCAGACCATCACAGGTAGTACAGAAGGAGCTCTGTCGCGTAGCTTTACATATCGCTACATCAAACCGATCAGGTATTGTATATGAACACTGGCTTCCGAGTAACTGGACCGGAAGATTATTGGGAACAGGTAATGGTGGAATCGATGGCTGTAAGTCGAATATACCCCAAAGTAATAGAAGCGAATTTCGATGTAGTTCGACTGATTTTCTTCAGGTATTAAATATGAGGACATCGAATATGGGACTGAGTATGGCTTCTCATCCTTCGGGGCAAACAATGGTCACAATGGAACTGGAGGTACCGCGTTCTATGAAAATCCAGACGTTGTCGAGGATTATGCATGGAGATCGTAAGATATCTGCCTTTCTCCCCGAACATCACGTACATCTAATCCTGTGCCTTAGTCTTCATACAAGCACTGTCACAGCAAAGATCCTAACGAAAGCTTTCTACGGGTCCGCACAGTCCTATTCCTATTATCTAGGATGCTCACTTGGGGGTAGACAAGGATTCAACGCATTGGAAAAGTTCCCTTACGACTTCGATGGCGTTGTAGCTGGCTCTCCTGCGTTGGATTTCAACAATTGTATTTCCTGGCGTGCGCATTTCTTTCCTATTACTGGGTCGACCACGTCTCCGGACTTCATCACCACGGAAATGTGGACTGGTCTCATCCATGATGAGGTGCTCAATCAGTGTGATGGAATAGACGGTGTACTCGATGGTATCATTGAAGATCCTACGCTCTGCACATTCCGACCCGAAGCACTTCTCTGCTCTGGTAACTCAAGCAGCGAATGTCTATCACCAGCACAAGCCATTATTGTCAACAAAGTTTTCAGCCCATTCTATGGAAGAAACGGGACATTGATATACCCTGCAATGCAACCAGGAAGTGAAATTATGGCGGTTACTAAACTTTACGCTGGGCAGCCATTTTCATATTCAGAGGTCGGTTGATATTGTGCATTTCATAGAAACACAGGAATTTCAGATGACTGATACTTCTCATTAGGATTGGTTCAAGTACGTAGTATACGAGGATCCCAACTGGAATGCTTCTACATTCAACATACATGATGCCGCAGTCGCAGATGCTCTTAACCCTGACAATATCCGGACTTGGACTGGCAACCTTACTGTATATAAAGACCGCGGCGGTAAAATTATCACCTACCATGGTCAACAAGACAACCAAATAACTTCTTTCAATTCTAATCGATACTACAACCTTGTTGCGGATACTATGAGTGCTCTACCAGAAGATCTTGATACCTTCTATCGCTTCTTCAGAATCTCAGGTATGTTCCATTGCAATTCCGGGCCAGGAGCTTGGAGTTTTGGGCAGGGAGGATTGGCAGCTGAAGGAGTCCCTTTTGAGGCGGACAAGAATGTGTTGGCTGCTATCGTGGAATGGGTAGAGAATGGTGTGGGACCGGTAACTATGGAAGGGACAAAATTCGTGAGTGATACGCCAAGTTTGGGTGTTGAATCTACGAGAAGGCATTGCCGGTAAGTATATCAGTTTAAAGTAGGGTTGTTTGCTAACTCATAGAAGTTACCCTTTGAGAAATACTTATATCTCTGGCAGTTCTTCTGATCCGGATAATTGGCATTGCTTGTAGAGCAAATCAAACTCATTAATGTTTGTTGTCAGCAGCGAATGGAAGTAATCAAATCACTATTTCGTAACGATTGCAAACTCCTTCAAACTAGCTTGAGCTCAACATTATTATTTTAATAGGTGCATATTACAGGCTGTATACTTTTTCAACAGACATACTCGGACTCAAGTGAATCAGCAGTATTAGCCAATTCATTCGTCCACCTCAAGACGAGGTCTTGTGATTCAATCAACTTCGCCATAAACGCCGCCCTATCCCCTCTGAATCAGTCTTTCAATCTTAGGTTTCAGTTCCGCGACGCGAAAAGGCTTGCACACGAAGTCGTCAATGCCACAAACCCTCGCATGAGCAATCTGCTCGACTCTCACATTGGCAGAGACTCCAATGACCGGAATATGGCCACGGATGATGCCCTGGTCCTCCAGTTCACGAATCTTCCGTACACATGTCAAGCCGTCCATCACAGGCATTTCGACATCCATGAGAATGATAGATAGTGGTATTCCTATATTCGCATTCCCACTCCAGACATTGGAAGTGCACAGGAAGCTCAGCACCTCATTACCATGCGAGGCTTTGTATGTGGTCCAGCCTAGCTGTCTTAGCTGTTCACAAAGTACCTTCTGGTTAATGACGTTATCCTCAACAACGAGCACGCTCACTTCTTCGGGGAAGAGAGAGCTTGCCAACGCCGATTCTTTTAGCATCCTATGCATGGGAGTGGCTTCTAAAGGTGGCGCCAGAGTGCGTCTTGCCTTGACGTAGAAAGCGAATATCGAGCCCTTCTTTGCTTCCGAAGCTACGCCAATCCGACCGCCCTGTAGCTCACAGAGTTCGCGACTGATGAAGAGCCCCAAGCCTGCGCCACCGTAGTGAACGTGAGTGCGTGGCGACGCCTGCATGAAGCGTATGAAGAGGCGCCCACACTCGTCGCGGCTCAGTCCGCACCCGCTGTCCTGCACCGAGATGCTGATATACATAACTTCCCCCGTGCCCCAATCGGACTGCTGCGTGACATCTTCGATTCGACCCGCTGCTGAGATGTATTCCACCGGCTCGCCGCTCTGATTTTCTGACGGAGGGGTTTTTGATGCGGAAAGAGTCAGGGTGATCTCGCGCACAGTTTCCGTTTTGGTGAATTTGATGGCATTCGTGAGCAGATTAATCAGCACTTGCAGCACTCGGCTGGGGTCAAGCATAACCCAATCGATGCCCAGGTTGCTAATGCTATCATCAACAAGGAACTTCGTCTTAATTCGAGCCTTGTCCAGTTGTAGCGTGAACATGTCCAAGCCATCTCTTACCATTGCCGTCGGCTGAGTTTTCGTTGGCGAAATGGAGAGCAAGTGAGAATCCAGCTTTGAGAAGGTCAAAATGTCATCTATTATACGGTTTTGATGTGAGGCACAGGCTGTGATTGTTTTTACAGCGTCGAGACAGCTATGCATAAGTTCCTGGACCCTGGTCGATGGTGCATCTACATCCATTGATTCACCAATGTCTGTTATAGAAATATCAGACAACCAAGTCGTTATGGAGTCTGCGCACTGTAAGACTGCACTGAGGGGATTTCGTATCTATTTCAGTCAGATCGAGTGGTAACGAGAGCGAGTGGGCTACATACCTCATGAGACGTCATATCGATGAAGCTTATCGGATTCAAGGATGTTAGCAAACAATCGTTGCAAAACGCATAAACCTTCAGAATTTCAAGAAACTTGGAATGCAAGAGGAATAGCTCACTTCTCTTGTTGGCGTTTAGCCTCGAGTGCGTCCTCTGTCCTCTGTTTCTGGAAGTCCTCGGCCCATTTGAAGTCAGACACCTCAATCATAACGCCAAAGGTATTCGTGTCGGTACCTCCGTTGAATTCATAGGAGGCATGGGACATGATCCATGTAGGAACCTGAGCACCGTCATCTCGTTTCCAATGTCTCTTGAGTCTATACTGGAATTTCACGCTTCTCATATCTTCAGTCAAAGTCTTCCACGCCGCCTGCACAATGCCCACATCCTCTTCGAGCACACTGTCGAGCCAATTTATCTTCTTAAATGCCTGTGGTGGAGACCCAGTCAATTCAAACCATTTTTCGTTACAATAAAGCATCTACGTTGGCCCACGTTAGCAACTCTGATAGGAATCGGTCTATACGACCTTCATAGTTATCAGGGAATGTACCTCTCCTTTATCATTTAGAATGTATATCGCAACAGGTGCAAGCCTTGCGAAGCTTGCAAATCGCTTTTCACTGACAGCTGCACGTTCGAGGGCATCGGCACGATCAAGAGCGTCCTGGACACTCTTCTTCTGAGCACGAATATCTGTAGTGCATCCAGAAATACTTGCAACAGATCCGTTGTAAGTCAGCACGGGAATGCAAGTGGCGAGAACCCAGGTGCCGTTTGGCGCATTGTTGATCTGTTTTCCATCCTTTCCAATCGGCTTCCATCGCATCTCGAACGTGGCGGGTTCACCGGCTCGCAAGGATTCCCAATGATGCTGCAGCAATCCTAAATCCGCTTCGAACACGCAATCCATGAAAGAATGCATATCTGACGCTGCCGCAACCTTCGAATGGCCGCTGAGACGGTACCAGGTTTCCTATAGTTCTATTTAAGCTTATGCATTCCTTTCATCTCGGGCTGGATTATACTTGCATTTGCTTGGATTAGTCTTCCACTAGGATGGCAGTCAAACATCCCTACTCCTGACATCTCGGCCACCAACTGGAATCGATGCAGTCTCTCATTAATGTAATGGGACTCTTGCAAACGAAGGGATAGTTCATCCGGGAAGAAGCTTAGTGGCATCCCATTCTGCGCTGTCCCTTTCGGTCTGGTCAGGTGCAGATCTTGAATGATGGAAATGGCTGATTCGGCAAGTAAGCTGCATACAAGAGCTATCAGTTGCTTGTATTCTTCGTTGTAAGAAACCCTGCTATTGAGGCCTACAACCCATTAGCTTGGCAATATTGTTCTTCAGTAGCAAACAACAATTTAGAGCCGTAATAGCATGATCCAGCGTTGTACATGGGCATGACGTTGAGAATATATAATTGGTGGATCTCCAACCGATGGGATTATCATCAATTAATCATACGGAAGCATCAATACGGTACATATAAAGTCTTTAACAGAGGTTGTTTTCCCGTTGAAATTATAAGCACCTGAGTGACTTCTGAGAAGCAGAAACTTAACTTACCGATGACTAAAAAGCCCGCGATATAGTCAAATCCAACGGACCGTATGGGACAGACAACGATAGCTTGGCATAGGTCCCCAAAGCCACGAGGCTGTAATCCGTCTGTCAAATGCTTGGGAAGAGTGCCGTCTTTTGCGCGCAAGAGTATTGGATTGCTGGAAAGTACAGCATCGCGAAAGACTGGAGCAAAACCTTCTTCACTCGTCCACAGTTCCATCTTTTTTGGCGCAGCCAAATGGTTATCAGGAACTCCGAGCTTGCCTTTGAGGAAGCAGGTACTTTCCCTGGTCGAACCTGGAGGGCTGCTGGGAGAATGTGCGTCGTAGTCTTGTCGTAGCGAATATATCATTGCAATCGGAAAGTCGAACCCGTTGGTTGCAACACCCTCCAGTACTGCTTGGCCGAATGAGGAGACTTCATGTGGCGATTCCGTATCGCTGATGTTTTTGCAAATGGTAAGGAGCGTAGATAGCCTTCGCTGGGCCAAACTGATTGACATGTTAGCTGTTTGTATTTTCCGTGAGTCTTAGGAACTTCATGAAGTCTTGATCAACAAATATATTCAGTTCAAAGACCGGTTCGAATATTGAGCACCAAAGATGATGATATAGGTTTCATGCGGGGTAAATTTATATTCACAAAGTTGCAAAATATGATGAAGCATTGACGTACCATTGTTCTGTCAAGTTAGACACGCTTTGATAGAAGCCGAAAAATGATCCAGTTAGAGGGATGAGACACCAGGAAAGGAACAATTCTTCAAGTCTTCCTCCCCCCTTCTCCCACACTAAGTGCTTGCACTGACGATCTAAGGCTTTACCTGGGCTGATATCAACCGGTTTAGAAATCGTCTCCCACATCTCAAGCCCGGTATCTTGAGCTCGGATCCCTAATATTTGCGGGTGCAAATTTCCAACAAGAGGGGCGTAAGCTTCATTGTATATGAGGAGATTGTCGGGACCCAAACAGATAGCGGATGGATGAGGATCTAGCATCATTATGTCTAGAAGCTGGCGAATGTCGTTTGGCCATGACTTCATGCACCCCAGTGAAGTAGATGCCCAGTCTATGGCTCGTATGTGGTTGTAATGGTGGGAGAAATCGAGTAGGGAAGGAAGATTATGTATGGGCGCTTTACTGTTATGAATCTTTTCGATATTGCTTGAGCGTCTGCGCTTGGGTCCCGACTGACGCACTGGTAGATCGTTCAGATTTAGCGGAGTTGGCTGAATATCACTCCTACAACTGCATACAAGTATCCACCTGTTGTTCATTGTGAACCGCACCCAGTCCGAGTCCCGATAGGAGCAGGAATTCGATTTGTGGGAACTCTGACCAAGTGCCCAATCTTTGAATCTATTCGCGGCGCGGCTTCTGGTATTGATATCAATAACAAGCTCTGGTCGTCTTCGAAATGATGCATTGCAAAAGAAAGTGGATGGCTGAGAGGAGACTTGTTGCAAGTCAATCACCAGAGTAGGACGAGGATCGTTTACAAGTAACTCCACTGCTTCGATCTCATCTTGCAACAGAGAAGCGGGCGAGTCCATAGTAAGATCAGAGAGAATAGGAACGGGTGACATATAGTCTGCACCGCCATCTGGCAAGAATCCCATAGACATTGTAGTACTCGAGTAGTTCCTTATGGTTGGTAGTGGGATTCGTACCGTTATCTCGTTTGTAGATTGTGAAAGTTGCACGAAAAGCAAGTGTCGAATGCAGATCAATTTATACCTCACAGGAGTCGGGCACTCAGTCGTTCACGATCAAGATCGTCTTTGAAATCACAGTCTTCATCGGTCTAGATCTTGCAAAGAATGGCTGTCTTCTATGTTTATCTAACTACATACGAACCTATTCATTCAGCTCTACCAACATTACAAACGCTCAGCAAAACATGCTAATTGGTCAGAGCCGTGAATACTCTGCGCCTGGGACCCGGCAACACTTACACCTCTTTTGAAGTCCTTTGATGCGTTCGTTATCACCGATTATGATAGCGAGGCTGCAAAGAGATATGTGGCTGCTGTGCCTAAATCCAACATCTACATGGTCACTTTTCAGGACGGCTGTAACCGGACTTAGTGAGTGAATGTAAGGAAGGTAGGACACTGTCCGCTCAGGGACATGCCTTCGAGCGCTTACGTGTCTGCGTATACTGCCAAATCCATCTTTATCATTCCACGACTATATAAGCAAATACTCCATATAGCTCCCTACTTTATCTGCGGAATTCATTTAATTTTATCTACTCTTGTAAAGACTAAAGTACGTATTGAATGGAAGGAAATGTACTGCATGATTAGTTCCTACGGATACTAATTGTGATATTAAAATGCGTATAAGCCTGGTAAAGTATCATATTCCACTGCTTACGTCTCATATCCCGTATCTCGTATCCCACCCCACACACTTGACCACAACTTTCAGATAAGGTTGTTCAATAGTGAGTGCGGATGATACTGAAGCTTAAATACCGAACTAACTACATAAGCATCTAGACGTGTAAGGCTCAAAGGGTCAGGGAGCTTCTGATCCTCGCGAATCCAAAGTATAATGTGTAAGGAGACCTTGCTGACATGCCTGCGCATCGTCGATGGTGAAGCGGAAATAATACTACATATATCACCAAATAAGTTACTTCTGGCACCATCCCTCTCGTTCGAACGATCGTATCAACTTAATCAACAGGACCTCGGACGTTCCAGCTTCTAAAGCTTCCCCTTTTTAGGAGTCTGCCAGCTTCAATCAACATTGTCTCCAAATCCACGAGAACCCTCTTTACACTGACAGATCGTGGGCGCGAAGAATCCTTGAGCATCCTTAATCAAGGGCTCGGCCCTCCTTAGAGAGAATACTTAGACCCTTCTGGACAGAGATTGTGTTCAAGGAAAGTTATAATGATAATACAGCACTGAAAAGTCGCGTGGACAGCACGCGCAGACACATCAATAACTTGCCATTGTATGATTAATAATATGAAGCCTGTCGAAACTGCGGCACTGAATGCGGAATGTCTGACCCGGCACGTTTATTCGGAGTGTCTCAATCTAGACCGAAGAATTCAATCGAAACTTCATTGTAAGTGGTAAAGCATCATTATGTTCATTCGTACTCCCGAGTCCGGTTAAGACTTCATCGTAGTCTATTTTTCAGCTTCGTACAGTATCGTACCTGTGTCTATGCTAAAAGCTTTGTTTGAGGAATTGCTAAGCGAATTATATCAGGCCACCGCTTATGAGCGTTAGACTTGTTCCTCACCATCGCGAGGGGAGGACAAGCTAAGATGCTCCAAGACGGAGATAATCCATCTGGAATCCAAGACAAATACGGTCCGTTCTCCTACGTGGGTACCTTGAATGAATTACAGCAGAGGGCATCCTTGTATTTTGTAGTCTTCATCACATCCTTAATACATAATCTGCTGCAAGAGTTTACAAAAAAAAGGAAGAATTTAGTCTCGTTTCCCTAGGATGGTAGGTGTCCATAGGACTAGGACGTCGCTACATATTTGACTTTCTCTATTATGTTGAACTAATGCTGAAGGGTTAGCTGTAGGTGAAATGTAGATATACACTTTAATAGTGTTAATCCTATTTACTTAACTAAGCACACAAAATTAAGTCTCTGTGCGCAAATTTTACTGATCTTTTTAGCTAGAGAAGATAATCCAAGACTTCTACGTGAGTCCATGCTCTGTAAATCTGGCCTCCTGTATTTGTGTCCGCAAAGGTGTTGTTATAAACGCCCCGCATCTCTTTCTCATCAACTCAATGTGATATTGCCAACTGCTGTCTCAGTTCGACTTCGGCTTCTTCAAAATCAATAAGCACGATGTTGTGCTTTTTCATTACTATACCAGCTGGATAATGTGAGAGCAGCGGACCTGCAACCTTATTGCGGTTTGCATAAACATACATAATAGCAGGTCAACCATAGCCATGTTGAGATGAGAGATAATCGGACTGAGGAGAGAATGGTTTGCGAGACCGAAGATCTGAGTAGGTAGAGAGTGGCTTCGAGAAGCTTTTTATTTTAACAAAATACATGCAGCGGGCAGGGTCTGTCGGTAGGATGTGTCGCGTCACCTTGTATGGTCGAGGCCTGTCTATGATAACTAACGGTACAGACCACCTCGTGAAAGGATCCGTGACATCTATTAAGAGGCAGGAAGATAGTTTGAGGTACTGAACACGTTTCAAGATGTTCTCGGTCTTCTTGAATAGTCACTGTTCTTTCTCAATCTTGGCTTTCATCTCCGATGTTACTGAATAACAGTATGTATACTGGGAGACATTTATTCCAATTGATGTTGTGAAGTTGAGGTAAACAACAATATTAGGTTGCTTGGCTAGTGCATGCTGACACTAAGTCATGCTAACCCATGCTAAATCGGCTAGTTGCTGAAGATCAGTACCGCAGGTACCAAGTCAAGGTATCTTAGGTATCTACCACGTACTAATCCTACATCAACCCCATCAATGCAGAAATAATACTTTCTTTGGAAACAATGGACAAAGCATCATGCTCAAACAAGTTCAGAAACTTCTTCTTCGATGCTGTACAGACCCTCCGAAATGATTACTCCCAAGCATGCAAGAGTTCTAATCTTGGGCTCCTAGAGGGTAAATTGGCCTTCGAATATAATGTCGAACGTGTAGAAGGTCACGAAACAGTTATCTTCTGGTTTTAGAATGACACGTCCATTGACCAGTAGGTTCTGTGTTCGTCTTGTCGATATTCCTGGAACACTCTCTGGAGATATCCTACGTCTTCATCGTAATTTGCTCCCACTTGAAGGCAGCTTCGAAATTTGACAGCGACACTATTCACGCCATCAAAACATTACCTCTAACTGACCAGAACAATGAGTCAGGGATTGTCAGTACAGCATTGGGCTTGTTGCTACTGATCAAGGTTGATCTCTCGAAGCATTTTCTAAAGAAGCCCAAATACTGCAGCGTGATATACAACCTTCACAAGTGCCACGCTAGCTCCTATGCTAGAGAACCACTGTCCATGATATCAACCAGTTACTTAGGAAGTCGCCAAATAGAAATTAGTGTTAGAAAAATTATCACCCCGTTACTTCATTTTTCCTCGTTTCTGATGTATTGCGGTATACAAGCGGTGGGTCTCTCATCTTGTCACTGCTGTCAAGTATCTCCATTCTCTCAATATTGTCCATCGCGATCTTCAACCCGAGAATCTTCTATTTTCCAAGGATGGCGAACGACTAGTGATAGCTGATCTTGAGTCCCACTGGGGACAGCGTTCGGCTCCAGGGATAGATAGCATGCGATGATGGCCTTGACTCAGGTTGGACAGAAGAGTCTGACATCTACGACATTGTAGTTTGTACCCAGACGATGATATATGCCAATATCCCCATGACACGTCAAGTCGAGTGGCTTGTCCCTCCATCTTCCTATATTATTGTTGAAGCCTGCAAGCCTACCAAGCCCGCTGAACAGCCAAGTATCAACGAGTCATTAGCCATGGTTGATAGAATAAAGAATGAGGGTTAATGAGATGGTAAGACAAATTCCGTATAAGCCTAAAAGATGCGGTAACTATAACATGAACATAGGATACCACGCGAATAATCAACCGGCAAGATTAGTTTATTCTATTCCACAATGCCCTCTTACTCAAACGTAAACTTTCCAGTTCTGCATGTCACTTTCCACCTCAACTTCAGAGAATCGGATACTTTGATTCATGATTGGATGATCTGTCAGGCGGTGGCTAACTTATCGGATGGTTCTATTCTTTCATGAATTTTCAGGCAGCACAACTGAATCCAGAAATGATTTTTACACACTGATACTGTACACTACTACTTGCTTATAGGCTGTCTATTGAGCTGTAGCTACTCCCAGAATACCGATGTTACCGTTACCACATTGTTCGACTCACAAAACCAGCACCTCTGTACTAATCATCTATATCTGATGACAGTCAATTCTGCCGGCTGCGATACAAGTGGCATTCCCTGTTTCTGTAGGTTATTATAGACGCTGTGACTAATAGCACAGCTCTACGATGTTAGCGCTTTCGTTTACTCAAGAGCCTATCAAAATCGATTGGACTCATACTGCTGTGATCGTCCACTATTTATCTCTTCCCTCTTGATCTGTGTCTATATCTCCGGGCTTATTCTTAGAACTCATTGGTTGGTAAGTACTAAGGCTATGTAAGCGTGCAAAACGTATACTGATTATACCAGAGCTGCTCTCAGTGTAACATCCATTTCCGGGAGAAAACTCTTTGCTCTAAACAAGTCAGCATTCTCTGAAGCGTCTATACGGCTTCTCATCTCAAAATTGTTACTGTTGGTACATTACAAAATACTCATTGAACGATCGAAGAGGTTAAAAAGATTGGTTGACCGCAAACCAATATTCGCCCGTATCTCTAACCTCCTAGTACCCTTTGATACAAAATCTATGGTTTACCTTATCTTATACTGGTGGCGAAGTCCTCGATAGAAAAAATGATCCTCTCTGTGCAAGATGCCTCGGATCTAACACTAATATTACCCGATACTTCTGTCTTTCATTGGCGGGTGCTGGCCTCCGTCGAGCCCAGCTCTGTATAAGCCTATCTGTAGGGTTTTCGGACGAATCAGTAAAGTAACGAACTCTGTTGGATTCCTGGGCTTGTACTATAGTAGAAGCAGCCGTCGTGCCTGCACATCGAATAGACTGAAGGGCGCCGGAAGAGGTTACACTACGTCGATGGCGTAGATCAGCTGTCTTTTGCTATAAATGTCACTGAAACGGCCTCAAAGCTCCCTTTTAGTCGCGCAGTAAGTGCAGCGATCATGCATCTTATGGCATGCGACTTGAAGTCTAGCTGTTTTAGTGCTACTCACAATGGAACAATGACTCGTGCCAAGCAACAGCAATCCTCTTGAAGTTTTTAGGCTATTATACCTAAAATATAGGCATTCAGGGGGTTGGAGAAACATCGATTAAGGCCTAACTCGAGGGAGAAGGGAATTCTGGTGGTAACTTATATCCAAGAAGTAGTCCTTCCATCCTTGTGTTTTTTTTTTTTTCTTTTTTCTTTTTCAATTGAAATAAAGTATGGTATGCAGGCTAGATACAGCTCTTTTAAGTCATGTGGTAACTCTTTCGCGTGACTGCATCAGTTCGAAGATTTACAGACTTCTTCACTCTCACACTGATCCTCACTTCGTGGTACTTCTGTGTCAAGCATACACTTGTGTATATGTGCGATGACTTCTTCGAAGCTAGCTCTTGAAATCACACCCTTTTCCCCTACACGGTGATTTTATGATCATTGCTCGTTGAACAACAAATATGGCTAGTTGTACTAAGCAAATCTTAGATTATGAGTGTTTCTTCGGACAAACAATCCTATATTAAATGCAAATTTTTTAAAGCTTTGAGCGAGTTTAAAGTATGAACGAAATCAGGTAGGTGATTGAAGGGTGAAAAGGCTAAGGTAGACATTTGATGAATATGGAGGGAGCCAGAGAAGACATCCAAGTGCCGGTTATTTGTCTGCCGAACTTATAGTCAGAACATCACGTGATAGACTTTGAAATGACCGATCCTCCGACATATTGTAGCGAAGCTTCATTTGAGCTGCGTGCGACTTGTCGACCGACAAAACAACATCCTTGGCCTTCTAACGTCCAGCAAGGGCTTTGAGGTTGAGATGATCCCAAAAGCCTCCGCAATGAGTGCTAACCGAGCACTGGGAATGGCATTGAGGCTCCCGCGCCTCTCAAGAAATGCCAGTGCCCTGCACACGACCCCTTCGCCCTCGAACGTCGCCCGTAGATTCACCCCGTTGCGCGCCGGTACTCTCCAACGCCAAACAATTGGCATTCGATACTCCTCAACTGCCCAAAACGTGGCCAATGACTCCCGATCATTGGTTACACGCCTCAAAAACATCCTCTACGGTACTTCGATCGCCCTATTCTTGCTTCTCGGCTTTCATGCGGTCACCGATGTTCGCTTTTCCTTACACCAGTACATCTCCGTGCCGCTCTTGAGATATATCTACAGTGATGCAGAGGAGGCTCATGCTGCTGGTACTAAAGCATTGAAGACGCTCCATGCTATGGGCGCGCACTTCCGCGAACGAGGCAATCCAGATGCTGCTGGAGATTTACAGATTGAGGTGATTACAATTGCCCCGTCGTCCACTCGACTTACTGCGCTTTTGTCACTATAGTGATTGGCAATTCCTGGGACATGTAACTTATATGTCTCTCCTCAGGTCTTCGGTCATACCCTCTCGAACCCGATCGGAACATCCGCCGGTATCGACAAGCGCGGTGAAATCCCGGACGAGTTGTTGATGCTTGGAGGCGCATATGTTGAGGTTGGCGGTGTTACCCCATTACCACAAGAAGGAAACCCAAAGCCTCGATTGTTCCGTGTACCTTCGCAAGCCGGTCTTATCAATCGGTTTGGACTTAATTCTGAGGGCGCGGATCGTGTTGCTATGAGATTACGGGAACGCGTCAGGAAATATGCACTTGCGATGGGCTATGGAGCTGACGAGGCTGCTGAGCGAAAGGTACTTGATGGAGAAGCTGGTGTTCCCCCCGGGTCTTTGGTGCCAGGAAAGATTATGGCTGTCCAGGTTGCTAAGAACAAGTCCACCCCAGACGACGTGGAGGCGATCGAGAAGGATTACGTTTACTGCGTCGAGAGATTGTCAAAATACGCCGATGTCATTGTTGTAAACGTTAGTTCTCCAAACACTGAAAACTTGCGCGATCTTCAAAAGCAGGAGCCTTTGACCAGGATTCTCAAGGGCGTCGTCTGTGCAGCAAAGAGAACGGACCGCAAGACAAAGCCAGCAGTCATGGTGAAGGTCTCTCCAGACGAGGACTCTCAAGAACAAGTTGAGGGAATTTGTGAGGCAATCTGGGAAGCTGGTGTTGATGGCGTAATCGTAGGAAACACGACTACTAGAAGACCAGCAGCCCTTCCGGAAGGAACAGTCCTCCCTGCGAATGAGGCTGAAATTATGAAGGAGAAGGGTGGCTACTCCGGACCACAGCTCTTCGAGCGTACGGTCAGCCTCGTCAAGAAGTACAACAAGACTTTGAACGGAAACTTGGACGCTAGATCAATCGCTGCTTCTTCGAACCCAGATACTGGTGTCGTTGGTGCGCTACCAACCGAGCAGGCTAGAAAGGTTATCTTCTGCTCCGGTGGTATCACAAACGGAAAGCAGGCTCTTGAAGCACTGAATGCTGGAGCTGATATGGTCCAGATCTACACTGCGTAAGTTTACCTCGTATTGAACAATTTTGTGAAATTTGGTTCTAACATCTTAAAATAGGCTTGTATATGGTGGTGTAGGAACTATCTCCCGGATCAAGGATGAGATGAGAAAGGAGTTGGCTAACAAGTCATAAGAATGGCTGTTTGAATACGTGTAATATACAGAGAAAAAGAAGAAAAGATTAGACCAGTCTCACAAGGTACTTGACTTGATTTAGTTGAGATTTTTGTGCTTCCCACGGGGACACAATCTAGAAGTTGTATGAACAAACAAGCTCAGTATCTATTTAATTTTGGTCACCTCGTCTACTCGTTACAGTACTCAAAAGTTCACGATAGTATTCTTTGATACTCCAACGTCCTCAACAATGATTATTTCGGAGGAATCTATCTGGTCTTGATGCACACGTAGCATCCTCGACAAAGTCACATGATTTTGTGATCAATTGCATGTCAACCATCTATTTTATATGTACTGACATCATGATCATGCATAATACCGATTGATTGACCAGATATGAGATACAACGCTTACCGATGGCAAATGTCGCAAACATACTGTGTAGAAATCTAACAAGGATCAGTATGTGCGAAGTGACCAATAGTGAAGCTGACCGACGCTGACATAATAACGTTGTAATTATATTGATTCCGACCTCCGATACTCCATCCCTAGGTTATTCGGGCTTGATCTTACTGGTGATTAGCTCCCGCGGAAGACGGAAAGTATAAGTATGGAGATGGGAAGACTTCCCTCCGCAATCGACCATGGTATATAAACTACTCTTTTAGTATAGTCAGCTATTGCATACTAGGATATGGTCAGAGTATAAAAGTCAAGTAAGGATGACGTGTTGACTCCGGACAGCAGTTAAGAACGTGATATTTGATGCATGCCTATCGTAAAAGCCCAATATTGTGGTGAAAGGACTAGAGGAAATGGTGACGACAGAAGCTGGAACTGTTCTGAATTGTTCAGCCTCTACGTGATCAGCATAGCCTTAGTAGTTATGTCAAATTTATCTACATAAGACTTGATCATTCCTTGTTAAAATAAGTTCTCTCTCAATCATTTTCCCATCACTATCAACTATCAAACATTTCGAAACCTTCGATATACACTTCAACTTAAACGAAAATGCAGAACGTACGCCTCAATTCTCCCAGACTCTTTCACCGTTTCCAATGTCAATCATACACTCTCACGTCTCGAACTTTTATGAAGGGGCTATCTAACAGCGCTTCTCAGCAAAACGGCCAAGGTACTTCCCACGCCACGGGCGGCTCTAAGGTCCCAGGAGCAGTTCAGAAGAACGCACCACAGGGCCTCGAAGAAGCTCTTCCAGACAAGGTATGTTCTCATAAGTCTTAAGTCACTATAAAACGTTCCAAATAACCCATATTAACGTGCAAAAATCAGGTTCATGATACCTCCAACCTCGGAACCTCTGAGAAGAAGAATGTAAGCCACGCAACTGGCGACAGCATCGTTCCAAAGAAGATTCAGGAGGTTGTTCCAGAGGGACTTGAGAAGGCTTTGCCAGACAGCATTCACGATACCAGCGGCTTGAAGAAGTAAATAACCTGAGGGAATTGAGTTATACTTTGGAATGGTGGAAGGCTGTATGAATTATAGTAATCTAAAGCTTTGATATTCATACATAATCTGTTGAGATACAGCTACATTATATTTCCATCAGTTATCTAAGAAAAAAAGTATCACTTGGCAACTTGATTTGTGTTCATGACGACTGTAAACAGAGATACTTAATACAAATCCCGCAGTGTGTTTTGGTTAATATAGATATTGATAAGAATAAAGAAATCATTCGTCTCTTTTCACATCTCCTCAGCTTCCGTAACGATTTCTCCACCATCCAAGTCACTAAACAGATGTACACCCCAGCTCTTACTTGGATTGTTGAACCGAGCTTTCTTGTCCACTCCAGCAATAGATTCGACATCCTCTGCATTGAGTCTGATATCGATCGACCCCAAATTCTCCAGAATCCGGTCCTCATGAATACTCTTCGGGATAACGATCGTACCTCTCTGTATTCCCCACGCAAGGATGATCTGAGCAGGCGTGGCATTGTACGACTTCGCCAGATCCACAAAGAGAGGATGCTCCAAGCTAAGTGGCAGGTTCGGATACTTGCCCTCGTAGATAGGATTAATGTTCCCAAATGGGGAGTAAGCAATAACCTGAATGCCCTGCTTTCGGTTCCAGTCCACAAAGCTTTGTTGCTGGAGGTATGGATGTGTCTCGAACTCGTGAGCAGTGGGTCTAATCCTGCCATGCTTCAAAATATGCTCGACTTGCCACTTTGCGAAATTCGAGATGCCGATTCCCTTCACTAGCCCGGCATCAACGAGCTCCTCCAGCGCACGCCATGTATCAAGGATGTCAACACTCTTGTCAAGTTTAGGCTTTTCGCCTGGAGTCACGGGATGCTGTGCAACGGGCTATTCCAAGGTCAGCGAATTCTTATATAAATGAAGTAGATTCATATATACCCAGTGAATCAGATAAAGATCTAGATATTCCACTCCCAGATCTTTCAATGTCTTTTCCAATGCAGGCCGCACTTTCTTTGGGGCATGCGCATCATTCCACAACTTGCTGGTGATCCAAATTGAGGAGCGTGGAACTGGTGATTTCTTTAGGCCATCTCCTACTTCTTTCTCATTACCTGCAACTAAATGTAAGCAGAGATAGTTGTGGCTCGATGGTGTACATACGATAAATTGCTGCGGCATCAATATGACGATAATTTAACTCGAGAGCGGTGGCTACAGCATCGGCAACCTTATCATTATCGGATAGCCATGTTCCCAACCCAGGAGTTGGGATGAATGTTGTAGGATATTTCTCATGATGAAGTCGGTCGATGAGCTTATCGGTCTCTAGTCTCGATATGGGCAAAACATTATACAAAGTGAGTGAGAAGATAATTGTCACCAGGATGACCTGGACAATTGAGGCGGCCGAGATAGCCATATTAAATTGTAATGCTCTTTATGAGTTGAGAAAAAAGTTTGGAGTTCATGAAAAGTACTCTGATATATATTATAGACTGGTGCTAAACTATCGGCCTGTCATCCCCTCACTCTCACAGGGATAATAATGGAATACGGGATCACGTCACAGTTCCGAATATTAGAGTGATTTGCCGATCCATTGCATACGCGATTGATTATCTACGACCCTGGATCTTGTGACAATGAAGGATTTATCTCGGAACCATTTGTATTCCGTAATCAATTTCTGGGAAAATGACAATGGAAATTGACAGAATGCATGACTTTGAATCAGTTATGATTAGTATTGTTCAAGTAGTCCTGGGCGGAAATGTGAGTGGGCCGCTAGATATGTTCTGGGAGTTTTCATTCATGTCTGACAGCACTGTACAACGATCTCTGTCGTTTCGACAAAACTACACAGAACATGCTCTGAATGCCATCCCTGACTTCTCTTGACACGTTTAGGAAGACTTAGTCATAATATCTCTGAAACAATAGCGTCGAGGTTGGGATCGAGAGTGGGATGGTAACGAGCTGGGGAGCGTGATGTGGTATTGGATGATGATGAGTGTTTCGGATGAGTGCAGGAGTACGGTCAGTATGATCAAAGACACAAGCAGTGGTGAGAAGTGTTGAAAGCTGTTTATTTAGGGGGATATCTGTTAAGTTAGACGATCATAGTAATAAGATTGAATCATTGCAACTCTCATATTTGAATTAAGCATTTCCTAATTAAGAAGTACATACTCTGCCACTGCACTGTATAGTATGCTTTAAAAAAAAGATCTTAGCATATCCAAGAGAGATTTTCTCTCTGTGTTCAATCATTCATCTATCGGGAGATACGCATGATGATGATCCGCGCAGTGAATCTCATGCTTTGCTACAGAAAGAAGCTTATGCTTAAAGTTGAGCATGATTGAGACACTCGATTTATGACAGATGGCTATTTAGGCAAGTATTCATCGAAGACGATGATCGAAAGAAATACTAGATATATCTTAGAGCCCTTGGACTTCCATAAGCCTTGAATTAGTTAACAACTATGAGTATATACTAATGTATAACGTATTTACTATATATGTATATATTTGTACACTCGAACTCCCACTTCATTCTCAGATGAGACCGACAAACTCAGGGTTCAGCGTTATCTTTCCCCACTAATCAGTTATCAATAATGGAACTGAGTACTCTATTTAGTAAAGAGATTTGCAGGCCCAGCTATCAGCATTGTTAACATCTCCAGTCCCATTATATTTCGCCTCAGTTGGCCAAGGACAAAGCGGGCGCTGTCTCAGCACGCCATTCTCAACGATATCGTCAACATATTTAGTAGCGACAATCTGATCTGGCGCAGTCCCATTCTCGGTCCATAACATGAGAGCAAGAAGAGCGTCATGCTTGGAGTCCCTGTATCCTGGCACACCATAAGTGGCGCCCGTGGCATCCAGCGCAAGAGCCTGAGAACAGCCACCAATATGCCAGGGCGCATCAACCGCACTCTGGGCACAGTGCTGCATGCCGGGGACGAGGAAGAAACGGTACCATGAATCGAGCTCTATACTTTGGGGGATGAGAGTTTGCATGACTCTCTTGATAAAATATATACTTGAGCCGGTGGCGATGAGCCCGTCAGCTAGACCGTGGTAGTGGATCAGCTTTCCGCCGCGCTTGTAGAAAGGCGATATGTCAAAATTATCGGCTGTCGCATTGCCAGGATTTATCTCATCCGCTAGTTGGACGGTGCTGTAGTCGAAGGTTGTCCAGTCCCAATTGCTGTCGTTGAAGACCATGTTTGATACCCAGCTTGTTCCGATGGTGGATGGGGAGTCGGTGACAGCAAGTAGTGCGCTGTATTGTGCCTCGCTGCCTAGTTGCAAATGAGGGAAGACAAAAGTTTGATTGACATCTACCCAGTCGTTGTAAATATGGTATAGAGTGTCTAGTTGTGGTGCAGTTAAACAAGCACTGGTATTGGAGTAGGGCGTGCAGAGGAGAGCCTCGGGGACAAAGTTACATGTCTCTGGAGAACTGATAATGCCATCAACCACTCCATCTTGCGGGTCGCATTGCTTCAAGACTTCTGCCTCTATAATTGGGAATAAGGTAGAATCAATATGGTGACTGGAATTCGAAGGAAGGTTGTGCAGCCCAACTTGTACAGACCATGTCTGCAAATGCGTCGTCCACCATGCAGGCGCGCCAGCGAGTACACCATCAAAATCTTCAGGGAATTCTTGGATTTCTTTCAAACCTTGCCTTCCACCGGTAGAGCAGCCAGTATAGTAGGAGTACTTTATTTCCGACCCATAGTACGCCTCAGTGATGGCCTTTCCACGGACCACACTACCGTGCAGAGCTCTGTAACCCCAATCAACCATTGCTTCTGGATTGTTCAGTGCCCAGGAAGCATCGAAGGTGGACGATAAATGGCCAGTATCGGATGAAATGCTGGCAAAGCCGTAATGAGAATTGGCGCCCATATCCTGCCACCCGATACCTCCACCAAAGCCTCCGTTTCCGCTAGCAATGAATCTCGAGTTCCAAACATCTGGCAAGAAGATCCCAAAGCTATAGGAAGACGAGTTAGACGACTTGACGTTGACTGAGACGGCGCAGAGTGCGGGTAGTCCTTGGGCATCATCGGGAAACTCGAGGTCTGCAGCCCCGCCCCCATGAGTCCCATTTGTCGGTACGACAACAGCATAATTCAACGTTGTATCAGCTGGCAGGATTCCTTGGATTGACGAGTTGCTGCATATCAGCGAGCTTGCATTCGCAACGCCTAAGAGGTAGGAGAAAAGATAGAGTGGCTTCTGCATGTTGGCTGATGGCGCTCGAATCAAATGGAAAAATACCGATCACTTCGTGAATCGTGTACCTTGCATATATATGTTTTCAATTGCAAAGAAAAATACTCCAGAAAACGACATGCATTCTGGAGATTGGATTATTATTGTTGCAAGCGTGGGTTCCCCTGCCGCAATGCTGCAAACGACGTTAAAATCGGTTGTCATTTCATAAAGTTCTTCTCCAAGTAGTAAAGATGTTCATAGTGTTATCATTAAGGATGTGTCCTTGATGACTCAATTGGATAGCTTCATCACTGGAAGGCCGAAGTGGAGTCCAAGTACTCTACTGCGTACGCACATTTGGACAGTTACCAAAGTCCGAAGTATTCTGGGGGTACTTATGTAGGAACACATGTGGGGATGCGGGGTTGGCACTGTTTCTCGGCACTTCGCTATGTGCCTCGCTAGCCTAGAATATCGAAGATGAAAAAGTCTGTGAATTTGAAGCATTCAAACGAACTACTTCAATATGCTGATGCTATGTGTATGTTACACTCAATTTATATACCATTTGTTTGCTATGTGCAATACGAGCTCGGAGCGATCCATATACATATAATAAATCCCTCGTGTCACTTGGAAACTGAGGGCGGTCTCACCGCTGATGTTTGTGTAAACCTTCGCGGACATCTGTCAAACTTTCAGGTATGCCCAAAGGATACGAGATAGGGGCTAGACTGCATTACCTAAGGTACCTAGTTAATGTACATACATAGAAAGATGAGGCTAGACGCTAACGATATGGATCCCATAAGTGAAGTCTATGGGATTCTCGCGAGTGGTGTCCTGAAGGCGCCTCTAGGATTTCGATATACGATAACACCTTTACTTCAATGGAAGTAGTAGAAAACTCGGCAACAATTGCTATAACATATATAAAGCTCACAGAATATTGTTGTATATCTCAGCTATTTTTAATGCCTTTTGAAAAACATATAATGCTATTATCATTACTTTTGTAGCAGGTAAAGTCTTAGAATATTTTTGGTGTTCAGCACCAAAGAGCTCGAAAATGTCCATGTTCCGCCTTTGCAGGGCAAACATCTCCATGGTTAATTTTGGTGGAAGGTCCACGAGCTTGTGGGACCCACACCATAAGGCGTAACGTCATGCAACCCTTGGCACAGAGTCAAGCTCCGTGATAAGAAAGTATTTTGACTTTCGTACGAAACACAGATTTAATCAAGGCATGCTTGGGAAGTAGAAACTATTTCGATATTTCGAGGACAGTAGCCTCTAAGTGTCAACAGCCACGCCTAATCCGATGCCTTCTAAGCCTCTTGCGCCTCTAAGCCTGACACCATGCCATGGCCTGTCATCAACACCACCCATCGCCGCAGTATACGCCGCATTGAACGCCACATCCATCAGCCCATGGCTGGGTAATTGCTATGCCATGTGAAGTCGTCCCATATATGCCCATAACCTTAAGTTTTAGCTGAGGATCAATGGCCTTAGGTATAATCATGTTGAGCCGGTCATTAAATAAGCTTACCTTAGCCGCAAGATTGCCAAGAACTGGCTATGGACGGATTTTCTTCCTCTGATACCATGTGGCAGTATCTTCGAAGATTGTTGCTACATGAAGCTGCATTTCTGCCTAACTACTAACAGACGACTAGATAGTTCCCTTTTAGTGAGATGCAAAGTAAGACCCTAATACGAATGTACAACGTACTTGCTGGCACCAGGAAGAAGTATATCCTATAATACACTCAGAAGCTGACAGACCACTTGACACAATGACCGGAGCTGAGGTCGTCCCATACATGGCCTCTAGTGGACCAGATTCCAGATAAGAGCCAAAATGAGGTCGAAGTCATTTATTCAGCGGGGCCCGTCCTCGCATCAAGTGATGTTGATCTGTTGTCTTGCATCAGACATATTCCAATGGCAAAAGTCAAGTTCCTCAACTCTGAGGAAATTGAGAATTTCTTGAACGATCTTGACAATGATAACGATGGATACATCAACTACCATGATATAGAGCAAAAGCTCGACGACGTCCACGAAGAACTTGCCCCTGAAGCCAAAACACACAACCTCCACCACAGGGATCGAGGAGATGCTGAGAGACATGCCTTCCTACGAAGTGTTATGGCCACAGATCGGAATCGAATATCCAGGAGAGAGTTTGCTTCTACAGTACAGAAGTGGAGAATTCCGTCTCTGGAACAAGATCAAATGAACGAGCATAAAGAGGAAGAATATGTCAAGAAGATGCCTCTAGCTCGACGCTTTCGAGCTAGATGGTCTGTAAATGGTCCAACATATATGTTTATTGCACTCGTGGTGGGCATGCAGCTTGGCTTTGGAATCTGGCAGATGCTCAAGTACATAACAATTATGAGATACCGCCATGCCTTTGGATGGGGTATCGTCGTGGCTAAGACATGTGCTGGAGCATTGCAGCCCACTTTGTTTTTCCTCGTCCTCTCGATGTCCCGGTACGTCTCAACATTTCTCCGGCGGACTTATTATATCTCTCGCTTCATCAACTTTGATCTCCACCAAGCTTTTCACATCAAGATGGCACTTGTTGCTCTATTACTTGGAACACTCCATGGTGTCAGTCATCTCTCGGGTTCCTTCGTCTACGGAAGCAAGGTATCACAGCAAGAAAAAGTCGAGGATGTGTTGGGAAATGCCAATGGTCCCTTGGCATATAGTGACTATATTCGGACGCTGCCAGGTTGGAGTGGCCTTACAGCTTTTGGTCTCTTCTGGACTCTGGCGATGCTAAGTATGCCATGGGTCAGAAAGAGGTGGCACAATTTATTTCAGCTTGGCCATCTCCTCATGTTTCCCATCATTGGACTTCTCTGTGCTCATGGTACAGCCCAACTCTTTCAGGTTACTATGCTTGGATACTGGCTTTCTTTGCCGACCATATGCGTCATTTTAGAACGAAGTCTGCGTTTTATGAATGGCTTTCGACGGATTCCTGCGCGGTTGAATGTTCTTGACAGTGAAACTGTCCAGATTACGGTGACAATCCCAAAACGAAGATATTGGCCGTATAAGGCTGGCCAATACATTTTTTTACAGGTATGAGTACTCAACCACTTCACAATAATTTTAAACTTAACATGGAGAACAAAGGTTCCACAAATATCTTTGTTCCAGTGGCATCCGTTCACCATATCCACCTGCATTGGCAATGAAATTCGGCTTCATATCAAGACGGACGGTGATTGGACATCGAAAGTCCGAAACTTGCAGGAGCTGAAATATGTTGGAATCGACGGACCCTTCGGTGCACCGGCCCAGAGATTCTACGAGTTCGACCAGACAATTATCATAGGATCAGGTATTGGTGTCACTCCATTCTCTGGAATATTGGCAGATCTTCAGGTCCGCGAACAGCTCTCGAAGGCGCCACCATCACTCAGCAGCAGTTCCTCGTCATCATCATCCATTACTCTACCCAAAAATTCGTATGAATCGTTTTCTAGTATATTCACGAAAGAAATTCATGAGAAGATTAAGCCAATTCGTCCTCCAAAAAATCGCAGGGTGGACTTTCATTGGATAGTGCGCGATAGGAATCATCTTCTTTGGTTCTCCAACCTGCTCAACACTATCTCAGCTTCATCAAAATCTCAACGCCTTGCTGAGAGCGGCCATCTCGACATCCGCATACAGACACACGTCACTCAAACGCACAAGAACATATCTACGCATATCTACCGTTGCCTCCTTGAGCGTCACCGTACTCCCCAGCATCCATGTAGCCCATGGACGGGTCTGTTTAACTCCACGCATTTTGGGAGGCCAGACATTGATGCTATCATGGATGAGCATTATGAAAGCATGTTAAAGTCGATCAAGGATGGGAGCGTGAGAAAGAACCGACGGCGAAGGAGGGTGGGCGTTTTCTTCTGTGGTACTCCAATTATTGGCATGCATTTGGCGGATCGGTGTCGGGATTTGACAGCCAGGGCCAGAGAGGATAGAAGCTTTGTGGAATATCACTTCATGACCGAGGTCTTCGGCTAGATGGAATTAGATTTTAGGTTCGTATGAACATTTTACGATGTATTACAGATCAAGCGTTGAGATGGTTACGAGCTTGTTCCGCTCTACTTCAGATTAATAATTTACTCAAAGGAACCTGTTAAATATTTTACTCTTAAGTTTGTCGTGTATAGTCTTGAAATTCCATCAATATACAATAGTCTGGCTTGGCAAGTCATTCCGAACCGTAGATGGGCGGGCTTTCCGCATCAGGCGACATTTGCCGCTCGTTCAGCGGACAAATTACCCGCCACCCTAGCTCAGGTACATAACATCTTCTTACGAGTTCCTCAAAGTGTGTATAACCACACATAATCATTCATCCTCACAATGGCTGTCTCTGTTTCAGACATCAATGTTCTTTCCAGATTTCTGGCGCATCCGCAGGTCACGGATCTCACGTCATCTCCTCCAGTTGACTGTATCGTCGTTTGTGCTTCCGCGGTCTTACACGGAGCTGAAACTCTCTTCAGCGTCCTCTCAAAGCGCCCCGAACTGACTAAGACTCTGGTTTTATGTGGCGGAATCGGTCACTCGACACCGTTAATATACAAAGCCGTGGCTCAAAATGCAAAATATAAGCACCTAGATGTCACGGGCATGCCCGAAGCACGTGTACTGCAGCAACTCATGGAACAGTGCTTCGACGCCGCCGCAATTACCAGCTCTGGCTGTCAGGTGCTGGTGGAAGACCGATCGACTAACTGCGGTGCTAATGCTATGGAGACGAGGAGGCTGCTCGAGAGTGCTGGCGTGCTGACGCCGAAGACTTGTATCGTCATCCAGGATCCAACGATGGCGCTTAGAACAATCGCTTCCTTTGAGAAAACGTACGAGGACGTTGAAAAACTACCTATCTTCATTAGCTATCCTGTCTTTATCCCGAAATTGCGAATGTCAGATTCGGGCTTGCAATATGATGTTGAGAACGTGCCAGATGAGGAATTATGGGAGACCGAACGCTTTCTGGACTTAATCTTGGGAGAGATTCCGAGACTAAGAGACGATAACAATGGTTATGGCCCTTGCGGCAAGGGTTTCATTTCTCATGTCGATGTACCTCCTGCTGTTGAGTCAGCATGGCAAAGGTTGCAAGCTGTTTCTAATGCCCGTCGATAAGGTGCCCAGACATGTGATGGCAGATTTTGATCTGAGCGCATGGCATCCGTGCAAAAATCCCAAATAGAGAGGAGACGAGACTTGTTATTCGCAAGCTGATGTAATTACATACTCCTCTTTTTTAATACTTATGTAGAATTTTTTTGACACATAAAAAAGAAATCTGTTCAGAGTTCGATTAGGACTGTTTTGTCTTGGTAATTCGAGTAAGTAGAGACATCAACAAATCAACATATCGGGCCTAACTTGCTCACATATAGCATGTATCTGCTACATAAAATGAGCGGAAACTTGCTTTCGTTCTTCACATAGTAACATTTCTTCGCTCTTCTGTATGGATTACAGAGTCTTTCGGCTAAGTCAAGCCGACGAAACCACATTACACTGATTAGTATTGGCTGATTGATATATCCCGGTATATCGTGGTGTCATCGAGATGTCTCGTGCTCACACTACGTTCTTGTTCCCTGTCTTTTTCTTCGAGTTATCTTCGTATTGAAGTAAATTGGAGAGCACCGAAACGTGATTGGCAGATATTGTTTGAATAACGGGTCCGGGAATGTACCGGGTATGCGAGATATTAGATCCCTGCGATTATCTTATCTCGATCCTTGATAATCTTATCTTTCAATTCTTTCTCCCTTCTCCCTCGTCCCCGTTGCACACATATCTCTGTCACGGTTCTTCGTTACACAAAAGTCAATATTCATTCTTTTCCAATATGGTGAAAGACGCATTCATTATAGACAATCCTTTGCCTCAATCGCAACGGCGGGTGTCGTCCGTATGGAAATTATTACTGTCATGCACTATTTCAGCCTTGCTTTTGTTCTCTCTTGCATTTCCTAGAAATCTAACTGCGAGTCTTAACAGCATTTTGGTAAATTGGCACAAAGATAAACAGGTGGAAAAGTCATTTAAATGGAGTGAAGTGAGTGGTTCTAGAATAAAGAGGCTCCCTAGTTATCCCAATACTGAGATTGTTATTATAGATAAGTCCAAGCAAACAGCTCAAATATACCGCTTGCTTTGACGGCTTTCAGTGTGCTCGATTGGATGTTCCTTTGAACTGGAATGCTAGCAATTTGAACGACGCCCCCCGCGCTGCAATTGCTATAGTCAAGCTACCAGCCAAAGTTCCAGTGACAGATAGCAGATATGGCGGTGCGATAGTATTTAATCCCGGTAATTAGTCTAGCAAATAAAAGCCAGACACATATGGTTGACTTTTTGATATAGGAGGGCCAGGAGAATCCGGTGTCCATCAAGTTTTGAGTGGGGGGAAACACCTACAGACCATCGTGGACTCCCCGAAGGAACCATCAGAACAGTCAATCATAAATCCTGGGCAAAGTTCTGAGACGTACTTCGACATCGTCAGCTTTGATCCTCGAGGTGTCAACAATACTATGCCACGCTTAAAATGCTTTCCAAACTCTTTCAACCAGCAAGCTTGGCTATTCAATCAGCCCGATTACGGTCTCCTCTGGGATTCCGAGTCCGTGACGGGTCTCGAATGGGCGAGGGCAAAGGCACTTGGTCAAAGTTGCTCACGAGAGCACGATGAAGATGATATGGTTAGGTATGTAAATACAGCGCAAGTTGTAGAAGATATTGTCGAGATCATTGAACGACATGCCGAATGGAGAGAGAATGAGGCCAAGCGAATTCTCAAGGTACTAAATCTGAAGCTGAATGACGCCAAGCACATAATTGAGCGCACGTTCTGGAAGAAAGGTACAGAGATGCTTCAATACTGGGGCTTTAGCTATGGCACGATCATCGGGTCAACCTTCTCAGCTATGCATCCAGATCGGGTGGGTCGGGTTGTCCTGGATGGAGTGGTAGACCCCACCGATCACTATGTGGGTGGCTGGCTTACGCAACTGCAAGATACTGACAAAATCATCACTACATTTTGCGAGTATTGTTACATAGCAGGCCCACAGAGATGTCCTCTCTTCACTGGAAAGTCAGGGAAGGATATCGAGGCTCGTTTCGATCAGATTATGACACGTCTACACGAAAATCCCCTCCCTGTTCCAGCTTCTGACGTTCGAGGACCAGAAGTGGTGCTGTATGGAGACGTCTATCTAAGAATGCTGAGTGCGATGTACTTCTCATATGCGAGTGCCGAAGACTTCTTCACGCTACTTGCACAGCTCGACTCTATCAATGCTACGGGAGTTGCTATTGATGGTATCGCAACCATTAAACAGGAATTCGTCAAGCCTGCGAAGTCTTCATCAACCTGTCATTGGGACGGGCCATTTTCTGATGCCTGCGTTTCGGATAATTATATATCTGGAATTGGTGCTTCTCAGTCGATCTTTTGTATGGATATGGGAGGCAATAGTAATATCACAAAGGATGAATTTAAAGACTATCTTGAGGAGTTGAGAAACCAGAGCAGGTGGATAAGTAGGAGTTGGGCACGCAATAAAATCTCATGCACTGGATATACCGTTCAGCCTGCCTGGACTTATGATAGTATGTATATTTCAGTCCTTTACCTGTATCTGAATTGACTCGAGCGGCAGGTCCTATCTCTGGCAATACTTCGCATCCAATACTTTTGATAGGAAATACACATGATACAGTAACTCCACTTAGAAAGTAAGTTTTAAAGACCAAGAAATCATACCCCCTGATGATCCAGCCATACTTCCTTGAGAAGCACTTTGTACTGACTAAATTATAGTGCTCGTCGTGTGTCAGAATTCTTCCCATCTTCTAGAGTATTACATCAGGATTCTGAAGGGGTCGGTGATCCTCCATAACTTATTTATCGAGTTTTGACCAGCTACTAACATTCACTAGCATTGTTCTTATTCCAATCCATCCCTCTGCACTGCCAAAACAATTCGTGCGTACTTTCATTCTGGAGCTCTGCCAGACCCTGAAACAATTTGCGTTCCCGAGTATAAGCCTTTTATTGGATGTATGCATAAGAATAGTGATGGGCAATGTCGGGAAATTGCAAATGAAGACAAAAGGCTGTGGATTGCTATGGAATCGATCACGGGAGTTTGGCCGTAAATAGAAGAAGATCATACATATTTGTACATACATACAGATATATCAGCAGCCCTGAATGACATTGAGTTCCCCAACCCTGTTCATTTCATTTGGTTGAAGTTTAATTTGAATACTTTGAATACTCGATCCACTTGTTCAGGTTGGACTCCACAATTTCTATCCAAGAAACAACTCATCCCTGCCAATTTGACTTGTAGTTCTTATATGTACCGGTTTCGAGCCTTTTCTTTTCGCCTGTGTCTCTCTCCACTCTTTCTCAAGCATTGAAAACGATAAATAGTCATGCCAACCCCCATTGAACCATAAACACTCTCTTCTGCGACCCTCTAATACAAATCCAAGCTTCTCGTACAGTTTTTCTGCTCCCTCATTAAATGAGAAACTCTCTATACCAATCCGGTGCAAGCCAGCAATCCTGAAACCCCAGTCTAAAATCCATTCAATAGCCTCGCTACCATATCCTCTCCGTTGATGTTCTGCAACAATGTCAATGCTAATATAGCTATTCCGGTGATGTTCCTCGCCAGCTTTTGGAGCGGTAAGATACATACTCCCAATGCGATTACAGTCTTGTAAATTGACTGGACCGGTAGTGTTTGCTGGGGCAAGGCAGATGATCACGCCAATCAGGGTTTTGTCGGCAACATAAGCTATGTGTCTCGCGCTCTCTTTCTTGCTCATAGGTTTGAGGAGACTCGGATCAGAATTCGCAATTGCTACAACGTCCGACTGAATCTTGTGCATGAAGGCCTCGTCTTCTTGTGTGTCTTCAATTGCACGGTAAACGAGGCGTGCAGAACGGAATGTACTTTCCATATCGACGAGATAAATAAATGAATCCAGAAATCCGATCTGATTAAATATTATATACAGATGAGAAAGAACATATGTTATGAACATTTGAAGTCAGGCCTTTGAGTTTGTTGCCCTGAGAACAAGTCGTAGTCAGCTTATCAATTCTATCGTCTTGGGAATAGCCCAAGTAGCTTACTAATCATCATGAGCACTTAGTATGTCGGGAATGTCCCGCTTTTAGGTCACCGAGCCGTGAGGATCAATATGTTCAACATCTCGAGCTTTCGTGCCCGTTGAAATTTTTTTTTTTAAAAATCTCAATGTCCCATCTGGTCGATCAAGCGCAATCTTTCAGTTAGTGCGAAGAGTAAGGCGATGAGCAGCATAGTACCGTTGCACCTTCCAATCTGTACCCATTAACCATACCTTTGCAATGTTAGATCCAGCAGCATGCTTTTTATGTCTGAGAAAAGCTGCATCAAAGTCGATCGATTCCATGATTTGTTCGAAGCACATACATGCTATGCGGGGCTTAGCAAGAAAAACATCGATTCTGGTGCTGAAAGTCTATTATTTCGTTTCCAACCATAAGGGCCGGCCTCATGTTTGGATAAATAAGGCTTTCAGGTAAGATGCTGGCGCCCAATTTCCTGTTGGATAGAACAAAAGGATCGAAGGCAGAAATACCGAGTAAACCCTGTTTGAACACAACTCACTACAACTCGCATTAGAGTAGCTACAAAGTCATAATGAGTGATTTTCTCGGCCTTATCTGATATAATCCTTTAAGCCTCTCAGTCTCTCCTTCGCGGCGTCCAAAACCTCATCATTCTTGCACACCGCAAATCGGAGGTAATTCTCAACAAGATGGGAATTTTCATCAGTACAAAACTCAGTGGGCGGGATCGCAGCAACGCCAATTTCTTGAATGAGGAACCAGCAAAGCTTGAAATCGCGAGGTCTCTGCGCAACATGATCTGGAAAGTTATAACCCTCGGGAATCTGTACACGCTTCATATTGACCAAGACAAAGTATCCGCCCTCAGGGTCCGTAAATGGAAGACCAAGCTCATTCCAAACTGAATTGAAACGGTCCTGCTTTCCCTTCAACTCTGCTCGAGATGTGTCCCAGAATCCGTTGAGAGGAGCCTGCTCCAATGCCACAGCAATGGCTTCTTGCAGTGGCGTTACAGTTGTGTAACATATGCGTGTATGTGCTGCCGCCACATAATGGATGAGATGCGCTGGTCCTACGAGCCATCCTACTCTCCAACCTGTCACGTAGAAACTCTTGCCTGCCGAGCCTACTGTCAAGGTGAGTCGCTCAAACTCCGGGGAAAGGGTGGCAATTCTTGTAAAAGGGGTATAGTTCAGAGTATCGTAGACCTCGTCTGAGAGAATGACGATATTGTTTTTGACACAAAGGTTGCCAATTATAGTCAGCTCTTCCTCAGAAAAGATCTTGCCAATGGGGTTGTGCGGAGTGTTAATAACTATCATCTTTGTGCGGGGGGTTATTGCTGCCTCCAATTCTCCAGGCTTGAAGGACCATTCAGACGAAGAGCATATGCCATTCTCCCCGTTTTCAGGAGGATAAAGGGGGACATAGACAACTGTGCCACCAGCCATACCGATGTTACTCAAATATCTTGATTCTTTCTCAGTTAACACGCTCCCTTTGCAGCAAGAAATCAACTCACTGGTCAAAGAATGGTTCAAAAACAATAACCTCATCCCCCGCCTCAACAAATGCCATAAAAGCACTGAGTATGCCTTAAAGCTCGTCATTAGTAATCTTCAATTTCAAGAGAAGATGACGGAACAACCTGACGGAGCAAAACAACTTACCTTCATTGGCACCAGTCGTAACTGTAACCTCTGTATTGGCGTCAATATTCCGTCCCATCCATGAAGAATACACCGAAGACAGAGCATTCTTTAATCTTGGGAGGCCTCGAGTAGGTGCGTATTGATTGCATTCTGCCTTCCCAAGAGCTTCAATGGCGGCGTCTACCACGAATTGAGGGGGTGCGTATCCGAAGAAGCCTTGTCCCATATTGACAATAGGCTGATGTGGTGAAGATGCAGCTGCTGCGTTTACGATGGACCTAGGTGATTATTTGAACATGTTTTCTAACTTATGAATGATGTGAATCTGAAAATTGATAAAAGCTTATCAGAAACTCACCATACGTCGTCTCTATATGCAGCCACACGGGCGGCTGGCTTTAGATTGCTCATGGCGAAAGTTAATGAGACCAATATTGATTGTTCTCTTGTGTTCGCGATTCAGTGACAGGACTTGGCCCAAGATCATATACTTGACCAGAAATTCTAGCAGCGCCTCAAACTCCATCCTAATGATTGATAATCCTCAAATTTACATGTTTCATCTCATAGCGGAATTATTAACTTTGTAGATTTCATACTCTTATCTGCCGCGAATAGCCGTTGTCTATTACACCTAATCTACGGCTTTCGGTATGCATAGTGTTCTATATATATTCATATTCCTCACTGATCGAGTTTAATGCGCCGCGGTGGAACTGGATAAGATTTTCAGATAGATAGAATGTTACATACTACCTGAGGATGCCGAACGGCTGCGGGTCCGTTTCCGCATGCCCCAGTTTCCCCGGCCGTCACCGGCCACCCCCACCTTTTGATAACGTCCCCATCTAACCTCCATCATTACAAGTCCCCATAGCTTCGCACATTTTGTCCTATACCTGGTAACTGCGGGTACGGCCCGACAAGACTTAGTTCAATGAAAGAGCAAATACTAGGAAGAAACACCGACTGCAACAGAAGGTATTGATAGGTCA
Organism: Allantophomopsis cytisporea; assembly: GCA_024752435.1. Classification (NCBI taxonomy): domain Eukaryota; kingdom Fungi; phylum Ascomycota; class Leotiomycetes; order Phacidiales; family Phacidiaceae; genus Allantophomopsis; species Allantophomopsis cytisporea. The sequence goes on from CP103037.1 coordinate 237,908, forward strand.
CCTTCACAAATATCATTGCAGCATGTCACGTTTCTCAGCCCATGCAACGGAATCCATCAGGATACCAGCGAGGAAGTTCGCCTTTTATCCCCCAAATCGACGATGGTTAGGTAGTATAAAAACCTCTGCGCCGAAGGATTCAACCGTGCCACCGCCAAAATCCAGACCCGTTTCAGTATCTGAGATATCAAGAGCGTCATGGAAATCGCATTGGGGCCCTCGTGGCTCAATTTGGAGTAAACTTATGCTTTTAATAATCGCATCAGAAGTTGCCGCATACGCATATGGAGATGAGCGCATCAGTCTCGTCAGGCTAGGACCAAGGCTGATGACGAAAGCAAGGGGAAATGATCCCGACAACTTCAGCGCACGAAATTATGCCAGCATGAAAGACATGATACATGTAGGTAGGACAACACCGACCATAGACCACAGCCTTATTGACTTCTCTTCGTGATGTTAGGCCATCAATGAGATTCGAGAAACTCTTTCTGAAGACACTATTTCTACAGACACGGAAGACCTCAAGCAGCATGGCTACTCTGAATGGTCGCCTTCCAACATTGACAACCTTCCTGTTGCTGTTGCTTATCCGAGATCTACTGAAGAGGTATCACAAATTGCGAAGATCTGTTACAAGTATCGCATTCCCATGATAGGTTACAGCGGTGGCAGTAGTCTTGAAGGGAATTTCTCAGCACCATATGGAGGCATCAGTATTGATTTCATGCATATGGATAAGGTTCTGAAATTCAATGTGGAGGATATGGATATTGTGCTTCAGCCGGCCGTCAATTGGATTGACCTGAATAAAAGCATTGCTGACAAGGGACTCTTCTTCCCTGTGGATCCCAGTCCAACAGCCAAGATTGGAGGAATGGTAGGTACAAACTGCTCGGGAACCAACGCTGTGCGCTACGGAACGATGAAAGATTGGGTTGTCAACTTGACCGTAGTTTTGGCTGATGGAACCATCATCAAAACTCGAAATCGTCCTCGAAAATCCGCTGCTGGGTACAACCTAAATGGGATTTTTGTCGGCTCAGAGGGAACTCTTGGTCTTGTCACTGAGATTACTATAAAGCTTGCAGTGATCCCCAAAGAATTCAGCATTGCGGTAGTCACATTTCCTACAATTGGTGACGCTGCTTCTTCGGCGTCAGCGATAATGCGATCGGGTATTCCTGTAGCTGCGCTGGAGTTGCTGGATGCATTTACAATGGGCATAGTGAATAAAGGAGGCCACACCGCACCGAGGATCTGGAAGGAGCTCCCTACCCTTTTCATCAAATTCTCGGGCTCGAAAGCTAGCGTGGCCGATAACATACTCGAGGCACAGACAATTGCAAAGTCTCATAAAGCTGCCACTTTTGAGTTTGCCAAGGATCAGAAGGAGCAAGACACGTTGTGGTCTGCAAGGAAACAAGCTTTGTTTACTTTATTGGCATTACGCCCTGATGGCACATCTCTGTGGTCAACAGATGTTGCTGTACCACTCTCGAAGTTAGCAGAAATTATTGGTGAGTCAACAATTTCGTTAATGTAACTGTATCTTCTTCTCTCAGACAGGACTTACGTAGCATGTAGAGCTATCCCAAAAGGAGATGGAAGACCTCGGACTCTTTTCATCGATCGTAGGGCACGTTGGCGACGGAAACTTCCATGAAGCAATCATGTATCACAAAAACGATCCTGTCGAGTCAGCGGCCGTAGCAAAATCTGTACAGAACATGATTGATCGCGCCCTTCAAATGGATGGCACTTGTACAGTAAGATACACTGGTTTCCTTTGAATCCCCTCTCGCAAATCAAGAGCTGACATCCTGCTTTCTGCAACTTCTAGGGTGAACATTCCATTGGATTGTTCCAGAAAAACAATCTGCTAGCCGAATTGGGACAAGATACAGTCAATGTTATGAGGAGTATTAAGCAGTCACTTGATCCAAAGTGGCTCTTGAATCCGGGGAAGATCTTCGATGTTCCTGAAAAGTTATTACATGATGAATCCGTTGAGCGCTTCAGAATCAAATAAAGTAAATGTAGAGCTTGGTAGTTCTTCTGTTTCATCGTAATGCTTATAAAACATTGACTGACCATTTTCTATGGAGACGGAAAGCATTTTTAGTGCTCCGCTATTTCCAATACATGATTCCATGTCGGACCCATTCTTGAGCCAATTGAAATTTCGTGCAACAACTACCGTGGAGTTAATTTACCTACCACCCTATCCCATCTAGAAGACACTATCATGTCCGTATCTCATCGCTAAATCGCTATCTTGCAGGGATCATATATCCCCACCCTCAGTACCGAGCTATCCATGCCTCTCCACCCGGAGACGTGCCGCATCATATCCAAAGACTTCATACTCACTATCAATAAATAAGCCCCCCCATTACGTCTTTTGTTCTTGTTTTCAATACTCCTCTTTCGTTATTTGTGTTTGTGCCGCTGTATTCTCAAATATGAACTCTGCCGATCAGAAAAAAGTCGCAAGTTGTAAGGTGTCAGGGAGCTCGGAAACGCGAGAAAGAAGAGGAAGAAGAGAGCACGAGAGCACAAGAGCACGAGAGCACGAAGGTGGAGACGGACAGCGGCTGAACACACGAGAAGTGGGTGAAGCTGGTCTGTATTGTCTGGTCTGTCAGAGAGAGAGAGAGAGCGAAGGTAGGGATGTGAGGCGTTAGTCGCGCTAAGAGCCGAGCACGTGCCCCACAACACAAGTGATATGGAGAAAGCCGCCTCAGTGACTTCGAATGGCATTGGAGAAATTATCCCTATAGCTGTCCTTGAACGTGCTAATTCAGATGATGGTGACCTGGCACTCAAGGCGCTGGCAGATATTGATGGACACGTTGTTCTCGATGCAAAGGCGAACTGAGCGTCTTTGAGGAAAATCGATCTCCATCTGATGCCTGTGAGTATGATGTATTCTTTTCTTAGGCATCAATGTGCTGTTCTCATGGTGTAGAAGTAAATTAGGGGCAATTGAATTTGTAGATATTTGTCCCCGAAAATAATATTTCTCAGTAGATCACGCTAAATCCCTTATACCACATGTTCAAGATGACTGATTGTTTCAGCTGCTCTCTATTGTCTATGGTCTCAACTACCTCGACAAAACAACGATGTCGTACGCAAGTGTCATGAGTTATAAGTCCGCCCTACATCTCCAAGGTCAACAATACTCCTGGCTATCCAGTCTCTTCTACTTTGGCTACTTGGTGTTCGAACTTCCATCCGGCCGTCTGCTTCAACGCCTACCACTAGCCAAGTACTCTGCTACCATGGTTATACTATGGGGTGGTACATTATGTTGCATGGCCGCCTGTCCTAACTTCGCAGGAGCAGCCGTCGTTCGCTTTTTCCTTGGAGTGTTTGAGTCAGCAGTTACGCCCGGCTTCACCCTGTTTACAAGTCAGTGGTACAGAAAAGAAGAGCAAGGCACCCGTGCTGCTATCTGGACATCTTTCAATGGTATGGGCCAGATTATTGGTGGTGTCCTGGCATACGGCGTCTCGGTGAGCCTCAGCCACAGCTCGACTTTTCCTTCTTGGAAAGTTATATTCCTCATCATTGGTCTTTTGACGATGGCTATTGGGATTTTGTTCTTGTTCGTCATGCCAGACAATCAGATGAATGCATAGTTTCTTTCTCCGCAGGAGAAGGTCATTGCTCTTGAACGTATTAGAGAGAATCAACAAGGTGTGGGCAACAGGCACTCAATCCCAATGGTAAGTTAGTCAATGTTGGGCTTAAACACATACTTATCATATATAGGTGGTCTCTCGAATTTCTTTGCACAGCTCATCGTTGCCTTTGGCTTCACCGAAAACCAGTCACTGCTATATGCAGCACCTGGAGGAGCAATCCAAATTGCTGCGCTGCTCATCACCGGCTGGCTGGGAGATGTTCTCAACGCACGCAGCTTGGTCTCATCAGGTGGCCTTCTAATCGGTGCTCTCGGTCATCTTCTTATCGCTGTTCTCCCAACAGCTAACAAGCATGGTCGTCTTGCGGGCTACTACCTTACACAGACAGGATCTACTGGTTTCATGATGATTCTTTCCTTGATCTCTTCTAACATTGCAGGATACACTAAGAAAACAACCGTCGCTGCTCTTTACCTGCTTTTCTACTGCGTTGGAAATATCATCGGCCCTCAGGTTTATCTGGAAAAAGATGCCCCACAGCATTTACCTGCTCTGGAAGCCGGTGTCGTGCTTTGGATATTTTGTGCCGGTGATTTGTGGTTTATTTGGTGGTGGTTCCGTCGTCAGAATAAGAAGAAAGCTGCTATTAGAGCTTTTCCAGGATATGCTACGGTAAAAGACCAAGAGTTCTTAGATCTTACTGATATAGAAAATCCGGAGTTTGTGTATCGTCTTTAGATTTAGTTTTCAAAATTAACATGAAGATGATATGGGGCTACGTGTGAGACTATTGTCAAAAAGGAAACTACGTTGTGTTATAATAAATTGCACCTAGTCGAAGCTTAGTAGTAAATCATATGTAGATCAAGAGTCCAATAGTACTTTGGCATATATAAGATGAGTTGAAGTGCTTTCTAAGCTATCTAAAGAATGTAAGTGAGGTAGTATTTATAATCAATAGTTACTCAATTGATTCTACTCTATAACCTCCAAAGCAGTATGTAGTTGATACATACTGTGACCAGTGTATATCACATCTGGGTCTCAGAGGCATCATTGAGAAAGAAACCAACAAGATCTTCAGCGGAAACACAAGAGAGATAGCCAAGCTTTAGGCCAGATCATCCATACCCAAGGCATACCGGCGTCCTGAAGAGCGTGGGTCCAGGTAAGGTATCTCGCCGACGCCGCAAACGCGGTTGCCAATACGTTTGCCACCGGCAATACCACCGTAGTCATATGTAGCACTCTGTTCGAAACAAGCACGTTAGTCAAGAGTCACAGTGGTAAATCCTATCCTTCGGAGGAAAGGGGGTGACTTACGTGGTAGACGGCCCTGTTGTCCCAGATTACAAGGTCGTCCTGTTCCCAACGCACTCTCGCCTGCAGTTGATGATTCTCCGTGACGAGTCTCTGCACGAACTCCTTCATCATGCGGTTCTCGGCATCGCCCAGGCCCTCAAACTCCTCGAGATGGTGGCCAAAAGCAAAAAGCGACTTCCACCCTGTGACAGGGTTTGTGCGAACGCATGGATGCGAAGCCCTTAGATGCGCGCCCTGATTCTCAGGCGCACCTCGCGTGCCCTTCCACATATGATCTACAATGTTCTCGGGCTTATGGTCCCAGGGCATGAACACAGCATTCAGCCCATCCAAGAACTTTTTCATCGGCGGGCTGAGCAAGTCGTAGGCCTCATATGCGCTCGCAAACATGGTGTCACCACCCGACCTTTCCTCGGGGACCTTAACCATGTGCAGTAAGGTATAGTCCGTTGGAACATGTTCGAAGCTTCCGTCCGTATGCCAGCCGTCAGCACGGCTCTGGTTGCGCTCGCTGCCCTTAGAGTAGCCGCCCTCGCGAATGTACAGCTTCTTCTTGGTGCTGCGCGAAGGTGACATGACCTCCGGGTCCACGGACCCGTCAGCGTTCTCCATCTGGTTCACTGGGTGTATATAGAGGCTTGATGTATAGGGACGTGTGGTCAGCTGGCCAAGCTTGTGACACAGCAGCTTCTCGTCGGCGATTGACAAGTTGGACTGTTTGCGGAAGACGCAGAAGCCACGCTCTGAGACGAGGATGGCGAGGTCCCGGATGAGTTCGTCGGCGTTAGGTGCCCGCAGCATATCAACCACGTTGGCATTCAGGAACTCACTCCCAATCACTGGTGTGATGTCTTTGCGCGGGTAGCCGTTCAGAGCATCAGAAAGCTTAAGCGGGACAGTGTGCACAAGTGAAGTGCTGAGTTGACCTGTGATGGGGACATGGTTGTTGTTGGACTGGCCGTTGGCCTTGGTCTTGGATTCGGTCACTGTGGTAGACATTTTTAAATATTTGCTTAGAGAGGTGGGTTGTGGTGCAATAGGAGATCATGTGGTGGTAGAAAGACGATATTTCTTGCTAAAGAGTTGTTGACTCACTACAATCTCAAAGAAGCACTGTCATCTGGTCTTTTATACACTTGATCTATGACTGAATTATCCAATGAAGCTTTGCTATTTCTTCACTCCACCATTATCTTGCGAGCTGCCACAATGGGTAAGTGCTCTTATCGAGAATGACAGTTGATCTTGGCGATGTCGTTGATCTTGGCGATGTCGTTGATCGTGGCATTTCGTTGCTCTTGGCAATGCAATTGATTCTGTCAACGTCGTTTATTTTAGCGATGTCGTTGATCGTGACTATGTCGTTGATCTTGGCAATGCAGTTGATCTCGGCAACGTCGTTGATCTTGGCAATGCAGTTGATCTTGGCAATAGCTCACCTTAGATAATATTGCATGAAACGCGCCGATCCGTGTTATTTCCAGATACTTAGCTGCAGTGATCGTATAGAAATATCACATCTGCTAATCCTCAGGCTGACATGATACAGAGCAAGAGACGTCGCATAAACCCCCTTCGAACCACGTTGCTTCCATATTCTTGGCCTTCAGTGATAACAAAGAAACACTGCATAGGCTAATACAGAGTTCGTCGTACTACATTACTTACAAATTCTTGGCCAGATGTGATAGTCAATAGATACTGCATCGGCGATACTAAAGCTGCCATGTTACGGGACAAAGGTCGATGCATGGAGCTCTTCAGGAGTGAAAACAGCTGCGTTATACATACTCCATATGCCTCTAAGATATATGCTACGGGAAACTTAGGAGGGCAGATTGATGGCGTGTCATCGCCACTGTAGTCAGGGGCTGCCTAGTGAATGAATTGTAGTTACAAGCAAAATAACAAAATCCCCATTCGGGTATCGACAAAGGATCCTAGAAACTCCTGTAAGAAAGGAGTGAACTTATCACTCTTAGGGATTAATGTGCTGATATTTTGGATCTTATTAGCCCTTAACAATATATAGGTTGGAACGATTCGACTTCTTGTAAAGAAGTCCCTACCAAAGCTCCATTTTCACGGCCTTCTCCACACTTCCTAGCGATGGTAATATGCTGTGAGAAACGCACTGGATTTTGAAGACTATCTTTCAATTTGTTTGCAGCTAAGGCTATCCTGTAGATAGCTATACTTTACATTTATAAGAGCTCCTCAGTCGGACGCTTGAGCTATAGGGAATTGTTACACTTGATTAAGCATAAACTCCTGTTCGCTTGTGTAAATGCAATTATCGACACGGTAATTACACATCAACGTCGGGAAAACTGTACTAGGAAAATACTTTAATTTTAAGTTATGTCAAGAGCATAATCAGAAAGCTAACAAGCAAATCATAGCGTGCAGTTATAAGCTTAATAAGCTACGACGATCATATAGACTTCGCTGCTAGATAAGCCGCGCATAAATAAGCAAGAAATCAGGCTAAACACACGGGAACCCCCATACGGAAATAACAAGCTAACTCACTAGGATTTCATGCACATTACACAATATGTCGTTCGGCCATACAATCCGAGGTTTCGCAGGGCTTCAAAGCCCCGGTTTCAAGATAGGACTCGACGATCGTATTGACTTTACCATTAGATAAGCCGTGCAGGAGCAAGCAATCAGGCTAAACGCACATGAACTTTCATTCGGACATAACAAGGCCATTTCACCAGGTTTTCTTGCATATCACACACACAATATGTCGGTCGGCCATACTTTCCGGAGTCTTACAGGCAGGCCTTCAAAGCCCTTCAAAGCCCATGTTCCAAGTCAATTCACATGCTGATACATCAGTTTCTACGTGATAAAACTTTTGACTGACAAAAGTGCAGATTTTCGACAAAGCAGAGTCTTAATAAATTAAGACGCAGGGTAAAAAGGAAATTGGAAGAAGATCAGAAGCTAGAAGTTCACATTCGCGAATCTATCTCTCTGCAATTTCGTGAGTGTACGAGGTAGAAACTTATCTAAGTACATCGGCTATCCTTCTATGCCAATGGAGGGCTGTTTAGATGCTACGATTATGACTACATGCTTCGACATATTACACCATCATTCACATTGAGGAAGTGATCAACCTAGAGAGCTTCTATTCTCGTGTCCACATCGGACCGTACACCGGGCGTTATACTACTTTATCGCTCTTTATATGTCCCAATCCCACTGAGGAGAGGATATTGTTTTGAACTGTCGTTTTTTCCTTGACAAGCCCTTCCCGCACTCGAAGGACTCATCACATAGCAAGAAAGCCATGGCACACAGCAGTGACAATATCCAGTATGGCCCTGTGAGGCACCCCGACATCAAGATGGGTGAGCGTCCCAGTTCCTCAAACAGGAGACATAGTCCAAGCCTGGAGGCCCAACAACACGAAGTTGCCGACGAGGACGGCGTCACACCTTCACCATTATCTCGCATGGATGTCTCGACATCTGACGATGCCGCCACCCCCCACCAATTCACGGACCAACAATCTCGGGTCCTCCCGCACTCGCGTCTTATGGTTGTCTTCCCAGTCCTAGCCCTGGCACAGTTCACTGCGTATCTCGATCAAACGTCTATTTCAGCTGCTGTGCCCGCTATTGGCGACGCTCTGGATTTAGGAGCCTCGCTCCCCTGGATCGCAACAGCGTATCTCCTCGCCACAACGTCTGTGCAGCTCGCCAATGGGCGGCTCAGTGACATCTTCGGCCGCAAACGCTCGCTCATCACGAGCCTGGTGGTTCTCGCGATCGGGAACCTAGTCACGGGATTTTCGAAGACCCCAGGGATGCTGTTAGCGTTCCGAGCAGTAAGTGGCCTAGGGGGCGGGGCGATGTAAGTTATTCCTCACGGACACAGGTGTGGTTTCTGCGGAATGTGCTTTAATATAGGATTGAGGACTGACAGCTTGGGGTGATGATTATAGCACGGCCCTAGTCATGATCATCGCGAGCGATGTCACGACGCTCCAGCAGCGCGGCAAGTACAACGGCTTTATAGGCGCCGCTGTGGCGTGCGGTAGTGGTATGGGGCCGCTTATTGGAGGTGCGATCACGACGCATGTTTCGTGGAGATGGACGTGAGTCTTCATCTTGTTTAAAGCTGAAAAAACGTTGAATCACTAATTGTTTGGTTTCACATAGCCTCTGGTATGATGTTCCATGGCTTCTTCTGCTGATCACGCTACTCTATATCACTCTGCCCGACAGCCGGGTAGGAGGCGACACACGTTCTAGAATCAAGATGATAGACTGGGCTGGGCTGTTTATCAGCGTTGCTGCTATTGTTCTCCTAGTGGTACGTACGACATTGTTCAGCCTGCATGTTCCCGCTATCTCAACTTATTTCTTCACATAGATTCCTCTATCTCGAGGTGGCTCCACCATCTCATGGAGCAGTGCTCAGGCAATCACTATGCTGGTGTTAGGAGCATTCGTCATATTCATCTTCATAATTGTTGAGTGGAAGTTTGCATCTCTGCCCAATATGCCGCGTAAGAGCCCTCATGCCAGTACATCCATTTCATGCTATTGCAAGCCACTCACTTCCTCATCGCACAGTACATCTCTTCACCGTCGACTTGTCCTGCAACATTCTGCTCATCCAAAACGTCCTCTTCGGCTTCGTCTTCTGGGGCAACCTATTCTACATGCCCATTTATCTCGAGAACGTGCGTGGTTACTCGCCCACTATCGCCGGCGCCATCATCATGCCCATGGTTGGCACCCAGGGTATTGGGTCCATTGTATCCGGGCTCATAATCTCTCGTACGGGGCATTATAATCCCGTCATGATTGCCGCACAGTTCCTTTGGACGGCTGGGCTGATCGGCCAGGCATTTTATTCAGCCACGACACCTATCTGGGCAATATGCCTTGTGGGCTTTTTTCAAGGTTTGGGAACAGGATGCTGTTTCCAGCCGAGCCTCGTTGCTATTTTAGCGCACAGTAGACGTGCGGATCGTGCCGTATTGAATTCCCTGAGAAACTTTCTGAGGACGATGGGTGGGACGTTGGGGCTGACGGTCTCCGGAACGATCCTTAATAACGTGCTACGGTCGCGGCTGAAGGCCGTAGTCAGTGAGAGTGTCCCTGAACAACTCGCGTCATCGACGCATTCTCTTGAGACCCTGGGCTTGACTGCAGGTCAGAAAGCGGCTGTGTTGGATGCGTATATGCAGGGTATTCACGTCATCTTCATTGTATATGCACCGGTGATTGGCATTTGTGCGTTGACTGCACTCCTTGTCAAGGATACAGGACTGGCGGAGAAGGACACAAGCACGACACTACAGGTGACGAGAGAGAAGAAGACGAATGGGGTGATGGCGAATCCTAGCCTGGCTTTTCCGATCGCGGCCACTGAGGCGACGGTTGGTTCGAAGTAGTCCTTGATCTTTGCTTGACTTAATTAGTAGACATGGAGAATCTGTTCTTTAGAGGAATAATAGAGAAGAGTAGAACTAGACATCCTACTGCCAGCTATCAAAATGTATCTTGATGAACGTAAGAGAATCACTTTAGATAATTGACCTCTGTTTAACTCGGGAAATATGGACAATTCTATCAACATTTGTATAACTTCCATATCAATACTACGTCGAGATGAGTCGATACCTATCTTCGATCTCAGATTGTCGGCAATGAGATACTACTCAATCATGAGATCCATGGCAATGCAATCACTAAGCAGGATCTTTTCGAAGAAATTGCTGTTAGCCTTGACTGTTTCAATATATTGGATGCCTCTCTCTTACGCAACTCTCCACACATGCCTCTCTATGCTCTACAAACGTTACTGTGTACTCATGTTAGAACCAGCCATCTGACCAATAAACTCGTATAATTTGCCTTACAGTTCGAATTTTATACATATTGTCTCGGTGCTTCTTAGCTTGACCTCCTTCTAGCATTCTTTCACAAGCAACTTCATGTTTGACGACAGCCAATTGTCGAAGCATCAGTTAGCACACCAAATGCAGATGAAACTCAATAGGGTGCCCAACAAGTTATATCCATCGTTTCGCATACCTTACATTACCACTATAGTTTAAGCAAATGGTCCCTTCCACAACCATTCTTTTACTCCATCAAAGCACTTGTCCAACGCTTCCACCCTCTGGGCTTCTAACTCACCATTCGACCCAGGATGAGTAAATCCATGCTCTACATCTCTAGCCAGGAGCCATCTGTACTTGTCCTTCTCAAAAGCAAAATGGCTTTCAGCATCTGAAGTATCAACATCTGCCAACCTGCATATAAATGCTCTTGCCTCCTCGCCAAACATATCGTATTCACCAGCAATAACGAACACCCATTCTGGAAGATCTTCTTTCTTGGCGAGTGCCACACTCAGACGTGGATTCGAAAGATCTGTACCGGGAGGAATAAAAGCCCAGTCGAAAAGAGGGGTGATGATCGCACCCATCTCCTTCGGATGTGCCGTATTGTAGGCTCGACTTGCTACTCTATCTTCAAGTGGAGTCGTCCAGTTCATAGGAGCATACCATGGCATAGCAGCACGCACTTTGCCCTTCAATTCTGGCAATTGAGTTGCTGCAAGAGATAGGTTTCCTCCTGCACTAAAACCACCAATGGCAACCCGGCCTTTATCAATTGGTAGCTCTTCATCATCAATGATGGCATTGCAAATAGCCGCGATATCGTTGACACCAGTTGGGAATGGGTGGATTGGCGCCTTACGGTAATTAACGCTCACAACTAATGTCCTGCAGTAGTCTGCAAATCTGCGGTTGAAGGGATCGTCATTTGACGGCTGACCGAAGGTGAAGCCTCCGCCGTGAATGCTGAGGTAGAGTGGAAATTTTGTTCCGGATTTCCAATTTGCGGGGTAGAAGATCCGATGTTCTAAGCCAGGTCGGCAGGGATATGATTTTGTTGTTGTATGTAAGGTCGCTGCTGGTTTTGATGTTATCAACCGCTTGATTGGTGACAAGTAGCCGAAGACAATTTTAAGGGTCCAGATTTTGAGCAAACATGAAAATCGATGTAGAAGTGGCTTGCGTTCCGCTATGCGCAAGGGACCAGTGTTTGATGGACTCTCACTGCTGATAGAAGCGGCCATGGCCAGATTGACTCAGTTTCTATGTGAATGAAGCAGTGAGGTTTGAAAGCTTTAGCCCAGTTGATATATCTCTCTTGATTGTCGTTGGTTGTGGGTCTTACGGTACGTCAGCGGTTCGTACTCTCCGAGCCCCGAAGATCATGAACTGAATCACAGTCTTCATAAAATCCTAAACCGATTAGGCAATGAGCTAGTATCTATGCTTACGAAAGGTTTTCACAATGACATGGGGCAAGCGAAATTCTATATCGATACATCAATATCGATATAGTTAAGCAGGTGTGAACAATTCGGATCAAGCTATAATTCGGGCCCGAATACCGCCGCATCAGTAGCTTATAAGCTTAGTAGCGTGTTGCTTACCTATCCTGACAATTGAATATTTATGAACATCAAGTTGGTTCTCGAAACTGTAGGTCTACGCAAGTTCTCGGACGTCGCTAGTTAGTTGAACCCGATATATGTGAGGACATTGTCAGTTGCGGAATATTTGTGTTTATGGCGCGATATACAGTAATAATCCACTCCTTGGACATATCTATACAAAATCGCATCATTGACCGGCATTTTCCTTTCATCATTTTCATCTCAGCGTCGATAAATATCTGATACAAATGCTGCTCTGGGTTGGAACCGTTCTAAGTTTATATTTGCAGTCCTACCTCGGCTTGGAAAGCATGAGTGGGATTATACACACCAGGTATGGGCCCCTTGAAAGGCATAACATCTAAAAAGAACGAAAATATTGCAGTCTCTAAATGCATTTCATATGCATCCCAATTGCCAACACCTCTCGATGGACTCTTCCTCAGCCTCCTTCGCCTTGGGAAGATGTTTGAGTTGCGGACTAATTTAGCCATGACTTCTCTCAACTACATTCTGATTCCGACAGCATGAGCGAAGCCTGTCTCTCACTCAATACATGGAGTCCATCAACCACTACTTCTCATGCTTTCAGCTAATCAAGAGTTCATCATTGTCATTATCAACTACCGCCTCGCAATCTGGGCTCTCTCAATGCTCCAGAAATCAGTCAGGAATCCGGCCATGATTCTTCTGGTAACTATGGTCTTTTGGGCCAGTTTATGGCGATCAAGTGGGTACAAGAGAATATCGCAGCGTTTGGTGGAGATCCTTTATGTGTCATAATCGGTGGCCAATCTGCAGGACCCGTAACTGTGAACCATTTTGTCAACTTCCTTTAGCCCAAAGTCTCTTTCATAATGTCATTTGCGTGAGCTCCATCCGCTATGTCAGTGATCCGATTCTGAGTTGTCTTGCCGCTTCTTATCGGGCTCAAGGTCGGACTGAGGAGATTGGACTGGACTATGTGGAGTCACATAACGTCTCTTCGATCGCTGAAATGCGTGAATTACCAGCTCAAGGCTTCTTGCAAGACACCAGTGTGAGCGATCCTAGTCCAGGGACTCCTCCTCTCTTCCGCTCAGTTCTTGGTTGCTGAATCATTCCCGAGTCGTATGCGCAAGTGCTGGCTCATGGCTACCAGAACGATGTTCCTATCTTGGCTGAAAGTAATCGTGAGGAACGCGGAGCTTCTCCGGGTACACGGATCTCCCTTTCGGAGTATCAGGACCTTCACAGGCAAAAATACGGGGAGTTGGCGGGCTTATACTTCGCATTGTATCCCGCCTCAAGTGACCAGGAAGCCATTGATGCAAAATATGCTGAGGCCAGGGATTCCGCGAAGGTATCTACCTGGCTTTGGGCCAACAGCTGGTCATTCCACGCCAAAAGCAAAGCATTCATGTATTTTTGGACGCATGCGCCGCCTGCGGCCAGGGTGCAAAGAGAGTAGTATCATGGAGCTTGGCAAATCTATGAAAATAATACCGACGGCGGATGATGAAAAAGCTAAGTATCATGTTGCATACGATTGATCACAGCCACCATGGTGATATAATGTGGTTCGTAATTTAGAATTGATATGATTAGATGCAAGACACTGCTGGAATAATGAGATTAACTAACGCACTTCATATTTTGCAGGCATGCCGTCATACAAGCGATAAATATGGGGTGCTGTAAACATTTGTCTGTTAGAGTATATAAATTCACTTGAGTTACGTAGAATCATATGTACGAGGAACATATGGCCTTTTGATTGCAGATGGAAATTTCGAATATGAGCAAAAACAACCGAAAAATATGCGCAGGTCACCTGTACAATGAGTTTACACGGGTGATCTGTTCATTCGAATGGACAGATTATCTGTGCAAATAGGCTACCCAGATAGAATGATGAATCGTTTGTGTCGAGTCCCATGTGAAGAGGTGAAAAGGCATTTTTGGTCTGTGCAAAGAACGTGAATGGTTAAGTTAGTAATTCCAATTCACAAAACCCTCGCATTAACAAATAAGATTTCGATTGGACGAGTAAAGAAATCTAGGCCCATAAACATCCGCAAGAGAAACTGAGGTACTCATAATCATAGTGAAAGGTGGTGGTAAATACAAAAACAAGTCAAATCCACACAATACCTAACGGTCCCATACAACCCCCTAGCAGGATGAACTTAGGACCACTTGTAATTCTCTACACTATATTCCAAGATAATCAGTCACATGATATAAACAGGGCGATTGGTCTAGTGGTATGATATATCCTTAGCATGGATGGGGTCGCGGGTTCAATTCCTGCATCGTCCAATTTTTTGCTTGCGTCGTCATGGTGGAAGGAAATTTCTTTTTGTAGAGTTTAGTCGCCGTTGTGGGGTTCGCGAAATCTAAGTGGGGACGAGTCACAGCGATGCATTTTGGAGATGGAACTTTGATACGGAATAACATAATAATAAATAGATAGTGCTGGACCATGATTAAATTTTCGAATCTTTTTTAAAATTCATGTCTCGGTAATGGTGAGCTGTCAAGTCATGTTTCAGTGACTGTATTTGTTGTTTCATGTCTGAGAAGTTATTTATTTATGTTTCATTGATCTATGTACAATTTTAATTCATTTTGTTATCATTACACGCTCTTCAAAGCCGCTCTTAAAGCCTGCACAAAATTCCAAACGTCGACATAACTGTTATATAACGGTACAGGTGCCACGCGCATGACATCTGGTTTTCTCTGGTCGACAATGATACCGTTGTCGCCCAAAATGGCAAAGACCTTGGCTAGCCGTCCTGGCTGGAAAAGAAGACAAAGTTGTGCACCGCGCTGTTCTGGGTCAGAGGGCGAGATGATGCGGAAGACAGGGCTGGAGAGCTCATTCAGGAGGTACTCGAGGTATCCGGTGATCTTAAGGGATTTCTTGCGGATATCGACCATGGAGGTTTCGTTGAAGACCTTGAGGCCACCCATAAGGGAGGAAATGTCCACTACGGAAGGATTCGATTGTTGGAAACCGCCAGCTCCGGCAAGGGGCATGAATTTGTTGTCCATCTTGAATCGGGATGTTGAGTCACCACCATACCAGCCCATTAAGCGCGGTCTGTAAACTGCCTTTCCCTCAGCCTCGTTGTATTCTACCTTTCCGTGTCGCTCGTGGACGAAGAGTCCGGCGATGGAGCCTGGACCACCGTTCATGTACTTATATGTGCACCATGCAGCAAAGTCCACGTTCCAGTCGTGAAGCTTCAATGGCACGTTACCGGCAGCATGTGCGAGATCCCATCCAACAACAAGACCCTTAGATTGGGCGTAGGCAGTAATTTTCTCCATCTCGAAAAATTGTCCGCTGTAGTACTGGATACCCGGGAGAAGGAGAAGAGCAGTAGTTTCAGCGTGCTCATCGATGACAGCGAAGATCTTCTCTGTCGGAATGTTATATTCACCCTCCTCAGGACCGATTAGAATCATGGATTCCTCTGGGTCCAATCCATGCCATCTGATCTGAGACTCAATCATGTAGTGATCACTTGGGAAGGCCTTCCATTCCATGATAATCTTGTGCTTAGTTGGGGTTGGTGTGTAAAAGGATGCCATCAACATGTGCAAGTTCGAAGTCAAAGAACCCATGACAGCGATTTCCGATGCATCAGCTCCGACGATGTCTGTTGACATGGCCGCAGCTTTCTCGGCCATGAATTGCCATTGGCACAGTGGTGACTCTTCGAGATCGGTGAAATGTCCGTTCACAGCAATGGAGGACCAGGTGTCCAACTGAGCCTGGATAAGGTTGGCGGTTTCCTTTGGTTGAAGTCCAAGACTGTTTCCGCAGAAGTATATCGACTCTTCTGACTTCTCACCTAGATTTTATTAGCCCCTTGACAGATAAAACTTTGGAGTTCAACTTACGTGCTGAGAGTGTCTGCAATTTCTTGCTCTTCAAGGATGCTTTGGTGGGGAAAATGAACTTGGATCTGAAAGATCTCAAATGATCCTCGGCATCGAGGTAGTCGGCATACTCTCTAGTGGCTTGGAAGCCATCGCGAATTACAGATCCCATGATAAAAGTATAGAAAATTGAACAGTTGGAAAAATGTGGATAGGAGAATG
This sequence comes from Allantophomopsis cytisporea, assembly GCA_024752435.1. Classification (NCBI taxonomy): domain Eukaryota; kingdom Fungi; phylum Ascomycota; class Leotiomycetes; order Phacidiales; family Phacidiaceae; genus Allantophomopsis; species Allantophomopsis cytisporea. The sequence continues at coordinate 254,464 of CP103037.1, forward strand.
AATTGAGAATGGAACACAAAAACCTACCTTTCGAAGACACTTTAATCGATCTATCAAGATGAAGCTCTACTCCACATCTCGGCGTACTAAGTCATAGTATTGTTCTTTGATACTGTCTTTGTGAAATCTCAATCTTGCTTATTGTTAGCCGCTCCCCTCCGCATCCGCATCCGCCCCATCCAGCGTATCTGATCCGGTCACATGACGCGGAAGCAAAATCCCTCCTACACACAACTCTTCCGTTCGCTGGCTGATCATTATCGCACATCATCGGCACTGATATTTACCGGAGACCATAGCTCAGCGTTCCAAAATGAACTCCGGTGACATGCGAAGGTAAAGAAGAAAGGTGGAGGACGTCTCGCTGTTGGCGTGATTTCCTCAATCAAAGTAAGTGGTCTGATTGGCTTGCTTTGTGTTATATTATATCTGTACCTTATCTTCAGTCCTCTTCATTATACATATCTGTTGCTTTAGCATGTACTCTTTCGTTCATCATTGCTTATCGTTGTTCTCCAAAATCGCTGCTCCAATACCTGTCGTCACTATGATTCCCGACACCACCCGTTCACTATCAGAGTTTGCCATGTCCGCCGACCGTGGCTTCTTACCTCCAAAATCCCCCTTGAAAGTCCTTCCAAATTCATACTATACTTGCTGGGAAGCGATCATCTCAGATCTGCCAACATTGCTTGAGCAAGGTCGATTACGAGAAGAGATTGACGCTCTACCTGTACTTTCAACAGCAAAATTACATTCAGAACCAGAATGGCAAAGGGCATATGCTATTCTGGCATTTTTCACACATTCATATATTTGGGGAGGAGAGTCACCTTCGGAGGTAAGTCTGAATATTCTCAAGAGGTTCGAAATACTAATGATAGCAGAGGTTACCTCAATCAGTCTCATCGCCATTTCTAGAAATATCCAATCATCTAGGTTTACCAGCAACAGCCACATATGCTGCTCTGAATCTCTGGAATTGGGTGCCCCGAGATGAAGCAGAATCAGTCTGCTCTCCGGAAAACATCGACATCCTTCATACATTCACAGGAACACGAGATGAGGAATGGTTCCTTCTTGTTTCTGTTGCAATGGAGGCACGATGTGCAGTAATCATTCCTGTAATGCTCAAAGCGATCAGTGCTAGCAAAGAGGGCAACTCAGAAGTTGTCAAAGAGAGTCTTCATGCATTTGCGCAATGTGCTATTGACCTGGGAGATATTCTGGACAGAATGTATGAGCAATGCGATCCTTACGTCTTCTACTACCAAATTAGACCTTTCCTAGCTGGGAGTATGAACCAAGAACTCGCCGGACTTCCAAAGGGCGTATTCTATGATGAGGGAAATGGAAAGGGCGAGTGGAGGAAGTACAGTGGTGGAAGCAATGCACAAAGCTCATTGATTCAGTTCATGGACGCCGTATTGAGTGTTGAGCACGAGGCGACTGGTGCTTTCAAAGAAAGAAAGGGGAAAGAAGGATTCCTTATGGTAAGCACCCTTCTCGTTCCCAATATTTATCGCCTTTAACTAACGATCATAGGGAATGCGAAAATACATGCCAGGACCACATAGACAATTCCTTGAGGAGGTCGATAAGATAGCCAACATCCGGGACTTTGTACTGCAGAATACAGCCGACGTAGACCTCAACCAAGCATTCAACCACGCCGTCGCCATGCTTTCCGGATTCAGAGACAGACACATTAAACTGGTTACTAGATATATCATCAACCCGTCCAGGAATCCACGACCAACGGAGACTTCGAAAAAGAGTGGCTTAAATATTGCGACGATTTCAGACAAAATTTCAGCAAAAACTGATGATAAGAGACCTGGATTGTATGGAACTGGTGGAACGCAGTTGATTCCTTTCTTAAGGCAGACCAGAAATGAGACTGCTGAGACGGGAATTTTCCCAGATGGCGCTTGATACAGGATAGATAGATTTAATGAACATAGATATTATGAATGAAAGACTTTCCATCTTATCTGTATAGCGAATGTGGTTGGTGACTGAGCTGTTTTACTTGAGAATATATAGTAGTATATGTAAGAGAAATCATGAAGGTGACAATAATGGCGACGAGAAGCACAACGATAAGATGTTGATTGATGAAGAGTTACAACTTAATGTCTGTCTTAACACACGATACAGTCGATAAACGCATTTATACAATCATTCTATGGGCTGGTATGAACAGAATATCTAAAAGGCATAGTATTGGTCGGAAAATCGGGTGAAAGCGAATAACCTAGTGTCTCTCCTTATACATACATAGACAAACGAATGATGATGATCGTAAATTAATTGTCTATCTTGCGCAACCGTTCAACACATAAGCTCACGACCTTCGCCATCTCAATTCCCTGACCCCAAATATCATCATGCGCCCCTTCTAACTCCTTCTTTAAAACCAACACCTCAGAGCCCTTTTCCGACCACCCATTCAGATTCTCTCCCATCTCCTCAATCTGCGCATCCTCAATCAACTCATCTCCCTTCGAGCTCACCAACACTACCAGTCTTCCCTCCCACTCCTTAAACCGCCCATACCTCGCCGGCGATACCACATCCCAGCCCTCTTCCCCACCAAACGCATCCGTTACAAATTCACGATATACTCCGATTTGAGCGTGGTTATCCACCATGCTTTTTAAGTCGTAAATACCGCACACACCAAGCACCGCCTTGGGAAGCGGCACTTCTCCAGCCGCATGTCCGCTGATCCCTAGGATCGCTGGGTCCATGAGCGCCTGCAGAGTCAGCGTCGCACCGCATGAGTGCCCGCTCAGCACATAGTTCGTGCCGAACCCGTAGGTGCGCTGCAAGAGGATGAGGGCAGCCCGCACATCTGAGATGTGATCTGGGTGCTTTGCGTTGTTGAGCTGAGAGGACGGTGTAGTTGGGGGTTGAGGATAGGACGGGTGCGCAGTCAGGCGGTAGTCTATCGATGCGTAGCCGGCTACTGAGCTTGTTGTTGACGTGTATGTTGGTGATGAAAGCGCGGTTATGGTTGGCGCGAAGGAGGTATCTATTATGGTGGGATCGCGCCAAGCGCCGCCGTGGATGTAGCTGATTCCTTGTTAGATGAAGGCCATTAAGATGCAGCGTCTGTCAATTGAAAGTTGTGACTTGGACTCATGGCAATCAAGGGAGCCCATACATCACCCAATAGCCCGACTTGTCAGTCGTCCAGACTGATATTCGCTGGCGCTCGTGATCGCCATACGTAAGGCTTTCATGCTTCAAGCTAGCCATGTCGAAAATCTTTACAATACCACTATGTTAATGAGGTAGTCTGTGAACAAGATCGATAACATCAATACCAAATTATAGACACGTGATTTAAAGTTGAATGACAAACTTGGTAGCCGCCTTACTATGTCACCCAGCATATGAAAGCTCGAGCAATGCTCATGCACCACCCACATTGACGCCCACAGCCTCGATATGCATGCGCAAGCCGCAAGCCGCAACACGGATGTCCGAGCCGTGGTCTCCGGGTGCGTGGGGCGGGCACAGGGCACGGCGGGCGCAACAACGCGGAGCGGAAGTGCTGGAGATAAAGCCGTGAGTACACAAGGCGCCGTGTATAAATGAAATTCACGGATGCAACACGGAATCGAGCTATTGCAATACCAAGGCGACATGACTACCCAGGAGAGAAACACTGTTATGTCGGGAGGCACGGAGATAGATGGATGGAGCTGGTCCGAATAGGATTATCTTGAAGTTTTGGGTGGAGCAGTGAACGATAAGAAATAGTATAGCACAGCGAACAAAGAACAATTCTGATCAACATTATCAGTATAAGTGTGTCGGCTGAGTCCTCGAGAATGAGATTGATCATCAGTCAATAAAGAGAGAAATCAAGATCGAAGGTCAAGTTAATAAGAATCCCGAATCATTATTTCTCAGATTTTATAATGGCTGTCGGTACGGGTTTCAAGGCTCTTGATGTTGCCGTCATTGGTGGTGGTATTGGTGAGTCTTATATCTTTCAAATATCAAGCTCCTAGAGCTACGAGCTGACTCTGATAATCTAGGTGGACTCGCTGCTGCTACTTCCCTCAGACATGCAGGCCACACTGTCACTATCTACGAGAGAGCGCATTACGCCGGTGAGGTCGGAGCCTCCATCAGCTGCGCAGCCAACGGAACGCGCTGGTTGGAGGATTGGGGAGTAAATATCAAGATCGGCCGACCTGTTGAGCTGAAGAAGCTTATTCTTCACGACTGGAAGACAGGCGAGGTCCAAAACGAGTACGATTTGGGAGACTACAAAGAGAAATGGGGCTATGTAAGAAATCACTTGAAAATCTCCTTAGAGATCTTACTGAATATTCCAGGTATACAACATGTTCCACCGCGTCAACATGCATGAAATGCTTATGGACTCTGCTGTGGGAACTCAACATCCTGGAACCCCAGGCACATTAAAGGTTGACCACAAGTGCATCTCCATTGACCACGAAGCTGGTCTCGTGACTTTTGAAAATGGATTCCAGGCGAAGCACGACCTTATCATTGGAGCAGACGGTATCGGAGTAAGTTAATCCACTGCCTCATTTCGTAATCTCCTAACAACCCCAGTCTGCTGTTCGCAAAACCCTCGGCATCGTTCCAGACAAAGTACAGTCCACATCAACCTGTTACCACTGCATCATCGACACCGCAGACGTCCAACGCCTCGGCCTGAACGACCTATCACCTAACGAGGCCATTGAATTTTGGGGCGGAAAGGATATCAACAAGATTGTGTTTTCGCCATGTAGAGAAGGTGAAGTGCACTCATTCTACTGCTTTTTCCCAACCGAGAAGTCCAACCACGGAGGTGAAGGCTGGAACGAGCCCGCAACACGGGAACAACTGGTCGCACCGTTCGCAGACCTGGACCCAGAGCTCCTCGCGCTGTTCAAGAACTCCGTCGACATCAAGCCGTGGCGCCTCTTCGTGCACGAGCCTTATGACCGCTGGACTGTAGGCCGTACCTGCATTCTCGGCGATGCCGCCCATCCTATGATGCCGGATCAGAGTCAGGGTGCGTGTCAAGCGCTCGAGGACGCTGCTGCGCTTGGTCTTATCTTCTCGAGGGATCATGCGCAGTTCACGAACAATGTTCATGCTGGATTGGAACTCTATGAGCAGGTGAGGAAGCCAAGAGCTACCAGAGTTCAGGCGGCGAGTGCAAGGGCTAGAGTCAACATTAACGAGCGCATTGGATTCTCAAGTAATTCGAATAACCCGCTATATAAGGTTGGAGATGAGAAGCAGAAGTTGACGATCGAAGAGATGAACGAGTATGACATGAGGAAACACGTCGCAACTTTGTCATTATAGGGTATAGATAGAATATTTCGATGTAGCTGAGTTCCCCAGGAGTTTAGGTTTTAAATGTTAATAGATTTCTTTCACCATCGCGACTTTAGAGGGCTCATGTGATGAAACCAGACTCTAGAATAACCTCTTGTTAGTTGCACTGCACTTGGTAAAACTGAAAACTGAACACTTGGGTGTGGAAATGAACAAAATAGTATATAATTTCAATACTTTGAGTAGTTTATCATCATAGTATCTGCGAAAATCCCCAATTTTCAACTCCAGCCGCGATATTCCCGTTCCTCTGCTGAAAAAAGCTCTCCGCAAGTACCGCCAACTCATCATCTGAGTAAGCTAGTGCAGGTCCGTTCATATCGTTCATAGCTGAAGCAATCTCCGACGCTGAAGCCAGATCATTCAGAGACAATGCATTCGACACGTCATGTCTCCCATCAGCCGGCGATTCATGCGAAATGATAGAGTTGATGCGCACCGGCTCAGGCAATGGAGACGTATCAAGCACTTCGGAGGTTTCGCCACTTTTACGGTGGTACAAAGAGGCACCAAAATGTTTGCTGTCAAATGAGCGCTCGCTGGCCGATGGGTATTCAAGAATTTCCCAAAAACGTCCGAGATCAATCAGAAGCCTGCGATTTGGTGTGCCCGCGTTCAATGAATAGGTTTCTGAGACGGCGTCTTTCAACTTCTGGAGCTTATCGGCCTTTGATAATCAGCGCTAATAGTCAAATCTTTTGAGCACATCAACTTACTATCCGAGAGACGTGAGGCCAGTAGACTGCAACGTTTCGTACAAATTTTAAACACTTTGCAAAATTGACCTCCTTTTCATTGCTGTCGGCGTCGCGCGGCTTGTAACTTTCCTGCAGGAATATAGTAGCCGCTATGGCGGCGCAATGGCCAAGGAATGGATCTGATGGATAGAAGGATTTGGCTTCCAAGATATCGATCAAATGCACTATCCAAGTGGCGTGTGAAACAATTAGATCCTCTGTATGCTGCAGAAATATTTCAGGAATCATTGAGGTAATGTTCCGTAATCGTAAAGAGAAAAGTAGCGGGTGATTTAAGAGGCATAAGTTTGTATGATACAAAAATTGGACAAATAACCAAGGTCCCCAGTATTCACGATTGGAATTGAGTTCCTCGGATGTTCTGTTTGCAAAGTCTGATGGTTTATAGCGATGTATAGGCGCCATTCTGGTCTCGTAGTCCATTTCTTGCGCCATGATGGTGGCGTACTCAGATTGGGGTGACCACGGAGGAATTTGACTTGGCTTACTTCGCCGTCGACCATATTTCGTGGTTTTGTACCACACATCGCTCAGTTGTATTGCATAGGCAACGATTCCCAAGTCGGGTTTATCTGTCCTCATGGACATATTGTCTAGTGATGATACACCCCCATTGGCACTGCTTGTTGGTTGTCCCACTGAAGCTGGGTAAATAGGAAATTCGTCTTCCTCTGATAGCTCAAGTAACCTGCAGTCGGCACCATGCAACTGCCGGAGAAGACATATGCTCCAAAAACAACGCCGCCGCTCTTCTCGAGATATATCTGATATTGGGTGTTCACTTTCCACCGAAAGTCCTGCGCATTGTGCCAAAGCCATGGCAAGACCACTGTGGATGCTTGCACGCTGCGTGTTACCGTCTGCTATTATCAGCAATGATCGACATGAAATCGAATCATGGCAAGGACTTACTGCTATGGTCAACCAAGGTCAAAATACACAGTGATTGCAACGTAGACATCTCCACAGGGCCTTCTGAGACTCTTTTCATAACCAAAGATCGTGCTGTCTCAGCATAACCTTTAATCCAATCCTGAGGGTTGTCTCGAAAGTATGCAGCTGTAGAAAACCGAATTGTCAAAGCTAGTAAAGCAAACAATATTTCAGGTTCCTGAGTTCTAGTGATCAAAGTATTCATAAAGGTTTCTCTGACAAATAGTGGGAGCGGTTGGCAGTCACAATATGTGTGATATAACTTTGCTGTGTCTAGAATCAAGTGCCAGGGAGGCAAAGTACTTGTAGAATATCAGTATGGAAAACTCTGATAGTCAATAATTCTTACTTCGTTGAGAAAGATCGAGGTCGTTCTTCCTGCAAATCCAAAGAAAGTGGGGTCTGCAATCGTCCTGTTGTAATATTCCGAGACTCATTATTTTGCTGCCTACAATAATATACCCAGTCAGCATTTATCCCGTGCAAGTCCGTTAGAAGTGTCAAACCTTACAGCGCCCAGGACTTCCCTGAGGCTCGCCTCTAATGACTCTATTCTATTCTCCTACAAGCAGTTAAGCATACGATTAAAACAAATCAAGATCAAGCATACCATGCGCTTTTGATAATTTTCAGTCTCAGGGCTGACTTCTGTAACTGACTGACGACGTTCGTTTGACTTGTTTGCATCATTCTCATAGACACATGACTGCCCAAGACGAACGCAGTAGGAGCAAGCAGGCTTTTCCCCGGGGCATCTTGATTTCTTGCGCCTGAATTTGATAAGCAAAAGGAGATTAATTGTGCATAACTCGGCATTCACGGAAGCTTACCGGCAATTTTCGCACGCCTGCCGTACCCTCTTTAACGGCCTTTCTTCCGACATGATTGAGTTAATAAGGATCAATCCGAATATATTCGTAATAAAATCATGTCTAGCGTATGAACTTAGAACAACAGCGTAGCGGTAGTAATGTGATGATAAGTCGACAGTGATCTCTGAATTTGCTGATGTCGACGGAAAGATGTGGGTTAGTATTGCCGCGCGGTCAGGTTCCGTGTTTATCGTTTCTCTTATCGGCTAGGGTATTCCAGCTGATACGGGATACCGAACTTTGCCTTAACCAGTAACAACGACCTTAAACTTATTGATAGGTAGATATACTTTATCGCAGAACTTTGTTTCAGTTCGTCCAAGCAGCATACCTTACATCCAAGAACCTGCGTTATCTAACTCAACGCCGATATCTCCAACGTGTCCAAATATATGGTTGAACCAAATATCAAAATCTTCATTTGTGCTGAATTCGCCCATTCCAGCTCCCGAATTTGGACTGATCGAGACCGGATAATGATCGAGTTCCAGAAAATTGGCTAACACCTTGTGGAAATCAATTGTGGTGAAGGTTGTATGCATCGAGGATCTTTCTTCTTCGGAGAGTATGGTGTCTATGAGCTTCACCCCTCGATCTGCCATTGTATCACCCCTCCTCTGCTGAAGTCTTTGCCTTGCGGAGACAACAAGTTCTTTGTACATTAAAGTTTTGTCATCATTACTCTGTCGATACAGGATCTCCAGACAGAGAACCACTAGAATGGATGGTTAGAACTGCTACTAGGACAATCTTTAAATATTGGGGATTGTTACCGGTCGCAGTGACACAAAATGCTGAGTGTGTCCATATAGAGATAGAATCACTCTTCGTGATTTTTTCATGCTCGCGGAGAATTGTCATTGCAGCCGAGATGCAAGTCTGTCGAGTATAAATATAAATCGGTGATTGAAAGGAAAGAAAAAGGAATGGCCGGTGAATCATGATAATCTTTGCGGTAAACTATGGTTAGTATTGCGTCCAGAATAGTATTTTGTATACTCAGATGCACGTACCTTATCTGCAGCTGTTATTGCAAGACTTCTACGTGCGATATCAAGCCAAGGAACCCATTCGGATTCTTTGAGCGTTTCACGTAAGAGAAATGATGGTATGCGACTGACAAGCTGTCTCATACGCTGATCAACGTTAATAATATGTTGATACTGTTCGTGAAGTGAACCACGAGCTCGTGATGGGCCCAGGTCGTCAATGAGGCCAGGCATAAGTTGGGCCACTAGAATATACTTTTTAGTTTGATGCGCTTCGATCCTGAGGGACTACCTGACGTACTCTGGGCGAGTGTCCTCATGTATGAGGATATTGTGGGCGTATTGGCATCTCTATCTAACAACTCATGATCGTGGCAGTTCATCGGGAGTGTTGTGGAAAAATGAGCAGGGTTGATACCTAACAAGGGTTAGTGACCACAAATTTGATGGAACATTCTCAACATATGCTTACTGTATGTGTCTGTAAAGGGAATTGCAAAATGATCTTGAATTACGAGTTGCCACCATACTCTTTTCCCAAGCTCACGTTCAAGAGTCTCATGCCACTGTTGCGCGGTCTGTATATCTGCGGTTGATGAATTCATAATCTTATGGAGACCTAGACACTGGGCAATTCGAATAGCTGCGCTTGAAAGAGTAGCATTGAGATCACTCAAACCAAGATTATGAGCCACCTCAGTTGAAATGACAATAGCTTGTACTGAATACACTGTTGATACGTTAGTACGTGCCGTTCCAGAAAATTGAGATTTTTACTTACGAGAAAGGTGCTCAAGGAAGTTTCCTGCATATAACACATCAATCATAGCACGGAACAGATTGCCTGACAGATCCTCATCTAGCTCTGCAGATATGTTAGCAGCTATGTATGGCTTAAGCACTGGAAACCAAAATACCTATCTGCAATAATGCCTGAGATTTTGCGCTATTTTGTGCAGACCATGCAGAGCTCTAGGAACAAGTCAACATAGCACTCCATATGTCATCTACATACAAACTTACACTCAGAACTGAACAATATAGAGCCATCCACAATGGATGATCGCAGGTGCCTCTGGTCCAATAGTTCTCACACTGTTCCAAAAATGTGGGAGAATGTATAGAATTATGATGCCAAGCGACCTGCGAGATATGGAAGTTCACCATTCTGCTTGCAACCTCGGCTGATGGCAACACACTTGGATCACGAGGGAGTAGAGGGCTGCAAAGCGTTGATCTTACTGTCGGATCGCTGTTGATAGAGATCAATTCGGAAAGACTTCTGCGTGCGTGGCAAGAGCAACTTCTATGTGGATAGCAAGCACCATAATGTCTTCCCCAAGCAAGATATTCTAGAATAGTGATCATAGTAGCAGTGTCTTTTTCCTTATCAACTTCTGTTGATTGACTCTCGCCGGAAGCATTGTGTGCTCCATGATTTGGGTTCGGTGCTCTGAATGATGTTTCTGTGTCTCTACTTTCGACCTGCCCACCGCCAGGGACCCCGCTTGCTGGAATCTCAGAGTCTCCATGTTCAAGCAAAACTATGCGCTTCTGAAGACTGTCAAGAGCTGAAGGGAGTGCAGATGCGCCGCCAACAACTAGCGAGCCCTGCAATTGCTTCAGATATTGTAGCTCATCGCGATGCTTAGATATGGAGTGACTAACCCGCACGGTCTCTCGTGTGCAGTCAATCCTCAATCTCTGGCATCGCGAACACGGTATGCTCTTGTCACATTTGACTTTTCTCCTTGTACATTCTGTTCCATTAGTTTTGGTGGGTCCAGGTGGCGTCAGGATTGCTCACCAATGCACGCGAGCGGTCGTCTCTGGGAGACTCGTATGCTTCTGGGGGCATTCCGCTGCGCCAACGGGTTCATCCTATGCAATTGATTGTGTAAATTTACTCATTGAAAGTTTATGAATTGTGAGAGGTTAGTCTTCGACGCTATGGATCAATGGAAGATCTGTGTTGAAGATAGTTGTGGAAATGCACCACTTCTGGGACAAAAAGTTCGCCCATGAGCCTGAGGCAAAACAACTCGATGTCCAAGGTAGAATGCGAACCAATCTTGACTCTTGACTCTTGACGTTTGATCGTGGAAGAAGAATTATAGTTTGAAATACCTATTCCACAACAGTTATGACAGAATCACTGATACAAAATTTCTCGACTGTAAATTGCCACGTTAGGTATTTCTTTATATACACATTTCCCACCTCAATTATAATGGCAGAATTGGACAGCCACCATGACATATGTGGATGCGTAATTTTCATTGCGGATATGATACTTATAGCCTACTCCAAGTAAGCCTTCGGAGGAGCATTACTTGTCATAGTACATTGCCACAGCAGTCTCTTCTTCGCCTCATCATCTCTGAACTGCGCCAATTGTCCAGTAATACTATGCATAACTCCCCTGTTGTGGAAGATAACCACGTCACCTTCCTGCCATTTGTGCGCGTAGATGTTCTCCGCCGCCCAGATCTTCTTCTGCATAGCATAGCAGATCTTACGCACAGTTTCGACGTCATCAACGACCGTCACGCTGCCGGTTTTAGGGTCCTTTGTCGCAAGTTTGTACACGCAACATCCGTGAACTTGCAAAGATGGGCGCCCTGAGCTGCCAGGGTTTTTCCATACCATTGGGTACTCGGCAACTTTATCCCAAGTCCATTCGGAAAGCTTGTCGAGTGGCACCTCCCGGCCCATAGTTGGGATTGTCAGACCATCTTCTGTGGACTTGCAATTACGGATGTATTCGTATGCTTGTGGTGCGTAGGTGACAGTTGTGTTCAATGCAAATTCCTTCTCTTCAGGGGTCAAGAGATCGAACGCACGAGCTCCAGAAAAGACTGGGGGATGTCAGTACAGCTGTATAATAATTGATCGAATCTTGGACTTACAAGCTGTGGCACCAGCGCCAATCACCTTTTCAGTTCCGTCGGGGAACTTCAACTTTTGGTCGGGAAGGTTTGGGATTTTAATGGAATGAAGGACTGTGACCTCCCCAGGAAGACGCTCGTAAAGTGGTGCGTCCATGTGCCATCTGTATGGTCTAGTGTAGCCATCATTGATCTCCTCTTGAGACAGTGGCTCTTCGTGAAAAAGTGTATGGTCCTGTGCAAGTCAGACATAAGAATCACCTAATAGTGGATCACAATTTCTACATACCAAGTGAACAACGTCTAATTCTGGTATTCCCTCGTAATCTTTGAATGTTCCAGATCCAATTATACCGACCTTTTCACAATGTTAATAACTCGTACTCGGGAATTGGCGATGTGTCAACATACTTGAGGCGCTCTTGGAATTCTGCCAGCTCTGTAGGAAGCAAGAATATTTCTTGGGTCACTAACGGCCTTGACACCCGCGGAGTGAATATCACTGGCCGAAGGGTCAAAGATCTTGGTGAGTTCTGGAAGAATGGCTGGGTTGATTCCCTGCTGATTTCTGATAACGACGACGGAATTATCGAAGACGGCTTCTCTGAGAGTCTCTTTGTCCACTTCTGTAAGGTGCTCGAGATCAAGGATGGTTTGATCCGATGGAAGAATGATTTCTGCTCCGATGCGGGAAGACTTTCTGATATCTTTCGAGAAAAGGTTAAAGCTCAGAGGCTTTCGTGTATCGGACTCGGAGTGAGGCATGGTGAATGGCAGAGATGAAAGTTGGGATTTCTGGAACAAAAAGAGAGGAGTATATGGATTGGGAGTAGAGAGAACAATGAGATAGATTTTCAAGGAAACATAGCAATATTTGAAGTCTGGAGATGTCTTCCGCAATTCTTACAACGGACGGCTCCCTAAACCTACCATTACTACTCATAACGAAGCGGATGAGCTGGAAAATCTCATCCGTCCTTGCTTGTAAATTGATCGTCATTAATTGCTAGGAGTAAATGGCTCTTGGCCGGATAACGCCGTCAAGAACACCATTCATTGAGGATTTGGTATTCCATGCTGTGCAAATTTCGAAACAGGTTGTTGATTGTGGGGAAATCGGACGGGCGAGATCCAAAATCTCTCCCGTAGACTGGGATTAGCACAGCGGATGAGATTTCAGCTCGCCCGACGAGAAATCAGACATCTATTAACAATCCCCCCATCGAGAGGCATTATTTTTCCCTAAGACTCGGGTTTCTGTTACTTCATTAATAGCTACTTTTTTTATACCAACTTTTTGTGTTGTCATAGCTTCACTTGGTTGCAAAAATGGCCGAAACCACTACCAGACCACTACCGTTGCCTAAGCAGTCTACTGTGGACTTTGGCGCTGAAGTTGTGGGAGTAAATGGAGAAGATATCACAGGTACAAACCTATCCCGTTCTCATTATCCTAAACTTGAGGGAATCTCTTCAGCAAGAATTAGAGAAGCGCAGTTCAAGACCCCTCAAAAGCAAATAGAAAGAATATCAAAAATGCTGACCTTCTATAGACGACCAATTTGCCAAGCTCCGCACCCTTCTCTACACCCACAATGTTATCGTCCTCAAAGGCCAACACAACCTAAGTCCAGAAGCGCAATATAAGTTGACCCGACGGTTCGACCCATTAGCAGGGGTCTACAGTCACGGAACGTCAATCGACAAGCGCAGTGTATTACACGCCGACTTGAAAACGATTCCGCGGCAACCACAGGTGCAAATCATTGGCAATGGCTTCGTGGAGTCCTACGAAGGACTTGACAATATCCAGCTGACGCACCCGCACCATGCGCGCTTCCATGCACAGCGCATCCCGCCGCATGAGGATCTCGACTTCACTCATTTCTATCGCTGGCACATTGACAGCGCAATGTACGCGCTGAACCCGCCCAAAGCAACCTCATTGGCCGCCGTGCGTGTGCCGCGCGGCCGTCGCCAGACCGTCAGATATGACGATGGTTCTGGTGAGGAGATGGATGTTCCACTTGGCACCACGGCGTTCATCAGCGGATACCGCATGTATGACCTGCTGAGTGATGAGGATAAGGAGCTCGTGCGTACCTCACGCGTCGAGTATGCTGCGCATCCGTATATTTGGATGAGCAAAGCGCGTTCGCGGAGTAATGGACTGGGATTGCTTTGTGAAGGGTTGGAGTTGGAGTCTAAGGACTTGCCTGAGATCGAGGAAGAGAAGATAAGAATCTATCCCATGACTTGGAAAAACCCTGTTGACGGGAGATTGGCGCTTATGGTGTACCCCACTTGTGTGCGGCGCATTCATACGAAGGATGGGAGCGTCATTGAGGACTTGAAGACAGTGAGAGATCTCTGTTATAGACTGCAACGCCCAGCGATCAGTCCACAATATGTTTACCCACACGATTGGGAGGAGGGCGATCTCGTGATCTTCAACAATCATGGAGTCATGCATTCTATTGTGGGAGCTTTTGCCGAAGATGAGGTCAGGTTGTTTAAACAGTGTAATATGGCTGCTAGTGAACCTCCACAAGGTTCAGACGACCTATTATAGTAACGCCCCTTTAAATCAGAAAAACAAAATAATCACTCCAGTCACGCTTTGATTTCTTGGTAACAGAATGATCAGGAAGGTCTCAAATGATGCTTCTTCTGAGCGGACGTCAATAGGTGAGGTCTTGAGCACCTTGGATATATAATCAGTGCTGGCGGCATAAATTGAGAGCAGTATAGCTGTTACATATTGGACTCGGATATTGCAAGTTCAACAATTGCTTGGGAGCGAAATCATCCAGGTGAGGTTTGCTGCGCAGCCTTGATCTAGAAAATCCATGTGAATAGAACGAATCCAGAACTTGAGCCTAGAATCTCTTGCTTCTGTCATGTATCGTCTTGCATTACGTATGATTAAGCGATGAGAATGATCTCTCTTGTAGTTTTTGAATTTTGCACATTTCTTTGAGCTATATTCGGGTATCATCAATATATATTAAATGAGGCTTGAACTTGTAAGCTCTCATAATTCCAGCTCTTCCACCTCCATCCCACAACCAACGCAGGTCTTAACACTTGCTCCATCCGCATTCTCAACAGTCCTACCCCAATCATGCTCATGCTTTCCACCACCAATGACATCACTGAATGATCCTGCACCATTTCCCTTGAGGTTCCTCCTGTATGCATCTGTCCTCGTTTTCTTTTTCAGTTCCTGCAATTTGCTTTTAAATTTCTCCTCCTTTCGTTTCTTTTTATCCGCTTCTCTTTTCTCGAATTCCGCATCTAGGGCTTCCGCCGACCCCCATTTGGTATTAAAAGCATATTCCTCAACTTGATAACGAAGGAACAACATCATGTCATGCCAATGTGCCTTGTGCGGGTTTGGTTTGTTCAAGTGTGGAAGTAGTTCCCCATCCTTCAATTCGGCTACAAAAACTTCATTAACTGGGATCTGCCTAAAGGATGGGGGGGAAAAAATGACATACGATCAGTAAGTAGATAATCATCCTTAGCCTCGGTCTTGGTGAGAAGACTGTACTTCTCTGGTATTTTTTCTTTGCAAGAATTACAGACGCAGCACTTAAAAATCTCCTCCCACTGCCAGTCTATTTCCAAGCTTTCACATTCTCGACATTTCTTACCCTCTCGACTAAGAACGCTCAACCCCGGCTCATACGGTCCAGCCTTCTGATTCCTTAAGCTTCTTAAAAGCTGAAGTCTTTCCCATTCCTTCAAGCTCATATGAGCAGGTTTCTCTCCCTCCTGAGTCGCATGGAGAGCCTTATTGAAGGGGTCATCTTCAGCAGTCAAGAATCCACCCTTCGTGTCTGTCATCTTACTGAAATCGTATTCCACGTACTTAGTGAATTTCCTCGCCGCTCGAATGTCATCGTCTACCTTGGCTTTGCCCGTTCCTGGTATGGCTCTAGCATCGCGCTGTGATTCTGGTACATTCGCCGTCGAAATCGCAGTATGCGCGCGCTTTCGACCTGCCATAGCGATATCATCGTTGGCTATGAAGCCACTGGGAGTACGATTGGGGGCGGCGACACCCTTTTGCCGCTCAGAAGTTTCATGTTGATCTCGGATAGCTTTGGCTTTGAGTCTGTTTTGTTCCTAATATCTGTAAGCATTTGGTTTGTCCAAAAGCAGTTCGACATACTATTCTTCGTGTGACTTCCGGCGTTGGTGGCGAAGCAGGAAGCGCGCCCGAAGAACGGGTTTTACGCGGTGGTGTTGCTGGTTGCCCAGACATAGCTGATGTAGAGCCCCAAAAGTGAGTATAATATCTAAGAACTGAGCTGTTGACAGTGCGACACAATAGAACAGTTGTGTTTATGCTGAAGTTGGTCTGATGTTATAGTATAATGATCTGTTAAAGAAGTCGGAGCTTACATATTGAAGTTCCGATGCTTCGCAAGGCGGCTAGAAATGGAAACGGTAGTTTTTAAAATATTTGGTTTGGGCTTTGCATCAAGACACAGCTATGAGTCCAGATCATATCTTGCTGCAAACATTTCTTTTACAAAATCAAATAAAATAGATCTGCATGGGATTAACGAGGGCGTGGGAAGATACTCAAAATGGAGAACCAGAGATTGTGACTTCGAGGTACTGCCCTTGAATTCGCGTACGACCAAAACCAACGTCATGACTGGTATACATTATATTCTTGTATCTCCTTGGATGCCGGTAGTGATAGATATGATGTAGACTTGCGTTCAACTGATTAAATATTTTCGATATTAAACACACACGAAGGATGGGGGATTTGGGCTATCGCAGCGCAAATCAGCTTATCCCTAAGGGTACGACGACTCAAAAGGGATCATGAATTTAATCGTCAAAACATTTCGTGCATGAACGTTCATCAAGCATCTTAGTGATATGTTCGATGCCTCTCCATTTGTGGCGTTCGAAATCCCTCTGTATTCATACTTGGTGATCTTGACAGCTGCCACTTCCTCATTATTTTCCCATATTACTTTGTGAAAAGAGAATGATTATATGTTCATAGGCAAGTAAATTTTGTGATTAGCTGCAATAGTTCATGCTGAGACATCCGGAATCTGATTTTTCCCTGAATCAGAGAGATGGAGGCAGAGCTTGACATAACTTCACATAAGAGGTTCATGGCAATAGGAGTAGTAGGCAGTCTGCAATAGCAGAAGATGTCAAAATTACGAAGATAATAGATGTGGGTGCGTTGCACCAGTTAAAACTAAGTAGTCTATAACAGACAATATAAAATATAAACCAAGCCGTCGGGTATGAATTTACGCTTGAGAAGAAGCAGGTAAAGTTGCGATGAGAAAGAGAGGCGTGAACGACATTAGGTTACATTCCGAGCATGCGGCCCAACTTCTTAGAGCCCTTATTGGCACCCGAAGCACCCATGATTTGAGTAGAGTTCTCACCCCAAGCACCACCCTTTGCAGGTCTTGGATTGGCGAAGGGATCTCTATTCTCCCTAAGTGCCATATCGTTCTCGTCGCTGATCGCCGAGTCTGTAGATTTTCTCTCGACGGTCTCTGTCTGCGTAGCGTAGACAGTAGTGACGTTAATTCCGAGACCGGTTTGCTTGGATTTGCCAAGGGTTGGAGAGGAGGTATCTGAAGACGAGCCAATGATGTGCTCTTCAGAACCGTGACGGGAGATCTTTTCAAGCTCAACTTCGGAAGTGACACTCTGCTTCTGGCTTGACCAATCGTTGGCTTCGAGATCGCGCTCCTTGTTGTTGGTGGTAATGGTTCCCTCGAACTTGCCAGAGCGAGATTTTCCGAACTTTGAGAATGGACCTCTGCTAGTGGATTGGTTGGCAGAATTCTTGTCGCGCGAAGATCCGAGCCAGCGAGACTTGTTGAACAATGGCTTGATAGCTGGGATAGAGATGGCGATGAGGGACACGAAGGTCTCGCGAATACCCCAAATGGTGGAGTTGCTGATGACTCTAATGTTTTGAAGAGTAAGAATGCAGCGGAGAAGAGCTGCGGTGATGACGAAAAGACCGGATGAAAGAAGAAGACCGAGAACGATCTTGCGGCGAAGAGGGATTTTGACGGTCCAAATGAGGGGAAGTGGGATACTCAGAATACCCAGATCGGTAATGACATTGACGGCAGCAACGACGACATAGTTAGCCACAGTAAGTGTACATTTATCTGGATGTATGTCAGTTTATATCAAACTCAACTGCTCACTTCAACTTACCGCCAGCATATGGCTGAATTTGCCAGTTCTTCTGGATTGGTGTGCAGTGACCAAGAAGGGTGAAGATGCAGGCAAGATAGCCCACAACGGAAAGAGCTCCCATAATCCTGACCAATTTTCCTTGCCAGAGTCCAAGTCTAAACCGATGTCAGCATCCATCTTCGTCAATCATAACAAGTTTACGTACGTTAATCTAGAGTAGAAGCAAAGGAGGGCACCCTTCATACTCCAAATCAAAGTGGTATAGGAAAGCCAAGCAGTGAAAAGTGCCTTTGATCCAACCTCGAGCTTGTGAACTTCCTCAGCGTTAAGAGCAGCAGCTGTCTCTTTTGTGAGACCGACGAATGAACCATTTTCAGCTGTTTACAAGTTAGCACTGAATGGGTTCAAGTCTTGATCTAAGTTGAACTCACCAATAACATACACAGTCGAAGCATCGACTGTCCATAAACACAAAGCCAAGCCAAAGAAAGCATCCTCCCACTGCAGTCCTTTGAAACCTACAATACTGATTCTGGCGTAGAATCGGGCAAGGAAGAAAAACATGCCAATTCCATATTCAGCCCACAACTCGTTCGTAAAGGCGTTCCCCATGATTGAGAATTGTAAGGAGCGTGATAGGAGGTGCCGTTCGAAGATGTTGATGTATAGGAACCAGGGTACCTCAGCTGAATTTGATGTGAGGTAAAACGAGTGGATACAGAAGAATCTAATTCATGAGGGGGAAGCTCCATTCTTCAAGTAACATATCACGACTGAGGAGGGGAAACCCTTGTATGAAGCTAGAAGTCCCGGTTTTGACGGCAGCTCACCGACCACAACGCCCAAACATGGAGAGTGAAGTTTAATGAGTGTACGAAGCCGGTATCCAGATCTATCTGCATACTGTATTGGCATGAAGTCGACTCTCTAGTCATGTATCCATTCACTCGGGTCTGTGTGGAGGATCGCCACAGATTTTCACTAGGATATGCTTGTTTAGATCAACAGATTCATGGTTCATGCACGCCAACAAACAGGCATTTTCTTTTGAGACTGCCCATGTTCGATCGACCAGCCGTGATACCTTCAAAGTGAGGCCTTGATGTAGGCCTGACATATCAAAGGTTTGTGGCAAAATGTGACATGGGGGTGGAAATGCTACTGGTGTCTTGAATCATTACAAAAATGGTTAAAGCACATATCTGAAGTATCAGGACCCCTGAGACTAGACTTTTCATTACGCACATAGATACTCGACGATATATACCAATATGTGCTTTTTGGTAGTTGGCGCATGAAAAGTTCTAAGAAGTAAATAGAGTTTATACCAGTCCTAATGTGTTTGTAGACCAGGAAACCACCGGCAGAACTTTGGTAAACAATCATTCGGCCGACGCTCGAGCACTATTGAGACACTGTCCCGTAGACGCTGGGCTCTGTTGAGACGCCGCTGTCGAAAGCCATCCGGTAGAGTATCAAAGTGCCATCCCCACAGGAGAACAACACACTTCGCCTATGGACCGAGGAGAAGCGTCTATGGCGCGGGAGTATGGAGATCCTGCAATATATGCACACTCTATCAACAAGACTAATTGAAAGACACGCCGGCTTGTTATTAATGATCGTCGATAAGCGCTCTGAAGCGAGATAGGATACATGCCTCTATCCATAAGGAGAGTAAAGCAGGGTTCACTTGTGCGCCACGCTCATTGAGCGCCCAATCCGGACGCCTTGATCAGCATGATCACCTCAACTTCCCGAGAACTGACATGAGTCTGGGGATAGCTTCAATTGTCTGTCCGAGTTTTGAACCTTTGATCTTCGTCTGTCATACCCAATGAAAAGCAAGTGCCCCTACGTACTTTCGGGCAATATTTTGACAGCTATGCTTACGCGTTTCTTACGTGGAAATATACTGCGGGTAATATCCTGACAGCCGCTTTGATGGCTCAACTTACGTGAGTATTCCATGGGAGCGAACGTATATCACCATCATCAAACCGCTCTTGAGAAACGTTGCACACAAAGTTCACGATGCCCCATAAAGAACCCACAAAGAACTCATTTTGAGTTTCAATTCCATGTGGACGATGGAGTTTGAGTTGGTCAAAAACGGTACGCACCTTTTTCTCGAACTTACAAAGTATGTCACGTACGTACCTTTCGATGATATCGTATTACGTAGAAGATTGGAAAATAATTCGCGTCTCGCTGGAAGTATAATTCGAGTATTTCCCAGTGTTCGAGTTTTGATTTGTCGTGATAGGAATGGTAGGGACGATAATAACAACTAAGATTCGTTCGCTGAACTCAAATTTGAGTCCAGCGTACAATTTACGAAAAATAGGTCAAAGAATGGCGGCAGTGAGTGTAAGGTTTGATACTAGTAATGGAATACTTATTGTTCTTACACACGGCAGCCATAAATCTAATTTCTCCTGAACCCATGAACTTGATTGTGCAAGCATGCACTAGTATTCCAGACGCATGAGCGTTTTCCTATTATAAAAGGGGTCCAAGATGATGATCGCAGCTTGGCGAAACCAGACTTAAAAGATGAGCCTCAACTATCTACTCATTGTGCTATTGTCAGACTGTGTTAAGTACGAAAGTATACATAGCAAGTCAAGGACTCTTGAAGTGTATAGGAGTCTGCGTCTCATTTCATCTTCATCGGCGTATGTCGGCTATCCTTATGGTTTACCTGCATGGCAAATGTAGAAATTTACGTAAAGTCTCTAGAAAAGCGATCATCGACACGGGAGTCTAACAAAATACAATTATGTAAATCTGTAATTCGTACTGATTACCCATATTGCCATATTTGTTTGCACTTCTGCCAGTCGAGTCTCATGAATTTGGAAACATAGGTTGAGGAATCACAAAGAGAATTGATACTTAATGCAGCCTTGCAAATGAATAAGCAAAGCTAGATGCCTGATTCGTGGCACTTAATCATGTTGCTTTCTGTGATTTGCCAGAGGAGTTAAAGGCCGAATAATGAATATTATTCTATGCGATTATTGGTTATCAACTTATTATTCGGTAAGTGCCGATGTGTCAGCCCGAGAGGGCCGAAGGTTTATTATGTCGTTAACAATCTCATCGCCAACGCGTTTCCTTCTTGTATTATTACAAATTGCTTCACAGATCGAATTTCAGGTCCTGCGATAAGGCTATACCGAAATCACAATGTATCTCGAGAAACGCATGTATTTACCTGGAGATGACGAAGCTGCCGACTCAGCACAAGCTCGCGAGCTTTGAGGTTAAGTCAAGAATGAGCGTCTTCCCATATAGTACGGATAATACGGACGTATCGTTATAGCGTCACTTATTTCGACTCGCGCCATCGTCAACTCTGAGGCCATTGACAGAATATCTGGACACCCAGGACGTCTCCGCAGTTGACGGTAGTGTAATGACCATATTGCGATCATATTCCACGAAAAAAGGAGTCCGCGCCACACATCGTCGGCGAGCAGTACCCATCATTTGCGATGGCTTTCTTCAATCCACTTTTGTCAGTAACAATGTGTGGGTGGTGTCGCTCATTTTGAAATTCTAACAACGGACAGAATACGTACTACTACCTGATCAAGATCCACATGTGACAGATATTGCTGGCCCATAGTGAGCCCGTGTGTGTGGACTCGAAATACTATAGCTGCAGATCATAGAGGTCTGGGATTGCGGTAGTATGGAGAATCCTGACAACCTGATACGAAATACTAAGTGTATATAGGATATTACGCAAATAACAAATAAGCCGGCAAGATACCAATATATTTCTTCGAGAGTCATGGAAGTCACAAAACACTTTGGGAGTATCTTACTTCTTAATCTGATGGCGTACAGACACGATAACAGTGTTGTCTGTTGACAAACTATTTGTCGACCGGCCCGATGGACTGACTGTTGGGCTCGGCGTGATGCGATGTTGACATCCGAACATTTCCTCGAGAATTAAAGTTGATATCTAAATAAGTATATACACATGAGCTGCCTTTTTCAACCTAGTCACTACAAAGTCATGGGTGCTGACCCCCGTACTCATCCTCGTCTTCGATCAAACTATGGAACTGCGCGAAAGGATCGTGATACCTTACGGATCTTCCCTGCAATCACAATGAGATTATATAAAATCGTTAATGTCTTCCCTCTTCAATGGAAGGCATTGACTAAAGATCTCATGTATATGTGCTCGAGTTCACATATCTCGACACTCATCAAACTCCAAACGGATCCGGACCAAAGAATCGGATATATGCTAAGGTTCCGTAGCCCCGGATCACTCAGGGGAGTATCACTTTCCGCCGCACTTGCCAAGCACATTAAGCCATAGCCGTGAAAGTTCCGGGCACGTTTGTGGAAATATCTACCTACTCATCATGAGCAAATTTTTTCAATCGAGGAAATCCTCTAAACCCATGCAACAATGTAGTAGGAACTATGTGTATGGGCAACAAAAGTAGGTCACAAATCACAACATCGTAATAGTTAAAATAAACTACGATCTGTACTGTACATATTTCTCAAATCTTTCATACTCTCCTTGAAATAAGCTCAATCTTATCGGTTCTTAAAAATACAAAAAGGTAGTTTCATGGAGATTGCCAGCCTTCAACATGAATGAAGGTTGACCCCGACATTGAAAATGAAGAATATAATTCTACTCAAGCATGACCTATCACGCAGCTCTCCGTATCCATATCCTATGGTACGTCCCTCCCTTTATCCAATCATCTATCCAGAATACTTGACAGTAAGCTCACTTCCGCTGACTATTGTGGCATCGGTGAGAACGGTACCACTCTGCTTGATATCAATAGTGATAGCATGCTCGTTCTTGAGCCCAACGGCCTTACCACCAGCATGTGCAACACACTTCGTGAAAGTAACTTCACCAAAGTCCGCAAAGGCGACCTCCGAAGAGCCTGATTCGAAGTCCTCCACAATCCATTCTGCATTCTTGCCACCCAGATGACTCTTCTTCGACGGTGCACTGAGCGACTTTGAAGCCGATTTGCCGGTTGTTAGATTATCGAGGGTCACAACACCAGCACTGGCACTTGATGACTTGATGGATACGGCAATCTCATCACCTGCTGACATATCGAAGGAGCTGAAGTCGTATGCATAATCTGGGTACCACTCGTACCACGCATCGTAGGTGACCTTCCCGGCCGAACCGACAGTAAAGTCAATACCGGACTGAAGAATGGCCTTGCCGTAAGTATCACCATCAATTCCGACCCAAGCAGATGCACTGTACGATCCACTTCCGCCCGACGGCTTAGAAGGAGTTGGGACCTTAAAGCGTCCAGATGCAGATGCGAATGTTGCCCCTGAGGGTGGCTATTCATAAACATTAGTTATCAAGAAAGGATGGGGTCAATAGGCAAATTTCTCTCACGGCGGTGATTACTGCTCCTGCCCACTAATAACTGTCAGCAATCGTTCCCAAATCAATGAACTCTCAGATTGTTTGCTGCAGCTCTGGAGGTCTGTGGGTTTGGAATGAGACAACAATCCCAAAATTGACAATGAAGTGCATGTATATGTTCGATGCAGATCAACGTACATTACCAGAATACTGTACATGAGTAGCATTTAGTCCTCCAACATCGGGCGTGATACCTGTGCTACCCTCAGGCTTCAGAGGATGTGAGAGGTGACTGATTCCACTCTCACCCCTCGCCGCCGCTCTACGAGCAACGCGCTGCTCAAGCTTTGAGGGCGGAGCAGCAAAAGCGACCCCAACGAGCAACAAGCTGCTAAAAGCAGAAATAGAGAATCTCATGATGAAAACAAAGTAATGAGTGACTGTAACGAACGACTATAATGAACGACCACTACTAATATCCTTTGGATTTCTTGTGATAAAGTCTAGCTGATCACATTTACTTTGTATATATACTTCCAAATCACAATCGTCCTTCTAAAAGTATCAAGTAATCTTGGGATAAGTCTGACTTGCCTTCCATAGAAAAACTTGAAGATAGTAGATATCTAATCTTCTCATTTCCTCTCCTCACCTTCCACGCCTTGCCCTGATTACCGTCCTTCCAACTGCCATGAAGTCATGCGATAAGACGCAATCACATCTGGAAGAACATATCTCCCGCCGCTCTCTGTAAATTAAATAGACACCCAATGAACATCAACGAACCACTTCTTTTTGGTGTTTGCTCCATTCAAAAGAGTTGCCTCTTCGCCCCGCCTTCCATTTCAAGATCCTTGCCAGGGTTTGTTTCAGGTCGCATACATACGCTTCAAGCATCACACCTTCAACTTTTATCTTATCCTTCGTTATTATTGCTTTGCCTTCCTATTGTACCTTGTGGTCCCTGAAGTCGACGTAAGCTGACCGTACTCAATCGTCAGGGATCGGGCTTATGACTTCCGGTATCTACGATATGTAGGTACATTGGGATTCGATCTGATTAGAAAAACTGCAGTCTTCACACGTATATTTGTAAAAGTTTCCATTGCAGCATTGATTGGTTTGCTTTTTTCCCCCTTAATTGTAACAACAGTTGATAGGCAGATATGCTTGAGTTGTATTGGCGAAAAAAATTCCTTCATACGCAGCAGTGATTAAGAGTCAATGTTGAGAAAATAGATACATCATAATGCTCCAGTCGCTTCAATTGTTTGACCGCTTTGCTCCTTCATGATTTTCTGATGGTTGACTGTGGTCATCACTGCCGATGATATTAATAGCGTCAATATCATGACTGTTGGAGTTGACCACCCAAATGGGTGACTCGGTCTCGGTCAGGAAGGTGTTACTTGCCAAGAAATCTACAGAGCCGGTTTTCGGCAGTTGGTTAAGAGCTTACAGTGGTAGATTCCAAGCTGCTATCTGCTTCACAGAGAACAGCGTTGAGGATCAGCACGTGAAATTTCTTGGCGTCCACGAAACCATCATACCAATAACGTATAGTGACAGGGTGAAGAGCGTTTCAACATGAAGGATCCTAATATGATTAAAGAGTTGCCCGGATTTGAAAGCGCAGACGGATTATCCTTGGGCGTTACAAATGTTAAATTTATCACTTGGTACCCCGCTTCGCATGCATTATCATATATTTTCTTTAACACATTCATTCAGAGATGCGGTTTTATAGGAGTAGCAATGTTATAGACCTATGAGACAAAGAGAACTTATCCGGTGGATATGAATCATTGAGAACGGCGGTTCGTGTGACAGATTTTCTATTGGATCATTCAGATCGGTTGTCTTAACACGATAGTATCATGATGCTTCTCTGTTGTAGGTCTGTTTCGTCTTCTGGACATGATGTGTATAAGAACACTCTTTGTCCGCCTCTGTCTCTCTCTGCCTGCGAATGCTCTGAGAGAAACAGTACCCCACCCCGTTTCCATATCCACTTAGGGATATGTTGGTGCTATAGATATTACACTCGGTTGCTGGTTGTATCAATGCTGTAGTTCTTTCTCCTTGATAGCGAGATTGCGAATATCTCATTTGACATATTTTAGCTCTTGAATGGTAGTCGTATGCCGGGATATCTCTACTCCACTTCTCCAAGAGGACTAGACACAATAGGCTAGATATCATCCTTATTTGCAAGAAACGGACTGTCTGGATAACGTGGTTGTAATGGCCATCCAGTAGCTTTTGAAAACAAGTAAGTAAATCTCCCTCTGAGTAGTATAATAAGAATAGACTTACAACGACTTGAAGCAAAGCATGTATACTGGCAGACGTCCCCTTTCCAAGTTCCCAGGCTCTTTGTACCACAGCGCTGGCATGACTTTCTAGAAGCGTTCTTTGTATCGTTCCCTCGCTGTTCAGCGCATTTCCTACAGAAGTTCCTCATGCAAGACCGTAGGTTCTTTGTGCCATAGCTCTTTACATTCTTTCCCAGAGGCGTACTGTCTGGTAGCTATCCGAAATAGACAAGTACATCTTCTCTCAAGTTTGGATTCCGAGTAAACCTACGATGTTATAGATCTGTATAAGGATTTCTACAAAGTTGATCTTTCCATCGCTTGTTCCCATCCTCAGCAAAGAACCTCTCTTCCCGTGTTGAAACTCCGTATTCGTATTGGCGAGTTTCTGGTGGGTCTCGTTTGTCATATCGTTCGAAACTTCTTCTATTACAAGAGGGAAGATTCTTGCGATGCATGTAGTAGCAGCCTCTACAGTGGTCCCCTCTCCACTGGCTCTGCTTTGTCTTGTGGCACTTTCGATAGAGATTGCCAGACTCGTTCGGCTGCTGAACGAGTCGCGAACTGGCTTAGGAAAGTCGGCAATAGTCTTCCAATGCGAGAAAGTTGTTCAAAGTTAGTCGTTATGAAGAAAGTAAAATTATAACAAAGTCTTTGAATGTGAGCCCGTAGAATCGAAGAAATAGAATTAATGAGAAATGGAGCGATGTACAGACTTATGTATATATGTGTGTGTCAAACCAGAATGGGGACAGTAAGTGACCTGAGAATTTAATGACTTCGATGATGCAAGTTGAGGAGATTGAGACATGATTGATAATTTTCGTTTGTATCTTCCATTCCATTTGCAATAGCAAAATACTGTGCAACTGCAAGATTCCCCTTGAATTGTCACACGAGATGCAGCTCTCTTTGGAATATCTTTACTGGAAAAGATCCTTCACTCTCCCTCAGTTGGAACTTCAGCCTTCATGTCCGCTGTCATATTATCGAGCAATATGGCGGCTTCAAACCCCAAAAGATTCGTATTCACCCTCTGTTTGTCGACACCCTTCATATCACCTTACCCAGTGCTGAGAGAATTTTGGCGGAGAAACAAGGCGTCGAGTTGCGTATATTTGGCACGTGAGGGGCAAAAGTATTTGAATCTCAGAACCAAGACACCTAAGTGGACGTCGGTTGCCGTCAAATTAATACAAGTGGCGGCGGCTCTGTTTTCAGGGCTTCAATCATAGGTGGGAAGAAACTCATATTTCGGAGCCGCGATGATTCCGCATCTTGGCCTTTTGCTTGATCTTTTCTGCGTATGCGGGACCAATTGCTACTTCTGCAAATAGCAGGTCATGAAACAACTTGATATGCGTCATACTAATTGTGTCTCCATCCTTTCATGCACAACGACATTCGTATCATTGAATGAGAACGATTAGTTGTATATTGAGATCTGTCACACTTCCAAGGATTCTCTCGATATGAATCTAGATATCTTTTGCGTATCGCCTTCGATGTCAGATCCATTTTTATGCAGTGTACTGTATTCAAATCGCTAATCGATCCACTCTCATATACAAGGGGGAAGGATACGAAATGCGAATGTCCGTCTGGCTGCAGTAGAGGCCATGGGTACATACGCAGTAGGGATACCATAGATAGATCGCTACCATTTGGGAAGAAGTTTGGAGCGGAATTATTTGGGGACAACCACATCGCCACGGAATAAAGCGAGTCTTTTCATCTTTGTAGCTTTTTCTCGAATTCAGGACCCTCAGATGGCGCTTTGTCATTTTGGAATAGAGTCGTGAATGACGAATTGCTATGTATGTAAGATCAGCAAGCTATGTTTATCTTACCACCTACGTATCTGCACTTCTCAAGTTCTGCCCTTGAGGCATATTCCATCGTACCTGAAACCGAAACCTTATCGGTTTAGTTATCTCAGAATGAAAGTCCGGAGCTTAGTCGTTTAAGCCCCGTGAAAAGTCATACTACGTACAACAAAATCAGCCCATTACAGGGAATACTGTCTCTTGAGCCTTGTCTGCCAAGACACCATCAAATGCTGCCGAAAAACATACTAATTGAGGAAGCCCTAAATCGTCGATTGGTGATTCTGTTCTTGCACGGAAAGAATGAGATGAGAGCGGCAAGGTACTTAATGGTCTCACTCCACCTATGCATTCACCGCAAAAATCGTCGTGACTGGGATTTCGCCATCTAGTAATGAGCATTCCATCCGTATCACAACATATTGCATTGTTCGCAATCAATATCTACTACTCTGCTCCGGGCCCCGGGCCTGTCGGAAAACAAGCCGCAGGGCGCAGTGGAGAGTTCATCTAGAAGGCTCGGATGACGGATCGGATACCCTGAATTTGGTGGACGGGCAGGACCGTCCCCGTTACGACGTTGGATGCTCCACGTACATAAGTCCGCTGCATTTGCACGTTCACACCCAAGAAGTCGTAAGGCGAGACAGGGACCAGGACCCCTTCGTCGTCCTGCAATTGGTTGTTCCTCTTTACTTCAGATTGAATTTGTCTCTTCTTCTGTACAGCACATAGTCTAGGACATTAAAAACATGGAGTCGCCCGTTACGAAGCGAGATGTTGAAAGCAAAATCAGCTGATGCTGACGAAAATACTTGACTTTTGCTGTCTCGAGCGTGCTAAGCATCGCATATCGAGTAAGACTCCACTGTGCACGGTGCTGCGTTGATGCCATGAAGCCACGGAGCCACGATACTACTGCCACGGTGCTGCCATTACCGAAATCATCAGCTTTGTGCATGGCACCCTACAACGTGTCTTTCGACAAGGAAGAGGAAAAAGTAAAAAGTAATCTGAGCTGTCAACCTCATTAAATAGAGCCGTGAGTTATGGCACACTCAATTCTCACAGGTATGAAGATTTTCCATGTTAAGCTTGTGCACCTACAAGGTGTTGCATCTCGATACATCATATGTATGTACGGATCATTTTCACCTGAGATTTGCCTGCATTATATGTGGTTCTCCACCCGCTGCATCTGATCCATTCCATTTCCTATGCAATTCCCGTTACCGAATACCTAGGTAAGTCTAAGCCGAAGTCTTAGTATTTCCTTTGAGTCACTATTGTACCATTCCGAACACCCTACTGCACTTGGAGATCTCTATTGGTGACCATGGAGCAGACCAGTACGGACTATAGAAGTAAGATGTCTACCCCTCCACCCCATCTAGGAATCGCAGATCTCCAAGCTCAACTTCGAAATGGTCTCTATTCCCTCCTATGCGGGCTCTGAGTCTTCAGCCTCCACCCTCGCCGAACCCCTACGAGTGATCGTCGTCGGCGGTGGCATAGGCGGTTTAACACTAGGTCAACTGCTTCAGCCTCAGCCGAACATCAAAGTAACCGTTTACGAGCGCAGCGAAGATGCCCAAGATCGACTATGTGGCTATCGCGTGATGTTATCGTCTTTCGTTCTAGCAAATCTAAAGGCCAAGCTACCGAAAGATGTATGGAAACGGCTAGCCTTCAGCGTGGGCGTGCAGCCGGTACAAGGGCAGGAGTTAAGCTTCATTAAGGGCGATGGCACCAAGATGTACACTTGGGACCCCGAGGAGGTCCGCGACCAGTTCTCCGTATCGAGGTTTAAGCTGCGCCAGGGACTGCTCCTGAACTCGGAGAAATTCATCCGCTTCGGCAAGAAATTCGTGAAATATCAGAGGCAGGCGAATGGTACGGTGAAAGTATTCTTCGCTGATGGCACTTGGGACGAGTGCGATTTGCTCGTGGGCGCCGACGGAATTGGAAGCCGGGTCAGACAGCAACTCATTCCAAGCTCGCGTGTCGTGAACTCAGACGTCGCTGTCATCTATTTCAAGATCCCCCTGACCGAAGAAACGAAAAAACTACTTCCCAGAGAATCTAGTAGTGGTACTATGGTAATTCCCCTCACAATACTCAATATTGTCTCCAACAACCCACATGTCTTCCTCTGACAAATTTCACTTTTGAACCCTGGAATTAAATTCAGTGACTGACATCGTGTAGGCATTCTGCTCCCGCAACCAAAACATCCTCGTTCACACATGGCAGAACCCCGAAAAGCTCTGGGCAACACAGTACACAGACTTTGAGATGAACGCAGAAGAATCATTCATCATGTTCGGGTATGGGTCGCCAATCGACGAGTTTATAAACCGTTCCAAGCCGCTGCACGAGCTCACGTCTGAGGAGCTGAAGGAGGAATGCATTGCGCGCATTGAATTCGATACTCACGTGCACCGTGACTTCCTGGCGCTTGCAAAGAGGTGCGTGGTAGATACGGCGTACATGCATATTATCCGGAATTGCGAGGCGGTTAAGCCGTGGCAGAGCGAGAATGTTACGCTGTTGGGTGATGCGGTTTTCAAGTGGGTTCTCTCTTTCCGACGTCTCTCCTGAGCTCCTGCTGACGTTCACAGTATGTCGACAATGCTAGGTAAAGGCGCGAATTGCGCCCTCCTCGATGCTGTTTCGCTGACGGAACGCCTTGAGAAGCGCGGCGTCGCTTCCACGCGTTCTGAGCGTATCCGTGAACTAAACGCTTTTGCGGTGGAGAATGTTAAGCGTAGGCTCAATGAGAGGAAACGAAGTGCCCTTGTTCAGGACCTAGTGTATTTTGGTGATAATAAGTTTAAGGAGTTTTGGCGCAACCATAGCTTGAAGATTGCTCTGGGATGGATTGAGGATCGGTGATTATTAGTTGAGACTAGCGGGCAGCTCGTGGGGGTATTAGGTTGTGGGATAATCGGCGTTGTGGGGATCTCTAGTTGGACTGGGCTGTTTCGTTTTCGGAGGCTCTATGCAAGGCGGATGGTACACATGTGGGAAGGTTTGGTCGAATATATCTTCATATGCAAAACCCAGAATTGACTCGCCATAGTGTATATCAATGAGATTAGGCTCCTGCGGACGTCAAGTGGTCATGTGTGGCCAGTTGTATATGGAATGGATGAAGTATACTTCACTTAGCAAGATTCTCATATACCTTATAAATAAGCTATTAGATGAAATTCCATTAGACGAGATCCCATTCATACTTTCTACATTTAATTCATTCACAGCTATGCAATAAACAGACCGAGTTGACAAGATTGATCAAGAAATGACTTGTAATTCCAGCTATCTGTCGATTTGTACTTGATATACGGGCTGTAATTTCTACACGGATTTCCAAAAGCAAACCTAGAGGTACTTTCTCATTCATCAATATCTAATTCCAGCAATAAATAAACTAGATCGCTGAACTTCTATAAGAACTGCATACTTGCTGCTGTTGTCATATCCTAAGCAAGGCATGGTAGCGCTCAATTTTCTTGCTATCATCATCGTCAGTACTCTTATGATCGTCCGCATTCTCATTATTAAGTATGTGACGGAAACATGTGTGCTCTAAGACCATCCTTGGTAAACATCCACATGGAAGATTGTCGATTAAGCTAAGTGTAATCGTAGATTCAATGGGATGTACTGCACAGGTTCGCATGCCTGAACCCATCCGGTCTTGTTGTTGCTTATTATGTCACTATTTGGATGCATTTAGCTGTAAACGGCTGTCGTACATGGCTTTCAGGGCGAATGGTTGTAACCATTGTCATATTTCCTCAGTTCTTTGTTGATGATGAGTTGGTTCAAAGGCTGGGGTATAGTTGGAATTCGAAAAAATGCATTGTGCTGTACGTTCATGAGAGATTTATCAGTTATTTCGCTTGAACTTCTCTGAACTTTAACATCTGCTACTAGCACGCAGACCGCCGTTATAGAGTACCATTGAAATCATTTGACTGGAATGGCAGTAAGTGAGGTGGACTTACAACATGTAAGATCAAGCAAATTAGGCAAGACAACGAAGCTATATTTGAATAAGTTAAGTTTTGGGATCACGAAGAAAGCCGTTCTAACGCGAATTTTCATGACCCACGTCTCCATAATATTTATTTCCTCTATAATCATACATAACCTCCCTCACAAAATCTTCTCCGCCTCCTCCAACAAGTCCTCAACCTTAAATCCCTTATCACCATTCGCAAACTGCTCCAAAAGTCTCCTCCTCTCCTCCTTCGCACCATTAACACCATAAAACTTCTGCAAGCATAGCAACAACCACTGCGCCTCATCAACCGTGATTCCGCGTCCCTCAATAACCTGTCCCTGCAACAAGACCAATCCCTTAGGCTCCGCCAGCTCAAGATGATGGGTGATAGTCGTATGCGGCGAAGCAAACTCTCCTCGCAGCTTGAACTCTGCCAAGTGCGTGAAGAGCACGGTCACAGTATCCGGCGCAGGGAACGTCCACTGCAAGAAGTGGATTTCCGCACCTTGCCCTTCCTTTGGAAGCGGGAGGATGAAATGTGGGTGTTTCTTTGCGGTTGCCTCAATGGTCTTGTATACGTCCACTGGGATTACAGCGCATAGTGATTGTGGGTCGTTGACGTGTCGTAGGCGCCAGATCGCTTCGAGTTCTTTTTGTGGGAGAGCAAGTGTCTTCTCAACGTCCAGGTAGGATGAGAGTGTCTTAACGCCTGTCGTGCTCTTCTTGACTGTCTCGGCTGATACGGCAGGTTGTGGAGGAGGGGGGGGAGGTGGGAAGGCGGAGGAAGTGGGTGATTGTGGGGGAGTTGGTGGTGCGGTGGGCAGCTTTACGGCGGCGTTCTTCTTCATTTGTTGAATTTTGTCTTGGTAAGCTTGCTTGAGCTCATGGACATCGCGGAGACCCTCTCTGAAGATAACATCATATTAGTTACGATCTTTATATTTATTATTATTTATGGTATGAAGTGGGGGTGTATAAAAAGAGAATTGGAAGTGGAGAAGTGGAAAGAAGGGGAAGGCGCTGTCACCGGGTCAGTCATACTCTTTCGCTTTTCTCTCTAATTTCTCTCGATACTTGTCAAGCACTCGATCGGGCTGCTGCGTAGCAAGGAAGCGCACATCGTGAACTTGTGCGAAGCGTTTCTGGGTGGCACGTAGGTATGGTGCTGCACCGAAGACGGTATGCCGTAGAGCCGGGGTTCGAATTGATGCCATTGCCATTTCTATGAGAAGCTGGTGGATATTGAGTGGAATCCGAGGCTCAGAGACGAGGCTGTTGATGAATGATGCAGGGTAGCATCGGAATATCTATAAAGTTGCTTACATAATCACCCGCTCAGACGTATCATACCAATGTATCGTTTTTATCACGTGGCTCTTGATCGAATATCAAGCTAGATAATCAAGAGGCTTAGACTACTTTAGTGTTATTATTAAGTTTTCTTATTAAGCTTGACGTTTTCTCTCGGAAAATTGAAGGCACGTGACATAAGTAATCTATAGCCTCGGTTGAATATTACTACCCCAACATTCTGCATCTTGAACTTTCAACGGTCCTCGGCATAGCTTTAGATGGAAATACCCCGGATCTAGGATAATGCTAGAGTCATCCAGCGTATCACTGAGTTCAAGCGTTTCGCCTGCTTTTTGACCGATCCCACAAGCAGCAACGTTTTCAACAACTAGACTTCACTTGGTTACCTCATACCCCACACTTCACCTTAATTTGCTAAGTACATACCAACTTATCTCATAACACGGCAATCATCCAAGATACCTAGGCTCTCCCATACCTACTCTACTCTATAGAAGTTACCGCTACAATACAGTAGAAACCCGGAGAAGCGCATATCATACCCAACTCCGTTTAGTAATGGCGCTCCTCAACTCCAAGGTTATCTTCGCCCTCACTGGCATTATCCTTTCCACTCTTCTTATGCATCTTCTGAGCCTATATATATCTTGGGTACCTGAACTTTCTTGGCCGGCTTTTTTCATTATCGTCGCTATTAACTTGTCACAATGCCTACCCCATCCACCTTCGATGAAGTGAGTCGCTTACCCCGCCTTTTGAACAATTGTTGACAAGTTGTGTAGCTAGATATCCCCAATGTGGTATGTTGGATGAATCATACAACTTGAAAATCAAGGTGTACTAAACTTTGATAGGATATTTGGGGGTTGTTGTTTGAGCGTAAGAACAAAGAATTTCCAGATGATAAATGTGCGTTTCCAATCAATTCACCCGGATTCTTCCAGGCGCATCAACTGATACTTGAGCTAGTGATCTACACCGACGGCGACACGGGTCGTAGCAACACATACATACAGGTCAAGAACGCTGCAATCGATCTTGGCAAGGGCCTCAAGGCATTATGGGACTGGCAGAAGGGCGATGTCGTGACTCTGTACAGCCCCAACTGCATTGACATGCCATCAGTCATTTGGGGCTTTCAATGGGCTGGAGGCATCGTCTCTCCCGCCAACCCCGGATATACGCCAAATGAGCTGGCATTCCAATTGAAAGACGCTGGCGCAAAGGCCATTGTCACCCAAAAACAATTCCTGAAATCTGCTCTTGAGGCTGCTAAGATTGTTGGCATTGCTACAGACAAAATTATCTTGATAGGCGACGAGAAGGATATGAACTTCAAGCATTATACTAGTATCAGAAACATTAGTGGTGCAACAAGATACCGGAGGACAAAAATTGACCCGAAAAAGGATTTAGCATTTATTCCATATTCGAGGTAGGATACGAGTTTGAGAAGCTGCTATACATTTTACTGATAAATTGTTAGTGGAACCACGGGTCATCCAAAGGGAGTTATGCTATCACACAGCAACATTGTCGCAAACGTTCTCCAGGGAAAAACCACCGAGGGTGGGAATCTGAGTTGGACCGGTGGCCCTGACGGCAAAGGCGACAAGATCCTAGCCTTTCTGCCCGTACGTCTCCCTCGCCGGAATTCCTCAAATAAATAATCAACTAACCTAATGCTTACAGTTCTTCCACATCTACGGCCTTACCTGCCTCCTCCATCAGGCCCTCTACTCAGGCTGGCAACTCGTCGTAATGCCCGCCTTCTCCCTCCCCAAATTCTGCTCGCTCATCCAAGAATATCGCATCACATTCGCCTACGTCGTACCACCAGTCGTCCTCCAACTCGCCAAAAACCCCATAGTCTCAGACTACAACCTCACTTCTCTCCGCATGATGAACTCAGGCGCGGCGCCACTCACTCGCGAACTTGTAGACGCCGTATACGGCCGCCTGAAGATCCCCATCAAGCAAGGTTACGGCCTCTCCGAAACAAGTCCGACGACGCACACACAGCAATGGCACGAATGGGACAAGACCATTGGGTCCGTTGGCAGAATGTTGCCCAACCAAGTCGCGAAATATATGTCGGCCGAGGAGACGGAAGTACCAATCGGCGAGACGGGTGAGCTGTGGATCAAAGGCCCAAATGTCTTCCAGGGCTACCTCAATAACCCTGAGGGAACGACGAATGCGCTTACTGCTGATGGATATTTTAAGACTGGCGATGTCGGCCATCAGGATTCTGAGGGGAACTTTTATATTACTGATAGGGTCAAGGAGTTGATTAAGTATAAAGGCTTCCAGGTCCCGCCTGCAGAGCTTGAGGGAATGTTGGCTAGTCATCCCAAAGTCGATGATGTGGCTGTCATTGGCGTTTACGATGACTTGCAGGCTACTGAGGTACCGAGAGCTTATGTTGTGCCTGCTAAGGGTGTCAAGGGGGATCAAGATACTGAGAAAGATATTATTGAGTGGTTGAACGGGAAGGTTGCTAATCATAAGAAACTTAGGGGTGGGGTTCGTTTTGTGGATGTGGTGCCTAAGAGTGCTAGTGGGAAGATTTTGAGGAGGGTACTGAAGGAGAGGGTCAAGGAGGAGCAGAAGAAAGCGAAGTTGTAGATTCGTAGACAAGGAAATAGGTAGAGGAGTAGGTAGAGAACTGGGAGATACCTATAGACTTGATATGGAGTATAAAGAACAATTTGTGACCTCTATGCACCTACACTTTCATTAGAACGTTCCTCACGGTAGTACGACCCCTCTTATACGTGATTAATTTTCATCACTGGTTGCCAGTTGAACAGGTCATCAATTATGCGGCAGCTCTCGGTATTTAGCGGCAAAACAAGCTCAGAGCTAGCTATATAAGACCTGCTGAACTAAGCACCTGTAGACCCTAGGCTTGAATGCGAATCGTTGCAACGATGTTATGGTGCGATCCGAGTTAAGTTGTTGTGAAGCCTGACAGTTCAACGCCTCCTCATTATCATTCATATTCTCGTCATCATCGAGACTCATCATTTCAATCATTTTTTTGAGCTTGCAACGCTACGTATACGCCCGCTCCGACGTGGGCGTTCTGTCTGCTGATCATTAGATACTAAAGTCGTACGATGCAGTTCGCCAACGCTTCTATATCGTGGAAAATGACTGGTTTTAGCTTGCCATGCTTTGTAGGACAACTCTTGTAAGTCATGAGGTTAGTGAAACTTATGTTAATTGAGATATACTTGTTACTATATGCTTCTGGCCGTTAACGTAATGCTAGTTAAATGTGTTTCGTCTAGAGTTGTATACTATTGTGCGTATATATATTTTTCTAGGAACTAGTAATGAGAAGCTTGTAGCTTTCGGTTTCTCATAAAGGACTAGGAGCATGTTACGTCTCTACCTACTATAAACAAGAGGTATCATTCTAGAAAATTCGCCTCAAGCTTTGATGCTGCTGTATATGCTTTTGGTTGCTAAGTTATGTTTGGTCTGCAAAAGCCCCCTTTAGTTCAGAGTTGAAAGACTTGTCCGCACATCCGCATATCCCACACGAATAGTACAACTTTGAAGTGCTTACAAGGTACCAGAATCAAGAAGTAGACCGAAGAAAGATTTCGCTCCGAGTTTTGTTGATGTGCTCAAGCACTATACATCAGGATATACGGTCAGCAGCATGCAGACCTTTCTTATTGTCAGCATCGTGGCTTTCATGTTATGCATTTGGCAATCAAAGAATGAAGTGTTAGGTACACTCATGTTCATATATTTAAATATCTACAGAATAGATCCTGTTTCTACTCTCAATCAATTTGTTAACCACAATTCTGCTACGCCTACTGGCGAGCATTTTCAGTCTCGTTACACTATCATTCAGTCACTTCATTGTCACCATCCACAATCTCATCATCGAATTTTGACTAATATTACACATCTTCATAATCTCTTCTTTGCGATTTGAGAGGAAATATCTAGCTGTTTAAGCATGGATATGGATTGGATCGATCGAAATATCGTTGCTGGAAGCAAATATAGGCAGACATTGAGGCAAGTCACCACACTTGTCGACGGTTTTTTGGCAAAAGCAGAGTCTACAAGAGAAAAACGCATGTTCGTTGACAATTTATTGGCATATCTCGGAATCACAGCGATCCTCGAGATAAAAGCTTCTGAGGATGACCTGATCGCCGACCTCCGACGCAACGTCAAAGATGCAAAGAATGCATCTGAGAAAAAGCCAGGAGATGAGATCAACCGGAGCTTAACTTATAGAGTCCTAAAGGTACAAAGTTCCTTGGGAGACCTTACCAGAGAGAAACTGCAGGCAGCACAGGACGAGTTCGCCAACAGACTCAGCACCATGTTGATTCCAAAGACGATCGAAAATCGTAACCAGCAGGTCGAATTGGAGCAAGACCAGGTCGAGGAGCTGGTGAATTTCTTCTTTTATTAGCTCCTTGGTCTTCCTCTCAGAAATCGAATCAGCTCTCTGATCGTATTCTACACAGAAAACCAGAATTCAGCGGATGTTACTGGAGCCCGGCGCAGAAGGCCAACGTCCTCATCCGCAAGATTTACCACCAGTCATCAAGCAGTTCTACACGACGTATTACAAAGCCCATACCGATGATGCCAAAAATAATGCAATATTCCGGAGTATCATGAGGAACATTGCTGATCTCAAGCTCTTGGCCACATGGGAAGCCATGTGGCAGCACTTCGAGCAGCAGGACAAGCAGATCCTGAATTTCATGGCTAACGGCGGATATTTAACCAAGCAGGGAGCTTCATACAAAAACATATTCTACCAGATGCTATGCGACCACCTTGAGTGCGATGCGACACAGCTTGCAAACTCGCACAGCGAGGTAAGCCCATGCGCCTCCTTACCGATACATTTGGAGAGGGGATTCTGGCAATTTTACCAACCAATGCGTCGAATTTGTAAGTAACTTGATCAGAACGAATCAGACGATATTAAATGCTCGTAAGCTCTTTCGTTGGGGAGCCCAGCTTATCGAAAAAATCATTCCCGTGCTTCAGAAGTGTGTTCCGGACCTCATCAACCTCTGTGACGTCGCCGCAAAGGATATCCTCACACCAATACGCCAGGATGATCTCATCCTGATTCCCGCACCGACTGCTGGTATGATGAATATTATGGAATACGTCAGGCCATATGCGAAGCCGGCTTCTATAGGGGAAGTCAGGAGTGGTGAAAACGTCGAGGTGGAATAACAGCAGATGTGCTGAGGTATTTATGTACTGAAATACTTTTCTGTTGATACGGTAATCAAGTGATTAACCAAGTTTCTGCACAATCAAGTGAAGACAAAGTTAAACATTCACTGCCTGAAATCTAATACACCGATGTGTTTGAAAATGAATGGGAGCTCTGTTTTGGCTAATGTGTACCCTTATTGACCTCCATGATACAGAAGAAGTTATCTAATTCGAGCAACCTAGATGAAAACTCAGGTATTTCAATTGCATTGATCCGTTTTCAAGTTACTTATCTGTGAGTTGGCAGGCGTATCGCACTTGACCTCAGTGGCTTGATTTGCTTGAGTGTCGCTCGAATCTTTAAGAAAGGCGGAATTCACAATAGATCAAATCAATCAGAAGGTTTTGCGTGATATGTGGTGAACCATTCATTCTGTCTGAGAACTCAGTGTAGTACTATCTGCAGCCAAATAACACCACCTGCATTGTCCACTGAACCCGCAACATTCTACAGTATCTTCCACTATCACCGGTCATTGCGAGACTCGCCAACGGTTTCTTTGTCCTTGGGGCTATCATGATCTGTTGATGATCAAATACGGTGGAAGGAATCCTCAAGCTGGGGTGAACAGTCCTTGTGACTGTATCCGTCTCTGTCCTTGACACTGGTATCTTGACCAGTAACGAAACGTGTCATGGTCTTCGCGAAGCATTCCATAAATCCAGAATATTAGCGTCAAGAATCTCTGTTAGCTTCGAGGCTATGGCTCTTGTATGGCTATGAAGAGGACCGAAGGCCTCGCAAATGAGGACCTCAATGCAGAAACCCCGCAATTCTGAGTGGCTCTGTATATGTATAGTATCATCCAAGATATAGTATCATCCAAGAGCACTTGTATCTGTGCTTTGGTAAAACAATAGCCATGCAGATAATGCAACTCTTTGAATCGTGTTATAGCCTTAGAAAGGTCGTCCGTGTAGTTAAGACCATAAGCGTGCTCAACCTCTTTGATGAAGAAGTAAAGATCAACGAGTATCGAGACACTCTTTTCGAAGATTAAGAATCCAGTACCATTGAAGTCAGGCTCCTTAAGCAATTGTGGCGTCGGGATCTTGCTCGTATAAAGAAAATCCACGAGAGCCTGAAAGACATTTGCATCCATGTCGGCGATCCAGAGCTCGTTCTTGTTACCACTGATATCAGTCTGAACCTGACGAGAATTATAACCCGACGAGATGTTTGTGCTTTCCAAAAAGATGGAAATCGGTTTAAATCTGCACAAAACTTCTCGGTGGACGTAGAAAGGTGTCTCACTAATGTGTACTTTGACAATTTCTCCGTACTTGGAAGTAGAACTACAAGGTTGTTGGCTAGTCCGTTATATCCTGTCTCAATTTACAACCGTCCAGCTGAACCAATATTGCGGTACCAAGTGGGCGAATATAACTGAACCAGGCGCAGAAAGCATATGAAATACATACGAGGAAGCCCGAAGTGGAACATGTTCGTCTTTGCCCGAAGTCACCATCTTGAAAAAGTGATGCCTGAATCAAATGTTATCAGCTGGAGGATTTTGCAGTGGCCGCGGTTGGAGATCAAGCTTCGAGATTTGGAGAGCTGTTGGAGATGAAGACCAAACTTTGTATGTTTTCGTGGTGGTCGGAGGACATTTATGCTGTATACTGTTGACGCCGGTATGAAAACCGGTCAAAGAGAAAGTTTCTGAGGTTGATGTGAGGAATAAAGACGGCGAGAAGGGGATTTGAGAATGTGCTTGAAAGTATGTGGGAACAGCGCTGCTGCATGATGCACTGTTTCTCCATTTGAAGTCAAACAAAGATGAAGCGTACACAGCATGACACGAAAGTACCTGTGCACAGTATATGTTCAAAGAAGGAATGAATCCATTTGTTGAAAAGATTCTGTGTGTCTACAGAAGATGCTTCAAACAATAGGTTTCATCGTAAGACAAAACCTTTCCACGTAGACTGATTCATAGGCTTTTTTAAAGAGAAAAGAAAGCCCCCCGAGTAAGAGAGAGAAACCAAGGAGAAAATGGAAGAGCATGAAACAATTACAGCCATTTGTGGTAAATTGATGGAAGAAACAAAACGTTCGAAAACTTCAATAGAGCATGCATGACTGAACTCAGCAAGAGGTCATAAAATTCGTATAGACTATCACAAACTCTTACCCAGTCATTCATACAGTCCACAATCCAACTCTTCCCCATTCCCCATCCCCCATTACATAGCATACATAAAAGCATACATAGAATACAAGGTACTTGCCACCGAAGCCCATCCCACCCACCAAGTCACAAGCCAACCTACAAATACAGACCTCCCAAAGTCCCAGACCAACACCAAGACCAATACGTGTCAACCAAAAAACTCCCCAGTAACGAGCGTCTCCCAAGGCCTATCCTCTGCCCAAGCCTTCTCCATAAGCGCACGCGCCTTATGCACCTGTGCCATACCAAGCGCCTCAACATTCAGCATACGACCACGAATATATTCCCGATCATCATCATCACGCGCATCACAGCCAGTGGTGAACATAACGAAGAGCAAGCAGCCCTCAGCAGCACTGCCCTTCCGAACCCCAGCCAGCAGGTCAATGACCTTCTTCACAGCAGCCTGAACATCAGCGGAGGTCGATTCCTTGCCGAGGATACGACGGTGTAGATGGATGAGGCCAGCCCACGCGAAGGCCTCGTTGACAGCGCTCATCTCGGTGTCGTCGGCGGCTGACTCGGCGAGAGAAGAGTGTGCGTGCGGCATAGGACAGGGAGAGATGTTCGGGTCTGTGCGTGCGGCTTCGAGCTGTGCCATGAGTTTATTGGCCTTCGCAATGATGGTTGCTGTGGGTCGCCAGAGAGGGCGAATGGAATGGTCGGGCGCGATGCGGTCGGCGTCGCATTGTCGTGCGAGATCGGCAATGCGTGCGAGGATATGTACGAGGCGTGGTGTGAAGCCAAGTAGGCAGTCGATGCGGTTGTCATGTGCTTCGGATGCATAGTCATCGTCGTCGTCGTCGGCGTTTGAAGGCGGTAGTTTCGCGCCCGAGAGGGAGCCGATGACATCGAGGTAGAGGAACCAGCGGAGGAGGAAGGATTCCACAGGCGATTTCATGGATTTGGCGCCGCCACGCTCGCTGATGATGCGGCGGGCCATGGTTAAGTGGTCTTGCCATTTGACTGACACTTGACCAAAGGCGTTTGGGGCAATGATTTCGAGGGATGCCAGCATGATGGCTGTTGCTAGGGATTCGTTGGTTAAGCGCTTTTTGTCTTCAGAAAGTGCTTTTCGTAAATTGCCGAATACATCATTCATCCAGTGCGCTATACGGACGTTGGGTTCGGGCTGGTGAAGGAGGCGGGCGCGGTGTGAGGCACTATATGTCAAAAGGAGGTTCATGAGGTCGGGATCTCGGACAGCCATTTGGGGGAGGAGGCTTTTGAAAGGATTTGATGCTAAAAATAATCAGTAAAATACTTGAGAAGATGCAACAATATACATACTACACTCATGTGGTAGGAGTGCCCTAGCAGTGGCATTTAAGAAATGGTGGAAATATCTTCAAAAAGTCAGTATCCAGATATCAAACGTCGAAGTCTATACTTACAGCATGTTCATTGGGTTCGACATCAAAGTCTGTGGAAGAGGCTCCAAAGATCTTGGAATCTACAAGAATATCAAATTAACACAGCCCGATCCCGCAAATATCGTATTGCTCAATTCCATACTTACACTAATAGGCACAGGCGTAGCATAATAACTTGCCTCCCTCCCCTGATACCCCAGCCCAAACCCAAATTCAGGACTCCAAGCCCCATCTTCATCAACTACACAATCCATTTCTCTAATAGCAGCGGGAGTAGCCCCAGAAGTAGCACTCATATCATCATTTTTTCCGATATCCAAGTCCTTGAATCCCCTATCCAATCCCCAGGTGAATGTCTCCTCCTCAGAGATAGCACCCGTTGGGCTTCCCAGAGGAAACGCAGGGCTATGTAGGCTACCCGAGTAACTCGAACTCTCATGTGGCATGCCGGGTGGGCCGGAGAGCAGGGAATTTACTGACATGCGCCGAATCTCAGTGTCGTGTGCGACCAGTGGAGAATATCGTGGGGTGTATCCACGGTAGCCGTCGTCACTATGCGTGGAGGATGCTCCAGGGGTCATTGGGGAGCCCACGGAATTCTGCGTCATCGGTGTCGCATACTGCGTCGTACTATATGGTGATAGAGGGCCAGCGGTCGGAGGCGGCATGATGCTGGTATCCTCTCTTTTCAACCGTTTCCGGGGTCGTTCGAAGGCTGTCTTTTCAGGACTGTAGTTGAGTTCTTCTGAGTACGATCGCGATGGCACGGGTTCATTGTATTCATGCTGTCGATATACTTCAGCTGGAGGACTTGCTGTATTTGAATATGATGGGGATGGTAATCCGCCGGGCTGTGTGAGTTGTTTCACTCTCGACAGTGCTGGTGGGATCGGTGTATTTTGCGGTCGTGAATCGTAGGCCCTACTCGTATATTCTTGTGGTCGATCCATTGCTGGTAAAGCTAATGGTTTGATTCTTGGTAGAGCAGATTGGTCCCCAATCAAGCTATCCGCCGGTCGAGAGTTATATTGTGGTCGTGGGCTTTCCTCTAACATCGAGGGTCGCGGAGTAAAAGTTTCATGTCCAAGGCTCGTCGGCGTTGCAAGATCATATGTCGATGTTGTAGAAGGTTGTGAGTCTTCTATGGGCGGTCTCGACGTTGGGTGCGAATAAGAAGACATAGCAGGAGAACCGGAACTGGTACTCATCGTAGAAGGCTGCCCATCGCCACCTGCGGTGAAAGCAAAAGTAAACTGACCATTAGCCTCAGCATCCGACTTCTTTTTCCCTCTACCATCCCAATTGAGTCTGATGCTATAATCGCATGTCTCGCCCTGGCGTTGGCAGTTCAAGCAGGCGGGATGCTCCTCGTCGCATTTTACTTTCCTCGCCTTGCAGGGCCTTGAGAATCATCAGCGCCTTGCCACGTCGGGTTGGAGGGGATTGCGGTACCAACAGCCATTACGGCTTCTTCTCTTGGGCTCAGGGGCGCCAGCTTTCTTTGGGCGAGGCATCTGGGCGGTTGGGATGGAGATGGAGATGTCGATTGAGGAATGAGGGCTCGATCTTCCAGGCGCACAATCACGAGCATGCACGCCGACATCTAGTATTGAAGAATTGGACCACGGTATGGCAAGAGTTGGGTGGAAGATTAGATATTTGTTGCAAAGACATATGGGCTTCTTCTGGATCAGAGAATAGATGTAAGCATCGCAAGCTTTCTGGGGGGTTTTTCCTGTATAGATTTGGATTTTTCTTGAGTGTATTTCTTGAGATGTTTTCCCGTCGCTATTCCTATGATTGGCCTTATGCTTGGGTAGTATTTGGCAATACTCGAGG
This sequence comes from Allantophomopsis cytisporea, assembly GCA_024752435.1. Classification (NCBI taxonomy): domain Eukaryota; kingdom Fungi; phylum Ascomycota; class Leotiomycetes; order Phacidiales; family Phacidiaceae; genus Allantophomopsis; species Allantophomopsis cytisporea. Next base: position 298,009 of record CP103037.1, read on the forward strand.
GGATTGAAAGTGTGTTCCTGACTTGCTGAATTGATAATTGGTTAATAATGATTTTGTAATGTAGAGAAGTAATGTCTGCGTACATGAAAGTTGCAGGCAATGAATGCGACTGCCAGGGAATCCGAGGTACGAGATGCAGTTTATGGCGGGGATGTTGGAGCTATCAATGATCCTAACAGTCGCTTAGATAAGGAATGCAAATGTTGGTGGTGGAGGAGTGGAGCTTGGTAGCATGTGGTGCTTGAGTCGACTCTCTCACTCGGAAGCTTAAGACGAGCTCAGTCCGAGCAAGGAGGAGGACGAGGAGCTTGACAACGAGTGAAGACCGAGGGACGACGGAGGAGAAGTCAAGAGAATACTACATCGATGATGCGCGATTTGTGATGCATGATGTGATAGATGAGATTAGATGAGACAGGAACACGGATGGTTGATGATAACAGACAATACTCCGTACCCATTTATTTTGTTCGATTGTCTTGTATTGTATTGTATTGTATTGTATTGTATTTTATTAACTTAGGAATGAAAGCATTGCATGTCATTCGCATCTTCGACGTCTCAAGATCATATAATCAATCATATCATATCTTATTAATCTACCCACTTCATAGCTGTCCATTCATCTTCGTCTGGTCTCTTGATTGAAAGTATACTGGGTAAGAGAATATAATCACATGTGGAGTAGATGAACGAACGACAGAAGCAATGTATGCATATACATAGGTTTATCAACAAGCATCACGATATCCACATTCACAGAATAGGAATTGTTAGCCAGCGACATAGTTATGCATCAAGAACCCCCCTCCATCTCAACACCAACAGCACGCATCAACAGACACATGAGCACCTCTTCCCGACTATAGACCCCGCATGTATATACATACAGACAATAGAAGACAGGCATATACGCGAGATACAACTCCGCACATTGGAAGATAAGCAAACGATTGTGAAGCACGCAAAGGCGAAACACCCATACTCGCCCTATCTTATTTCTCAGAGTTCCAGATAACACAAGCATGGCAACAATGAATACGAGTCTCCTTTTATTTTGGCAAACACTTTGTAAACTTCCACATTGGGACTGATTCCAACTCGCGTGCATGCATATATTACCCCTGCCCCCTCCCGCTCCGCGCTTGCATCACTCATTGCAGGACCAGCAGGGAATCACACAAGGGTATCGGGTGCCACGGTGCTTCAGAACAAGGACGAAAACTTCAGACGTTCGAAGCACAAGGTACGCTCGGTCAGACGGGGGGGATACTGCAAGTGCGACCGTTTTATGCTTTTTTTATGCTTAAACTGCCCTAAGTTTAATATTACATGACGGAGATAGAGACGATCTTAATGTCCACTTCGGGCTTCTCTTTGTAGACGCGCGCGTTTTCGATTTTGTGGATGACGTCCAGGCCCTGGATGGCTCGGCCAAAAATGGTATGTTTGTTGTCGAGCCACGGCTATTGGCTGCGTTAGTATGTGGCTCAAATTCGAGGGTTGAGGAAAACAGGGTATGCGTGATTCAGAAATCGAAAGGGATGCGGGAGTACATACCGTTTTCTCAGTGGTGATGAAGAACTGACTACCATTTGTGTTTGGACCGGCATTGGCCATACTAAGTGTATATGGCTTATCATGCTTCAGCGTACTGAACTCATCTTCGAACTCGCGTCCCCAAATACTCTCACCACCCGTGCCGTCACCCAGGGGATCACCGCACTGAATCATAAATTTGCGAATAACGCGATGGAAGATAGTGTTGTTATAGTAGCCCTGCTTCGAATGAGTAACGAAGTTCTCAACTGCCTTGGGAGCTGCATCGGGGAAGAGCCGAACGTGTATATCGCCGTAGGTGGTGTGGATCACAGCAGCAGTGCCACTCTCTGCAACCTTAGCTTCGACTTGCTTACGGGCGTTCGGATTGGTGGGTTTCTCGTTCTGCACATCACGCTCTGACTTCGAGGCCTCCTCGTCATTGGTAAACATGTAAAAGCGCACTTTACCCACACCAGTAGTGATCAGAATGGGATCCCGAGTTTCAGATTCCTGAAGCAGTGGATTGGCAGATGCCGCCATGGCGACCGTCGTGATCCCTTTCTTTTGCGGCGCACCCTGGTACATGGTCAAGTTCAAGGGTCGAAAGTTCTCATCCTTCCCATATACCTTTACAACACGGTTTGTGTATGTATTGATGACCTTTGTTCCATGGATAGATCCATAGAGGATGAAGTGTCCCGTCTCGTCAAAGATCACGTTTACCTTGTTTCGTAAATCTGGTGTCTCAACTTCTCTCTCGGTCGCTAACCGACGACCAAATTCCACATCTTCAAATTTCTGCAGCGAAGTACCAGCTTGCTGCATCTCCTCGATGATCTGTAAAGACTCATCATATGTGCGATATAGTTTTCCAGTTGGGAAATCGAAAACACGCACTTTTCTGTCGGGGAATGAATATGTCGCGAACTGGGAGCCAGATGGGGACATTGTGAGTGAGGCGGGAACAGACCTCGCTTTCTTGAAGTCGAACAGATTCGTTGAGCTCTTGTATTCGAACACAGTGTCCGGCTTTTCGTAATTGTTCCCCGGAGACCAATATTCCACCATACCATTTTCATCAGCAGAGACCACACAATCATATGCATCATTGAAGGCCATCAAAGCTACCACACTTCGATGTAATCCGGAAATTGTATATACTGGCTCTTGATTCTCGCCCCTTCCATCAAATATGCGGATTGAGTGATTGACCTCATCCGACGCTGCCAGCAGCGGTAAAGAAGCCCCTCTTTTATGAACCCAACAAATGCACTTTGGTGTAAATTCGAGGGAGAGCATTGAAAGTAGATCGAAAGTTATAACATCGAAGATCTTAATCGTTTTGTCTACACCAGCTGTAGCAAAGCTCCGTCCGTCCGCCGAGACAGAAACACTCTTTATCTCTCCAATATGCGCCTTGAATTCTTTCACAAATTCAATTCCCTCAGCGTCCTTCTTCCAGAACTTGACAACACCGTCGACAGAGCTTGTGATCAGGAAATCCGTCAATGGTGTCATAGTCACAAATGATAGCTGCTCCTTATGCATCAAGGATTTCGAATACCGCGACGATTTCGGAAGGGCGGAGATATATAGCTTCTCATAGGGGAGGACACGGCGTTTCTTCTTGGGGGCTGCAGAAGGTAGCTGTGGTCCCATATCATCATCGGACGATGAAGCTAATCAGGTCAGTCTAATTCCAAGGACAGTCATTCTAATACAACTCACCGTCACCATCTTCTTCCTCTTCTCTTCCCCTCTTCCTCGACTCCGCAGCCTCTGGTGTAATGTCGGACATTTCTTCGTGTTCTGTTGTGGTAGATGGTTTCCTCTCGACAAAATTCACGGGCGGCCCTCACGATGACCGCGATGCTGGTACCTGAATCGCAAGGCCGCCTTAGCGCAAGGCTGACAATACCTTACGTCAGAGCCAGTTCATGCTGATGTTAGCTATAAGTTACAGCCTCCCATCCAAATAAAATCATTTCATCACATCTGTCATCTTCCTCATTTTCTGTAATTTGTGTCTTTTCAGCATGGCATCTCCAGTACAAAAGCTTATAGAAAAGCATCCGCTACAGCGGCTTTCCTCGCCTTCCCGGGGCGCTTCTATGGTCCTTCACATAGTTGGACTCATTTCCTCCGCTCTCTCCTATAAATATCTAGTTGATTGGCCGTCGCCTATCAATGAGTCCTATGGTTGGCATTGGCAGTACCTGACGATCCTTGGTCTCACAGTTTCTACTGCAAGTTTGGGGTTCGGTCTGTTGGCCGATATCACGTTATCACCAACGTTCTTTTTCATCAAAAATAGCTTGTCGCTCTGTAGTGCGCCATTGGAGGTGCTGATTTCTATTCTATATGTAAGGATATCTTATCTAAATATACAGAAATGCTAGTTACCAGAAGTTTGCTAATAGAAGCAGTGGGGTATAAGTGCCATTGACAAGACTTTGGTCGTTCCTCCCGAGATTCAAATCTCTCCTTGGGCAGATATTGGATTCCATGCAAGTAAGATTTCTCCTCTTTCTGAATCCATACTTTTGACTGACCTTGAAAGTGCCATCTATTCTCCTGACTATTGATCTCTTGTTTTTCTCCCCACCATGGACAATGGCAGTCGCACCAGCAATGGGACTTTCGTCCGTCATTGCTTGCTTATACTGGTATGCCGCCCTCTTTCATTTCAAGTATGGAAGTCGACTAACCAAGATAGGTGGTGGGTTGAACACTGCTACAGCCATAACGGCTTTTACCCATACCCTCTGTTCGCTGTCCTGGACACAACCCAACGAGTTGTACTGTTCACAGGAGCTGCAGTGACAATGACTGCGAGCACAATGTTGTTGAAGTGGCTGTACGGACGAGTCAATGGATTGCAAGGAGCGCAAACAAGAGCTAGACCGGGTAACGTGAAGGCACAGTAGATACACTGTATTGAAAAGCATGCATATTAACGTATAGAGATTAGATATGAGAAATATGAATGTTATGTAGTAAAGGCCTCACACTGGGCTAGTGAACCTGAAAGTGAATGAGACATATGGCTGTAGGCAAGGTATAACCAAAAGCACAAATATAGAATAAAAGTGCAAAGAGAATACGAAACCAATCATACTTTGTTCTGATCGATCGCCACATCAGAAAACTTCCGAAGGATTTTACTGATGCAAGTTCCTGGAAAGTCGGACTCTCGAATCTTCGCGCTTTGCATTTGATGAAGTTTCTCGCCGATGCGAACGTTCTACTATGTCGTTGGATCTAGCCTTAAGGACTTTGTGAAGGAAAGTCTACTAGCTTGTCCTTAACAATACCTTGAGGATATGAGCCTTATTATACTACTCATCACCATTTGCTATATCACCATAGTAATTTGAGTCTTTTATTAAATTATCCTCAAGAGGACACTTCAAAAAAACGAAAGAAAAAAAAAAAGAAAAAGACTTCAGCGTGCTGTTGCTCACCCACACTTACAGTATTATTCTGTTAGGGGAACTACTATATATTCACTTTCGATACGTTTATCCGTTATGACCAGGAAGATTGTATGAAACTCCGCGATATCGACAACTGAAGTTGGTATACTTGTACTAGTACGTACTAATAGAACGCGTGCGTTTCAAGTGAATAGTACCTGCTAAATCGGCGAAGCTTGCAAAACAAACGATATAGGAAAGGAGAGATATATGAACGATACTTCCCTAAATGATCTCTCTAGAATTGTTCTTAAACATTATCATATACGTGCTTGTTCGGCGTTTGCTTGAAGCGATGTTTTTTCACGATGTTGAGCTTATCGCAGATTTGGGTGCTGAGCCTATTGAAGGAGAAAAGCAGCAGGATTCTGCTGCGCAGTACTACAGTGCTTGCCCAATCCCGTAATAAGTGAAAGTGAGAATGATTCACTTTCACATACTCGCGCGGAATTGAAGTTTGTATATTGGCCATATATGTTGACATATCGTATAATACACATACAGAGCAACCAAAATTATATACGTGGCTGCAATAATTCCAGCATATATCTCTAATCTTGATACACAACTATAGCAAAATGATAAACTGTACAGTCGCCGATACAGTATAAAAAGATTCAAAAGTGAAAATGGCAAAAGATCAATCCACAGGACCTCCGATTTGGCCGTGCGTATTGCAGAAACCCTTTTTGGGGTTTTCTTTCCGTATTTGGTCGTTGCGAGAGTCGAACACATACTTGTTACCTTGTCCAACTTCGTAGTGATAGCTAAGGAAATCTACCACTACACCATGAAGGCTGTTGGATGCTATGAATCTGCTTTTTGACAAATATAACATTGTCTGCAGGTTCACATCCATAAGGTGTAGATTCTATACAAGTGCTAGCTGAAAAATCATCAAATATCACTCACATTGAAGCTGCACAACATTGTAGTGTTAGTATGACGACTCTGTTGATAGCAGGTCTGTTATGCAAAATTCTTGTAGTCTTTCTCTTAGAGGACTGAATGCTAGGCTTCAATCAACGCATACCATGTATCAAAACAACTTACAAGTTACCTGCCGCGTTACTCATAATCGATCGGGCTCTGGCACAGTAATTGCTGCAGCATCAGATCACTCAGCCACTTTGTCAGTAGTTGATACTACAGCGAGAAAAATCAAATGGAAGCAGATATCATTTTCAAAGGACAGACTCAATTGTTGGGGAGAGTATCCCTAACTGAAGCACTATGACCGTCATTCACCACACTAGGCAACATCAAAAATGAGCTCTAGCTTACGTTATATTTGCTGGTTATTTAGGCTATGAACGACCTAGTAAATGATTAGGCACTTGCTAAAGCAATCTTAAGAAGACTCGGGATGTGAGGAGTACTTTGTTTCCATCAGCGTGTTTGTATTTCGGTAAGTGTTCTTGAAAGTAGCGGATTATCTCAACATCAAGAGACCAACTCCAAGCTGGATATAGGAGATCCAAGTGAGGACGTCTGAATTGTTATGTTTTGTCGAATACCATAACGCTGCGAGTTTGAGATATCCTTCAATTTCTATGCCATAACTGATAACTAGTCTATTTTTTGAACATAGCGGCAAAAGTTAAGATGAGACGGATATCCATAAAAATTCATTAATATTGTGTTTTTCTTTCCATTATTAATGACTCAAATACAACTCAACCGCTACATAGTCTAAGAACTTATGAATAACCATAACGATTTGTATTTTAAAGATCATAAATCATCTAGTCATTGTTTGCTAGATGGATTTGTATTGTAATTTAAACTCGGTACCCCAAGATACAACTCACCTATCTTCAAGTACAGAAAGAATCTCAGCAGCAGAAGCGAGCAATAGAACCATGACGGAAGCTTACATATCACACAAACAGGTAATTGATAGATGTTTACCAGCCCAGTAGATCGCAGCCGAACCTTTCATCTTCATGTATATCGTTGATACCATCTTTACTCCCACCTCGTTTGATATATGCTGCCTGGTTTTAGCTTGGAAATTGAAATTGATGACAGTGTATAAAGATATTATGGTAAAGAAAGTTGTAGAAAGTAGATCAATTTACATGAACATGGTTCTCCAGCTTTCGTTCAGAAGAAATATATTCAGTGTCTGTCTGCTTATTATGTTTCTCTTTCTTTTACATATGAACCATTATGACAAGACGACCAATCATCTAGTTCCCCTATGCATCTCTGACCTACATATGATGAGAAGGTACATGGTTTCCAATTTCTTTTGCAGGCTTCAAGAAGCGGGTAGCCGGCGGTAAGGACCACGCCAAACGCTGAGCTTTGAGAACATCACGTACAAATAGGCAATTCATCTCCGAGACTGTCAGAAGATGTAGCTCCTCTATTTCAGATTTGAACATTGACCACATTCAGATCATGGCATCTGCTGGTAATACACCGCTCGATATTTTCTTCTTGTCATACCAGTCCTTTCGATATGATCCCTCTCTACCCCCCTCTCAATCTTACCGAAACTTGCAACGTTACAAAAAATGGACAAGACGCGATCCCCAAAGCAAGGATAGCTGGAACAAATACCAGGAAGCTTTGAGGCAGGAGTTCGCGCTTTGGTATGGTGCTGAAAATGATCTTGAGGCATGGCACGCTTTGTGCCGTGCTGTCGGCATCAGCCCTTTGCCAGAAACGCGTCAAAAGTGCAAAAAGGTAAGATATCTCAGATTATCACGGTGAGGAAGTCCTAAGGCGATTCAGGCTCTGCGAAATACTCATGTCAATTTGATTGACTTGATTGAACATGGACGAAAGGCGGGAGACACTGGTGCTGAAGTTAGGAAATTTCCCAGCATTAGGAAACTTAGAGAGTATACCCTCAAGACCAGGAAGATCTTTAAAAATGATCTTAATGACAAGGAGACTGAGGGTGGAGTTGTTCTTAGACATCTACTTCGGCCGATCTTCCAGATGAGTTGAAAGAGGATGGTGATAGAGAAATACTCCAACTCTAATTAAGTGTAATTTTCGAATTTGAATTGGTTCAATACTCGACCAAATGCAATTCTAATTCAATCAAATTATTCATAACCAGGTATGTCCTAGCACGTGATCTAAATCCTAAGGCAAAAACAAATCTGAAAGTCTAAATCTGACCTCGGCGCAAACCGTACCCACGTGATCCTACACTAGCGTCCGCCAATGACGCGCCCGATTACACAGAAATCTTTAATATTGCTATTTCGACTCACACTTGTGCATTTGGCCTTGACAAACAAACGTATATAATTTCTTATTAAGCAGACTGATCATAAGAAATTGTCACAACTACCATAAATTAATTTGTTTCTTGATTTTTGAATCGATTCATCTACATCAGAGCAAAAAGTCATGTCTGTAAGTCAATTGGCTTTTGTTTTCTTTTCTGGCGGGTGTTCTTTAGTTATTATGGCATTCTGATTTTGGATATCCGCTGACTCATTGTTTGCTGTTACAGTCTTTCCACATCCAGAACCCAAACGTGGGTGATAGATCAACTTCTGAAGATTGGAGAAGTATGTACACATTAATTTCCCACTGTTCTCAACTCATCAGCAAGCTGACTCCTCCCAGTTCGCGGATACAACCCCCTCACCCCACCTGACCTTCTTCAACATGAAATCAACCAGACCGAGAAAAGCAAAGCCACAGTCATTGCTGGCCGTGACGAATCCGTAGCTATCATCCGCGGCGAAGATGCGAAAAACCGCCTATTGGTCGTTATTGGTCCTTGCTCAATTCATGACCCAGAAGCTGCGCTCTCTTACTGCGACAAGCTACTTACACTTAAGGAAAAGCACAAGGATGACCTCCTCATCGTCATGCGCTCCTACCTCGAGAAGCCAAGAACGACTGTTGGCTGGAAGGGTCTCATCAACGACCCTGACATCGACAACTCTTTCAAGATCAACAAGGGTCTCCGCATTTCCAGACAATTGTTCCGCGATCTTACTGAGAAGGGAATGCCACTTGCCAGCGAAATGCTCGATACAATCTCCCCACAATACTTCTCCGATCTTCTGTCAGTAGGCGCTGTCGGTGCTCGCACCACTGAGTCTCAACTCCACCGCGAGTTGGCGTCTGGTCTTTCTTTCCCAATTGGATTCAAGAACGGCACCGATGGTACCCTCGGCGTCGCAGTTGATGCTATTGGCGCTGTGAAGCACCCACATCATTTCCTTTCCGTCACCAAGCCTGGTGTTGTCGCCATTGTCGGCACTGTTGGTAATGATGACTGCTTCGTTATCCTCCGAGGTGGTAAGAAGGGCACCAACTACGATGCCCAGTCGATTAAGGAGGCTAAGGAGGCTCTCGAGAAGAGTGGTGTCAGACAGAGACTCATGGTTGATTGCTCTCACGGCAACTCGCTCAAGGACCACAGAAACCAGCCTAAGGTCGCCGCAGATCTTGCCGGTCAGATCGAAAAGGGTGAGCAGGCTATCATGGGTGTCATGATCGAGAGTAACCATCATGAGGGAGCCCAGAAGGTGCCAAAGGAGGGTAAGGCTGGTCTTAAGTTCGGTGTCTCTATCACTGATGCTTGTATTGGATGGGAGGACACTGAGAGCGTTCTTGAGGTCCTTGCTAAGGCTGTCAGAGCCAGAAGAGAGGTTGTCAATGGTGCTTAAGGGGCCAGTCTCGTTACGTATGATTTGGGTTTTAAAAAGTTTGGGATGCGTTATGTGTACATGGCGCTGGAGTGTAGATGGTTAGCATTGTAAGGTATATATACATGATTACTTTGTTTGGTATATGATTGGATGATTGGTTTGGAGAGCAGTCAAGTGCATTTCACTTTTTTATCGTGTGACCAGATCATCTCTAAATAGTGTGAGATCGCAGTGACTTTTATTCGTCGTATTTCATAGATACCTACTGCCATATTGACGTGGTTAAGCCGGCAAATCACGTGCTGTCGTTGCGACGGCGAAGCCTCAGTTTAGATGAATCGCAAATAAAGATCCATACATCGGAATTCATGAGCAGTCCATGAGGATAGAACAATGTTGATGAGTTTCTATTTGGTTCAGGATTTGATGGGAGTTACAAGGTGGAATTGTTATCGCACTATGATCCACCTGACATAGATAGCTGTCTCAATTCGATGTGATTTGTAAAATTCATATTTTTTAAACGTTCAACTCCGTAGGGCTACTCCACAACATTCAATAAAATAAAGCAATGGTACTAATTCATATTATAAAAATGTAATTATATATCCTTGACATATTGCTAGATATTCTCAGCCTCGCCCTTTCTATGAACCAATCATATGTAATCAGACTCCAAATGGTAAGCGAATATGTACAGCCAATCACAGGCTTGAATTCCGCTCAATCCAAAGTCTTCGCGAGCGACATCTTCCGCCTACGACCTCCTCCATCGACTCCCCGCAAGCTTCCAACGCCCCATATCAATCAATTGGGCCGCCATACATCGCCCATCTCTTTTGTGACCAGATACACATCAGAGGATCGACCTCGAATAATCATGTTGGCCCGATCCGTCCTGCGCTCGACACGCGCGGTCGGCGCAGCCCGCAATGGCGCTGTCAAGACCTCTACGGTACGAACATCTAAACCACCTTCAATCACCCCTGGGATCTTCGGAATGGCTTTTGGCGTCAGAATACATTACTTTGATCATGAGTATTATGGAATTGATGCTGACATGATGTCTAAATAGCGTTCCGCTTCTACCTCCAGCTCCGAGGCCGCCTCTTCTCCCTTCGGGTTGACCATGGCTGGTACTGCCGCCACCGCCGTTGCTGCTGGTTCCATCGCCTGGTACTACCATCTCTATGGCGAAAATCTTCACGCCATGACCCCAGCTGAAGAGGGGTAAGTCACACCGAAACACTCCTTCGACAATGACGATTGCTTTGTGGTGGGAAGCAGGGGCTGGATACGGCTATTAGCTATCCTAGGACCAAGGAAAACCATGGGCAAGCAAAGGATATATGCTGATACGACTGATTCATAGTCTCCACCCAACACAGTACCCATGGGAGCACACCAAGGCAAATAAGACCTTCGACCACCAGGCGTATGTATTATTACCGCCAATATGCCAATCAAGAAACTGACATTTGTATAGCCTTCGCCGTGGTTTCCAAGTCTACTCTGAAGTCTGCGCCTCCTGCCATTCCCTCAGCAGAATTCCATACCGAGCCCTCGTTGGTGTCACCCACACCGTTGATGAGGCCAAGGCTATGGCCGAGGAGAACGAGTACGATTCCGAGCCAAACGACGAGGGTGAAATCGAGAAGCGCCCAGGAAAGCTTTCCGACTACCTCCCGTCCCCATACAAGAACGACGAGGCCGCTCGTGCTGCCAATAATGGAGCTCTTCCACCAGATCTTTCCCTCATGGCCAAGGCCCGTCACGGAGGCATCAACTACATTTTCAACTTGTTGACTGGTTACCCAGAGGAGGCACCACCAGGAGCTGTTGTCCCAGAGGGCCTCAACTTCAACCCATACTTCCCAGGTACCGGTATCGCTATGGCTCGTGTCTTGTACGATGGTCTTGTTGAGTACGAGGACGGCACTGAGGCATCTACTTCCCAGATGGCGAAGGATGTTACTGAGTTCCTCAACTGGTCTGCTGAGCCGGAGATGGACCAGCGCAAGAAGATGGGTCTTAAGGTTATTGTCATTGGATCCGCTCTCTTTGCTCTCAGTGTCTGGGTTAAGCGTTACAAGTGGTCCCCAATCAAGACCAGAAAGATCGCCTACAGCCCACCTCCAGTCGGCGGAAAGCACTAGATATATTAGATCAAGTCTAGTCCAATCCTCCCTTGCTCCCACTACCTATGTACTCTCTTTCCTTGTCTGGTTCTTTTGTATGACGAGGTGGAATTCAATGCCGTATACTAGTTTCATTTCTCGCACTCGCATTGTACAAAGGGTGAGCGGTTAAAAACTAGATTCTGTGTGTCAATTGAATATATTTGAAAGTTCCTTAATCTTGCAAGAGCATGACGGAAATTTATACGTATGTGATTTTGTCACGGATGTTGTGCTGGGTAATGAGGTGGCTTTTCAAAAACTATTTGTATATGCAAGCTTGACAAAAGAATACCTAGAATGCCATTCATGCATTAACCATTTCCATGCTTATGTTCACTTTCCAATACTTCCAAATACTCCGAATACACTTCCGCTCTTGCAATAATCAATGATGCGATAGATAGATACCTGGCATCTGAGGTTGGGAAGGCTACCTCGGCAAGGGTCCAAAAAAAAGAAAAAGAAAACCGCAAGGCTGCCAAAACATTTATCATTTGTAAACAATTGCCTTTGACTTTTTTTCTTTTGGGGATTTTCTTATGCAGCATCGCCAAATTACCACCCTCATTTTCGTCACAAATTGCATTTGAGCATATTTTGTATCTTTGCTCCTTTCGACCTTTCTATCTTTTCGTGAGAAGGGTTTACGGGAGATTGCGAAAGTACTGTGCGTCGCATTGGATACAAGTAAGCTACGATTGGAAGCAGCATTTCGCGTGAGTTTGTGAAGAGCGATGGAAGAATTGGGACACGAGCAGACTGCTCCCATCCTTCCTGTGGCTATGGATGGAGTCGAGGATGAGAATAACGTATCGGTAAATTTTCGCTTTCATTTTTGTTTGTGTTTATTTTCATAATCGCGTGCTGCTCGTTACACAATACTGACTACATCCCGCAGCAACCAAAGTCTCACACCATGTCAACCACGAACGGATCTGAAAGCGAGGATGTCCTTGCCGAATTCGATGTCGATGCCGAGGAAAAACAATTTCTCACGGATTTATTGAAGTCGGCGCCGCCCGAGGAAGTCGAAGAGCTCGAACGTCTACGCATCGCTGAGGTCACATTTCAGGCGAAGAAGGACGAATTGAGTGCGCAACTCCGCAGAGAGGTGCGCGAGGATCTGGGCAATGTCAAATTCCCGGCGACTTTGGCGAGGCTCGAGGAACATGTGCGTGCGTACGCTGATGCTCATGCACTGGCGACTAAGAGAAGCCGTTTGGAGAGACGGGCGTATCGAAGAGATATCTACGATTTTGCTAGGTGCATTGGGCTTAGTAGGCCAGAAGCCAGGAAAGAGAGGGCGAGGTATAGAATCGAGATGGGCAGGATTGTGGATGATTCTGATGAGAGTGATTTGGAGATTTTGTTTGATGAGGATAGTGACGATGATGGTGACTTGAGAGATAAGCCAGCGGTTGACGAGTATGAACCGGAGATGAGAAGGTTGATGGGCAAATGTGTGGGTACAAAGAGGAAGAGAGATGATGATGAGGGTGAGAGCCAATCGAAGCTCACAGAGGAGCATAAGAAGGAGAGGAGAGCGGCCAAGAATGCTAGGAAGGCTGCTAATATGCAGAACACTGTTTCCGTATCTGATACCAAGGCAGTGGTTGCAGTGGCTCCGATAGCGCCTAAGACCCCTCAAAAAGTCGAGCAGACTTCTGAGGAAGCAAGCAAACTTTCTGAATCTGCAAGGAAAGCTCGTAAGGCTGCTAAGAAAGCAAGAAAGGCTGCCGAACTGGCTGCAAGGACTGCTGGTCAGACCGCTGCACCCGCAGCGACAAAGAAGGTCACCCCAGCACAAAAAGAGAAGAAGCCTCTCCCTTCCACTCAGAGCAAGCCCGACGCTGCTATGGACAATAGAGAGAAAGCTAAACGCAAGCGTGAGAGAAAGAAGGCAAAGAAGGCTGAAGGTAGTGTAAAATCGGACTCGTCTAAGAAGGTCGTTTCTAAGCCAGCCACTGCTGACACCAAAGCCATGGAAAGAGAGCCTACAACTGTACCATCCAAGGAAAAGTCAAAGAAGCAAGATGTTCACCCGGTCTCTGAAAAGGCAGCGGATGCTCCAAAGGAGAGCAAGAGAATCAGAAAACGAAAGCGCAATAACAACCTTCTCAAGGGAGGCGATGCTGCTCAGCCCGCCGCCGAACTCGAGCCCAAGAAGATTGAAGTCAAGAAGAGTGGGACTAAGGCAGTGGATGCGACTGAACCTGCGACCGAGGCCGAAGCCAGAAAAAACTACGAAGCAAGCAACCAGAAGGACAGCAAGGAAGAAATCTCAAAGCCTGTTGATCCAAAGCCAATAAAGAAACAGAAACTATCAGCCATGGAAGCTGTTGTTGAACAGATGAAGGAAGAAGCTAGATTCAACCAAGCCAAGGCTTTGGAAGCGTCGAAGGCTAAAGAAGATGTTGATATGGGTGGCATGGATGCCGTGGATGCAGAGCTGGAACTGGCGGCCAAGGTTGACCACAGCCTGGACAAGAAGCAGATCCAAGAGGCTGTAAAGGATGCGCTTCTTGAGGATAAGGACGCTGCGAAGGAGAGGGGCACTTTTGATGCGCAGAGTGGGAAGACTGTACCGCAGATCAAGAAGGAGGAGAGGGAGGCCGCTATTCTGGAGGAAAATGGTGCTGCGAAGAGCCTGGACAAACTTGAAGGCGAGAAGAAGAGACGGAGAAGCCGTGGCAAGGGTAGAAAGTCTGCAGGCGCTGTAGCTGAGATTCAAGATGCCCAGGCAGACCAAGAAATGGCCGATGCACCACCCCAATTGGAGCCATCTGAGGATCTGCCTAGCCAGGCTCCTCAAGCTGTCGGAGAACCCGCCTCCAAGGGCGAGGATACGGATATGGTAGACGTCGCTCCGGAGACAAATCCTGAGCCAGAGTCTCAGAAGTCTTCGCGCAGGAAGAGCAAGAGTCGCAAGTCCAATGTTAGCATCATTGAGGCTGAACAGCCGACTGGAGAATCTCAAGAACAAGTCAGCGACCAAAGCGCCGAGAAGCCAGTTGAGACTGTCCAGGGAGAACCAGTTGAAGAGAAGGTTGCAGAGTCTATTGGCAATGTTGAAACATCTCCAAAACCAGCTCGTCGCAGCAGAGGAAAGGGTCGTAAGTCTAGCACTGGTGCTGTTGAGCTTGCTGAGTCTCAACAGGCTCCTGAGGTCAATTATCCGGATTTGACCTCCGCAGTTCTTGCTGTCGCGCCAGAAGCTACGACTCACGAGCAGCAAGCTGAGGTTAATGAAACAAAACCTATCGAAATCATCAACCCTGCTGTATCTTCAGACGATGCGAACCTGACCGACATGAACACTCCTAAGGCCACCCCTAGAAGCCGCAGTAAACGCCGCAAGTCTGATATTAGCGCGTCTCAGCCAAGTCAGGATGCAGACGAGGCTGCTCAGATTGCCGAAACACCTGTTGAAAAGGCAGAGAAAGAGGTAACGGCTGAGAAGACCTCTGAAATTGATGAAGATCAAGTACAGCCATCAACTGAACCAGAGTCATCTGTGCAGCCAGTCACTGAGGAGACCAAAACTGCACGTCGGACTCGTGCTAAGGCGCGTAAATCTAGAGATGCTAAGGAAGCTCTCACCACTCCCTCACAAGAAGAGTCACCCGCTGTTAACGCGGAAGAAACTGAGAAGGAACCAGTCGCAGATGAGAAGTCCGTCGAGGCAAATGAGACCAAAGAGCCAGAAGCCGCGAAGGCCGCAGCTCGTTCTACTCGCCGCAAAGCTGCCGCAAAAGCCACCACCCCTTCTAAAGCGAAAGACACTCAGGATGAAAGCGCCAGTGACCATGCAGCTACTTCAGTGAAGACCCTCAAGCCAAAGGCCCTCACCGAACTTAAGGGAGCTGAGGCAAATACTGCATCACCTGTACGCCGTAGTGCGCGCAGAGTCCGCAAATCGCCGGAGGAGCAGTCAAAAGAGAACCACTCGTAAGAGGCCAGGACTCTGCGAGTGGTGGTTCTTTCCTGGATGATCAGTTTGTGAGTGACAGGGATGAGATGGCTGGAATCGCGGAGAAAGCTGGTGTTGATGGAGAGATGGATGTTGGTTCTCATGTTGATGGCGGAATGTTTACTGGGGAAGTAGAGAATGGGGACGTTAGAGGGGTAAACGATTTGGTCATTGAGGAGACAGAGGACGAAAATGATACAAGAGATGATTACAAGAAGCCCACAATCACAAGATCCACATCCGAGGTTGATTTGGATCTAATAGTCCCAGATCATGTTCCTGAAGATGATGGTCATGAATCTGATGCTGTTAAATCGGAATACGATAGTGCGTCCGAGCATATTTGGATACCTTTGAGCCCAAATTTCCAGCCTGATGGAAATGTTCGGGTAGTCATTCATTCACCCCCAAAGGTCACCAGGGCAACCATGGACGCGAAAAAGGAACGGAGTCAACATTTTGGTAATCAAACGCAAGCAGAGACACCGGAAACTTCACCTTCGAAGCCTATGTTTACTCCCAGAATTACAAGGTCTGCCACCAAGAAGAATCCTTTCGCTAAAGATCCTCCTGTTGCGTCAAGATTAACAACATTACGTTCAGAACATGATATCACTGCATCTGCTTCATCTCAACAAAGTGTTTATTATTCAGCAGACGAATTTAACCCTGAATGTGATTCTGATTATGTGTCAGAGGTTACACCTATCAAGAAGGAACGTCCAACTCTTCCACTTGTACCTCTTGAAGAGCTTGTACCATTCAGTGACTTTAGTCAAACGGGGATCTCCGCGAAGAAGGTCAAAAAGGAGAAGAGCGGCGGAAGTCCCATCAAATCGCCCTTCTTTCCTGCTCCCGAAAAAGACAAGAAGCAACGCATTCCGGGGGGAACTGTCTCCTGCATACCTTTCCCACCACTTGCGGCTTCCCACTTCGGTCTTCTACAAGAAAAAGTCAGCGATCAACCTTACTGGTTGCTAGTTGGCGTAGCACTTCTCAACCGTACAACAGGCAAGAAATCCATCCCAGCCTTCTTTGCACTACGCGCCAAATACCCTACCATAGAGGACATGGCCAATGCAAACAAGCAAGACATCATCGACATGACGCACCATCTCGGCTTTTCCAATCAGCGCGCTGACAAGTTCATCGCGCTGGCTAAGCGCTGGCTTGAAGATCCGCCAGCTCGCGGTATCCGCAGGCGGAAGCTTCATTATCCAAACCAGGGAGATGGCAAAGACGTTAAGGTCAATGAAGTTCTTGACGATGCGGACTCGCGCTCTGCTTGGGAAATCGTGGATTACCCATCCGTTGGCGCTTACGCACTCGATTCTTGGCGTATCTTCTGCCGTGACAAGTTACGTGGCGTGGCCGATGGCTATGATGGTGAAGGCGCGCCTGGCGAATTTGAGCCAGAGTGGATGCGTGTTGTACCAACAGATAAGGAACTCAGGGCTTATCTGCGCTGGAAATGGCTTCGCGAGGGATGGAGTTGGGATCCATTTACCGGCGAAAAGGAGGTCGCTGATGAGGAGCTCCTTGAGTCCGCTAGAAGAGGCGATGTTGTGTGGGATGATGCGGGTGGTATCAAGATCAAGGACGAGGAGACTGTCGTCGTTGACGAAGGGAGCTCGGCAGTTGCGTTGAGGAGGTTGGAGGAGGGGGGTGTGGATTTGGAGATTTAGGGGAGTTGCTTGCAAAAATATTTCCAATAAGGAGTTTGTGGGATATGGATTTTCTTGAGCTTGAAAAGTCTTGCCTCGATGAAATCTATTGTGCGCTTCGTCAGCTTTCGCGATAATGAACTCTATTTGTGGGGCTTAATCGATTCTTTGGTCCATGTTGGGACTTGGAAGATGAGACAGCCCGAAGTACATACTCTTCAACTCAGCACTCTACGGAATATTCCATTTCATTACTTAGTATTGCTTTCCTTGGTTGTATATGTCACTGTTCTCGTATTACATGGAATCTTAATTCACAAAAATGATTCTTTTGTTCTCACTTAGCTTTCACCCATGCTTCAGTCCCGCCCTTCCCGCCTCTCCCATGCAAGCCATCCCGAATCTTTCAAACGTATCTCATTTCCTACCTACATTCCTATATAAAATCGCTATTCGCGGCATTGCATAGTACTTTATCTCATGTATTCATGTTCCAGTGGCTCCTGCCTTGCTTCAATCACACAGACTCCAAGTCTTCCAAGTAAGAGATACTCCGGCACCTCCATCCCATCTGTTTATCTTGGTTTCTACACCTATCAACACACCAATTGCCGCTCTCTAATCACCCATAAATGTATATCCATCCAGTGATTATATCTCCTATCTTCAATACCCCACCCTACAAGCAGCCGAAAATCCAGTATTTCCATTTACGGTAATGCAGAGGATAAGCATTTTAATATATCGTTCCAAGAATTCCTCTCTCTTCTGGTGCTTATCATATGTAGTGTAATCCTCGATGATGAGAAGTATTTGAATTGTGCTTGGTATCCCTGTCTGTGTTCACAATGCACTGCATGATTTCTGCTGCATGGAGAAACGTATCTACGTCCTCATCCTTGCACTCCTCGGAATTTGTCCGGGAATGCCAACGCATATGTGTCTGTGGGCATTCTGAATGGGATGAGGTTGACTGTTGCCCTGTTCCTGCATGCATTGAAAGCTAGAAGATATGCAGTGCTCATGAATGGTGATGATATGGATGTGACATATTCACCAGGTTCTGGCTTTCTGAGTGTTCTAGAAATCCAACACTATGTATGATATAAGGTCTTCTCATGCGATTTTGGAAGAGTCCAATCCTTCTGACCCGGCATCTGCTCCGGATTGTGGCTTTTATCTTCTTCTCCTTTTCTTCCTTCTATTCTTCTTTTCGACTTCTTTTATCGCTCCCCTCAATATAGCTGCTACCGTATTCTGTCCTACCCTGTCGCTCTACTTTGACAGCTGCACCTTACTTTGAGATTACACGACAGTGTAGCGTTTCTGTAAACGTCAGTACGACTATGTATTTCGTTGTTAACTAGGTAGATGTAGATTCCTCTAGGATTAAGGACGAAGCTATACGTATGTCTTCCATTATCTAGATGACGAGCACGTCGACTTGCTTGACGTGAGCCTTGATAGTAGACAGTCCCAAAAAAGCAGGAGATTATATTATGATCTCGGATACCAGGCCGAGTACGCCCATGGCTCTCCGGATGTCGCTCTATGACCTCTGAACAGAGATTAGGATATCAATCACATTTTAAATTGTGGAGCATGTTGGAAGGCCGATGTCACGAATATCGTGACATCGTTCGTGATATCGTCTTATCAGATCCATTCTGTTCCACTTTGCCTTGCAACTATTGTGTTCTGTTTTCTTTTTTTTTCTTTTCTTTTTTCATCCAAACTATCAGCCGACGTCGGTGGAGTGGAGTGATTACGCATATGTGCGTACACCGTATTTTAATGCCTGTGTTGGGTTGTATCGGGGCGACAGTGTGGGCCGAGCCGATTGACGGCCAAGATCACATCCACAACTCTTTTCCCGAGGTCCGTAACTTCACAACGACGTCCGCATCAACATCAACATCAACATCAACATCAACATCAACGCCAACGTCAATCAATCGGCTACACAATCCCTAAACAATCTTCAAGTTTATGCCGGCATTCATTCGTTCCAGCATGTAGCCATGCATATATCATGCAGTTCGTCCAGAAAATGTATCCTAGCGCAAAGTAGAGCGAACACTGCAGTATCGCCGTCAGAATTAGGCAAATGTCGGAAATTTCACGCCCCTTCCTTGCGGGGTAGCCAGGTATCCATTGTCGCACGTTTCAGACAGAGTAAGTATTCGTGTTCCAAATGGACATAAGCCTTCGACCCTGGCATAGTTATGCTCAAGCTGTCGATGTTCCACCAACTGAAATGCTAATATGGTGAAGCCTCTGCAAGGACTCCGGTTTGAGGCTGGCCATGTGGTCTTTGCTAGGATGATATCGCCCGGGATATTTGGTTGGATCATCCTTGTCACGAGTCAGCTGTCGGAAATGACCCAGTCAAATATCGTTGACCTTCACATGGATTGAGGGCTCTAAATATCAACAATCTGATAGATTTTGATACTACGTCGAAGGCGCCTTGGTTACTTATGGTGCCGCCTTGGTTCCTTTTCGTTCCTGAGATAGCTCTGGCAAGATAAACAGATATCCACGAATAGATAATCTTACACTTAGCTTGGCTCTTGGCGGCTGATATGATGTTTAGTTTGGTCCCTGGAACATTTCGGAATAATGCTAACATTGATGGAAAATTTTTGAGAAAGTTCGAGGCGTTAGATAATAGAGATTCAAGCTTGCGGAGACCCAAAAGAGATCGTCACAATGAATAGTCTAAGTATATAAGTCTCTTCAGCCGTCTTGGCTTTTTTTCCTGTGCTGCAGTCCTATATTCAACTTTATTCATTCCCTCAATCCTTCATCGGCAATTCTTCCAAATGGTTCATCTTTCTACTCTTCTCGGCCTGGCTGCCGTTTCTATTTCAGCAGTTGTAGCTAGCCCCGTCGCTGCGCCAGCTCCAACAGCCGCCCCAGATCTTTCGAAGCGTGCAACCACTTGCACTTTCACCAATGCCGCTTCAGCTAGCAAGTCCAAGACTTCCTGCTCTACTATTGTGCTTTCCGCAATTGCCGTTCCCTCTGGCACGACACTTGACCTGACTGATCTCAATGATGGCACCCACGTCATCTTCGAAGGCGAGACTACATTTGGCTACGAAGAATGGTCTGGTCCTCTCGTCTCTGTCTCGGGTACTGACATCACTGTCACCGCCAGCAGCGGCGCGTACCTCAATGGTGACGGATCCCGCTGGTGGGACGGAGAGGGCTCAAACGGTGGCAAGACGAAGCCAAAGTTCTTTTATGCTCATGACTTGACCAGCTCAAGTATCACCGGTCTCTACTTCCAGAATTCGCCAGTTCAGGTCGTGAGTGTCAACGGTGCCGATACCCTTTCGCTCACTGATATTACGGTTGATAACTCGGATGGAAACACTGGCGACGACGATACTGCCGCTACTAACACCGATGCTTTCGATGTTGGATCGTCCACCGGCGTTACTATCACTGGAGCCAATATTTCCAACCAGGATGATTGTCTTGCTGTAAACTCCGGAACAGTAAGTTTATTCTTCACCATCTGCCCCTCGAGATATATCAGATCCTTCTCTGTAGTATCCTTGTGAATAGAAACTAACATCCTGCCCAGTCCATCATCTTCACTGGCGGAGTTTGCACGGGCGGTCACGGCCTCTCCATCGGCTCAGTCGGTGGACGTAGTGACAACACTGTAGAAGATGTGACTATCGAGTCTTCACAAGTAACCAATTCCCAAAACGCAGTACGCATCAAGACGGTCTACGACGCCACTGGCTCTGTCTCCGGTGTCACCTATAAGGACATCTCCTTCAGCGGCATCACTAAGTACGGAATCGTCATTGAGCAGGATTATGAGAACGGCTCGCCTACCGGCACCCCCACTACCGGTGTTCCTATCACTGATCTTACCCTCGATAACGTCAAGGGTACTGTCGAGAGCTCGGCTTATAATATCTACATCCTTTGTGGTAGTGGTAGCTGCTCGGACTGGACTTGGACAGATGTTAGCTCCACTGGTGGTAAGACGAAGACTTGTGAGAATGTGCCTTCTGTCGCTTCTTGCTGATTGTGTCGTGAGCGATTTGGAAGGTGGTGACGGGGGCTGGTAGTTGTTCATTCATTTCTCCGATTAATTTTTTGTGAATAGTTACTTTATTCCATTTGATATGGTATTTCTATTGTCCCATAAGCTATTGTACTCCCTATTATTATTTATGCGTGCTGTGCAAGTGCAATTGACTTGTGAAACTCGTGTGAACTTGAAGCTATTCAGAATAAGTCTTCAATCTTGGAAACAAGTTCCTAGGTTTCAGAATCTCACTGTTTTTCGACTTTCGAGACTTATATGGTGGATTGTAAACAAATGAAAGGGTAGTTTTAGTATTTCTTTATTTCACCACAAAAAGGTTTATCGATGCTATTTCATGGGTGTCTTATCTATCTCATTTGTTGTAGATTTATAATCACATTATGGGAGCCCTCTTATCCTGTATTATGAAATTTTCAGTGCTCTAATATATTATAGAATCCAAACAAACAAAAGACACGAGCACAAAACCAAAACCGGATTAGATTGAATCAGGTGATGTGTTTCTAGTAAATATTGAATCGGTCGAGCCCCACTGATTTCTATGTTTGCAATACTGGTTGTCTGGCATGATTTGGGAGTGCTTCAAGGTCCAGCCTTAGATACAATTCTAGGCAGTAAAAGATTTCTGCTTCCCGCCTGGATGGCAGAAGTGACCTTTTTATCGTAAGTCATCGGTCATCGGTGAATGTTCGATACATAGCTTTGAAGGCTTTGAAGCTTGAAAACAGTTGAGAAGCTTGAAAGTCAATTGTGGATTCGCATATTGAAGATTCTTATTATCTAATCCATAAAGTCGCCTACCGCATCTATGCACAAAATGACAACCCTGTCCGGAGGTGCCCCATATTAAGATACTCCACATGACAAAGATTGGTTCAGGTAAGTCCACGATGGTCGTCGCCGAGCCATCATAGTGTCGAAAGAACCATTCTTACGTTATGATTGTTAGGCGAGTTTCGAGATACTGTACTCTAATCACCTCATCTCCAGGGGAATCCTCAAATATAGAGTATAAGTACAACAGTTTCATTATTCACTTCACACTTCAACGACACATCGCAAACATCTTCGGAAACGGGTTCTGAATCTACGTTCCATATAAAACCACATATAGCCATAACCATCATTTAAGCTGCCCGCCATGTCTGAAGCTCCACTCTTTCCCTCATATACCAAGGTATTTCACAACAAGTCGTACCCTGCCATCTCCCTCGATCGCCCAGAACTCTCAACCAAGGGAAAGAACGTGATCATCACTGGTGGGGGAAGTGGGATTGGGGCCGCCACCGCCCTCGCATTTGAGCAAGCTGGCGCATCAATTGGTATCATAGGACGCCGAGAAGCCAAACTCCAATCAAGCGTGGCCGAGATCACTGCCGCCTTCCCAGGCACGATAGTAAAGTATGCGGCAGCGGACATAACGAGCGAAGCCGAAGCACAAGCAGCATTCAAGTCGTTGCACGAGTCTCTCGGCCCCCTTGACATCTTAGTACATGCTGCTGGTTACCTCAGCGCCACGGAGCCGGTGACGTCGATGGCATCTGACGATTGGTGGGCCAGCTTTGAGATCAATGTGAAGGGCACGTTCAATGCTGCGAGGGCATTTCTTGCCAACGCCTCTGCCCAGCCAATCCTTTTGAATGTGTCGAGCGCTGTTGCGCATCTTCCTAGCATGCCTGGGTATTCTGGGTACGCGGCGTCGAAGATTGCGGCCGCAAAAGTTATAGAGAACATAGCGGTTGAGAGTCCGCATGTACATGCTGTTAACGTGCAGCCTGGTGTTATAGCCAGCGACTTGCAGAAGAAGAGTGGTGTAGCCGCTATAGATGAACGTATGTATTCCCTTGCCGTGCCTCTTATCTAAAGGCATTCGCTGATATGATTAGCTGAACTTCCCGCGAATTTCTTTGTCTGGCTCTCAAGTCCAGAGGCTAAGTTCTTGCACGGAAAATTTGTCTGGGTGAATTGGGATGTTGAGGAGTTGAAGGCTAAGGCAGACGAAATTAAGAACTCTCGCCTCTTGACATTGACACTCGACGGCCCAGTCTTTGTCTAGCTCCTTATTACTGTTGATACAACAATAGAAGCTCCTTTGCGGTCTTTATTGATACGGTCAACAACATCACACAAGAACAATTCTGATTTCATTAATATGCTCTGAACTTCAAGCAACCTCTGCAGCTCCGTTTTCAATTCCATGACTAGATTTTTGCGTCCCAACCTGGCCTCTTTCTATCTTAACAAAAAAGCCATTACATATCCTATAAATTAGAATGACAATGTCGCTAAACAATCAATATTTATAGGCGTTTTCGAGCCGAGGCCATTCAAGTAAGTCTTCTACCTCTAGAGTATCTTCTTTTGCTACTGCGAATGAAATAACCGAACCACAAGTCCCTCGACTAGAAATTCGTCGAATGTCTTCGTACTTGGTTTTGTTCATCATCCTGTATCGGCGGTGTGGTCATGGTATGTAAACCTGACAGGGTACCAACCCTCGATGCTTCAGTACCTCAATGTTAACAACCTTCTCAATGTATCTAAAGGGAAGTAGTGGAGTATGAAGAAACCCTACAATTCTCACCCCGATGTCGAGGAGTTGTTGCTTCAAGTTGCCTCTCAAGGTCCTCCATCTGAACGGCTTGCTTCAAGAAAGCTTGACGCAACAATTTGGAGACACGAAGATGGAGTTGAGCCAGTGGGGTTTGATCGTCTTCTGTTCCTTATCAGAGAAAGCTATGAACAATACGGAATGATTGAAAACAGCCTCACCATTATCCGTGAATATCCATCTCCAGAGTCTAGCTATCTGCCAGATAGCAAGAAATGCTGAGGGCAAAGCAATTACCATACTGACAATGGTAACCGAGGTTGCAGTTGACATATTGATAGAATAGATCAGAGCTATCTTGAGCTTTGCTCTAATCTTGACTATCGGTGTGCGAAGCACTGCTCAATATCAGCTGATGTTCTGTCAATGGTTATGAGAATTTCAATCAAGTCTATGCGGACACCGGCTAGTCTCATGTCATGGACTTTAGAATTTGGACGATATCAAACTCCCTTCGGACTTGCCAAAACCTGGCTACTACGAAGTTATAATGATATTCTGCCATCATCCCCATGTACTATGGTTCTGGCAAAATCCAAAAGACACATAGAAAATCCCGGTCTATCCCACCCAGCCTTACGAAGGTAGCCGACTGAACAAAATCTACAGTGATGCCGCCAGATTTTTGGACTTGGGTACGACCTATCAGTCTTAGGGGTGCTACGAACGCTGCATACTCCAGCAGTGAGGGTTCTGGCAAACACCCAAACAATGAAAAGAATTAACATAGCCACGAAGACGAGTATCGGCTTGGCAGAGCGCCACGGTGGTATGGCGAAGTAAATGATGTGTGAGGTTTGGGATTTAACCAATCGTTATGTGTCGGCCGAATTATTCATGCGCAATCGCGCATTGATGGTTCTGGATTTCACCAACCAGCAACCTAAATCTGGTCTGCAGAGCCAGGCCTAGTATATAGGTTAGGGCGTGGGAAATGGCTATCTCATCTATTCCTGACCAAGGCGTCCTTCTTCTCCATGCATCAGGTACAAGGTGGTCTTGGTTTTACCAATGAAGTCCGATCATCCCGACAGGCGTCTAGCCGAATGAGAGTTACACAACCAGCCCATAGATCAGAGCCACGTACCTTACTACATATAAGAAGTATCATTATTCTTTCGACTCCCAAGACATCGACACTCTTATTCTCCACTTTCATTACCTCCATTTCTTGATACTATTTCCCACCTCAATCACCTCAGCCTTAGCCTATCTCCTTCTCAGACAAGACAATGGAGAAGAAAGATTGGAATTCCCACAAGGACGTTATGAAAGATCTGTTTCTGAAGCAAGATAAATCGCTCAAAGATGTCATAGATGATATGAAGAACACTTATGGCTTCTATGCAAGGTATATCCAGATTATTCCCTGTGTATGGAAATTTTGTAGTTCTGACTGGCATGCAATCAGTAAAGCAGCATATGAAAAGCAATTCAAAAGATTGGAATTTCGTAAGAACAAGAAAGGTTTCGAATGGAAAGCGATTGGTCATGCTGTGGAAAAACGAAAGAGAAAAGGACTGGATAGTAATGTATACATCGAAGGGATTCTGATAAATCCCACGAAGATACGCAAAGAGACTTCATGGCATGCCTTGCCCACTTTACAGAACCAGAGCGAAGGTAGAAGCTTTCCTAATATATGGTAGACATGTTAACGGGAATAGTATTTCACTTGTAGCTATCCTAGTTAATTTGCCTACCGCGTGCCCAATCCCACATTGAAGCTCTTTAGCTACCTCGAGACTAACGCATTCACAGCGCCCAGCCCGAAAACCGGTGAAGATGTCTACATACATACACCCCCCCAAACTTACCCACAATGAGCCATCTCTTGTATCGACTACCTTGGCTCGAACTTTTGAGTCTTGTTCAATCGAAAGGTATGCTCACCAAAACTTCTTTTGTATATGCTATACTGATATTACAGTCAATCCATATCCTGACCTCGTCGCCACTTCTTACAAACTCGCTCTTTCTTGCAAAACTGCTGCTCCTTCACTGGCCCCGAACAAGATCGAATCCACAGAGAAGAGTACATCAGAGGTTTTATTTTCATGTCTTGTATCGTGCTTTGGTGCTGCGAGTCCGGCCTTGAAAACCAGCAAAGTCCAACAAATGGTGCAAATCCACCATCATCTGCACGCTGTATTGCCAGAACACGTCGGGTTACCGATGAAAGCTGGAAACCACCTTGGCGTGATTAGGCTCGATGAATCAGCTCCATATCTCAGCTTAGCTGTGTATCTGGTATCCAACGATATGTTGAATTTACACATCATGCGTGGCATAATTGACTATCTCGAAGGTCAAGAGAATGAGCGATTTCTCGAGTCCATTTTGTCTGCCAAGAAGCCGGCAACTTAGGCTTTTGCAGAAAATCTTTTTCGTATTGCCAAAGAAACCATGAGTATGAAGATTATTAATGCAACTCTCGCAGCCGGGGTATCGCCTGACACCAGATACGAAAATATGGATCGGACAGCTCTTTGGGTTGCAGCTTGTCAAGGCAACATTGAAATGGCACGAGTTCTTCTGAGCGCTGGTGCAAATGTTAATGCCTCCTCGTCTGATGTGCTTAAAAAGACAGCTCTTTGTACTGCAGCTAAAAGTGGCAATCTTGAGATGGTTCAACTTCTTTTAAATGCCGGCGCGAACGTCAATACCCCTAGAACCCTTCAATATGCAGCTTATAGCGGCAACCTCGAAATTGTTCAACTACTTCTACAGGCTGGCGCGGACGTCAACACGACTGATAAGGATGGATACACAGCTCTTCTGGCCGCAGCTAATGGAGGCCATACCAAAATTGTTCAATATCTTCTGAAAGCCGGCGCAGATGTGAATCCTCCACTAGCTGATATGGTTGTGTCCACAGCTCTTCAGGCTGCAGCTGGTCTTGGCAATATTGAAATGGCCAAGCTTCTTCTACAGGCTGGTGCAGACATTAATGCACATGACTCTTCTGGAACGGAAGCTCTACGGGATGCAGCTCTCAGTTATAGTCCCGAAATGGTTCAACTTCTTCTGCAGGCTGGAGTAGACGCCAACGACTATAGAACTCTTGAGTTTGCAGCTGAAGTTGGTGAACTCGAGATGATTCGACTTCTTATAGATGCCGGCGCGGACGTCAAGGCCGATGAGGCACATGGGACTCTTTGTATTGCAGCTGAAAGTGGTGATCTCGAAATAGTTCAACTTCTTCTGCAGGCTGGCGCAGACACTAACGCACATGGAGCTCTTCAGGCTGCACTTGAGAAGCGTGAATTCGAGGTTTTTCATCTTTTTCTGGATGCCGGCGCAGACGTCAGAGCCCATGGAACTCTTCATGCTGCGGCTAAAAGTGGCGATCTCGAAATGGTTCAGTCTCTTCAACAAGCCGGCGCAGATGCTAATGACTGTGGAGCTATTCGAGTTGCGGCTGGTCATGACAATATTGAAATGGTTCAGTTTCTTCTGAATGCCGGCGCAGACGTTAAGGCCATTGGAGCTCTCGAGGCTGCAGTTGATGGGGGTCATATAGAAATGGTTCAATTTCTCCTGAATACAGGTGTAGATATTGACACCCCTTCAAATGATGAGTATGGGATGACGGCTCTTTGTACGGCAACTAGAAGTGGCAATCTTGAGATAGTTCAACTTCTTTTAAATGCCGGCGCAGACGTCCACGCCCCTGGCACTCTTGGGGCTGCAGTTCGCAGTGGCAATCTCGGAATTGTTCAACTTCTTCTGCTTGCCGGTGCAGACGTTAATTTCTTGCCAGATGGTGAGCATGAGAACACGGCTCTTCAAGATGCAGCCAAGAGTGGCAATTTTGAGATGGTTCAACTCCTTCTACATACTGGGGCGGACATCGATGCTCCACCAGCTAGCGTGGCTGGAAGGTCAGCTCTTAAAGCTGCAGCTGAAAGGGGCTATATCAAAATTGTTCAACTTCTTCTACATGCTGGCGCAAATGTCAACATTCCAGCAGCAATCCGATTTGGAATCACCGCTCTTCAAGGTGCTGCTATTGGAGGCTATATTGGGATTGCTTTAAAGGTTCTAGAGGCTGGTGCAGATATAAATGCACAAAAATCGGGATATTATGGTAGGACAGCTCTAGAAGGAGCTGCAGAGCGTGGCCGCATCGATATGGTCAAACTGCTCTTGAATGCGGGTGCAAATCTTGCTGGGCCTGGGACTAATGAGTACAAAAACGTTCTGAGGCTGGCAAGGAACGAGGGGCATATGGCGGTTTGCAACCTCATCAGAGACCGGTTTGAAGAATCAAGACTACAAGATGAGTCAAGGCTAGATGACACTGGTTCGGTGATTCATGAAGAGGACATTGGCTGGGTATTTGAGATGAATGAAACTAATGGGGAAAGCTGGCTGACGGAGTTTATAAAGTAGATTTGGGGTCAAGATAACGCCAGAGTATTGTGATAAATGACTTTATGTTGCATCTTTTGCACCATGGTGACTCAGAAACTACACAACTACTACAAGACACAGGCAAGATCTGGCTATGTCAACCAGCATCTAATGTGTACGAGCCACAAGAATTCGCTAACAATATGTGCGCTTGCTACGAAAGGAGGCCTTCTGATGGAGAATCTTGATAAGTTACACCATAAGACTCGATTCTCAGGTTGTAATAGCTTTCTGTGGGTTCATCTGACTGCGCCGTTGTCGGTTTCGCCATTGTATAGGTCTGATCTCGGGCTGACGCTCACTTTCGAACACATGACCTTCTACTGACCTGTATTTATATTCACTTGTCGTAGTGAAGTCGGTATTGCTTCAATTCTAATAGCTGAGACCTATGGTAGGAGATAGCTGACCCAATGAACGCTGCCGGCCGCACCATACTGCAACAGCTTTTGAGTTCAAGACTCTGATATTCGGAGCAAGCTGATATTCTCTTGGCTGTAAAATATTCATAACCCCTTGACACAGAATTAATCTTGTGAACTTGATCTCAGGATATAAATAAAACAACATCAGGCAGTCGTATAGTTGAGGACTCTGATACGTGGCAAAGGACTTAATACAATGGAAATCTTCATTAATATGGACTTATATATTTTTTCTCCAAGAATTTGCTCATATTTGACATTGTAGACAAATTTTCAAAAAATCATACACAGAATTATATGAAAAATAAGTCAATACAGAATCCGAGAAAAATCAAAAATGTCTAATCCACAATATTCTTATCTCACCAGCATACTCACATCCCCAGATAGCATATATTAAATACGAGTTGCTAATTCTCAGCGCATGAAGGCATCCTAAACCAGAACCCAGGCCATCCCTTCAAACCACCGCACATACACCCCGAATTTACATGCAAATTCCAGTTGTACACAAGCAAGGACCCGGTGCGCAATCCTCGACCAACAAAACCCTTTGAAAATCCTTCGATAAGGATGCCAAGTGTCAAAGCACGACCCCGGATTTGTAGCTGTCACATTTGATTACTTTCCTATCTCCATTGCTACTCCTCCGCGAATACTATCAATGCATTGGATAGGATGGCGTGAGAAGGGGAAGATTTGTTTATCTCCATGGCTGCAGCCTGAAAAATAAGGGGAAGCAGAGAGGGAGACGCTCACCAGGCGGATTCGATTGAGATGCAGGAGGGTAGCAATGGGGCCAAGCCATTTCCCTCACGATCATGCGCGGCCGAGGCTACATTCTGCATGCGTGAGGGTGAGTGCACAAAAGCAATCCCCAAAGACCATCACCAATCGCACATGCACATCTGATTTTGTCCCGTCCCATCATCCAAGGACTCCATAACATCGCATCGAATCGAATCCCATCATGTCATCTCACCTCAAGCGAGTCTATGTCGTAACACCGCAAGGATTCGAGAGGAAAAGAACTGGGTAAAAACCAGCTTGATGCGAAATCACGGGCGTCCTTGACATCACCGTCTCTCACTCTCTCTCGCTCCGGAGCTTTTCAGCGCCGTTGGCTTCGCTTTGCGATCGTGCTGGTGCTGGTGCTAGATGATCACCGACAGCAAGTGCATGCAGCTCAGCGGGCGTGAGTGGTGAGGTTTTACTGCTCACGGTACGGAGCACCGAAACAGGCTGCCCAAACCCCCCCATAAGTGCTCTTGTCGGCTCCTACTCTACAAGTAGAGCGTAGTAGTCGACGGACTTTACAGCAGTATTTTCTTTAAGGTAAGCTTTTGTGGTTGCTTTGGCAGCAGGGCTTTGCGGCGCCTTTGTTCGCTTCCATGCAACGTAAGTACCTTTTGTTCGCACGCCTTGCAAGCTTTTGTCAGCCTTTTGCTGGGTTGCTTGGTGAGTGGTCGCGACTTTGTGGTGAGGTTGGCGAGGAGGCGCTCGTAGTGGCTTTGTAGTTCAAGCCACTGTGGAGAAGTCGTCGTGGATTATGGTCCTGCTTTTTCGCTGATGGCCTTGATGAGAGATGAGATGCACCCACAACACCAGATGGGGAAATGGGAATGAGATAAGTTGGTGGATTTGTGCATGCATGTGGGGTTATGTTGTGTACACTCAGCATTTCCCCGTACAGGCGTATTCGGTACTCGTACTTACTTTATCATTGGAATCGACGAGGCGTAGATGAATTGACAAGCAACGCTGCTGCTGTGCAATGTATGATTGCACATATCGCAATGTAGTCAAGAATCCTAAGCAGATTGTTAGCATACGAACATCAATAGTGAATATGATGAAGTTCGGCGCACATAAGATCTACTTCGTACTGATTCTCAAACCTGCATATCCTCATGTCGACATCAGGGGCCGCATACATACAACACACCAGATGATGCATCACATCACCCTACCATCCATCTCATGTCTCCATGCAAGCAATTTTCATGCCTCAGAATGAATAGATGCTACTCTCAGATCATACTTACCCATACCGCCACCAAATCTACCCCGTCACTCATCTCCCATCCATCCACCATCCAGCACAAAAAGACCGCCTCTTCCGACATGCCTAAAATAAGGCTTAACAGGCACGAAGCCAGGATCCGAATCCATAGCACCTAGATACACACGGTACAGTCCATCAAGTAAGTATGTAGCTCGACATCAGCAACACCAAGCGACTCACTCAATCATTGATCGACCACGGATATGTCATATGAGCGGATTATAGATGGGTGAAATAGCTTGCTAGACATGCCATGCCATGCCATGCCATGCGCCAGTGTCCGCTTGCCCATCTCGTGCGTACCTGTCAACCTTCGAGCGGGCTTGGCGATGCGGCTTGGAGGGTTTGCTAGTCGTGGTGCCGGGTGAATCGGTGATCGTGGTCGAATTTGACGTTGACGTGTGAAGATTGAGATTGAGATTCGATGAGATGTGAAAAGTCGTATTTGATGCTTGGAAGTCTGGGTGGAGTTGATGGGGCGGGTTTGCGGGATGGATGAGGGTTTGTGGGTTCTTGCTTGGTGCTCTATGGGATTGGGATTGTTGGACCTTGTAACTTGATGTATAAATGTGATGATTTACAGGATACTTGGAGTTATATGAGAGAGTGAGGAAGTTAAGGTTGGTAACATATGATGTCCTGTTCAATACGGAGTAAACTCCTGATAATATTTGTTGTCCTGCCCACTGCTGGCTGATGAAAATGTATGCATTCATTCGAATTCTTGTATGAATGAATAATATGTACTCACTCTACTTAAAGTACAATACATACAACATACCAAGTTCTTAGAATCAACACTTCATCATCACCTCCAGCTTCATCAATTACTAGAAAATAGTATACAATCTCACTCTATTTTTGATTCCCAACCCAAGTCAACCACCGAATTTCAAGCCTATTTACAAACTTGGTGTCGGCAGTCACAGGTCTACCGTACGCACCGACGACAATATGAATGACAAGACAGGATCTAAGCATATCATTGCAAAGATAGTCCAGTCCATAAATATTCATAGAACGGAATATTTTTGCCGTGGCAAAAACAGAACAGACACAAAAAGAAGAACGGAAGAAGCTTATGGATACAGATAGAGATCGTCGGTTGTCTATGTATTTATCGATAGTTTGATAGTTTTGATGGGTCTTAATGATGGTTAATGGGTCGGACGGTTGAACGTGCTTTTCTTTTCGCCTTAAACCAGAGGCCAGACAAGAGTCGAAATATTTGGGCATCTACCGGGATACAAGATTGAGATGAGATGGAAGACTCAAGGAATCGATGTTCATGTCTGTCGACGAGTGAGAGACAATTGTGAAGACTTGATTTCTGATTCCAGACATAAGGATTTGACGAGTGTATTGTTTCTGCTATTCTCCACCGTGCACTGACGGGGAGGGAGGAACATGAATGGATATGCTCTCCATGGATAATCAATTCTCTTTATGAATAATCGATCACCACCATAGAAAGGTACGTAAATACATACATATATTCGCCGAATCGAGTATCAAACACCACTTACGCAACACAACTCACCTCACCCCCAAGAAATGAAGCAAAGTGACGATCATCCGGACATGAATTACCAAAACCCACCAGAGCAACTCCACGAAGAACGAACGAATGGAATTCCTCCGACCCGACTCCAGTATAGAAATTCCAGAATCGATGCAACCATGCACGCCAGGGTAAGAGCTCACGCTTAGCCAAGTTAGGTAGAGGGGGTCTACCGGAACATAGAGTTTCTCGTCCTTTGTCCATCGGCCAAAATGGATCGCGTCTATTTTCAGAGCGCACACCCTACGCTGCTCGCCCGCTTGGATACCAGTGTGCTACGTGCGTCCCTGCTTATTTCCTGCTGTGTGCCGTGGGCTTGCGCATCGCATCAGCTTCTCATTTTAAATGCTGGACGAGACGCGGACTCGTCGAGTGAGAAGTCGCTCCACCGGTGATGAGTGGATTGTCACTGGATTGCGGTGGGTGGCCGTTGTGAATTGGGACTTTCTTCTGGGCAAGCGAAATACTGCATCGCTGTGGTGAGGGGAGGATGAGGGTTTGTTATTGAAGATTATTGAAGAGTAAGAGTTGATGTTTGGGTGTGTTGGTGAGAAAAGGTACAGAGAATGATGATGCATAAATAAATTAGTCGTTCATAAATCCCCTTCCCCTGGTGGCTGTCATCCCTAAACAATCGTCAATCATAAACCATCACTACAAAATGCAAATCAACATCAACATCCTCACTCCCACTCCTATCAATTCACCAAGTAAATCACCCAAAAAGTCCCCCCCTCGCACCTCATCGACTCTATCCAGGCACGTTCCGTCTTGTCAAGCAAGCAGACCGAAGCATCCAAAGAAATAGAACACGTCCTCAACTATCCACAGCACGGAAGCGTGGCACGCCAGATCCATAGGGCTCCGCAGCGGATCGTTGTACCTGTCGCACTTTAGTCTATCTGACTTCGAGGTCCACTTCCACTTTACCTTTCACTTCACCCTCACCCTCGCCTGTCCGGTCCTGCATTAAGATGCGCGTGGTAGAGAGCTCCACAATGTAGAAAGACGTACGCAGTATGGATGAATAGATTGATGAGGAGAGTAAATTGGCGTGATATGCCCCTCGGTGGATTTCCATGAGGGGGAGGTGGGTGCTTCCGCTGTAGGAATCGAATGTAAACAATGACAATGCGTGCTCTTTGCACTGAAGCATACACATCTTGAACTGATCTTGGACTTGACTGCCCTCATCGCTGCAACCCTTTGCGAAAGTATACATCCCTTAAGGTTTAGATGCACAGTACTTGTACAGGACTTGTACACAACGCCGCCTCATCCGCCTCAACACGCCTCCTGCAAGCCTACAAGCCTACAAACGCAAGCGTGCATACCAACGAACACGCACACTGTATACAAGTATACAAGTAGAAACGTGAAATCGTAGACATTCGGATCTACTGTGTATATCCCTCACCTACCACTTTACCAGCAGGAAATAGAGTACATACCTCAGTACCTTATCCTGTTTCCGCCGGGCCTCTGGGTACGAGGACAGAACCCTTGGAACCATGACGGGAATGGAATGTCGTGGTGCCGGAATGCTTCTAGACCGTGGGCGTGTTGGGATTGAGTTTGGGGTAAGGGTTTGGACTGGATTTGTAAATGTGCGCGGTTTGAGGGGTGAGAGAGTTGAGTCGCTTGGGGAGTGCGGAAGGGAGCGGAGGTTGGAGGGGGAGGTGGAAGTCTATCTATGAATATGAACATGAATATGAGTATGGATACTGTTGTGGAGGTTTGACGTTGGTGTTGGTGTTTGTGTATTTACGGGGGATTGAATATTGTATGTGCGTACGATATACTCGCTGTACGCTGGCTGGTTGAATGGAGTTGTGCATATTGAAGTTCTACATATTCGACGACGTCACGTGGCATACGGAGCATGTTCACATATGTACCTATCTTACCTTACGCTGGGATGAACATCTATGAACTCAACAATCTAAATCAAATCCTCTTCTTGATTCAAATCGAAGCGCTTCATCTTCTTCGTGGATATCTATCTCTTCGTCGATGTTCTATTCCTCCCTCCTCATCGCTCCCCGCCGACCCTTCAACTCGTCCTTAGGGTCGTTACCCAATAAAACCCAATTACGGGTGTCAGTAAAGGTTTCGCTGAAAAGATGTATCAGCGCAGACAAAGTCTCGCACGTCTCGTCTCGTCGGCTCCACCAAAGAACCTAGGTAGCGAACAGGCAAGACTTCCGCGCTGGTACTCTACATAGGTACCTTACCTGACAACGGAAGCCCGAGCCTGGCTGGATTCAGCTCAGGGACAGTGGTTTGCAGCATCGACCAATGGAGTAGAAGTAGTCCCGGGACAAGGACACCTCCATAAGCTTTGGTGCTTTTTTCTTTTGGTACTGGTGCTGGTATTGGTACTGCTACTGGTACTATAGACAGGTACAGACAGGGCTAATGGAAGCTCTGACTATCTCTATGGATTTATTTCTCATGGAATACTGTGTTGGTACCCTTACCTCCTTACCCTTACCAGCATTCAATCAGTTGAAAAGTAGCTGACGACTTCCAATGCGGATTTTAATGCTGATTTGCGACATTTCAATGTCGCCTGGTTATCGGGTGCTTGATGGATTGGAACACTTGGAGTGATCATTTGCTGGGTGTCCACTTTAGGAGAGGGGGAGGAGGGGAGAGTGAAGTGGGAATTGGTATTCTATTCTGGATTTTGGATTTTGGATTTTGGATTCTGTAGTATGTCGTATCGTCCGTTTTGGCTACTTGATTTTGTGCTTGCGCTGAGAGCTGAGAGATGCGAGCTGGGAGCTGAATACTGTGTGCTTGTTAATAACAAATCTTGGATATTATTCACATGGCGTGCGTATTGGTCATTTATTCAGATTGTTCATATTCACGATGTCATGTATGCCTGTAATAAATCATTCAACTATCACCATCTATGTCATTGATGTGCTCCTCATAATAGTTCGGCCTCACTCTTTTCTAGAAATACTCCACCATATGCCATTCCGTGATACTGAACTATCCAGTACCAAATCATCATCACAAACTACCACAGTCCATTGTACTCCGAAGTAAACGACCCTTATCCTGACTCATTCACACAGACAAAGTTCACTCTGATGCTCTGTTGCTCTCAACTCTACCTAAGAACAGAAGTCAGGTCAGGGAATAATCATGAACCCACCAGCAAAACTCCACCACATAAGCAGTACCCACATACCCATATCCATCCATATCCACATCCGTCTGCTCTCCTCTCCGACTGCATGATCCTAGCACCCCGAACAAACCCTCAACACCATCCCTGATGTTCGACGAGGTCTAGGTATCTTACTGGGACCTGGAGAAAGAATAACAGTACTAAGGTAAGTTGACTAGGGGAGGGGGGGATGGATGGATGAATGAATGGGACTGGATGGGGAGAGGGGATATAGGACATAGAGAGGGTCCAATTCAATTCAAACAATCAAAATCAGACCTCATTCAATTCATTCATTCACTCACTCACTCATTCATTCATCCATTCCGATTTTATGTATGAGATTAGAGTGTTCTAAAATACATATACTAAACAATGGACAGACAGTCTGGGTCTGTTTATGTCTCTAGAAGAAGGGAGAGAGGGCTGGTTAATGTTAATGTAAGTCGTAAATGAGTGATAATATACTTAGACAGACAAGGGATATTTTATAAGGAATGAATTATGTTGTTATTTTATGTACCTATGTATGTGTGTATGTATGTATGTATGTACGTACTTTAACTATAATTCTTTCTATTCTAAATCTCTGTAATGCAATACACGGATATACTACTACTACATACATATCCATCTATCCATCTCTACTATCTATCCATCTATCTATTTATCTGCCGATTCACTTCGTCTTACTTCAACTTACTTCTTCTCCCCCGCTCGCTCCCTTTTCACTCTTACTCGTCTCTCGCTTTGGCTTCTGTAGCTTGTAGCCCTTTCCTTCTTTCATCCTACACTGACAGTACATTCGAGATTGGAACTCTTCTTCTTCTCCTCCTACTCCTCCTCGTCTTCCTTCTTGTCTTTTGACATCAATATCGACTTCTCATTCGACATTCGTCATTCGACCTCAATTAATAGGGACATTTACCTAGACATTCGCTCTCTACCTTATCCATATCTACTCAGCTTGTTCTATCGTTTCCCCAGCTACTTTACGTACTTCCTACTCTTTACTACTCGAAGTATTTCTATGACGACCATCTTTTCTTCACTTCCACTCTGCAACACTCATTCATTCAATTCGATTCACAAGAAATATTGCACGGCATTCATTTCACCTACATTAACACCCTAATTGAAGACTTCTGATTGCTTTGAGGCTTCTTTTTCCAACTTTTATCTGGAGCATAGAATACTTTAGACTATTACTACCTTACGGCCTACGCTTACACGGACATTCATTCGTTGCACGGAGCATAAGCAACAGGCACAAGCACAAACAAAAACTGCCTACAAACGACCTCTCGAGAGACGATCGATCCATTTCCACCTCCACTCACTTCACTTCCTTCCTTCATCCCATTCATAATCAATTCGGAAACGAGAGAAAAAGAGAGAGAAAGAAACAAAAAGGCATAAAATCACTAGACGACAAATTTCCAGGTCTCATAGAAAATTTGTGTCATCGTCGCGTCGCAGATCATCAGCAAATCATTTCTCCCGTTGCTCCCGGAATAATCCCTCTTAGATCAACAAGGCACTGGTGCAGCAGCAGCACCACCACCACCACCACCACCACACGGACAAGGAAATAATCAAGTCCAGGGGCCGCCCATCCCCCACCCCCCTTCCCTCTCCTCTGTCTCTCAAGACTCAGGACTCAAGACTCTAAAGAAGATAGTCTGACACTGCATCCGCAAAAAAAAAGATCAAGCCAAAGCAAGCCAAGGCTAGATCTAAAAGAAAGCAGACAGAAGGCAGACAGAAAGCATCCTGAGAGAAGCCCGTTGTCCAACTCTCCAAGTGGAATCTTCAATTTTAAATCTACCGATACCACTACCACTACCACTACCACTACCACTACTACTACTACCACTACTACTACTACTACTACTACTACTACCACCTCTCACCACCACTACCATCATTACTACCTACTCCTACCGACTACCTTCACACCTCTCTTCCTCTCACTCACCCACTGTCCACTGCCTTTCCATATCTTCGACTTTGACCTCGTCATCATTCACCACCATCATCCATTCAATCGGTTCAATCATTCAAAGTCGAGTCCTCGACATCTCTATCTGTTGTATAATAATATCCTTCCTACGAAACTAATCATTCAATCACGACGAAATCACACAAACTTATCGCGGTCGCTGTCTTTCCCTTTCCCTTTCCTTTTCCCTTTCGTTTAATCACGTCAACCAAAAAAAGCCGATAATAATCACGATCCTCCGAATCACGAATTCGAAGTCCTAAATATTAAAACAACAATAAGCACAAGACGGACCAAACTTGCAAGAACAGGAATCAACAACTTTTCAACGCTTTCATTCACAGCGAATGATGCAATGTTAGCCTCAGAGATTGGACCAATTCCACCAACCCCCGAGTTGTCTGAATCGAAATCCTCGAAATCCTCATCCTTCCACTCGATCCATTCCGACGACGATGGCAGCATACTGGCCGATGCGACCCATTTCGAGGAGATCGGACTGGAGGACGACATGCAAGATCACGAAATCTACTCGATGAGATCCCCACCCAGTAGCACGATCGCCAAATTCCCACCCACCACTACCCCCACAACTCGTCCACAGTCTGCTGGACGCAGGAACACCACGTCGCGTCCCCCGTCGAGC
The DNA here is from genome assembly GCA_024752435.1 of Allantophomopsis cytisporea. NCBI lineage: Eukaryota > Fungi > Ascomycota > Leotiomycetes > Phacidiales > Phacidiaceae > Allantophomopsis > Allantophomopsis cytisporea. Next base: position 336,457 of record CP103037.1, read on the forward strand.
AGGTCTCACCATTCCGGCATCGCACACAGAGAATTGACTAATTCAAGACTGAGAGAGGCCGCGAGAATTATGGGGCCTGAGAGAGGCGCTGCTAAGGAACCCCATCCACATGCGGGCTTGATGCCTTCGCCAATGTCAAAGAGGGGCTTCGTGAGCCCAAGTACTCCAAGTCTGGGCCAGCGTCACCGCAGCCCTTCACCATCTCTCAGCCCCAGTGCTGCAAGAATGTCCATTCAGGGTCCTAATGTCGGGCGCAGAGGTAGCTGGAACTCTACACGGGAACGCAAGACTGCGCTGGAACTGGAGAAGGAATGCGACGAATTGGACGATGGCGATGACGTACCCGATGAGTGCTTCCTCGAAAATGTGCCTATTTCTCCGAGACCGCCCATGGAGCGAATTCGCAGTCAACCACCTTCTGCGGCCGCAAGCCCTGAACGCCCCGTGAAGGAGAAGAAGGTCAAAACAGCCGGCAATGGTACTCCAGCTGTCGCTCCAGCCCAGGGCACTCTCCGATCTCCAAGGACTTCGAGACCTGGAACCGCTGAACGGGCTATGACTATGGGTCAATTCCCAATGAACCTACCAAGCCCGAAGACGGCGAGAGCAAAGAGTTGGACAGCCGCATTGTCGGAACTCAGTGCTGAAACGAAGGCCTTGACTGAGGCACTCGAAGACTTCGCTGAAGAAGAGGACAGCTCGCGTGCCCGGGACCCCAATGCGCGACGAAGCTTCAACGTTCCACCGAGGTCTCAAGCCGGCAAGGCGCGAGTCAAGTCGTCGATGGCCGAGCTGCCACCTCTCCGACGAACCGACATCATGATCGATCCTCTCCCGATCTCGAAGGAAAAGGAGGCCGTACTCAGTCGCACACGGCCCTCCTGGTTGCCACCCAAGAACCCGTTGGAGGAGAAGCGTCACCTGAAGGAATACCAGCGCATGATGGCACTTTCCGCCGAGGCTGACCGCAAGCGCGAGGAGAAGCGTCGCGCAAAGGAGAACTGCAGAGACGATACGGCCAACTCCCTACTCCGCATCTGGGAGGAACATGTCATCCCCAACTGGGACGCCGTCACGAAGCAGAAGCGCACCCGCGAGCTTTGGTGGCGCGGTATCAGCCCGCGCTCCAGAGGCGCCGTCTGGCAGCGTGCTATCGGTAATGAACTTGCGCTCTCCGAGCAGGGCTACACTGCGGCACTCAAGAGGGCGAAGGACCTTGAGGCTCGTATCGCGGCTGGAAAGGCGACAGAGGCGGAGATGGCTGGTGCGAATTTCGAGAGGATTAGAAAGGATGCGACTCTTACATACCCCGAACTCCGCATCTTTCAACCAGGTGGTCCGCTCCATGAATCCCTTGTCGACGTCCTCATGGCCTATGCTATGTATCGCTCGGATGTGGGCTACGTAGCCGGCACAAACGTAAGTTCCCTCTCTTCCACGCTATCTACTCGAGTGGAAGAATGTATACTAACTACCCTCCCACAGACCATCGCAGCGCTCCTCCTTCTCAACCTGCCAACACCAGCAGACTCCTTCATAACCCTCTCCAATATCCTTAACCGTCCCCTCCCCCTCTCCTTCCACACCCATGACCACGGCGCCCAATCACGCGTCTACGACCTAACCTTCACAACTCTGGCCGCCAAAAACCCGCACTTGCACACCCATCTCGTTTCTCTTGCCTCTAACCCCTCAAACGCCGTGCGTATCCAACCCCACGAGTATCTCTATGACATCTACGCCTCCCTCTTCACCAACGTCCTCGATCTCGACAACGCTACACGCCTCTGGGACGTCTTCGTCTTCGAGGGTGACGCCGTGCTCGTGCGCGCTGCTGTCGCACTACTCTCTGAGATGGAGGGAAAATTGTTCGGTGCTGGTGATCGCGGGGGTGTCCTGGAAGCTATTCGTGAGGGTGTCGCCAATGTCAAGGGCGCTGTTGACGGCGCGGTCATTGTTAAGGAGGATGAGTGGATGAAGGCTGTTAGGGAGGCTGGGAAGGACAGGTCTTGAAGATGAGTTTTCGTGAAGAGTGTATTGCATTTGAGCGGATCAGGTGGGATTCATGGATCGTTGAAAGATGGGATTCGGTGAAAGGCGGAACTGGTGATTTAATTTTCTAATGATTGTGCTTGGATTGGCGGCTTTGTGTGCTCTTTTGCATGCTTGCGTGTTGCATATTGCAACGGCTGCGCTGCTGGGGCTGCTCTGCTTGGGTGGTTTGCTTTGGTTTACTCATTAGGGAGTTGGCCTGTTGGCGCGTTGGCGCGTTGTGTTGCTTAGCATGAGAATGTATATGAGAGTGTATGAGAATTTATGGTTTTGTGGTTTGTGTGCTTTGGAGGCCTTTTGTGTGTGCGCGTGTGTGAATATGTGAGTTTGTATGTGTGTATGTGCATCTGTACAAGTGAATATTCGACTGCGATCTGTTAAGAGGATTCGAATGCGAGTTTGATGCTTTGTGCTGATAGATGTAATTGATGGGTTGATTACCCTTGTTGATGAAGGCTGGTTATGTTGATGGTGTTTATGGTCACGTTGATCACGTTGATCACATTGCTGGTTTTGGCGATTACTGTACTGTATTGACGAATGATGACTGCGTTCCTGACTAATGACTGATGACAATGCCACAAGTGACACAAGATTTTCAGCTGAATCTACTGTAAGTTTACAGAACTGCGTCATTACGCGAGTTCAGATTATGCTTTTTGTTTTATTTTTGATGGCGATGCTGAGGGCGAGGACAGTATATGGGTAGGGATTTTATACTTGCCGGGGTGAGGAGTTGCTTTTGTTTGCTTGTTGTGGTATTTGATATGTTGCTCTGTGATCGATTGAGGACTTGTTGACAGGGAAATACAATGATATGCCAGGACCAGTTCTCCTTTTGTTTGGTATTGATGAGTGGGTGTATGCTTGCACTCTTGATTACGCATGTCTTGGTATAGTGGGGGAGCAGCATATGAATGATGATATATAGATTGTATACTTTTAAAATGCCATAGATATTATAAGTATCCATCCATTCAAACCACTTGAGGCCAGCTCATTGAAATCAGCCAATATATCGTAGTCAAGCCCAGTGCATCACCAATATCTTTGCATACGCTCAAATTTCGCCCCTTTCCATCAAGACGAAGCCAAATCGCCCACAAAAGTATCCCAATCACTCCCCCAAGAATCATACTCCGCATCACTGACAAACAAACCCGGAATACCTGATTGCCGTACACTCCCAACAACCTCCTTCAAAGCGCCGGCATCCCCCCCAAAGTCATGCAAAATGATCGAGCTCTTCCCCCTCAACGCCTTCGGCACGGCCGCCAGACTACTCACACAATCAAAGTTCTCAGCATAATCCTCAAACACAACTATATTATCCGCGAGGTTGAAGAAGCGCGCATCCACAACAGTACCCGGGTTAAAGATAACATTGGGCCTCGAAGCAGACGCCGAGGACCGCGTGGAATTCGCCACGGACGGCAGGGTAGCCCGCGCGTATGTGGCGGCCTCTTGCAAGTATGCGTACGCGGCGCCCGAGTAATCGTTCGGCGCCTCGTCGAAGAAGATGCCGGACACGCCGATGTTGGCTCCCGGATAACTCGCCCAGCCGGCGTAGGTGTCGATGTCGGCTTTGACGTCTGCTATCGGACGCGTCGTTGAGAGGACGTGGACGTAGCCCAGGACGTTGGCGTTGGGGAAGGTCTTGAGTTTGGCTACGCCGTCGATGTAGTCGGATTCGGGGTAGGGTGGTGAGCCCGGGCCTGAGTTGGGATTCACGACTATGGTCATGTCTAGGGTTGGGTTTGCTGAGAGGGCATTGTAGAGCGGGGTCCAGGCTGCTGGGGTTGGGAAGATGTATAGCGGGAGGAGGAGGAAGGGCGTGGTGATCATTGTTGGAGGTGGGGTCGGGTTTAGGAGGGATTTAAGACGTGATTTTCTGGGGACTTGGTGTCAGCTTATTTGGTCGTCCTGAGATGGAGGTCTTATACTTACAGACTCATAATGGTGATTGTCCTGACGGAGAGATGGAGATGGCCTGGGAAGCCCCTGATTAAGGGGGACACTTCGTGCAATCCTTGAAAAGGGAATGCCTCGTGAAGCCCCTGAGGTAGATAACCACTGGGGAAGGAAAGCTTGGCTTGATCTTAGGCTATTTGTAGCTGCCAGAAATGATCTCAAGGAGATAAGATAGGTTGTTAGACCATTGATAAAAATCTCGGGTGAAGCTACGATGTCATGCGTCTATGATATTTAGGACGATGTTTATGCGCCATATAGTAAGAAGGGAGTAGATGGCTTATCAAGGACCACAGGATTCTCCAGCAAGAAATGAATAACGCAAGGTTATCATCGTAATTAATGCAATCGTTATGTTTGCGAGCAAGGGATCTCCGCAAGCGGACTTGGTGAATATTAACTTTAAAGTAAGCAGACTAATATTTTCAAGCGTATGCATAATAGATGTTTACTAAAAATATTCAAGAATCCCAAAATACCGCGCAGATGATGAAAGCAGAGAATAGAAAATATCTTAGTTCCCGATTTCCATAGACAAAAGAAACTGTTGTTTGCTATACTATAATGGTACATTCTGCTCCCCCGCATCCGCCACATGCGTCCGCGGAATATCCCTTGCCATCGATGCAGAGCTGGCAGCTACATTGACTCCTGAAACCTCCTCTAGTCCCACCTCTACATCTGATACACGATGAGGCAATGGCTCGTTCTTTGTTGAAGGCTTCTCGGCCTCAATTCCAAAGTCCTGCCACGGCTTCTCCACCCACATACTCCCGGGATTTGCTACCTCAACATATCTAGGCACAGACTGTTCGCCCCATCTCTGGTGCAACGTCGCAAGCTGATTGATTCTGGGGTTAGCCCTCTGATCAGCAAGATGTCTCTGTGCCCAGTACATCTGTTCATGTTCTCTGAGATACCTCTCGCCATTGAACTTCCTCAGCACCACGTCGCGTAATTTGAGTCCTAAATTGCGGCGATCAGCCGCCTTGTCATTCATGCGCTTGGAAATCCATTTGACATCTGCGGCGGTGAAGTTGAGGGGTAAGGGAGACGGTGGCGTCGGGTCTTCGCAGTATTGAGCCCAAGGTCCCATCATCGCGAGCAGTGAAATCTGCGCACGAGCAAGGGATAGCGGGTCATTTGGAGGAACTACCTCGCCATACCGTACGTCCGGATCATCAACACTTGTAAGTACCTGGGCTGTGGCGCCCACTTCGGTGGCGACGATGGGAATTCCTGATAATGCTGCCTCTCCAATCGCCAAAGGAAGTCCCTCAGAAAGTGAAGAATTCATGAATAGCCAGGCGTCTATGAGAACTTCTTTTGGAGACCCAAAGCCACCCAATTTGACAGTCTTCGCAATTCCAAGATTACCAATCATAGATTCGGTTTCAATTGCGTAGGAAGGTTGACGATCTTGAGCCCCGTAGACTACGAGGTTATAATTCTTGAAGCCAAAGTCATTGATGATGATCCCAGCTGCTGAAATAGCATTTTTCACATCCTTGATGAACTGTACGTTTGATAACATAATGACAGTAGGATCCGATGTTCTTGTAGTTTCGACCGGGTTAAATTGTTCCATGTTGCTGATACCATTTGTGATGGGATCAATTTTTCGCTGGAAAACTGTCTGACTTCCTCGGAGACCTTGATCAGTGCCAAGTTCAGCTTCCCAGATACTGTGAAAGATTAGTATTCGTCTATAGCTACAAAGAGTTGATAACTTACGGGTTATAGATGGCTGTACATGGAAGGATAACATCGGCATGCGTGTAAGCTAAATGAGATGCAAGCTTCATTGCCCCAAGCAGCATACTCTGCACCGAGATAGGAAGAATACACTGTGCTGGGCTGATGTTCAAACAACTCTCTCTCCACATGATAGCATGGTCCCAAATTCCCCATGTTGTACCTCTTCTAAGCTTCAGGATCATACCATAAAGCGAAGAAATTCCATGGTGTGTGCTCTGGAATACTCTAGGTACATTTTCAGGTACCTTGACAGAGAAAATGAAGAAGTAAGAGATGTAGAGCTCCATTGCTTCATCGAAATCACGAGCTGTAGGCCGTTCGATAAGGAAAGCATCATTTGGATCCTTGATGTTGGGATCCTGATATTCTGCCAACCAAGACTCGCGCCAAGCTTTCTTGACTGCCTTAGAGCGCCATGTGGTTAGGTAGTCGTTGTCCTCAAAGTAGTAATTGAGCTTCAAAATGACTTGGGTGTATTCTAGCAAATCGGCGTTAGAGAATCGGATTGTACGTGCACCACGAACAAATGTCCCTTTATACAGATTAGCAAAAATTGAAGTCATAGAATAAAGGAACCTACTTAAGAGTGGGATAAAGATCCCCTTGATATCTTCTTGGACTCGCGTCTTTCGAATACGATGTTCGACCTGTGACTGAAGAAGATTTTGAAAGAGACCGTGGGTAGGGCTCTTGCCATCCAAGCCCCATAGAGGAAGATTCTTCACAGCTTGTACATTCTTTTCGACCTGGAACCTTGAAATTCCATACTCATTTGCACTTTCCGTCAAAGCATAGTTCCTGACCGTAGTATGGCCATCGACTAAGTCTCTTCGGCAGTTTGAGACACCACCTGGCGCATCTGGCCAACAGCCTGTATCAGTAAAGATAACAGCAACACGTTCATCCGTGTCGATGTAAGCATCTTCTGGCTTTGGTGTCACATGGTTGGCATCTTTGGAGAGTCCCATAACAAAAAGGTCTGCTGGTCGGATCATAAGCGTTGTCTTTGCAGCAATATCATCAGAAATTTCGATTGCGGACACAATTTCCTGCATGTGCTTATCGAGATAGTTCCGGGCCTTGGAAAAATAGGCAGCGTCACGTAGTCTCCAGTATTTGCGCAACAAAGGCTCTTTGCGAAGTATTTTCTCATCGAGCAAGCAGGCAGTACATGCATCCAAGGTGGTGGTTGCAGCCCACTGTTTCCAAAGAGCAGTCCTGAGACGTGTAGTCGACAAAGGATTGTGTACAACAGTTCCCTTGGAAAATATTGATTGAGATTTCTTCTTCGATTTAACCTTGTCATCATTGGATTTCTTCCCTTTGAAAACTATCGACTCAATAGTCGATTTAGAATGATAAAAAAGGAGATCTTCTTCTTCAAATGAGGCATTGATTGGCTTTACTAGAAGTCCATGCTTGTCGTCAAACCCTTGCATACTTTCACTAGATTCGACGAGATGACCATCAGAATCATGGGTTTTGATGAGAATAGAGGGATCCCTCTTATGAGAATACTTCCATTCGTACTCATGATTACCAGAAAAATTCGTAATAATGAGCTTCTGAACTCTGTCACTGACTGCCCAGTGTCCAAGATCAAGCTCTTTGTAGGTAGGCTTGGTACACCAGTATATCTCGTACTTGGTCCTGTCCTTGTCTTCTGCAACATAAATTCCACGCAAAAGTTCGGTGCTATTCTTAGGACTGGCTTTGTAATCGAAAGAAAACTTGAAAGCCTCTCCGTCCTTCATGCAATCACCAGCGACAAGCCTGCCATATTGATCATAGTGGGCTGCAAGATCTGTGGCGCCGGACTGAGTTGAGCGAAGGATGGGATACTTCAAAGAGCTTTTTGTTGTGGAATCATAATGATACTGGTATTCTCCAATTTGTTTCTCCTCGGTGCCAATGAGCTTCATACCCCTTACGCTCTGCAGCTGCATCTTCTGATCGTATGAGAGGATTGAATAGTCTTGCTTCTTATCTGGAATCGACTCATGAATGCCGGCATATACGGATACCTCGAGACCATTTGGTATTTTGGAGAAGAATCCTGTCATGGGTCGCAGGGGATCGCGTACAACAATAGATTCAGACGTCAATGTTCTTGAAACACCAAAGTGAATCCACCATTCGTACTGTCTGAACTTTTCGTCGCGTTCAAGGAGGATAACACGTACCCATGCATTGCGCATCCAGTAGCAGATCTTCCAAATTTTCATGACAAACCAGACCACAGGCGTCTGGAAGATACTGTGACGGAGGGTGAACCACAACTCTTTCCCACAGTCAGTGCCAGCGGTGCTGACAATGGCGATGTATTGAATGAACAAGTAAAAAAATACATAAGTGTCTTTCAAAAAGTTAATTGAAGGGTTCTCGTAAGATTCTACAGCATGGGAGAGTGCTTCGTTCCAGAACACTGGTGCCGCAATAGTAGTCATTGTAGCTTCACTAGACGAAGAGCTGCGTCTCGTTGAGCTACTGCTTTTCAATCTCCATAGAGCTGTTTCGCGAATAGATAAGCACTGCTTGATATTCCAATCAAAGAGGTCAAGTACCACAGATTTAGAAGACGCCCAGTCGAGTATGGAATCTGTGCGAGCATGATTTCTACCAAGTATGCGATCGATGACACATTTTCGAACCTCTTCAGGAGTCGATTCCCACTCAGTATCTGGCTCAATACCAAGAGATAGATGACGCATGAGTTCGGCTGAGGATTTGCTAATGATGGCCGAAAGTTCGACCTCCTCAGACCACGCTAGTTGAATGGACATTCTCGTAGAGATCCGTGCTTCTGGGTTCAAAAGAAGCTCTGCTAATGTGGCTGCAGAATGTGAAAAGTCGAAGATCGCCTCAAGAGATTCATGAAGCAGGGCTTCGGACGCAATTTGTGTCATAATACTCTCGCAAATCTCCTCAGAAATATGCTTCCAGGTTTCAAGAGAGGGCATACCAACGAAGATATCAAGATGACCATCCTTAGCGCACCCAATAGCAAACTGTCCGGCAGCACCACATACAGCGAGATCGCTCCTGTCGACGACGATAAGATTTGTGTTACCAGACTTCCAGTGCTCAAGTATCTGTTCCAATAGGCGATTGGCATTAGGAATGTCGGATTTGATCCCAACAGCTTCTCTCGCAAGTGCTTGCGAGAACGTTGACTTGATACCAACGCTCATTATAGATTCATCATCGAATTTGCATTCAAAGCCTTCGAGATCTTTTAGTTGCGGACGAGGGAACTGGCAAGTATCTTCATCAGAGCCTAGGAGTTTCTGCGAGTAGACTTTCCAATTGACAAGATCCTCATCCAATGCATGAACTTCCTGGGAGGCGTCGTCGCAGAAATCAGAGTACAGCCATGTAGCAAGAGAAGCTGAGACTGAAGCCGTAATTAGGGCAATAACATCATTGTATTTGAATTCTTGAAGGTGTGGGATCTCATGAAGGATAACTCCCACAAAATAGCCGAGAGCAACACTCAAGAAGACCATTTGGACATGGCGCCTGATATTCGTTGTGAAGACCCGGTTGAACTGAAAGATTATAACGCCTGAATAGCCAATGATATAAAGGAAGTATAAAAGAACCTGGCTGCCGTCAATGACGAACAACCAGACGAACATTGTCATTACGCCAAAGAGGCAGAGCATGACAGTTATGAGTTCCCAGATGGCTCCGAGCCATCGCTTCTTCTCGATACTACTTTCATTCTTCTCTGTCGCTTCGAACTCTAAAATATTTGCGAGCCGATCTGTTGATTGACGACCGGTTTTACCCCAGTAGCGCTGTAGGATGATGTCCAAGGCAATGGCGGAGGTGAGAAAGTACAGGAGTCCAAACGCAATTCCATAACGAGCACGAACATTGGCATAGAGATTAATGCTATGTCCGTTTGCTGTCATAGATATAGAAACCCAGCGATCAAGAAGGGCAACTAGAAACAACCCCACATTCTGTGCAATGTCGTACTTGGCGTTCCTGAAGAGTAGAAACGGACTATGCTCTTTTAAACCACGAATCAGCTGCTGTTGATTAGTAAGAGCTAACTTTGTTTGAACAATCCATGTAGAACTGTATGGATCCGGCAGAGCTTCTCCGTTGCTTTCCTTTTCAAGAAGCCAAACGACATATTTGTGACCTTTAGCCAGCTTTTTGACAAACGGATCCTTATCTTTAGATGAACCGGAAAAAAACGAGGATGGCGAGTTGTACTCCTTGATGAGCTCCATCAGCTTTCCACTTGCCACAAGTACTTGAGTTTCAGCAGCTTTACGGCGCGTCGTGGGCTTTTCAGAGATGGGGATAGAAATCTCTCCACTGCCAAAACGCTTTTCATACCACGTCATGATTTCGGACTCTTTGATTGGATAAATCTTATCGGGCCAGCTAGTCCATGCCTTGCATAACCTGATGTACTGGAGGATGAGGACGATCAAGAAGAAATAAAGTATAGGTAGGTAGATAGCCATGTCATGACCGTTGGCGAAGGATGTGACGATAGGTGATATTAGTGTGATTAGCAGAGTCTGGCCTAGTATCAACCGCCCCGACATGAAAGGAGATCCCTCCCTATGCATTGTGGACATCACTCCTAATATGTTCAAGTAGGTTGAGAGGAGCATCAAATAGGCGACGAAGATGAAGCCGGCATACCATCCGTACTCGAAACCAAATGCGATAAATCCACAAATGCTGACCACAATTGCAAGCATAAAGCCTCCAGCGAGTCTCTGAACCATGAAAAAGTTCATGTTTGTAAATGCAGACTGGTAAAGATAGAATCCACCAGTACTGCCGACCCATCCAGTGATTCCTGCAGTCATCAAAAGCGCGGTGAGCAAAGCGTAGTTGGCCATGATACGTTCATCCAAGGACATGAAGGCCGTCAGGTACATTCCTCTTCCAAGAAATGTTAACAGACAGACATCAACAATAGCGGGAATACAGAAAATAGCAAGAGACCCAGCTTGACCAAGCTTGCCGCATACTTGAGCAATTTCTCTGCGGATATTTCTGACTTCTGCAGCGAGTGAATGATCATTGTCGTCAGAGAGAATTGTAGACTTTTGGTATGCCGAGAAAACCTCTCTCCCATTCCATGCTTCGAGGGGCGGAGGGTATTGGTTTAGATGTTGACGGTAGTCGTCATAGATTATGGCTCCCAGTGCGCGGGGTTTAATTCCAAAGTAGATCTCGCACTGTGATCCCACAACCCAAAGCTCTGCGAACACAGCTGCCTGATCATGCTGCTGCAAGAACAAAGGACATCGATCAGTTGTCTCCAGGAAGACTTCTTCGAAAGCTCGGCGACGGAGAGCACAAAAGAACATGAGTGAATACAAGTCAATAATGATTTCAGAAGTCTCACGGCCACTGCTTTTGTTGTAGGCATTGACGATTGGCGTAGATAGACGCTCCAATTTATCAAAGTCTTGTGCGTACAGTGCCTCATCAAGTGTTCTGAGGATCTTATTCGACGCAGCCTCTAAATGTTCCAAACGTGGTAACGCTGTATGGCCGACTTTGACATACGATGCAAGTCGCATCTGAAATATTTCATGCATAGTAATGTTGCCCGCTAGCAGCTTTTGGGAATGAGCATCGACCCAGTAAAGTCTATCAGGTTCATCGACCAAAAGTTTTTCACATTGTGATGATACGATGTCAAGAAGTTCAGAATCCGCTAGAGAGATTCTTATTTGCTCCATTAACATCAGTAATTCAGAGTAAGATGATTTCTCTAACTCAGACTGGATCCTAGGAGGTAAGACTTCCCCGCGAGATTTGGAAAGTATATACTCAAACTCAAAGATTTCTTTTCTGGGGACGCCTTTGTGTGCCAAGAAAGCATGAATGATTGTGCCAGAGACATCTGGAGATTTTAATGACATGAATATAGAAACATTATCTTGATCTGGCAGACTCTCTGCTTTGGATACGGCCCAAAAGTGAGCTCGATTATTAGGTAAGGAGAACCCAGTATCGAGACCGCGATAAATTTTAACAGTTCTTGCGTGAAGTCCGTCGGCAAGCTCGCTGATCAGATCAGAAAACTTGTGCTGAATTTGAAGGATTTCCTTGACCACAGTACATAATGTCCAGTAATCTCCTTCTGGCAACGGATCCAGCAACCCTAGCTTATGAAGGTGGACCTGGGACTCAGCTATGGCCAGGTATTGTTCATCAAAGCATTCATCTTGAAGACCAAAGCAGCCCTTAGTGCACATACGAAGATTTTGACTAGAGACCTCCCAGAAGTTACTGCGTGGAGGAGCAGAGGGCAGGTAATCCGGAGAGACTATCATCTCTCCAGTATCCGCAGACATTTCTTCCTTGTGGGACTGTAACAAAAAATCCTTTGAAAGGCCCGGCAAAGCTCGCTCGATTTGGTCGAGAACTGAGTGAGATATGGAATTAGATTTCTTGTTGGGAGCGACTGGGAATGAGGATGTCCATGATTTCTGAGCCTGAGATTGTTAGCCGCCATGATTGACAAGAGATTCGGCGACATTATACTTACACTGACAATATCATCCCGTTTCAGCCAATCAAAGCCACTAAAACAATCCTGATTTGGCATGCCATGATCCAGTTTGACAACTTCAGTCTCAGGTGCGCTGTACAGAACAGCATCGTTGAATTTAGCAAATTTGTTGCTACGACGAATAACAGCAGGAATCGGTCTCTTATGCCAGAGATCGAGGAATCCCACGAAAAGCTTTGGGCGGATCTTTCGTTCTGCTTCGCACAGAGCAAGACTATCTCTGAGTTTTGCGGCTTGGAAAAAGTCTCGGCGCTCTCCATTATTGAGGATTGCTGCATTTTGAAAAATGATACCAGTGGCTAGGGAAGGGTGGATTCGGAGATTAAGATCGGGTGATTGCTCGATATACAAGACTCTGACTTCCGCATCTGCCAACATTTTGAGAATATTTAGAAGGACAACCGGCTCCGAGTCACCCGAAGCTACAGCCGCACCAGTTAGGCCTTTCGATACGAGAAGGGACTTGATATCATGGACAACATGACTGTAATCTGATTCAGTACCGAGAATCTTGGCTAAATCCTGAGACTCAAAAAGTCCGAACACAAGTTTGGCCTCGGCTTTTCGTACTTCGTTGATTGGCGTCCCCATTGAAGCCCTTCTCCACATGTTTGGTACACACGCAAAGGATTTCGAAATTGGAACTATACAGAGATCCAGACTTGCACTCCAATCTCTGGTTTCATCACCAGGTAGCCAATAGCCGAAGGTTTTTATAGAGGATTCAAACTCGACAGCGTGGATTTTGGATGGCTCCAACTTGTCATCATTGGCTTTCTCGCTCGGAGGTAGGCTCCCTTTGGTCTTATATCGATGGTACTTTCTGAGCGCACTCTTCGAGCCCCAATATAACAATGGGAATGAAAGACAAACAACTCCAAGTATGAGTACGAGGTATTGATACCAGTTGGAAAGAAGCCCTGCGGCAGACAAGATCGAGTTTGTGTATACAAGGAATTTAGGCGACTTGCCATTCTGAACTTCCACTGCCGCGGTATCAGCGGCGGGATCATAGCTGAGAGGAGTAAAGAAAGAGGCCATGATGATCAGATATTGGCGAGAGGCACCGTTAACCGTGCAATCGGAGTATATGAATTTGATTATCGGTGCATCAAGTGGTTATCAAATTATGGTAACAAAAATAAATCAAAAACAAAATGATAAAAGACAAATAGAACAAATGGAAGAGGAGTCATAGGGGGAGGCCTCGGTCGAATACAACTAGGGTGATGGCACAATAGGATGTGTCAAAACAAGTGTGAGAAATAATAAGACGAAGAAAGAATCATTCGAAAGGGGAGCCCAGATGAGTTGCCCCCAAATTGAATACCAACGAAGCGCTCCAAGAGGCAAACCACAGCTAAGAACCAATAAGGTACATCTGTTGTCTAATTCGGAACATGTTGGTTGCAAACGTAATCGTCACATGGCATGTCCATAGTTTATGTTGAGCTCGCATCTGCGTCGCCATGATTATGGTATTGGCAAACTATGCTAGATGCAATGCATTATTTCAATGGTCGGCTAGTTGTCATGGTGAGGACGAAGGATATATTGGGTGCGGTAATATAAAAGAGGATACTAGTGGCTCATTGTCACCAAGACTGGCCTATTAGTTGGCCAAGGAGTAAATGGAATGTGGTATATTGAGTGCTTGAGTCATTCTCGAGGTACGGAAGTCCATCTGTTCTGCGGTGAATCTAAAGACGTTTATGAAGATTATTAGACCCCATTCGGACTTGCCGCCTCGCTACAGAATCTAGATCTTCCACATTAAGGATAGCGCATCTGGATGAATCGAAGCTTAATTTCACCTCTTCATCTCTCCACATCATCGCGTTTCCCAATCGTGCTACTTATGAGGTCTATATCCTGGTGAAGTGTTTTTACAGCGCTCTTGCGATGGTCTCATCACCGCATGCAGAAGTTGACCCATGATCCATCCGGTGTGCTATCAGGAGTTCGGCAAATTTAGGTATCTTCTTCAATCGCCTCAAATTCCTCCACCTCCACTATTCCGCTCTCAGATCCACATAACGGAGACTTGCCGTAAGTCAGGTGGTTCGACTCAATTCTATCAGTTATTGGCATGTAAGTTGCAGCATGTCGAAAGGTTGGGAATTGAGCTTCGGCTGTTTGTGGTCAAGGCATTTCGAGAAAGTGGCCTGTATCTGCATGTAATTGTGCATGTCTAGACCTTGGCACTGGAATTTGTGGAAAAGTATCATGCTTCTGTATTGACGCCATTGGGAATTCATTTAAGAAAGATTATCCGGAAGCCTCGACACTATAAAATAAAAAGGCTCTGCACTCCATCTACATATTTGTCTCATTAACACCTCAAGAACCTCACACATCTACGGATTCTCCTTCTTTTCAAAGCTCAACTCTTCCTATATTCTAATTCTCATTTGTGTCAACTCTCACAGTTATGGCAGTCCTTCAGGCTCCAGCAGATGCTGCCCGAGCGGCAGTTAAAAACCATCCAATTATCTTAGTGACGGGTGGAACAGGATACATTGGATCGCATACGGTTCTTGAAATCCTCAAGGCAGGATGTGCTGTGGCTGTTGTCGATAACCTCTGCAATAGTCATTTGGAAGCTCTAATCAGAGTGTACTACATTGCAAAAGCCGAATATGTCCGACAAGGTCTTGATCCTGAAACGCTACCACCCCTAATTTTCCACAATGCTGATATGCGCGATCGCCGTGGTTTGGCCAGAGTTTTCCAATGTTATCAACAACCATCATCTCCAATGGGAAATTTAGCAGAAAGTAAATTTAATGCAACCATTGTCGGGCCGTTATCAGCGAAGGAGAGCTACAAAATAACCGATTACAATATGGATATCTCAAAGCAGACCGCCCCGATCACTTCAACCAGACTTGTTAAGGCACGTATCAACTCAGTTGTTCACTTTGCAGCTCTTAAAGCGGTCGGTGATAGTGTTGCAAAGCCTCTTGCATACTACCAAAACAATATCAATGGCTTACTCAATCTTCTTGATGCCATGGAGACGTATCATGTACCCGCAATGGTATTTTCCAGCAGCGCTGTCGTCTACGGCACTGGGAAAGAAGCCAATATAAATGAGGATTCGATTACGGTTGGTGGAAAGGGTGCTGGTGGAGGTCTCGTTACGAATCCATACGGCAGAAGCAAGTGGTTCGCCGAAGAAATGAGTAAGTTCAACGTCGTAGCTTTCAAAAATTGACACTAAATCTACCAACAGTCAATGATTACTGCATAGCAAATCCTGATTTCACTGCTGTGTCTCTTCGCTACTTCAACCCAACTGGTTCTCATCCGTCTGGGCTAATTGGAGAAGATCCAAAGGGTACCCCAAACAACATTGTCCCTGTTATTATGCAGGCTATGCAGCGAAAGAGAAGCAAGGTCTATGTTTTCGGGTCCAATTATGATACCAATGACGGCACGGGAGTAAGAGACTACATTCACGTTTCTGATCTTGCCCGTGGACACTTGGCCGCTCTGCGTTCATTGATTCCCGGAGCCGTTCAAGAACACGCCAATTCTCGAAGACTGTCATTAATCTCACCTGGTGAGACTGGTGTTTCAGCTCAGCCAAATTACCGTGTCTACAATTTAGGCACTGGTCATGGATACTCCGTTCTCGAGATTCTCCAAGCTTTTGCGAAGCTCAGTGGTCATGACATTCCTTTTGCCATGTCTGACTCTCGTCCAGGTGACTTAGGAACAGTGACAGCTAGCACTTCAAAGGCTAGCAATGAGCTTGGTTGGCAAGCAGAGTACGATCTCCAAGATATGTGTCGTGATGTCTTTACATGGGCTACGGAGAATCCTGCTGGCTACGAGCGGCTACGACGACTTTCTGCAATCGCACTTAAGGATCCCGGAGCTATGAGAAAGGCTAGTGTTGCAGTTGGATTGGAATCTCGAGGAGATTTATCTGCCCTTGTTGAGTCGTTTGCAAATCTTGCTACTGATCCGCAAGGTTTCGATGACATGGTCAGAAGACTCAGTGGCCTCAGTGACAATTTGAAAGATGAGCTGGAACCAGGCACTTCACCTGACGGCACTAATGCTAGCTCAGGTTCCAATCCCGGACCTCAATGGGGCTTGTTTGGTGACTCCTGGAAGGATCAACACACATTGCCTATCCGTACTTGATTGTAACTACGGCTATCTCCTCAATCCATGTAGATAAAACTTTCAATGTCTCTTTTACCATATGTAACTCACTTTTAGTTACAAACCCCCAAAAGTTGATGGATTGATTTTTGTGAAATTTATTTAATTGTGGGTGTTATGTTTCGCGTATGAATTGCCTGTTTGACAAGGATATTCCGGGGACTATTTTACAAACATTATCGATAGTAAATATCTGTCAGGTGATGCCAGTTGCCATCTTAGAGAACACGGTAGATTAGACAGGAATCTGATAGATATGCTAGCTACTCATAGCACGCTTTAGTAAGTTCAGCTAACCTCCGGAGAAATCCCAAGGCCTCCCGAATTTCTGAACACGGAAAATAACCTCTAGTGCATTTACAAACTCTAATGATAGTCGATTATAAGTCCTTGATGCATTATGAGAAAAAAGATGTCCGCGAACAGCAGTATGCCTCCAATGTAGGCGCATCCAGTCCTGCTTAGTCCACGTCACTCAAAACGTATGCTGACCTTATGGAAGAATTTCCCGATTGATCGGAGAAATGGATGGTGTGGCGATGGGACCCGATTCATACTACGCACTGAACGAGAATCTATATGCTTAACATAGAATATCTCTTCTAAATATTGTCAAAAATGAAAATTTGGCCATGGCGCAATCACTGCTCACAGGCCTCATGAGGCTATTGATCGCAACAACACTTTTCTCGCAAACGTTGGCACTTGTGTATAACTCAACTGCTCTGATTTTTGCTTCCACTCCAGAAACGCTGGACGAGTGTGCATATATACTCAATGGATACGGTATCCGTCATGACGAATTCATGGTGCCTCAAGAAGGAATCTCTCTCCCTGAATTGGAAAACAATGATGGTGGGAATTATGGGTTGATTATTGTGAACGCACAAGTACAATATGCAGGTCAATCTGCTCTCACAAATGACCAGTGGAATACTCTGTACGCCTATCAGTTGAAATATAACATCAGAATGGTACATCTGGACGTTATTCCTTCTGCAACATTCGGAGCAGAAGCGCTGGGAAACTGCTGCGCCAACAACGAAGAGCAAAATATAACTATTGTTGCTAATGTCATGGCGAAGTCATTCCCATCTGCAGGGCTAAAGTAAAGGAATCTAAACGAATCTTTATGATTTATGCTAATTATACTACAGAATTGCCAACCTGAGTTCCCTCAATTTGTACCATTACCCAGCCAATATCACCAATACTTCGACCACTGAGGCATACTATACTTTCGCGCCCAACCATGATTTTCCAAGTGAAAGCGTAGGTGGAGTCATCAACCAATTCAACGATGGGCGAGAGCAAATGGCATCTTTTACATCTATGGGAAACTGGAGTATGACTAATACATATCTTGCACATGCATGGGTCCAATGGGGGTATCGAGGCCTCTATCAAGGATATCGACGAGTATACCTACAAACCCAAAGTAAGAGCTCATCCAGTATCACGAAATTTCCAAATACTTACAGTTCTAGTCGATGACCTGTTTCTTCAGACCGCCATGTATACTACCAATAGTCTCTTCCGCCTCCGCTCTGAAGATCTGGACGAGCATCTGAGCTGGGCAGCAGATCTCAACACTCGTCTGACGAATGGCTCCTCCTACTTCACAGAATTTGGATTCAATGGAAATGGAAATCTGATATTTGACTATACAGCCGACAAAAATGTCACCGCCTTCACTTGTGCCAACCCTGTATTCACAGACTGGCAAGAACCCAATATCGATCTCGAGTATATCAAGCCACTTGGCGCTGGTGCTTCTCTCTGGCCATCATCTTATACATTTCACTGGACTGGACAGTGTGTTTTCCTTGATCCGCTGGCTGCCTGGTTATCCAATACCAGCAATCGAGATGCTATTGGGTTGGTTTCTCACACATTTACCCACCTGGAACTTGACAATGCCACTTATCATGACGCAATTCGCGAAATTCATTTCAATTTGCAATTTGCAGAACTGTTAAACATCACCAACTCTGCAAAATTCAGTGCTAGTGGCTTAATACCTCCAGCCATTACAGGGCTGCACAATGGCGACGTGATTCGTGCTTGGTCCGACAATGGATTGTGGAATGCAATTGGTGACAACACTCGTCCCATTCTCAGAAATCCCGTGAGTCTAAAAGCTCCAAATCTGGTACATCTGCTGACTTTAAAGCTTAATTTTCATTGGCCGCTCATGACTACTATGTCAGAGAATGGCCATGATGGTTATCAAATCACACCTAGATTCGCCACTAGAATTTACTACAACTGGTATATCCCTTACTACCCCTAGATTTTGCTTCTCTAACCATACTGCTATAGTGCTGAGGTAGACTGCGATGTGCAACAGTGGGTCGATACTGAGCATGGTACTCCAAATGGTACAATCTATGATTTGCTTGACTTGGAACGCGAAACGGTTACAAACCAGCTGATGTCACTTTTCCATGGTAAATATTCCTCTCCAATCCACGATACTTCAAACCGGATATGTATTGACTTTCCAAAAGACCCTTACATGTTCCATCAACCCAATCTCCGTTCCGTGGATATGGATCCCATTGTCTTGAATGGCCGGAGTCAAAAGCTATCATTGCTACAGATGTGGTTGGAAACAGTAACATCACAGATGACAGACTTGGTTACCTGGCCCATCATTACCTTGAAGCACGACCATATTGCAATGGGATTCAATCAGCGCATGATTCTTGACTCCTGCAATCCATACATGCAGATTACGACGAATGCTACTTCTGGAAACTCGACAACAATCACTGGAATTACTATTCGTGCTGATGGAGACTCCTGTGATGTGACGGTACCATTCACTGTTCCGAGCGATGTTGTGGATTCAAAGGGCTTCTTGAGAGAACAGATCGGAGCAGATCCGTTAACAATCTGGGTTAAGTTGGATGGAGATGCGGTCGATTTTCAACTGAGTCAAAGTATTGCTACTTGAGAATGTTGCGCCTTGAAGATGTATTCTAGGCAAGACGCGGGAAGGGCTGTGAGTTCCCCTGGCATAGCAAAACACAATTGGAATTTATAAGTTCTACAGCGCCTGAGAGTTATTTTTGGAAGAATGATTCTTCATGCGTTATGCACATATCTGAGCTCTATATGTTTTGAATTGAGAAAAAAGATCTGGTCTCTCTCGTACGGATCTTATCCGTTCTACGTTTTATGTGTACTAATATAGAGTTTCTATTGATTGTGCAGTCCATTTTCAATCTTTGTGGCACCACGTTCAAGAGTTGATGACCATAAACGTGACAAACTTCAAGGCCGATAGAGACCTCGGCACTCTATAAAGTATCCTTACCTAAAACATCAATCACGGAACAAGCTCTCATAATTCAAGGCTTACCATTAAGAGCCAAAGCTGAGAAGTTGACATCACCTCTACGGATTCGGAAGTGGATGCATTAGCACAAACTTTAAGTGGGAATTTTGGAAAATTGATTTGTAATATGTGTTAAGACGATTTTCCTCCTAATACTTGATAAGTACACCCTTTAACTTACTCTCATATTCCAAGTCAAAGGCTTGAGGTTCTGTATTATTGAGCAACACACTTCGGCACTTATGGTCTTGCAGGTTTTGCTCACATCTCTTTGACGGATTCAAGATTTCAAGAAAACATAACTCGTGACTGCTGCAAAATTGAAATAAATTTGTGAGGTAGAATATACAGACTATGATAGAATCATTTGATAGCCGCCCTAATGGGAAAGGTTCCGAACTCCAAACTCCAAGTCAAACCAATCAGTAGATTCCATATCCTGGCAGGCCCAACGGGCAATCCAAGGTCCAAGCTCCTAAGTCAGCTCTTTTAACAATAGTACTGAATCCTCTTGTGCCATTGCCATTGCAAGCCCAATTCAAGAAATCCGCTGTATTATTTCCCTGAGCCATGTACTCAATATGGAGAACTGGCATTCCGGCTGAGATGAACGGTTGGTAAATATCGCACTCTGCATACCCCACACAACTCTCGTTGACTTCAAAATCAACCAGCAAAATGGATTGTGCCACAATCTCAGGACAGTTCCTGAGACCGATAGCAGTGTTCGAGCTGTGAGTTTGCTTCGAAAGATATGTGAGATAATTAATGGCAGTGCTAGTTGTGAGTGGGAAGGAGGAATCGGCGCGATAGCTATCTAAATTTCCAACATCCACCCCATCACAACCCTTCTTGATGGCCATATTGATGCGTTCTTTCATGATATCTCGTATAGCTTGACTGCGAGTATCAACATATCGCTCAGTAGTTGAACCTTCAATGTAATTACCCAGTGCTGAGTCTGGGAAGTTGGTGGCATCAGAGCGGAAGGACTCGTAGACGCCGATTGAAAAGTAACAGACAACCCGACGGCCAAGAGTGTGCATATTCGAGATCTCCTCCGAAGTAGTGCTGAACATATCAATATCGTAGAGAGCCGCTCGTAGACTAGGATTTGAAACAGTCCCATTCAGCTGTATTTGCCAGGTTGTCTCTATGGCTGGCCTCCAAGTTGGCGTGACTTGGACATGGTTGGCTCTTTCAGATAACACAAGACCAACTGTGAGTCCGACAATGAGGATAATGAGAATTAGAGCAGTTAGAACAACCAGGATGATTTTTCGTGTTGACCAGTGTCCATACCACTTTTTCTTCCGCTGAATCTTCATATGCTTGCTGCGCGGCTCAGCAGTTCCTAAGTACTTGGAATGTGTTGACTGTTTGTTGTCTTTAAATTTCGATCTTGGAACAGCTTCAATGAATCCGAATGGTCCAAGGCGATCTATTGGCATGCCCTTGGAAAAAAACGCTGAACGTTCATCAGCCATGGGACTTGCCAGAGGAGTCGCACCTCCAGGGGTCAAGAAGGCTGGGACCTCGAGACTCGTTGTTGAAGTGAGTGATTTCTTCCCTTTCGAATTTGTGCTGGCTCGAGGATCCCAGGCTGTACTCCCAGATGATCTTGATGGCTGGCTTCTAGTGCTCAACTCGATAGAAGGTGGATCGCTAGACCTCGATGAGCTCCGCTCGCCACCCTCAGAAGCTGTTGTTGCAGCACATTGAGTAGATGCAGTGCTAAGTCTAAATCTATCTCTAAGTCTGCTGGATGGGGTTTGCTTGATTTCAACCATATTGTCGTCGTTGGTGTTGGATAAACAAGAACGCTTCATTTCAGACTCATAGCGACAAGAATCTCAACGACATATTCGAAGAAGTATTACTTACTGTCAGTCATCCCTTGACTAGTCGCTGGATACGGCATTGGGCATCCGTGGCCACCAGTATTATCTAGATACTTATTTCGGTCGAGAACGTGAGCAATAATTTGACGAGACTAGACTCTGGCACGGTCACATTCTTGGCCGCTATCAAAATGTCGTCGCTGCAAACGGCGCTCAATGAGGTCAATTTCAGATAAAATTCATCCTAAAAATCCCTAACGCTCTTCTACTGAGTAAAGATCGATTGAAAGGCATCACTTTTGAACGCTGGAAATCCAGAAGATGATCTCCCATCGGTTTCGGAAAGCCACGTCAAACACGTCTCTGAATGCAGTAGAGGCTCTAAAATAGTATGAGCGAGACATTAACCCGTAACATCAACCGATATCAATGATTATCTCAGATAGCTGGGAAAGCATGACACCTATATCAGTTTGTTCAGTTGCGGCTAGATCAACACAGTAAGAAGATCAGACACATATCTGTCCTAATATCAGGAAATAGAGGAAAATGCAGTAACTACTTGCGGTGAGAACCACGGTTGCTGATATACTTGGAGATAAGCGGAGTCTAGTTTATCAGTCTATCCAAATGCATTATCCCTCTATAGTCAAACGACTCAGAAAGTATAACTCGAATTGCTTGTATCATCCTGGCAAAATTTCCACTCAAGGGTATGTCGTTTTGATTATCTAAGTCATTTGGTTCTAAAGGGATAGTGGTTATTTACCCAATAGTGACATTCAATGTGCGCAATCAACCATAGCTTTCAAAGGTATAATCTTTATAGAGAATTGATAGTTATTCCCTCAATGAACATGAGAAATGGCGTTTTCCAATAGATTTGAAACGCCAATAGCTTAAACACGTCCAGTGTATCAAACATGCTAGAAATTTCGAACGGTCTACATAATGAATATCTATATTAATCTTTAATTTGCCCATCCTTAATAGATGAAAAGTGTCTCATCAACAACCGGCTGTCTCCAAGTTCTAAACATCCGTATCATGGCAAGTTCGCAGTGGAGTATTAATCGTACTCCAGTTGAGACTGTAACTACGTTTTGTAGTATTGGGACGACTGGACTCTTTAAGATCGCCGTCGGTATCCGAGAAATATTTCTGTGGAAGAACTCTTATGTAAAGGGCTTTAATAATGGGTTGGCAAGCTGGAATGGAGGGCGTTATGATAGCGAGATTGCATTCAAAAGCTGAGCAAATGGTGATATGAGCTCCTGTCCAAGTTGGATCTGTAGTTGAATAGAATTTTGCTATGGTCGTGATTCGAAACGCAGATGCAATGCAGGTTCTTGAACATCAGCACAATTAAGGACGAAAGCAGTAAGTATAACTTACATCAAACCCAATGAAAACAAGGTAATACATCCAAATCTTTTCCTTCTATCGGCGGACATTGCTGTAATAGTTGTCAGTGTAGACCGTTAATAGCTTTCTTGGAGACACAAACCCCAAAGATATTTGATAGGGAGTAACAACGTGCAAAGGTCCGTAAATAAATTCAAAGAGCTTCCTGCATATTGGATTCGGGCTTTTGAAACACAATGTCCTTGGGGTTGCAAGCTCCAGCCATAGTGAATAGGCGAGCAAGCAAGTAGCATTGCAAGAGATATCGATATTGCCATGGCACCAATGAAGAACCTCCCAAAATGGCAAATTTTCCGAAAAGTTTCATAGGGAAATAGTCGAAGGTAGAAGGTAAGAATGGAGATTTTCGCGAGTCCAAGTGTGAATGGATACAGGGCTTGAAGAGCATATGTGAGCTTTTTGACATGTTAGCAAATGATTTTGACGACTCGATGTGGTAATGTACAAACCTTGGCACCCTCTTCCAACTCATATTTTGTGAGATTCCAGGAATGACGACCAAACCCAAGCCGCAGCCCTGCTTGTAGTTAAATACAATCACCGTATACAGATTTCAAGAGAACATACAAGCAATCTTGAGACTAAAATCTGCTGCAGAGCAGCACTGTAACAATCAGATTCTGGTAGAGAAATACGTTCAAGAATTCTTAACACACCAGAGCAGCCAAAATCCAGTAGTCATCCGGTCCTCTGAAATGACTCATTCTCGACCTTGAATAAAACCTCAAAGAGACAACAAGTACAGCTAAGCTGAACATGATGGTGATAGCACAGTAAACCCCAACTTGCCTAGAATCATACGTCTATTCCAGTCAGTTTGTCAGTAACAAACTGCATAATTCACAGATATTTATAAACATACCTTATAATTTGATGGATGTTGAGGGGAAGTAGCCCGGTAGCCCAATACCTTGAGCACTTGAATACTACTGCTCTCCATTTTCGTGCTGACCTACATCAAAGAACAATAAAGGTCTTCAACAAAGTATGTAGACGATTGAAGAGCAACAGGTATGAGGAAGCAGACGTGGCGATGAAGCGTTCGAAACTTCGAGGAACATGTCTGTCACTTCAGTAGAAGGGTGTGGAGGTTTTCCATAGAACAGACAGCAGGGTGCGTGATGAGCGCATGCGTGAGCTTGGCAGTAATATTACAACCGAGTCCTCAGTGGGAGTTTGCCATCGGTAATACCGAGGATGCTATGAGAATGGCACGGGATGTTGCAGCTGAGCCGCTTCGATAGTCTGAAATTTGCATTCCAAGGAAGTCCACGCCCGTCCCCGCATACTTGGCAATGACATACCAAGATAATGGGCGTACGGCTGATCTGAGAATTTATTTCGACAGGATGTTTGCGCGACATGATGCTTATCTAGGAATGACTACGATCAGAGAAGACTGGCACTTGTGAAAAAATGATGTTTGCGGGTATCTATCTGCCTAACTCCATATTGGTAACTCGTACTTAATGCATTTCATACTCTTGAGTCGCTACTCGCGCGTTCCCTCTAAACCTCAGCTACGGTCTCGAGATCACTCTACTGTCTGCCTGCAGACATGCGCCGCATGCGTCCTCTCTTCATCTAGGCTGCCAACTATGCCGCAATTAAAATAAGCCAACACTCAATTCCGCTCTGATTTTACAATGAACTCGAATCGCTGACGATGCTTTTGGAGCGCTTGGATCTCGGATATCTTCGCTTGATGCTGCGGTATACCCGAGCTGGATTCCACACGCTCTGAGTCTCATAAACAGGGAAGAAACCGGAAAGTGGTAGACAGACTTCCTTGACTTCGTGGATGGAGTCTTTAGAAATTCCGTTATCTCTAAAAAAATTGATGTTAGCTAATAGAAGCAATCTTGAACTATTGAGGAATCTTACCTTGAAATGTGAGGCTCAGGCAGTGAGAACCTATCGCAGGAGGATCTCCGTTTCAAAAACTGGACAAATATCCCTGCCATAAGATCATACATCATGTTGCAGGCCACATCAAATTCAGATGGGTGTGGCGGCTGAGCTGCATCTTGGAGTGCGAGTAGAGAGCGTCGCACATCTCCTGGGATATTGATTTCCTGTGGAGAGTTTTGCACGATGAATGTCTGCATGATTTTTTCAAAGATGATATTGAGTGTGCTTTGACTGTCATTATCGGCGTTCGGCGCGTTGCAACGCTTTTTGACCTCGAAGTACCACCTGTAGGAGGCTACTTCGGTGGTGAATTGCAGGATTTCGCCACAGAAATTGGCGTCAAGAAACATCTCGAAAGCCGCAAGATCCCATGGCTGTTGCGAGGTCCCGTCAAGCACTTCCGAGAGACGTGGCAGCTGGTCCTCTCTAAGAATAGAGCGTTTTCTGTCAAGTCTATTCGATAACGACTGTGTGGAAGCAGAATGCATATTCTTCAGACTGTTTCATTGTAAGCTAGGTGTTACTATATTTCATAGGTATGAATACTTACGACTCATCGAGTTGTATGCACTCGCGAATTCAGTCAGTGAGTGGGTGAGTGTTGTATGTGCGTGTGTATAATTGTGTATGTGTGAGTGTATGTAAGCGTGTAAGTACGTGTATATGTACTTGTGTAATGTTCAAGAAGTGATTCAGAAGTTCATGTCAGACGAGTTACGATATAATTTTATGGCAAAGTATGGTTCTTATGAACTGTAGTTGATTGCGGAAAGCCGGGACATAGGCCAGATGAAGTTTCCCAGCTATGCCATAAGAAAGTCTAGGTACCAGACTGTGGGAACTTAATATCATCATTGTCCCCCGCATGCGGCCCGCCGCAACAGTTGCAAAGATTAGAGTTGACCACTCAGAGGTGTGCAAAAGGACCAGGACACGAAGATGTAGCTTTAGGAAAATTAAGAGCCTTTGCGAAGGATCTGTGGAACACTCAGTACCAAGTATCCTTCGCAAGTAGCTGTATAGAACTTGCTCAGAATATTCTTTATTTCCCGGACACAGTCAAAGACCACGAGCAGAATTTCCCGAAATAGTCTTTTGACCGAAACTTAAAATATTCAATGCGGCAAGTGTTCTCTTCTACCATTCGTATTCAGGTATGAATGAAAACATACTGTTGTTCAGTAGCAGAATTCTCTGCCTCCCAGATTTCTGATTGGGAACCCCAATTGTCTGAGGTACACATCATTTTCATACAGGCTCATATCTTCATAACTGAGTCCTTTTCAGAAGATACAGACCCTTGCTTAATACAAATGTACTGGGTCGCTTTGGTCCGCACGCTTAAGATCAAACAGAGGGCAAATCAAAACATCACTTTTGGCATCTCTTCCGGCTTTAAGTGAATGGCGACACTGATAGCTCTATGATAAAAGAACCAAATTATGTGCCGTTGTCAACGAAGACCCACTTGGTCAAAACCTTCAAAATTTATGGAGACCACCCTAGATATGCTTGGCCTAGAAATCGTGCAAGAATTACCGTCGTAGGAAGTGTGCAAGAGTTATTACCGAAGGGAGTGTGCAAGAATTCCCGGTCAGTATCAGTATGGATTCCGCCTATCAGTCATCCCATAACCAATCCGGCGCGGACAGAGAAGCGTACGGAGTATACTTTGCTTTGATACAAACTTACGCACGGGTGTTATCACGAGCTGGCGCCACCTGTCAGGCTGGTGAACTGAAGCACTGGGACCGGACTCTCCAACGAAGCAAAATGCCCTAGGAAGTTATGTGCGTTGCCTGTGGTGTCTTGAGTAAGGGGACTTTCGTGCGGGGGAAATAGGGAACAGAGGCAACCGGAGATGTGTTACAAAAACATTTCCTTTTCCGGCGAGGATAACCAAGTGGAGCGGGGAATAGCCTGAATGCAGCAGCTGTGGAGGGGGACGGGAAGAGTTGGCGTACAAGAAGGATGAATTCCGCGTGTAGCATGACGCACTTGGTATGGGGGAATCTTTGTCAACATGGCATTCTAGAAAGGCAATCATCTAGAAGATGTAGAAACATGATTTTCCTTCTAGCGGAGTTCACCCAGCTGGCTGGATGTCACATTCTTGATGAACCGGATCTGGCAAGCTGCAATCTGAGTGAATGCTTATCATACAATTAAAAGTGACCTATAAGAGTATAGATGATTGGTAGCACATGTTGCACGCTGGTCACCAACGATTGCTTCTTCTTGTTACAATACACTCCAAATCTTCCGTACTGTATCGCTGTTGTGAAGTGTATTTGGTAAGTAAAGACCAGCATAGCTTGTAATTGCCAATGAATAACTGTCAAAGAATGTAACAATCACACAATCCATCGGTGGGGAGAGTTGGGTGTATATCACTTCATTGGATACAGAAGCTCAATCTACAGAACAAGACTACTTATATGCACCGGATATATCTGCCTAATGGAAAACGCCTGAATGTGAGAACTACGTAGTACAGTAGATCTCCGGTTCCAGTCACGTGATAATATGGCAAAATCCAACAATAACTGCAACACCAATTGTTATTACTCCTTAGGCCAGAAGTTCTTGGACATGTACACTAAATCTTGGAGAGTACTAAACTGTGCTTGTTTAGGTATGTACATGCGTCAAGAATTCAGCCTATCACAACAAGTCCTTGAGAACTACTCAAGTGATCGATATGGAAGTTCTTGACGAGTAAATCGGCAACCCGGCAAAGATTTCATGGCGAAATAAGAACTTCAAGCACAATTAGACTTGATAAGAATTCTGAACTAGAATTGAGAATAGTTTTGACTTTTAAAAAATCTTGAAAGGTGTAATATAATATATTACGGTTGCTTATATTCTTACCGTCGCTATATTCGCACTATCACGTGACTATGGCCGCGGAGATGTATAGCGTCACTTACAGTAGTTCTTGCATTAGTGACTCTCAGGTCCAAGTGTTCTGTTTGAGTGAAACCTTGAACCTGATGCATATATGTAGCTCTCTCCTGTGTGTAGCTCTTCTCCTTTCAATCAAGCAATATACGCCCAAATCCACGCACACAGTAGACCGTATGACCACTGAATGATACGACAGAATGTTTTTCAGAAATCAAAGAAGGGCTAGCTGCGACCTCTGATTTGAAAATCAAGTGAAAATCACAGTTATTGCTTCATACACAAAAATGAAAAATGAAAAATGAAAAATGAGAATGAAAAAAACATTTAAGCACCTGTGGTTAGGTGTAAATCCACATCATATTATTGTGCTTTCCACCCCTCAGTTTCTGGCCATCAGCTCTGTGGAAAGATATGACAGAGAGAAAAAGAAGAGGAAGGGAGATCAATATTAAATAATTTCCAAAGTCTTTGGGAATGTATCTTCAATTGGCAAGACAATTTCAGCTGCTGAAGCTATTCTAGGGGGAGAGAGTATACATAAAACTACTCTGCGAACTATCAAAAGACATACATAGATAACACAGAGTGGGTTTTTATAGGTTAGTTTTCTGAATCGGAATGTCGGGGGTAGATAGAAGATGCCAAAACACAAATGGCGGTCCATAAATGAAGCCGGAGCTTGCATTATATCACTCGGAAATAGTGCAAGCTCTCGAGAAAGTAATTTTCCACTCTCTCAAGATTAGACGTCTGTATTGAATATTCATACACGCTTGGTATTCTCTGCATACGCTTTATTTAAATTAAAAAAAGGGAAAAGTAAAAAACGGAGCAACAAGCCATAGTTTCTCAATCAATACTGCAAATCATTAACCGAGATGCCATATTCAACAAAAAGGCCATCAGGCAGTCACGGTATCAGTCATCCATGATGCCTGTTACAAAGCCCAGCTCAGCTCAGCTCACAATATAACGCCGAGGCCCCCAAGATGGCCATGTATTCATAAACTCTATGTATTCGACTCCACTACTTTTTCCTTGTTCAACCTCGTGCTCGATTAACAATGCAGGAACGTGCAAACTCGAAGCCTCTCGAGTTACTAGCAGGGTGAAGAAGAGATGAGGCTATCCACATTAAGTAACAAGATGCATCGCCGTTGACTCAGCTTACCACAAGGCTGAGCATTCCACCACTTTATGCACACCGAGAACGACTTGATTTCAGCTACGTCAAATCTCTCCCCCATTGAACATAAAGAGCACGAAATTCATCAAGATAATGGTGATACCTAGTAAGTTGATGTAAGTGGTTCTCACGTCGAGTCCTTATCCGTCTCTGCTCTGCTCCTTGCAATTCATTTTGTCTATCCTAGAAATTGCTGTTGTTCTTGCGAAGTTATTATCGTATCAATCAATAGATACATTGTCACCATCCACTCCGCATTTCGTCTCAGAAAATCTTTGTCTTATCACCTGTTCGTCCATACAGCCCATGATGTTCCCATTCTCTGTCTTGGAAGAATTCTTCCCCCCAAAACGGACCTTCTCCGAAGCCGACATGGGTGACCAAACAGATCGTATTTTCATCGTCACTGGCGGAGCATCAGGTCTCGGATTCGAAGTTGCAAAAACCCTCTATCATCTAAATGGACGTGTGTACATCGCAGGTCGTAACGAAGAAGCAGCCACCAAATCGATCCAAGCCATCCAGTCTTCCTCGCCGTCCGCCTCCCAGACCGTACCCTCAGGTCACGGCAGTCTTGAATTCCTGCAACTGAATCTTGCCGACTTGTCAACCATAAAACGATCCGCAGAAAAATTTCTCTCCAAGGAAAAGAGACTGGATATTATTTTCCACAATGCCGGCTGCATGGCGGTCCCAAACACACAAAAGACCGCCCAGGGACATGAGATGGTCTTCGGAACAAATGCACTAGGTCCCTGGCTTTTCCAACAGTTTTTGACACCCATCTGCCTCGCGACAGCCGCCCTCCCCAACGCATCTCCAGCCGCTACCCGCGTGGTTTTCGTCTCGTCCTTTGCGTATCATGCATCCCCGCGCCCGGACGGCGTAAATTGGGATGATTTTGATTTGAGTGAATATTCCGGCGTGGAGGGCAGCACGCTGCAGTATGCGCAGAGTAAGGCTATGGTGGCGATTTTTGCGGCTGAACTCGCGAGAAGACATGCAAAGGATGGATTGGTTGCACTATCTTTGCATCCAGGGAATTTGAGAACAAATGTGTACAGACACGCGCCAGGTTTGTGGAATGCGGTCTTTCAGTGGGTGAGGTATGAGCCATACTTTGGGGCCTTGACGGAATTGTTCGCTGGATTGACGGGGGATGTTGGGCTGCAAACTGAAGCAGAAGGAGGATGGAATGGTGGTTATGTGCATCCATTTGGCCGGCTGGTTAGGTCCGATGATCACGTATTTAGGGGGCTAAAGAATGGGAGTGGAGAGCGGCTGTGGGGGGCTTGCGAGGAGCTGTGTAAGGAGTTTTTGTAAGGCCTATCAGGAGAGCCTGAAGGAAAATTGGGAGGTTTAGCACTTGATATTCACGAGACCTGTTTTGCATGTAGATATGTATCATATTATGTATTAAATTTATTCGTCGTTTTCATACAATTAGCATGCCTCTGTTCATATATCACCAAATAATGATAAACGGATAACCAAGATTATGGTTGGTTGAGATCTTTCTGAAATTAACATACATACATGAAATTGAAAGGAATGTCAATTTGTTGTTCCGGAACTTTAGTTACATGTTTATTTATACTGCTATTTTCAACAATGCCGTCACGCTGCTGCCTATCACGCTCAGTTGTCGTCATCTGATCACATATGGGCATAATAGTTTGTTATATATTATATTATCGTTCATAATGTTTACACGAGGTCTATTCTAATGTCTACCTAGCTATATATACCTTTACATGTATCCGCTCGCAATTTTAGCTCTTGATACTCATCTATCATCAAAATCCCATCTACGCACTCAAATCAAATGTGTACTTCCCTCTCGCACGGAACTTCTTCCCGTAAATATAAAACACGATCGGGAAAGGAATCATCGCCAGCGAAAGGAATCCTAACAAGCTA
The DNA here is from genome assembly GCA_024752435.1 of Allantophomopsis cytisporea. Taxonomy (NCBI): domain Eukaryota; kingdom Fungi; phylum Ascomycota; class Leotiomycetes; order Phacidiales; family Phacidiaceae; genus Allantophomopsis; species Allantophomopsis cytisporea. The sequence goes on from CP103037.1 coordinate 367,509, forward strand.
GTCGCCCAATCCACTCCCAGGTTCTCATACATGTACGTTGCGAAAAGAGGGAACGCCGCAGCGAACAGACTTCTAACAAAAGTATTGGCCGCAAGCGCAGAGTTCGCATTCAGGAGGTAGCAATCAACGATGTAGATCAGTCCCGGCAAGAAGATGGCCAAGATGCCAGCCCCAATGAAGATACCCGAAATGACCTGCGGTGCCCAGTGAGTATCTGGATGACTCGTCCACGCAAACCAGAAAAGGCCGATAGGTAGGAGGAATGCTCCAACGATCATGGGTGGAAGGCGAGCTTCTGGGATGATGCCACCGCGGGCAGCAATCAAAAGGCGTTGGAAGCGGGTCTTGGCATCAATTGCCATGCCGATACACGCAAGGGCGATGCCGATGAAGACGGCGATGAAGGGAAGAGCGGATGTGCCTTGCTTCCAGCCTCGGATTTGCTGGAAAGAGTAGGGGTAGGCGAAGAAGATGAGGTAGAGAATGCCGTAGACAAGGGATAGGTAGACGGTCAACGTGGAAAGGATCGGCTCTTCTACGAGCATCACGATGGGCTTGAAGAAATACTTCTGGAACATTGTCTTCCAATCTACTGGCTGCTCATCGTGCTTGGCATGTAAGGCCCAGTTGCCAGTCGAGAGGCGGAGCTTGGCGGCGCGTCGTTGAAGAAGAACGGGCGCGAAGGTCTCAGGGACAGCGATGACCCCAAGGAAGAAACTGGCGATACTGATGATGAAGGTTATCCATGCTGTCCAGCGCCAGCCTAAGTGCGAGGCCGTGATGTATTCTCCCGCGATCGGGCCTACAATAGGGCCGAGGAAGACAGCACCACAGTAGCCGCATACTGCTATTCCACTGTTGCGGGTTAGTATTATAATTACAAGTGATATTTCAGATGACACTTGAAGCAGTTGAGAGTATAGCGAGACTAACCGATCTGACATGCTCCAGAAATCAACATACATGCCCCCCACAATGGCAAGAGGTGCAGCACCAAATGCGCCCTATACAAAATCTTAGCAGCTGAAAAGGTTGCACTTGTATGTGCCAGATTTTAGGCTGATACTTACAGCGAGGAAACGACAGATCATAATAGTTTCAACGTTGGTGGCGACAGCAACAGGAATATTCATAATAGCAAAGACGAAGAATCCGATCATAAGGGGTGTTTTACGCCCATGAAGTTCAGACAGCGGACCCCAAACAAGTGGACCTTGAGCATATTAGCAAGCACGTACGTGCAATTCATGCGTCCCACCACATACCGAAAGCAAATCCCAAAACATAAAGCGAGACTCCAAGAATCATAACCTCAAGGTGCTTGTGGAAGCGAACAGCAGTTGCCTCGGTAGCCGTCGAGAAAACACTGCTGGCGAACGACACACAGAACGTTAAGAGGGCGGTGACAACCGTGATGCGTAGCTTCTTGGCCAGCCCCCAGTTCATTGGATTCTCGGGGTCGTCAGGACCATCCCACTCGACGATATTGGGGTCTTTTTCAGTCACGGGACCCACGACGGGTGGCAAGGGGGAGTTGCCATTGGAGATGTCGATGTCTGCTTCGGCTTCGAGGGCTTCAAGTTTCGGGTCGTGAAGAGTGGAAGGACGCGTAGAATCCTCACCCGTCTGATTAAAGGTTGTTGTCAGGCCCTTCTCAGCATCGCCAGTCCTATCGTCTTCCATCTCTGTTTCGTTCAACAGAAAAATCCCAGGCCAAATTTCGAACCGGAAAGCTATTGGAAGAGAGGCAAGAAGGAAGGGACGAGAAACTATCGGGCATACTGGGATATTTATTCATGTCCCCTTGGGGTCTCTTGGGGTCCATAGCCGCCGATGGCATCTTGAGGCTCCATATCCTCGTGGGATCTTAACATGGTAGTGGTGTGCCCTCGGGAAGCATAGGGATTTCATTGAACCGTGCGCGAATCATGTTCTCTTACCTCGGCATGTTCGTTATCATAACCCTTGCTACTTAGGTTCTTTTCATGCAAAGTCACCGTAAGATCCATTTTTGGGAGTTGCGGGTGACAATTTTTTCAATAGCTTTTATGGATAGCTTCACAGGTCTTTCGGGGGTGTTGAACCACGTATAAATGAACTAACGGTCATATTTCGTAAGAGGGACTTGGTACTGACTCTAAGGGTCACTGCACAGTAATACACGCAGTGATAGATGCAGTGATCCTGTTGATCCTTGAATGTTGATTGTTCCTTAGAAAGTCTGTCATTACAAAGGAGTTGCTGAACGCCGTAAGCGTGCAGATTCAATGTAACGGCGCACATCTAAGATAAGACTTCCATGAATGGGGGCGGACTGGCTCAACTGCTTATTTCTAACAGTGATACAATGAAGAGCGAAGAAAACAATGAATTTTCCTAATGAGTAGAACGAGTAGGAAAGTCAAAGCCAAAGAATAGAGCATCAGGCATAGCCAAATGAAACTGCATGACAGACAAGAACTGAAACTTTCAATCATCAATCAGTGACAGGGGAAGAAAAAAGAAGATACCTCGGTACAAAATCACCAGCCATTCATCACCGAGTCAGTCACCAAGTGGATTCCACTGGGTCTGAGAAGGGAACCTTCGTAGTAGTATGTATTTATGTAGAATTAGGCATAAGCACATCTAAAGAGCCTATGAGGCTTAACTGTTGTGCTTGGCGTAAGCAAATTCTCTAGATTGCGGCTGTAAAGGCAGTGAATAAAGTAAGCCGGACCACTAATGATCACGGTGCTGACCCTGTAAGTAGCTAGTTGCCGTTGCTGAAAGCCACATGGCGGTCAAAACCCAGCAGTACGAACACTACTGTACTACACAGCCGCGGCAAAAGACGAAACTAGAAGTTTGATTAGTTGATGCCATACAAAAATTCATGAGATGATTTTGCTTGACATCCGATCAGATTACTTACACGATGTCGCACGCCATGTTAATGTGACAGTCCGCATGCGCCAAAGATTACACAATCTATCATGCATATCACACCGTATTGCCACGAGGAGTCCAAGTCGGTGGAATCTGTCCTTAGTACACCAGCTACAGTACCAGGTACTAGTCATCAATTCGGCCGGGTGTGTTTATGTGTCTATGCAAAGTCAGTAGAAAATAATGCTGCATAAACGAAGATATCCTTGAGTCTTCTCTACAAGATGCAATGAAAGGTCTATACCGGAGCAGATAAGAATGCGATGTTATATATGTGTATCGTGATGTACGGAAGATTGATGCCAATCATTGATCATGACCGTCTTGACCACAACAACCATTCGCGACCGGTACCATACTACCTGTAAAGTCATCTGATCACGTGACCAACTACCTTCGACTCTGTAAATTCTAGCCTCAGGCATATATCACGTGCTCGGAGTTTACAGCTACGAACGGACTTGGTAGTAATTGCATAAGTAGAGTAGTTGGCAGAAATCAAGCCGTTTTACACCTGAAAATCACAACTCCGAATCTCTGAAATTACTTCACTTCACTTCACTTCACTTCACTTCATTTCATTTCACATCATTATCTAAACATAGATAGAATGATTCTACGGCACAGACTGAACTCAATAAATTCACTATGTAGTCCTTTATATAAATAGCATATCTCTCCTTTGGTTATTTCTGCTATATCAGCCTAAGAAATTTGTCCAATCTGGCTTGTATGTTCCCTCGGCACTATAACTGAAGCGGTAGAACAATACTGCAGTCACCAGGTGAAGTAAACAGAAAGATCCCCCTATAATCAACTTCAAGTATCTTTGCACAGGATTCCACTCTATCCCTTTGAGAGGTGCTACGAGTTCATGTGTGAAAGCCCACCCTACTAAGAACGATGACACAGCCAAGAAAACCGCTACAAATTTGACCCAAACTATTGATGATTGCCAAACGCCAGATAGTCGGATAGCTAGATAAGATCCGCTAAGGACTACAGCCAAGGGATTTAAACATATCGCCGTCCAATTCCAGTACAAGTTTCCTGGTACCAGATGCACATATGGCGATAACCATCGTACATCTGTCGAGATATAGAACTTAGCAGCAAGAACCACAATTGAAAGAGATATGGATACTACAATGAGAGCTAAGTTAATCCATTTGTTGAAGTCCAAAGTGCCATAGTTCAAGTAGCGCAAGTCCCAGTCACTGAATTTCCAGTGTGGTTGGCCAGATATGTCCTCGAATGCTGTAGCCAAGAACCAGAACATGAACGCTTGAGAAAATGCAACCGAGATATACGGTAAGCTCCAGACTCCGGACTTAAATACTAGCTTATGGGAAATCGTTGTCGAGGAGCGCTGATGGGTAAATTTCCGAGACCACCAAGTGAGTGACTCGATGATGAGAAAGGAGCCAAGATACATTGAGGCTATGATTTTCGTCCCGATGAGTCCATCACAAGCAAGAAGCTTGATGAACTGTGCAAGCGCCACGCCAAAACCAAGTATGCGGAAAAATTGGGTCTTCGCTGACTCGACTAGAAACCCTTTTGATCTTGTATCGAAGAACTGAAGGATAATGATCTCTGTTTGGAGAGAACTCCCCTTTATCCATGTACGAAATTTGTGGCAGATGATGTAATACATTATGGAGAGGGTATGAAAAAGGCAGATAATGGGTGAACTGCGAAGAAAAAAGCTCATATCAGATGCTGTACCGCAGACACTACCTGCTGGTTGGGCCATGGAATTTAATGCTAGAGGCACTAAACCCCAAAATGCTGACCACCAAGGTACAGTATTTGAAGTCATCTCTGTAACACAGGTTCAGTCAGTAGCCATTTCTCCCATGAAAGATAAGCTTTAGTGCGAAATTACCTGTGTCTAAGTGAGTGGCGTTGGAGGGCGGTCGGTAGTACATATCATTAAGCCACATGTCAATAAATATTGATTCAACTCAGTGATATTAGCTTGCTGCTGACAAGTAGATACTGAGCAGAAATCAGTGTAGATCCCACTTCTAGAGGGTTCAATATATAATCTAGCTCCTAGCGTATAGAGCGAATCAAGTGCAGCCAAGAAAAGGCGTAAACTTATGCGCTGCGGGATTCGGGCACTATTGATCCTTGTTGACTACCCATGAATATTTACTCAGAATTGTTTATGCGTCGCTTGGAACTAAGCCTTGTTCAGCGTTATGGCCTGCTGTATGTAAGCAAATGATCAAAATAAGGCTGTAGGATGTGCTCACATATTCATGCTTGTAAGATCGACAAGCTTGTTATATACCTTGACTATTCGACTCGCAACCCTAATTCGCAGAGCAATGATGGTGGAGTAAGTTGTTGAGTATGTATTTATGTGCTTCCTATATATGTATGAGATCAAACCAGCCAACCGAGATGCTTGTATTTTTTTATGTACATATGTACACACATACATACATACAACCATACATACATAAGCGCTCGACGACCACCGACTACATGTAGCAGCACGCTTTCACTATCACAGAAATTGCGAGAAATTAGCATAGTCGTTATTCTGCAGATATTTCTGCCTATGCAATTCTAATTGCACAAAAGACATTGCAAACTTTCTGGTTACATATATTTATCCAATAGTCAACTGAATAATGGGCTTGGATACTTTGCTCATGTGGTACATTGGTCTATCTGAAGTCGTACTCGAAGATTTATTCCGACTCTTGATACTTCAACCGCATTTTACTTGTTTTCACAAAGAATGATAAGCGATTTCGCGGTCTATACAAATCCAACAGGTACTCTCATCTTAAATACTAAGCGAGGGGAGCATGATCTTGATATATAGATCATTCAATCGAGAACTCATAACAATTGTGTTATTTCTAACAATCAGCATTGACATCAAGCTTTCGCGTCCCCCTAATATAGTTCCAATCCAATTTTCTAGCCATAACCCTCCACCCGGCCATGCCAGTAAGACTAGGTAGGAAAAAGAGTTTAATCTCAAACTTGTTCTACTTGTATACGTCCTTGGAATACTCTTGGGAAAGAATTGACTACCGCTATCGACAGAAGAATAAGGCATGGTGGCTCGACAGAATACACAGACTGTAACTCGCATATTCATAGATTGGGATATGGCCTTGATATGGGTAAATCCAAATTTCGAATTTATGGTCGATGCGTAGACTGGAAAACTAACCCTTCGCCCTCATTTACATTCGGATATATTGCCGAAACTGATAAGGTAGACGAGAGTCTAAGCTGGCAGGCAAAGTTTCCAAGCTTATACATATACTTATAGAACATTAAGTGAAGTTAAAAGGGTTGGGGTTGAGAATTCTGATAAATATATACCTGGCAACTATCGGGACTGTATGTAGTTAAGATATTATACAATCTCTTACTTTCCATATGGACCTGTCATCTTCGGAGCTGGTCCAGAGCCTTTTGCTGTTGCTAACGAGGCTGCGAGACCACTTGGAAGAACATGCATGTCGGTTGCAGCACTAATCATGTGGAATCCCATATCTGCATAGAACTTCGCTTGTTCACCACTAGCACAGAAGATACCTGCTCTCTTTCCAGCGTTGTTGGACGCCTTGAGAACCTTAGCAATGGCTTCCTCCAACTTTTCATGCATCTTGCCATTAAGAACCGGAAAGCCGATATTGTTTCCCAAGTCAAAAGGACCAACGAAAAGAACATCGATGCCTGGTACAGCAGCTATAGCATCCACAGCTTCAAGAGCCTCTTTCGTTTCAATTTGAACGCATGTGAGAAGTGCATCATTGGCTTGGGCAAGATAATCTGTGGAGCTAAGAGATGCGTGGAAGCGTTCCATGGGATATGGAGATCCGAAACCACGCTTCCCTACTGGTGGGAATTTAGCTGATGAAACAACACTCTTGCAATCCTCGACAGTATAGATCAGAGGAACAAGGATTCCATGAGCACCTGCATCAAGCGCACCTATCATTCATTCTTTCAGCACGTGTATTGATCGATGGCTTGACCGTTCAGTCAGGACTTACGCTTAATCATCCATCCTTGTGTATCAGGAACCCTTACAATTGGGCTGACTCCACAAGCCGCAATTGCAGCTACAGCTTCATGCATGGCAGCATCTGCTCAATCATTAGCATAAAATTCGATTTGGGAACAGAAGAGAACTAAAAGACGTGGAAATAAAGGTGTTTGACATCTATCCGGGACTCTAGATGAATGATTGCGTTGGTCAATTGAGACGTGTTCGGAAATGTGTGATGGGATCCACAAAAGCGACTTCATTCAATCGCAAGAAAAGTCAAATACAAATGGTTTTGTTGGCTACTTACCATCAATGTTTCCATGTTCTTGATCAACAAGAACCCAGTCGGCACCACTTCTTGCCATGACCCTTGAGACATTACTGCCGGGAATCATCTGCCAGACGCCCATACTCTGCTTTCCAGCCTTCAAGGCCTTCTGTAAGGTGTTTGCTTCTTGCATTGTGGCTGACATTAGACTTTAGTAGTACCAGAATATTTCGACCAGTCAATACAGATCTCAAAGCTTAAAGATTCATGAAACTTATCTAACGAAATCTATTGAGTGCGGAAGATGTGTCGTTGGCATAGAATCCGAAAGATAAGGTCACGTCCCCCGCAGAAGGGATATGATGTATTGCCCCGCCTGCTGTTCGCTTGCTACCTTAGCCTGCAGTCCACACCATCGGCCGCAGCCGTGCTCCGTCATAGCTTTCTTATCGAACAATTTAGCCTCACAACACGAGACCATACCAGAAACCTCAACATGGTGAAACCACTCTCCTTCAAGGGCGACAAGAAAGTCAAGAAGCGCAAGCGCGTCGACACGGAAGAGAAGTTTGGCGAATCGAAAGGAAAACAAGAGGTTGCGGAGACGCCCGCGACGAAGGGAGACGAACAAGACGATGATACTTGGGTGTCGGCGGAATCTGTCAATGATATTGTTGGGCCTGTGATACTAGTCCTACCATCTGAGCCGCCAAGTTGTATTGCATGCGATCCCAATGGAAAGGTGTTTGCTAGCTCACTAGAGAATATCATTGACGGGGACCCTTCGACGGCGGAACCGCACGATGTTAGACAAGTCTGGGTCGCGAATAGAGTTGCGGGTTCGGAGAGCTTTACGTTCAAGGGGCACCATGGCAAGTAAGTTTTCGATCTATAATCAATCTTCGACAGAGGCTAATTTTCAGATACCTGAGTTGCGACAAATTTGCAGTCCTAAGCGCAGATACTGAAGCTGTGTCGCCGCTCGAAAGATTCAACGCGATCCCTACTGCCGATACACCGGGCACCTTCCAGATTGAAACCTTGCGCGAGACATTACTCACTATTAAACCCTCGACTTCTTCGAAAGCCAATGCGCCACCCGAGATTCGTGGCGATGCTGAAAATATCACATTCAACACCACTTTTAGGATACGCATGCAGGCGAGGTTCAAGCCGAAATTGAAGGCCAGCAAGGAGGAGAAAGCGAAGGAGAAGATTTCCAAAAAGGAACTGGAGGAGGCTGTGGGTAGGAAATTGGAGGATGATGAAGTTAGAAAGTTGAAGAAGGCTAGAAGGGAAGGGGATTACCATGAGGCATTGTTAGATATCAAGGTTAAGGGTAAGCATGATAAATATAGCTAAGGCTCACAATGCTTGGTTCTAGGAGTTGAGGTTGGCCTTTTTTGTGAAGAAACAAATTAGAGATCCCAGGCAACACGACAAGTCACTCCTTCAAAGGTATAGGACTAATTATGTCAGTGACGTTTGGAGTTACTCGGGTAGATTTAAGAGCTGAGATGAAGCAGAACACTCGATAAGGCAAAATACATCTGAATGTCAAGATTCAAATAACAAGGTGTCGTGACCTAATAGCTTTTTGATGGTAACTGTAGTGCATGTTATAACTTGATTGACTTTGGGCCGCTATACTACGTTATTAACAATGAAGGATATCGAACGTATTTTATAGCATTGTATAACCTGTACTTTAGTCTAAGCAGTACACACGATTTTGCTACTTGAGCTTACTGTTGCTAATTGCACTTGAACTTGTATACTTTGGATTGATTATTATACGCAAATAAAAAAGGAAAGCAGCGACGGTATAGGAGCGAAAGCATTTTCAGAGAATACAAAATTGTAGCTGCATTTCGTTATCATGCACCCTACTCAAGGCCATCTATAGGCTATCTATAGTCTACTGATCAACAAATCCACCAGTGCATATACATTTTGTTTGTTTCAAATTCTAGGTTATTCATCTTACCAGCGCGTCATCGTGGCGTCAATCCGTATTCATTATGGAACATGCTTGAAGGATCAAATATATTTCCGATTACTCAAGTACATGGCGGGTGTCGATCATGGCCTGGTTCGTTTTCTCTCTACGATTTGATGTGGTTTATAGTAGCTTCGGCATCCCTTTTTGGCTACTAGTCTAGTATCGTTAAGTTGCTGCTTTAAGTTGAGTCATCTTCTAGTTAGCGTGGATTCAGACTCTTGCAACTGCTTAGCAAGTCTATTATGTCGTCTGATGAAGGTTTAGAGATTCAGGCTAAGATTTAGCGGTTTTGGCTGAAATACGACGAAGAGAGCAACAGTCCGAGAAGAGAGAGATCAACTTCTCAGACGGAGTGTCATTGGCTTGGGCAGTAGAAACTATGTGTGTCTTTAAATCTGAATAGGGGGCAGGTTTTGGATTCCTGTTGATGAGAGTCGGTTCCGGCCTCTTATTGTAACGATTCATTTACTATCAAGATATTGAGTGAGGTAACTTCGTCTTCAGGTATAGCTATTATCCTTCTGTTTTCCAAGAAAAAAAACTTTTAATAAGCTGTCGTGAGATATAATTCGCCTATTTACAAAACAAGTCTCACTTTCAACTTATCACCTTCGACAATTTCCTTCTCGCGGGAAATGAACTCTGGCATATCCCAGGTGCAGCTTATGTATCTGCCAGCCAGCCATTCTCTCTTCTCTTGTGTCAGAAACACCATGGTGTCTGAAGCGAGCTCAACAGTATCCACAAGAACTATCAGTCTATTAGCCTCTTTCTATATACAAGTAATGATATGAATACTTACTAGCATGAAATTCCTTAGTCATGCCTAAACTCAAATCGGTTACAATAGCTCCAGGATGAACAGAATAGGCTAATAAGCCATCATCACCATAATCGACGTTCAAGAACTCGGTGAATCGCAGGAGCGCAAATTTCGATGTCTGGTACGAACTTGCAGTAGGAGCTAAGCCGTGAGCTGCAATAGAGCTAACGTTGACGATAGTCTTGTCACCGCCTTTTAGCAATAGTGGGATCATTGCCTTGGAGACCCAGTACACGCCACGAATATTGATCTCCCAGGTCTTCCAATACTCATTCTCATCACCAAGCAATATCGGTGCAAACTTTTCTAGATAACCGGCATTGTTGATGAGAATATCCAGGCGTCCAAATTCTTTCTCAGTGAGCTTGGCAGCTTCAACTACGGATGCATGGTCTGTGACATCGAGCTTGTGCTTTATAACCTGTGGAGCGGGGTGACCAGCCTTTGTGGCGGCAGCGATAACATCGTCTTGTATAGTTGCAGAAAGAGATCGAGCACCGAGGCCGATTTGTGAGGCGCCGGCTGTGGCGTACGCAAGAGCCAACGCAAGTCCAACTCCTTTGGAGGCACCAGTAATGTAGACAGATTTACCTTTGCAATTGGATTTCAAGGGAGCGATAGCAGGATAAGTGTCGTTATGGATCTCCTTTGTGAAGTCCAAGCCTAGAAAGTCAGCATTGAAAGCTCTCAAGATTTATAGTCATACCTAATGGAGGATCAACTGGTGGGTAACTTGGCATGTTGACTTAACGTATCTCTTTAGTAGTTTGATATTGGGATTGTTGAGCTTTATGGTCGGGTATGGAATGAAACTAATATATGTTTCCTTTTATAATGCTCAAGAAGAATCAAATCTCGTCACTCGAACACGATTGCAAACAGGCATTGATCAAACCTGACCAATTAGCTCATCTAAATACCTTAATATCTACTTTAGTGGCCGATCAACTTATCGCGCATCACGCTCAGGTGGACACCGGACTTGGGTACAATCTACTGTAGTGAGGAAATGGGAAAGAGATTTTAGTCGCACCCAATAATTATGCTAGACTTCCGAAAAATCGGACTTAAAATCTGGACTTAGAATCTGGACCATCGGGGATATACAGTAAGTCCGCGGTATAGGAACCCATAGCTAGACGAAGCCTACTATAACGCGGACCTACCGTAGCTTGATTGAGGGTTCTCTCTAATGCTGTGGATATCCTTTGAATACTATATTCAGAAGAGATCTACAATTTGGCCCATCAATTTTACGTCCTGTGCTGTATTTCCACTTTTAAAAAGCTGACAGATGGAGACGTCATATGAATTGTGGAAACCCTTGCACTGGCAACAAGCTCCAGTTGTATATAATAGTTACTTGATTTTGACCCACCTCTAAGGTCTGTCCTGCTTATCGACATACCACCTTTTGGTCTGACCCACAACATCGCCATTTTTCAGGCGAGGATGAGCCAAGGAACCCTTAGAGTTGCGGGCTCATGCTAAGCTCTACACAGTAGTCTCCTCTACGCATATAGATATTTTGGTATTGCTTGACAGAGGAGGCGGGAATTGCGAGCTTAACATTGAGGGCTTGGTCCTGAAATGGAGTTTTATATGGTACATGGACGCTCTATTACGTTGTCCGACGAGATTTGAATGAAGGGTATGTCGAAGACTGGGCCAGAAGTTCTATGTTAATGACTGGACTCTACTCTACGGATTAGAGCATGGCAATTTGGGTGGTTTACTGGATATTCGAGAGTGGTTCAGTGCTCTCAATATTCTGGCTTACTAAGCTCACGTCGTGATCGTCGTGATCCAAGTGACACAATTTACAGGCCCACCATGAATGCCTTGTCCTGCCTGGAGAGTGATTTTGGAAGCGAGGGCGCAGGTGGTCAGTGTCCAGGTTCAAGCTTTGCCATGGTGCCAGTTCCACTTCAATTTGAATTCTATTATTTTATTGGTGGCGCTGGTTTCAAGGTCAGAAACTCGGGGATCTGCTACAGAGCTGGCAGAAAGATTTCAGTATTTTTATGATTAATATATATGTATGTACTACTGATTTTCTACTGATTTTCTACTAGCTTGACATTTTAAAATATATATATATATAGTTTACAAATCAATGGTTCGATTCTGTAAAGATTACTGAAGCTCTATGAAATCATACTAATCGATCTATTTGGAGGAAAGTAGAAAAAGCATTAATCTTAGCATGAAGCAATCATGATAAGTTTCATGAGAAAAAACAATCATATCAGTTTTAGCAATCATCAAAAAGGTTGTGATTTGTACAAAGTTCCTAAACTTGGTACATACTGATTGATGTTATGCGGCATCCGTTTACATACTCACTGGTGATACTACCTATAACTTCAAAATTGCTTCATCTAACTCCCGCATATCATCAAGATACGCATCATTCTCTCCCCTGATAGCCTCCTGATCTTCCAGTATATCATCCGTCCATCTCCTCACATATACAGTCTTCATACCCACTGCTTTTGCGCCTCGTAAATCATAAGCGTGCGCAGCCACTGTAACACACTCATCCGCCCGTAATTTGAGTAGTTCCAACGCCCTGAGATAATTTTCAGGAGCGGGTTTATAATGACCCAACAATTCGCTCGAGAATGGCATATCAAACTTCAAGCCCGATGATCGCAGCAGATTGAGCTGCAGCCGCGTAGTTCCATTCGCATGTACGTAGATCTCCCATCCACGCTCTCTGAGCTTCTGAAGCGCCTCGGCCACGTCGGGCCATGCTTTCTGGGCGTGCCATGCCGCAACTGCCTTCTCCTGTACGTCCGGCGTGAAGTGAAGCTTGATGTCTGGATGCTTGTCCAGTACGTCGAGGAGGGTTCGTCGGTGAGTGATGTCAATGTTTTCTGTGGGCTCGCCGCTGCGGATCCGAGCTGCGTTTGCGTCGAAGTAAGTTTGTCGCCATTCTAGGGCGAAGTTGGACTTCGCATCTTGAGAGAGAGCAGAGGGAAGGATGGACAAGATGCTAGAATGCCAGTCCAGACATGTACCCATGAAGTCGAAGAGGATTGCTTTGGTTTGTCCTTTCTGGCTGGTTGGTAGATTCGACATAGTTTTCTGTTTTTGCCCCTTGTGAAATTTCTCTACGTAGAAATAATTAGATAGGTGCTGTTGAGAAATGAAGAGTGTGGATTGTTGACCGTCAGCGTCATGTAAAAGGCGTATGACAGCGGGGTTGCGAGATGGGCTATTTATAGTTTTTACGGTATCGTGAGTCCGTCGGCCATTGTTGCCTATTATTAAATTTCGCCCTCGCCCTTTCACTGCCCTGCCTGCTCCTTATCATCATCACGTATAGCGAAAGGACTTTTAATATAGTATTAAAATATATGGTCTACTTATGTCTTTGATAACGATCGTCTGTTTTTGGAGGAGCTAGAGCTTGATAGAAAAGTTCAGAGGCAGAGAATTCAAACATATCGAGGTAGCCAACATCTCAGTATATACTGGAAAATGACTTGTCTTGTGGAGGTGATGAAAATCCAATTGGAATCATGATTCTTAGCATACTAAATCATCAAATATGCAAAGTGTTATCCCTCGTAAGCCTCCTCCCTTTATTCTTAGACAGCAAGCCAAAGATTGAGATGCCTACGCACTTACAAAGGCTCAGAGAGCTAGCTGAAGAATATAAAATAAGCAACTAGAAACAAGAGAAGGCAGTGATATATATTATGATTATACTAAAATTCTCTTGAACTTGTACAAAAGAAGTTGATTACGATCAAGAAGAAACGTTCTTTTAGTCGACACCCGAATCAAGTGGCTCTGTTCCTTTATTTGACTGGCCCTCCTGAAATCGACCTCAGGCTTTGCTGAATCCTCTGGTTCTGTCATTTCTCTGATTTTGCCACTCCAACAGGAATTTCTCCCATGAGAGTGTCTGAAACGGCTATTCCCCCTTTCCCCTCATAAATCACACCCTAACCCCATACTGCTATGTACGGCTTTGAAAGATCTCTTGCGGTAGCGAGCTCGTATAATCTGAAATCCCACATCGATATGACCCTATGCCTTTACTCGTCTCGAGAGCTTCATTGGAATATCGTACTGGTACACAAACCAAGCTGTGTGATATCTCCATTGATGATTATCATCCACAAGTTTGATCTAGAATGTCAGTTAACTCTTCGCTTTTCTTAATCCAGCAGTTCCTTTATACTCACATCGAATGAGCTATACAAAGTAGCAATCAACTTGTAAATCTCCAGCATCGAAAGATACTTCCCCATACAAACTCTATTGCCTCCTCCAAAGACAAATTCTACCACCTCTTTCATCTTCCTATGCCTATTGGTGAACTCATTCTCAGTCTCTCCATCTTTCTTCAGCCATCGATCAGGGTTGAATTGATCAACATCCTCGCCAAAGATCTCGATGTTTCGGTTCGTAACAGCAGGGTTGATACCGATATTTGTTCCACCAGGGACGAAACGCCCATCTGGGAGTGTAAAGCCAGATTCGGGAACGATACGTTCAAAGACCATTGCAATACCGGGATTGATGCGTAAAGCTTCGCGGATGACAGCATCCAGGTAGGTGAGGCCTTGAATGCTTTTCCATTGCGCAGGCAGGGAAAGCTCAGCGGAGTCGAGCTCGGAGACAAGTCTGTTGTATGCCGAAGCGTTTTTGGAGAGGTAGTAAACTATTGCGCGCATAGAAGCTGAGGTGGTGTCTCCCCCAGCGAGGATGTTGAGCATGAGATAGTTCACAATTTGATTGTCGTCGATCATATCGGGGTAGGTTTCCTTGAGTTTCAGATACTTATCTAGAGAGTGTTCAACGCCGTCACTGCCTGCTTCTTGGCCCTTTGAAGCAAGCTCTTGTTGGTATTTAGCGACAACGTTGAACGCGTATAAGACCCCGGTGAGTGTCGGTTTCGGCCCAATTCGCATGATAGGGTTTTTATCAAGGAGATAGTCAACCCATGGAATTTGAGAAATCTAATATGGTAAGTGTCTTGCGCAGCATAATGGAGGGGGAATAAGTACTGGCGCAAAATAGTAGAGGCCTTTCGTAGAATCGACGATAAGATTATCTACATCTTTCTCTTGATCAATGAAGCCATAGTGCCTCCCAAAGCTGATATTAGCTGTCACATCCCAAGCAACTGTGATATCCAGTTAGTTGAGATGTTTCTTCCAACAGCGTGTACATAATGTATCATCGCAGATGTCTTACAGAAAGATAGCCATTCATCCATCATGCAGGGTTTTCCCGTATTTGGTTCATCCAAAAATTTAGCACTAAGCTTATCGGTAAGCTTGCTCAATGTTTCGTCGATGAGTGATTCCATTTTCAAGACCTGGGTCATAGTCCACAGACCGCGAATAGGCTTTATATATTTGTCATGCCAGTCATTGTCTTGGGTGTTGAATATATTCGACAGTCGTTGGCCGTTTATCAGAACATCGTTTGGTCTATACATCTCACTCTGTACTTCGTCAGGACGTCAACTTCTCAGGAGATTTAGAGTTAGGTAGTACCTTCTTCCAGGCATTTTTAGTGCCGTAAATCGTTCTGATGAGACTCGGATCACTAATACTGATGGTATTCGGTCCAATGCGCACAGCAGAGCCATATTTTTGGTGCCATTGGACATTCGTCCGATCAACATGCCCAGTCGTCGCCACAATAGCACGCCAGATGTTCGTGAACTTCGCCGCGAGAGGACCTGGGAATGCGCGCAATGGAGAAAAGAGAAATTCCCAAGAGATCAGGGCCGCAACTGAGCAGATGAGAGCCCAAAAGACCGAACCATTGATCTGCTCGAAGAAAGCCATAGTAAGCCTCGAAGTCAGGTTTTATTGTGTAACTTGGAACGATCAACGAGGCGCAGATAAAAACAATATTTGCAGGAAACCCCTCTGGTTGAGGTACGAAACATCAGATGATGGCATATTGCGCTCTTCACTTGTCGCAAGTATGCATTTCTGCCGTTAACGTATGTATGTACAAGGATAACCCACTCCATCTTTCAATTTGAATTGGACAGCATCTTATCAGTGCATCATGCCCTGGTCTCTCCACTCATGACCTGAAGTACAGAGTGACAGTCCACATGTAAATACATATGTAGTGAATACAGATATCAGTGCTTCTCCGCAAAGAGTGGAGGGGAGAAAAGCTGGTGCCGAGTAATTGGAGAGTTTCAACAGCTATCACATGAATCAGTTTCATTGATTCTTAATCGAAAGGATATTCAAAATCAAAGAGCACAACCAATCGGGACAGGCGCCGATGGGTATGACCTCCAGTAGTATCGCAGTAAACCTAATCACAGACACAGGTCACTCCCAGTACAATACATAAGGTGTTGAGTTTGTATTCGCAAATGGAATGGATACATATGAGACACAACTAGTGGTAGCGACGGTACGACGGAGCGACCTCTGTCCGCCTCCCCGGTAGTGGGCTACGGGTACTAGTAAAGGGTTATTAGCCATACCCCTTGCAGTCAACCCCACAGCCCCATATTAAAACCAACACATCATAATTCCAAGTGTAAACGATGCTACCTTATGTAGGGGCGACCTTAAGAAATTCTCCACAGACTCACAGGAACATGTCTTTATATTTTGATTTCGATGCTCGAAGCTCTTGAGGCTGAAGCATGTCGAGTAAGTGGCTGTTGCGGTCTTTTAGTTGGTATTTGGATTGACGCATTCCTCCACGCGTAAACGTCATAAAGTGAGTAATGTGTATGCTTTCCGAAGAACGTGTACGTACCCAACTGCATGGGGGTCGTGGCAATTTGAGATACTTTACCGTTGAGTAAAATATGGGTACCGATACCCTGTTGATGTACGCAGTAAGTTTATTCTCCGGCTTGCTTCTGCAGAAGCGCTGCATGCAAGACTTCCTTTGGGGTATCGAAATTCCCAGCAAAACGAACATCCCAGACAGCAGTAATTGATATGCTGGAAGAGCTGACTTCTTCGTCTGTTGTAAAAGTGAGCTTCCTCTTCTGTACGAAGTCTTATGTAAATCCCGTGCCTCTTAAGAGGGTCAATAAAACTAAGGGCTTCACCTACGTTACATCAGCCTCGAATTATAGCACGATTGGGACACCAGAGATGGCCATTCCTAGATAAGGATGCACTTACCTCATGTCACCTATTACGGCTCATGCTTTTCGATTTTTGATATTTGAGCTTTCATCACTACCTTCATCTCCACTGGTCTTACATCGTGGTGTCTGGTTCTTCGTTCGAATATGACCACCTCGGTGGACTTGACCGCGAGCACGGCTAATACGGTCCACGCCGTTGTCTGGATCGCCGCCTCCTTCTCCGTGATTTTCATGGCCCTTCGACTGTACGTGAGGATCTTTTTGAAGGGAGGCTTCGGAATCGATGATGCGATGGTGCTCATTGCCACAGTATGAACGTCGACATCCAATTACCAGATCTCAGAGAATTCTAATACGCAATATTAGATGCTGTTGGTTGCCTATGCTGGCATCTGTACTGCTGCAGCCAACCTGGGGCTAGGCCGGCACCTCGAGTTCGTCGCGCAGAATCCAAGTAATCTCATCAAAGTTGCTCTGCTGGCAGATATTGGCGAAGCGATTGCTATCATGGCTTGCACTCTCGGCAAGACCTCCTTCGCTCTCACTCTGCTGCGCATTGTCCCTCCTGGTTGGATAAAGAATATCCTCTGGTTCATTTTGGTGACCATGAATATCGTCAATGTCCTAGCCGCCATCTTTGTATTCTCTCAGTGTAAAGATCCAAGGCATCTTTGGAACGCGGCTATTCCATCAGAGTGCTGGCCAGCAGATGTATTCACAAATTTCTCGTTATTTGTTGGAGCGTATTCCGGAGCTCAGGACTTTATCCTCGCTCTCCTACCTTGGTCCATGATATGGAATATTCAGATGGGGAAGAAAGAGAAGATCTGTATTGCTGCTGCCATGAGCTTGGGTGTCTTGTGCGTGCTGTCTTCGAAATACTTTGGCATCCCTAGCTAACATTCTCTTAGTGCTGGAGCAGCTGCTATTGTGAAGACCACCTATCTTGTTGCGCTTTCAGAAAAGTCCGATTTCCCATGGGCTCTTGCTCCTCTTCTGTAAGTCATGTCAATGTGCTTTATCGAAAATTTTCGAGCGTCTTTTAGCTAACACAAGTTAGCTGGTGGGCAGCCGCAGAAGATGGGCTTGCGATTGTTGCTGCCAGTATTCCAATGCTCCGGCCACTTCTCAGAAAAGTCTTCACTATTACAGTAAACAGTCAGGGATCCAATTCAAATACCCATAGCTATGCTCTCTCAAATAGAGCCAACAAGCTAGTTTCGAAGACCAAGGGGAATATGCATACGACTGTTGAAGCCGGGCATCGAAATAGCTTTACAGATGATCAGAGTGATAGAAGCATTCTTCATCAATTAGGAAAAGACTCTCCGCCTCCTTATCATCATATACGGTCTGCGAGCGAAAGTAATAAACATACGGATATCACGAGGACCACCGAAGTCGACATTACGTATAGTTAGTAGAATCAGAATTGGAAGACCTGACTACGTTACTGTACTTTTTTGTGATTGAATACGATCAATTCTTTTCGAGTCTTGTTACCTTTTCGTGTCATAATACTAAAAGACAATTAAGAAAGTCTTAAACGACTCAGCTACATATTCTTCCAAAAAAGCTAGTTGATTAGCTTTGTAGGGTGTGGGTCCCTGACATGATACGCAACAATTCTTATACGTCTTGCGTAAAGTCATGATGAGAACATCAAAATAACACTGGGAGTGATGACAACCACAAATTGACTTAGTCTCTATTTCTGGCACTTCTGCTTCAGTGCACACGCGTACTCATAGCTAGCATAGTAAAATAGTGATATGAATACAGCAAACCAGAAATGCTGGCAGCTTCAAACAAGACGAATATTTATCTTACCATTCTCTTTCCCCCTCACATTCATATGGTACCATACAGAAATATAAGATCAATGCCAAAGATCATTATTTTATACAAAAAAACCGCTAAGCAATTAATAAATAAAAATCATCAAACAATCATTATCAAATCCTAATAAAAAACCACCAGACAAGTGACAAACGCAATCAACAACCCCACCCGGTTATCCGGCCCCTCTGTTGGCGCCGCGCTCAGAAGCATAGCAAAGGTGGTACTAGCTGTGGGATTGCTCGAAGTCTTGCTCGTCTCCTCGCTCGAAGTGGAAGACGTATCCTGAGCATCCACGCTCGTGGTGTGCGTAGTAGTGCTAGAGACACTGTCAGTGGTGGAACTCGACCCACTAGATGAGCCTGAGGAGGTCGTTGTGCTAGTGATAGTGGAAGTGTAGGTACTGCCATCTGAGTTGGTGGAAGTGACAGTAGCTAGGCCGAGGGATGTTGTTGTGGAAACTGAAGTGTATGTCGAGATAACTGTCTTTGTGCTGCCGGAGGAATCCGTTGTTGTGAGTGTGCTGAGAGCTCCCGGCTCAGTCTTCGTCGTTGTGATTGTCGAACCGGCGCTATTAGTGCTTACTATGACAACGGGAATCACGCCTGAGAGGCTGGAAGCAGTTGTGCTCCCGCTGCTCTCGCTGGACGTGGAGGAAATGCTGGCTGGGAGTGTAGTGGATGCTGAGCCGTAGACCGTCGTTTTACTCCCGATGATGACGGGATATATAATGGCAAAGGTTGAGCCCGAAGCTGTTGTCGTGAAAGTGACGACACTTTGAGAAGACTCAGTTGCTGTCGCTGTCGCTGAGCTTGCACTTCCTTCAGCCGTGGCCGTCACCGTAGTTGTGACTTGACTAGCAAGACTACTTGCTTCGTTCTCCGCATTCTGAATTGCCGCGCTGGAGATTGGAGTTCCAGCAATCTCGCATGCCAGTTGAAGAGGTGTGAGGAAGAGGTTCGTATCCAAGTCGTTGTCGCAGTTGCCGTGCATGCAAGTTACCACATCTGGTAAGAAATTCCCGTTTGAGGCGCGACATAAACATTTCACATCAGTGATAGAGCAGTTATCATCACTGGATTCTGAAATGCACGTTTGTACACATTGTGGAAGTGAGGCGACTAATTGGGTTCGTGCGAGGGGCACAGCGAGAAGGACTGCGAGAACTGTTGCGCGGAGCTGTGTTGAAGATAACATCGCTTGGATAAACTCGACTCGACAACTACTTCGTAGATATTGAAACGAAAGAATCCGTTGAAACTGTTGTTGAGAGTATATCGACTGAATATCAGGAAACCCGCATCATTGATCTCATAACCAAATAATTGTAATGAGAAACTGTGGCTGAATGATGAGTGATGAATGATGAAACAATTCAGTCCACCTCATTTATGGAATGCATTCACATTGTGGCAAACTCCTTCCTCAACGGCACACAAATCAGAGAGACGTCCAGGTTGAATTCCCTGTTTTTGCTGCATCTCGAAGGTAGCGTGGAGGTTCACCCCCGTCTCTGCATCTTAAGTTGACCTTCCCGAGTAATTGATTCGTTGAATTGCGGAGGTGGCTGACGCACCGCCACATCTCCATGCTGATCGGCGGCCGATCCGCCTATTACTTAATAAACGGTATGGCGGAGATGCTGCGCAAGTGCTATGAGAACTTGAAAAGACCAAAAGAAGCCAATGGAAGTCGGATAAATTCACCATAAGTTGAGGCGAAAGAAAGAAGTTTCTCACGTGGGAGTCGCTGACAGTTGATTGCAGTTTACATGTATGCGAATCAACAGGCCTGAGACAGTAAGCGGAACGAGGAATCAGATAGTGTAACAAACATCTTTGACCAAGAGGCTGCAGAGACAAGAGCATATCCAGTCATAAGAGAAGGATTTGGCTATGAAACAGTGAACGGGTAGCCCATTCTCAGCTCCGATATCAGAAATCCATAATAGCCTCTGGAATGCGAGGATATGAACATTTCATCAGTTCTAGCAGCGAATACATTGACGGCTGGTCCCTTGAACAACCAGTCTCCGCCATAGCGTGTGGAGAAGATCAATGAATGAAACATGAAATCGCCCGAATAGAATATCTCAATCACTGACAGACTGCGTTGCTTGATCCAACTGATCATATTTGATATGATAACGACCAAAGACCGCACATTCGTATGCGTCTCCAGGTATATACACATCCATAAGTAATAATAATGATTAAAGAACACTCCGTGGCAAGGAAATATTTCATGAGGTTCACGTGATTTGAGCACATCACGGTCTGCCGCTTATTCTGCTGTCACTGTCAGACCATCGCCAAGGGAAAGCGAGAGAATGATCGACCATTGGTATCCGGAAGATTCATCCAGCTAGGTTCCCTGTGGAAAAGTGACTTGCAAGTTTATTTGTCACTTGACTCCTCCGCGTCGCATTGTCGGAGGCATTCCGATATCGTCCTATCGAGTAAAATGTTTCTGGGGCCGTCCTTGGGGTGAAGAAGCAATACTCTTTATAAGCAGTGACACAAATCTGTGCTCTCACTGTCTGCTCGTCATTTGGAGATGGATGAAGTTGTAATTAACGTGAGATCCGGGCAAAGCAGTCGAGGTGACATTGAAATATGGAGTGAAACCACAACGGGTGGATCTGCTGCTAACGACTAACAGAGCTCAAGCATTTGTGGTCTTCACGATATCGATACACGAATATGATGTCAACGAACACTGAAAAGCCACGAGAATATATCTAGTGACCTCGAGTCTGCAACAATTGTACATCTTCAAGACAAGCTGTGCACCACTATATAATGATTTTGTATCTGCGCGGTGAGTGATTGCATGGTACCATCGGAATTGTACTCACCGAGCCCTGTCGCGTGTTCCAATGCAAGGTTGCACGCGGTGATGCAGGGAAGCAGGTCTCAGCCTCTGTGACCTTCAGCCCTCAGCCTAGTACCAGCCAGCCTTGTGAGCTACATACGAAGATGCTCAGCGTCACACCGTGAGGAAAAGTAAATGACTTCCTGTCAAAGCATGCATCGTTTCCGTTCAAACTTCGCACTCTGTCGTTTCCTGCTCTCCATAAACTGATTTCTCCGGGCTATGATGTCGCGTCCTAATATTTTCAAAAACTACGATGACGAAAAGACCTATGGGGAAAGCGAGGCAAAGTCACTGAGTGCGGAAACGAGGAATTTTGCTGTGGAGTTTGGGAAGGATAATGCCGAGATTGCATTTGATCTTGAGAAGGATGAGATGGCTGCCCTCCTAGAGAGTGATCGGACAGCCGGTCTGCCTGTTCGGTGGATGTAAGAATACATCTACGGTCCTCTTCGACACCAGGAATATCCACTGACCGTTTGTAGAAACGTTTGGGCTCCAAATGTTCAGAAGAGCCTGGTCGAAACCCTTGGCCTGCACTACAAATTCTCCCCTCGACTGCTTGGCATCATAGGAACTGAGCCGCCGAGAAGCCGACCGAGAGAAGATCATACAGAACAGAGACATAGAGATCGTTTCAAGGCCAAACTATTTCCCAAAGATGATGTGGAGTTGGCAAATGGTGCTTGTTTAAGTAGCGACTCGACAAGAGTGGTGGGGCAGGGCATGGAGCCAAGTCATTACAGCATTGCGAATCAGATGATTCATTACAATTCTGTGGATGTTGGAGATCACTGTAAGTTCATACATTCATGATCTTGGTATTAGACTAACTTTGCAGATTTGTGCATTGGTGCAAACTGGATGCATGACTTGCCATCCTCAGTAAAGAAAGATTCATTATTAGGGAACGACAGTCAGAGAAGATTATGGTCGTGGCTAGTTTTATGCGACGATGGTATGCGTGTATCTTCCAGATTCAGAGGAAAATATTCTAACGTCTATAGATACTGTTCTATCATTACACGAAAGTCCTGGCACAGAAATCTCGAAAGACCGCCTAGCAGCTATGCGTGGCAATACGCTCAGCGTTCTTGGACAATTATCTCGGCATGGACACTGGAGAGCAGATCCAATCTCCATGCAACCAGTCCGCCAAGTGCTCGGTCTCGACGAATCACAAGTAGATATAGGCCACGAAGGATCAAGCAATCTATTTTACTACTTATTTGACGATTGGCGAACGACATATGCATCCATAGCGGCGTATTCAGAGAAGCTTAATGAACTGGTACGTTCTGAAACCCCATCTGTAACATCAGCCCAAAACTCACAAGCACAGAACTCCTCAATCCTTGGCGATGTCGCCAAAAAAGCGCACAAGACCCCCAGTATAGAAATCATCCCGCAGCTACATGTCATCGGCCGCGACCTTCGCGTCATGCAGCATCTCTACGAGAGCTACAAGAAAATCATTCAGCGAATCCTCGAGGTGAACATCGCGCACAACCATACTCTGGGCAGCGCAACGCCACACAGTCTCTTTGGGCGCAAGGGTGTTGCGATCTCGCGCTCCGCCTGTAATCGTTTCGAACGCTTAGGTGATCGCATCCAGCTGCTGGTCCTCAGTGAACTGCAGGAGTTTCTAGCGGAGAAGGAGGCGCTTGTTTCTACGGTATATCTCTCTCTTTCCTACTTCTTAGTTGTGTATTAGCTCCGGCTGATTGGTTTATAGTACTTCAACATCAACGCCCAGAAGGACTCCGAAGCTACAGCACGGCTAACGCGCTCAGCGACGTTGTTGGCGAAACTGAGTGTGTTGTTCTTGCCTGTTAGTTTGATGACGAGCTATTTCTCGACGCAAATCGATGACTTGCAGCATACTTACACGGCTACTTCGTACTGGGTTTCATTTGCTGTGGTT
Organism: Allantophomopsis cytisporea; assembly: GCA_024752435.1. NCBI lineage: Eukaryota > Fungi > Ascomycota > Leotiomycetes > Phacidiales > Phacidiaceae > Allantophomopsis > Allantophomopsis cytisporea. The sequence goes on from CP103037.1 coordinate 391,299, forward strand.
GTGAGCTTGAGTTTTTTGATTCTGTTCTTTCTTAGTAGACCGTTGCTCAAGGCGACTGAGACGTTGGAGCTGAGAGTTAAATACATGGGGAAGTACATTGTTAGGAAGGTAAGGAGTAGACCTGATAGTGATTAGGAGATGAGTGAATTTGTGTATTATTTCGCACGCAGCGAAAATGGCGAGGCTTGTTGTTATTTGATACCAGTCGGATTTTAGTCCATATTATTACCTATGAGACTCTGGGCTTGTGATACATTATAAACTGAGCCATTGCATTTATCGCCCGCGTAAAGTAGTTTTCTGTCCTGACTTCACTGTCCCTTGGCAATCCTTGGAATAGAGCCTGAAGCTTTTGCTTGTAAATCAAACTCACGATGCGCTCGAATAGATAAGGTTACATGTGAATTTTAATATAATCTAAATGGATAACTTTCAAGTATATGTTCTCAAGAAGAACAAAATGAAGAGGGTAACAAAACATGTTAGATTCATACCTGGTTAGTTTTGACGGAGAAGCCGTAGAGTGACCTCTGACATTCAGCAAGCCATATATCCAGTAGGCATGCATCTGGAAACGAATTTTATATATCATCGGAACATGACAATCATAATCTAAATAAGAATTAAACTATAAAGTTAATTAGAATAAATAAGACTTACCGTCGGATCCTTCCGCATTGCCCCATGCGCCTAGACGTCATACGCCGATAAGAATTTTTCTATGGAGAAAAGTCCCCTTATCGACTACAAAAACGCGGGGATCATGAAAATCAACTAATTGAGTGACAATCACCTCACAACCTCCCTCCAAGCTTCACCTTCGTCCCAATCCCATCTTCACGCCCTTCACTTCTCTTCCTCCCATATAATGTCCGGCGACCCCTCTACATCAACGGACTTTGCGCCCTCTCTTGCACCCTCAGGGAGCACCCAACGCCGCCGCAGCAATGTAACAGGGCTCTCGACCTTTCGAGCAGACTTACCCAACGACAGCAAGAGTAATTCCGGGGCAACGATAGTCGAAGAGATCGCACTGCCCGCCTACCCAGCACCGCCCGTTCTCTCTCCAATCACCCAGACACCTGATGTCTCTCAATTCAACACTCCGTACTCAACACGGCCCCCGTCACCCGTCGGTCAACGTCTCCCTCTCGTCCCCCCACAATCCGCCGACGATGCCCCGGTTGCAACTACGTACCCTGATATCGGGAGCATCAAATCGTGGCGTGGAGCTATAATCCTCATCGTCACCTGCGGCTCGCAACTACTCGACAATATCTTCATGACGGCTGTGAACATCTCGTTGCCAGCCATCCAGCGGGAGTTTGGAGTCAAGGCAGATAGTTTGCAGTGGTTGATCAGCGCATACACACTTACATTCGGCGGCTTCCTGTTGCTGTCAGGTGTACTGTCGGATCGGTATGGCCGCAAGAAAATCTTCTGTCTGGGAATGGGCTGGATTTCGATCTGGACGCTGGCTAATGGATTCGGGTCGTCTTTCATCCAACTTGCTGTCTTCCGAGCGCTGCAGGGCATTGGGGCTGCTATGACGGTGCCATCGTCTGTCGGTATCATATCCTCCTACTTCATTGCTAAGGACCGTACTACGGCCCTGTCGTTCTTCGCTGCTTCTGGCGCTGTTGGCTTCTGCTCGGGTCTCATCTTCGGTGGCTTCTTGACCTCATCTTTGGGCTGGCGCTATGTCTTTCGCATCTCGGTCGCAATCACCGGCACGCTTGCTATATTGGGCCTTGTCGTACTGCCGAAGGATAGGCTTGAGGGTCATGAGCGTCCCAGATTGGATTTCTTGGGCGCGACATTGAGCAGTGCCGGGCTCATTTTGTTGAGTTTTGTGCTTAGTTCTGGAGGCTTGTACGGATGGAATAAGGCATTTATTATTGTGCTTTTGATCGCTAGTGTTGCACTTCTGTTTATCTTTACGTGGGTTGAGAAGAAGGTCCGGAATCCAATTATGCCACTTTCACTGTGGAAAGTGCAGAATTTTGCGGGATTGTGGATTACAGGGTTTGGTATGTCTTCATTATGTCTTCTCTCTTACTCTGCATGCTCGGTTACTCTTAACTTCAGTTAGTTCCGTTCATTGACTAATCTGATTATTTTCCTTGATAGTTACTTACGGAAGCTATCAAATCGTGATTTACTACATTGTCCTTATAGCACAGGAGATCAATGGACTCTCCGCAGGCCAAACAGCTCTACGATTCTTGCCCATGGGTGCTACCGGGTTCGCGTTCTCTCTTGGCATGGGGAAGGTGGTAGAGCGATTCAATACGAAGACCATTCTTCTTGTCGGTCTACTCATTTGCATGGTAGCGCCAATTCCAACCTGTATTATGAAAGAAGGCGACATCAATTTGTACGTTTCACCACCATCTCACCACCATCCCTTCAAATTTCATTCACTTTACTCTCAATTTCAAACCCATTCGTGTTAAATCGTCATCCGCTGACCCCACCAGCTGGTCACACGTTCTCCCGACCTCCGTCCTCATCGTCGCTGGTGTAACAATAGTCTACTGCTCCTGCACCATCATCCTACTAGGCAGCGTGCCTAATAACGTCAAGTCGCTATGCGGCGGTATGATTAACACGGCCTTTCAAATCGGCTCGGGCGTCGGGCTGGCGCTGACATCGGCCATTGTCTCAGCCGTCGATATCGACAAAGGCCATGGTATCATGCAGCAATATCGCACAGGTCTCTGGTGCTGCGTTGGATTTGCGGGAATCGGCTTTGTCGCGAGTCTAGTGGGTGTGAAGAGCACCAGTCGTTTTAATGGAGGAGCAGTGCCAATGCATTAGATGATGGAAGGTTGATAGATTTTTCTGTATATAACTTTATATATCTGGTATATAGGAAAAGGGTCATAGATCTAAAATTATGGCATCTGGAATCATAGATATGGAATTAAATCATATTTAGACCGCTCATTTACCAATTTAAATTCCTCCTTTGGCTATTGTAATCACTCACCGTAATCTGATACCAGATGCTTACCCCTATCGTATTCTGGCACGTGAGCTCCGTATTTATGCTTCGCAGTTGCTCGGATCCTCTCACACGAACACGACACTCAAAACACGGCTTGCAATAGGATTCTCTCAAGCCAAGCAAAACACAGCCGCAAAATCGTATCGTGTTCGCATTTTTTATTTGCCGTACCGTTGCGCAGCTTGAAGCGAGTATGGTCGTATTCAGTTATTGGAACATCATCTGAACTCAGCTTCACGTCCGCAGCAGATAAGATGCAACAATGCAAGTTAAGGTATGGTACTAAGTTAAGTCAACCTCCTTCTACGAAACGCACGCTGATCCGGGGGAAACAGCATGTCCTAGATATGGTACAGAACAAACGTACTGTTCACAATGTCTCTCTGGTCATCGACAATCCTCCCCCACAGCAATCGGTGATGATCGATGACGATCGCATCGTGAACTCACAAAACGTATGCACATCTTCTACAACCTGCGGTGCGAAATCTGCCTATGTGGGCTTTTTGCTGGGCCTGGAACATCTTGACGATGAGGCTTGAGATGAAAGTTTTACCGTGTCTAAGGTTGCGGTGTTCTTGATCAAATTGTGGGGCCACCGTTACGGTTACGGCTTAAGGTAGTGTTTAATCTCGCGGCACGGGCCTTGAGCAATTTTGTCGGATCGTGTGATTTCCACCTTCATTGACTTCCATGATGCTGTGGAAATCTTAGTTTGGGCTTGAAGGGATTGATTCCGAGATTATTGGGGACTGAGAGTCGGAGATTCTTAGGGGTCTTGAGAATGCGTGCAGGAGAGATAAGGAAGAAGACTGCGCGACTGTAAACACTGGCTCAATAGGGGTTTGTTCACAACATTGCGGCCAAGAAGAAGACGAAGAGTTGAAGAAGAAGATCAGATGAACATTAAGCTTGGAGGTTTGGTAGGGCTGGTGTCAGAGTTTCATCCTCTCTCTTCTCATCTTGTGATTCGTTCTATTCCATTACTATGTCATTCTGAGCCTCGTGTCGATCCTCTCTCCACACTTTATTGCGATGGCCATGACCCTTGCCCACATAGGCCACGAGGGTAAGTTTGTTCAACACCAAAGCCTCTCTATGTAACCGAAGCCACGATGTTTGACCAACGACAACACCACAGCCATCATTCAGCAAACTCTCTACAACTACCCCTTGAAATCTCTGAGAAATTTGGCACAATTCACACAACTGTGTGCCGAAGGGCTCCAAAGGTACGAGATATAGAATTTAGCATCCCCGTTGCCAAGCTAATGCTTCCTAGAACTCCGTCACAAAAGCTTGACACGACGATCCCTCAACTCAAGCCATGTCTCGCATCCAAGCCCACCATCGTTGATCGTCAACATGATTTCCCGCTCCCCACACCTCACTTCACATAAGAACTCTTCACCTCTCAACTTCTCCCCTCGTTTCCGCCTCAATCTCAATCGTCGTCCCTCTTTCCGGCGCTCTCTACCCACTGTCATTCACTCAGTCTTTCACTATTAGCGATTCTTTATCCCGGATTAATCTAACACATTCATTACTGGATTATCCATCACATTCACTAAAATGCGCTTCGAACTCCCATCCCTCGTCACAGGAGCCCTCTCCATGGCCGTAATTGTCTCGGGCGCTCCCGTCCCAGACTCTGGTGTCACAGGCGGTGATTTTATTACCGTAGCTCTCAACGAACACAACATCCACCGCGCAAATCACTCTGTCACCGATGTGACCTACAGCAACACGCTCGGCAACTATGCCGCGACCGTTGCGTCGTCCTGCAAGTTCGAGCACGATACGTACGTCCCTCCCAACCTATCCCTCACGTGCCCAGTGCTTTATCCCTGGACTCCTCCCTAACAAGCGCTCCTTGTGCCCACCAACTAACCCCTCATAGTTCTGAAGGTGGCGGCGGCTACGGGCAGAACATTGCCGCAGCAACCGGCTTCTCATCCTCCACCGAGGCGCTCGCCGATGCAATCACCAACTCATGGTACAATGGCGAGGAGGGCTACTACAACGACCAGTACGGCAAGGCGGACCCAGACATGACCTACTTCGAGAAGTGGGGCCACTTCACACAGCTGATCTGGAGCGGTACTACGGAGGTTGGATGCAGTGTGCAGTATTGTGCGGCCGGCACTATTTTCTCCGGCATGGATAGTTGGTTCTCGGTCTGCAATTACGGAAATGAGGGAAACATGAACGGCCAATATGCTACCAACGTCAATCGCCCGAACGGGGCTGCTACCTACAACTCGCGCTAGAGATTTCCTGTCTGTCATAGTGGCTGGCTTAAGAGACTTTGGAGATGGAGTTGAAATGGGGGGGGGAGGGTAGGAGAGGGGATTCTTGCTAGCTGTTGGGCTGGCGTTCTTTCGAGGTATATATTTATACGGGTAATGGTTTTCATACGAGTTACGTGGGGATCGATGCTGAGATCTGGGGGAATATAATTTGCGTCAGAATAGGTCATATATTTTTATTAATATCAATTGGCACATTTCGATGAGTGTGTACATGTTGGCGTTTGTTGATGAGTGAAAGATTGATCAATAACTTTTCGGTCACATGCCAATCTGGGAACGGTGGTAATGTCAAAGCATATATATGAAATTGAACCTCTTCCTCTTGCTTGTGTTTTATTTAAAGTTGAATTCTATCCATGATATCTGACCTGATGCACGAACCAACATAAAACGATTATTACGGAATGCTAAGCATGTCGGCCTGTACTCAGGAGGGAGCCAAAGTTGACGTTTAATATCCCAAACCACCTAAGAGAAGCTAAAAAATACAGCTCGCGCTTGATCAGGCACTGGTCGAGATAAGTAAGCGCCAACGCTTAAGAGGCCTCTTTCAGTCTCTAGAAATTGGCCATCAATAGAAAATGATAGCCTTTCTATGTATATGTCGATGTCAAGCACCTTTATCTTGATGCCAGCATCTACATCCCACAACTCAACTGTCCTTTTGTCTGTTACCGACGCAAGCCACTTACCATCAGGTGAGAGGGTGATGGCACCGACGATGGACGAGGAACTGCTAAGCGATTGGAACTCTTTGTCTGTGCCTACGGCCCATAGAAGAATTATATTGCATATGAGGTTGTCGCAAGCCGTATACCGTCAGCAGAGAGGGCCATTGTAAGGTGTCAGGGAGCTCGGAAACGCGAGAAAGAAGAGGAAGAAGAGAGCACGAGAGCACAAGAGCACGAGAGCACGAAGGTGGAGACGGACAGCGGCTGAACACACGAGAAGTGGGTGAAGCTGGTCTGTATTGTCTGGTCTGTCAGAGAGAGAGAGAGAGAGAGCGAAGGTAGGGATGTGAGGCGCTAGTCGCGCTAAGAGCCGAGCACGTGCCCCACAACATACCCCTCCCTGCTAAGTCACTGTCCTAGTGACGAGCTAAATACATTGTTACGGCCTCAGCCTCAGCGCACGGGACTTATAGGTTACGTGGCGTATCAATGCTCATCGTACTCACCAGGTGAGCAGAATGAGCAACCCGGTGCTTACTGTGCTCATTCAATGAGCAGTATGAGCAGCTAGAAATCAATATGTATATAGTCTGCGAACTTCCTACTGTATTTAGGACCTTATAGTCAACTCAAATAAGCTTACTCAACCCAATACAATTATTACCTTGCTTCTAGTATTCCCTTGAGCTGTAATCGAGCTTTACTACTCAACTTAGTACTCTAATCCCGATCCTATATTATATATTCTAGCTTCTACCTCTTCTCCAAGCAATACTAAGAGAACCTAATGCTAAAGAAGCTTAAGCTTGTCTTTAATATATTACTTTAAAGACCTATTGTTATATACAATAAAAATCAACGGATATTAAATACAAACTTTTATTGATTCTAGAGCCTATAGAAACTTTATATCCCCTAGATATATTTAAAAGAATAATATCCTACAAGAAACTAAAAAAGACCTATACCAACTATAAAACGTCAATAGTACCTTTAATATTTAAAACTAAAGTTAAATACAACAAGAAACAAACATCTTCTATTTTAAAATGTATTTTTACAAAGAAAAGCTATACTTCGATATTACTAATATTTTAGAATACAATACTATCCTAGGAATCCTTTAGTTTAAAAAGTACAATCTAGTTATCAACTAGTCGAAAAAATCGATTAGTTTCAAAAGATATAATTGTACTTAGATAAACCAAAAAATATCTTCTATAACTATAAAGGCTTTGAAGAATATTAAAGCTAAAGATATAAAGAATATCCGGCTTATCCTTTAAAAACTAGTTATACCTATAAATATATAGCTTGTTTAAAACGAAATCCTAAAGATTTGTTTAGTATCTTTAGAATACATCTGAAAGATCTAGAAATGTAAAAAAGATCTTATTACTATATAGTACTTATAGTATAAGCCTATAAACCTAATACTACTAGCAACAAATACTATAGTACCTAAAGAATATTAAGAATTCAATAATCTGTTCTAAGAAAGAGACCCAAAGTATATACTACTAATATACTAGCTGTAAAATTATAAGATACCTATCAAAGAAAGTAAGAAGCTAACCTATAGACCGATATATTTGCTCTCTAAGAAGGAGTTAAAAGCTTTTAGAGAGTACTTTGACGAAAACCTAGCTAAAAGATTTATCTGTATTTCTACCTTCCTAGTAGGATACCTAATCTTATTTATACCTAAGAAAAATAGAAGTTTACAACTTTGTATAGATTATCGCTAGCTCAACTCTATTACTATTAAAAACTAGTATACCCTACTATTAATATTAAAGCTTTAAAACTACTTCTAAAGTACAAAGTACTTTACTAAGCTAGACTTATATAGAGTATACAACCTTGTAAAAATAAAAGAAGAAGAAGAATAGAAGACAGCGTTTTGTACTTGTTATAGCTATTACAAGTATACTATTATACTATTTAAACTTACTAATATACTAGCAACCTTCTAAGCCTTGATCAACTCGGTACTACAACTTTATTTTGATTACTTCTATATAGCCTACTTCGACGATATACTTGTATATTCTAAAGATAGAAAAGAATATATCTAACAGGTTAAAAAAGTACTATTTGTACTACAAGCCTCGAAACTTCTAGTAAAACTAGAGAAATACGAGTTTTACTAAGAATTAGTAGAATTCTTAGGATATATTATCTCTACAAAAGGAATTTTAATAAACCTAGCAAAAACTAAGTCTATCTACAAATAGCTAGAGCTACAAACTATAAAAGAACTACAAGTATTCTTTAAACTTGCTAATTACTATCGATGCTTTATTAAATACTACTCGAAAGTAGTAGAACCTTTAACCCGACTTACTCGAAAAAACTAGAATTTCCAATAGACTCTAGAAGTAGAAGACGCCTTCTAAGAATTGAAGAAACGATTTACTACTGTACTAATCCTAGTAACCTTTAATTTTAAACGAAAGATTATTTTAGAAACAAACGCTTTAAACTTCGCAATAAACGCAACTATTAGTTAGCCCGACAACAGTAGAAAACTATACCCTATAGCCTTCTACTCTCGAAAGTTATCCTCTACAAAACTCAACTACAAAATATACAATAAAGAACTACTTGCTATTGTAGCTACGTTTTAAAAATAGAAAGTATATCTAGAAGGACCTAGATACCTAGTAATTGTATATTCTAACTATAAGAACCTTTTGTACTTTACAACAACCAAGTTACTAAATCGAAGACAAGTACGTTGGTTAGAACTACTATTAGCCTACAATTTCTAGATTAAATACTACAAAGAATCCGAAAACGCTAAAGCCGATGCTTTAAGCCGACGGCCTAATTATATAGAAAACTAGAAACTAGCCTCCTAGTTAGTATTAATACTTACAAACGAAAATATTATAAAATACAACCACCTAGTATTAGCAATACTCTAAATTGAAAATTAAAACTTTAAAGAAGAGATTTAAAAGGCCTACTAATACGATAAAGTAGTATAAAGACTCTTAGAATCAAAAAGAGAAGAAGTAGGATTTTTAAAGACTGAGAGAGGCCTACTACTCTTTAAAAATCTAGTCTACCTACTTTATACCTTATACAAGAAGATTATCTCTAATTACTACAAGACATGTATATATAGACACTAAAGTACAGTAAAGACTCTAGAACGAATATCTAGAACCTATTACTTCTTAAGTATAAAGAAGACTATCGAGAACTATATATAGTTATACAACATCTACATTTAGAACAAGGCTTTACAACAGAAGCTTTATAAACTTCTAAAATTACTAAGTACCCCGACGAGAGTATAGCAATCAATTACCTTAGACTTTATAGTAAAGTTACTACTATCGAAAAAACTACTTACAAACGTTAAATATAACTCAATCTTTGTTATTACAGACCGACTTACCAAGTATAGATACTTTTTACTGTATAAAGAAGCTTTAGATACAGAAGAACTTATATATACTTTTCTTAGGACTATCGTTAGAAACTATAGCCTTCCTATTAAAATTATTTCTAACTAAGACAAATTGTTTACCTCTAAGTTTTAGAGATCTTTTGTTAATCAACTTAGTATTAACTACAAACTATCGACTAGCTACTACCCCTAGACCAATAAACAAACCAAACGGCTTAACTAGACGTTTAAATAGTATTTATACTACTATATTAACTATAAGCAGAATAATTAGGTATTACTCTTACCTATAGTACAATTTGTATACAACAACGTAGCTATAGAAACTACAAAAATTTCTCTATTTTTTGCTAACTATAGATTCGACCTAATTGTAATAGTAGAACTATAGAACTTCTAGCCGATCGCTTAGAAAGTATATATCGCCGTTGAAGAACTTTTAAGACTCTAGAAAGAGCTATCTACTAATATTCAATTCTTAGCCTAGAAATTAGTATTCTACTATAACTAAAGGCGTTGTATAGAACCGACGCTAAAAGAAAGAGATAAAGTATACCTACTCTGAAAAAACATCAAAACTAAGAAACCTAGTAAGAAACTTAATGTACTTAAGCTTAGACCTTTTTAAATACTCCGATAAGTTAATATAGTAAACTACAAACTCTAGTTACCAACTAATATACGAATATACCCGATCTTCTATATATTACTCTTTGAAAAAGTACTAGAAGAAGCAATATTAAACAACGAAGCTCTACCTATCGAATTGTTCGAAGATATCTATATAGTAGAGAAAATTCTAGACGTATAGCTAATTAATTATCAGCTAAAATACTTAATTAAGTAGGAAGGTTACCCCGACTTAGAGAATATATAGGAACCTACAGAAAATATAACCGACTGTTAAAAACTTATTGAAGAATTCTACCAAAGGAACCTAGAAGTACTAAGACTAAATACCCGGAATATAGTACAACCTAAGAAAAGAAGACGCCTTAAGAAAATATATGTAAACACCAGCCTCTAAAATTAGTATATTCCTAGAATATTTAAAGAGCTTTTAACTGTTCTAAGAAATCAACGACTCTTCTACTATATAAAAGGACTCTAAGTACTATCTAAAAGACCTAAGTTATCCTAGAAATTAAAAAGAAGATTATCGAGAGAACTTAAACCCGATCCTAGCAAACCCAACGAATCTTTAGAACTAAGCCCTTCTACAATACAATTAGAAGACTCTAATAAAAGCTCTTCTGCTTTACAACGTTCATCTACTTTAATCTCCTCGATATTTTGCAATTCTTGAACTACTATACCTCGTTCTCGATTCTCTAGAAAAGCTAGTTGCTTATATAAGCGAAGTACTACTACCTTTACTTCAAAACGTTTCTCTTTAATACAAAACAACTCTTTTTATACTTTAGCTTTACTTTGTTCTAGGCAAGCTTAGTCTACTTTAAAAACTATTAAGTTACAAAACTTAGTACAACAAATATACTTTAAATACTTGTTAGATTTTAGACCTACAATATAAAAAGTACCCGAAAAAATACAACTAGTACAAAAACGTATAACGAGCTTCCCTTTTTCAAGCTTATACAATAAAACCTTCCGACAATATATACTATTACAAGGTTTAAAAGAAGCTTTAGGTATATTAAAAGGAAACGATACCCTTTAAAGGAACCTATAGGTTATACAAAGCTTAAGTAGGCTAAGTAGATACTTAGCTATAGCTTTAAAACGAAGTCTATTGGAGGGAGGACTTAATATTACAGCTTTAGCCTTAGTATATAGGACTTATAGGTTATATAGTATATTAATACTTATTGTACTTACTAAGTAAGCAGAATAAACAACCTAGTACTTACTATACTTATTCAATAAGTAGTATAAACAGCTAGAAATCAATATATATATAGTCTACAAACTTCCTACTATATTTAGGACTTTATAGTCAACTTAAATAAGCTTACTTAACCTAATACAATTATTACCTTGCTTCTAGTATTCCCTTAAGCTATAATCGAGCTTTACTACTTAACTTAGTACTTTAATCCCGATCTTATATTATATACTCTAGCTCCTACCTCTTTTCTAAGCAATACTAAGAGAACCCAACGTTAAAAAAGCCTAAGCTTGTCTTTAATACGTTACTTTGAAGACCTATTGTTATACTAACAGCTTCTATCCTTTTATAGCTAGCGTTTAGATATTTTCTAAGACTAAATACTACTAGTAAAAGTCTTTAGCTGCTTATATTGAGCTCTAGCTGCCGGTTTAAAAGTATAGACTTTTTGTTGGAAAGAACTGATTGAGTTATAGGATATATATAAAGTAACTGCAACTACTAAAGTAGGGTCGAGACCTTAGTATATATATTGTATAATAAAGTCTTCGTTTATTTCTCCTACTTCGTTGTACAAAGACTACTTCTTCGACATATATTGTTGTACGTTAACGACGTCTTTATTGTCGAAGGAGTATATTATTCGGTTAGCTTTAAGAATCGCTAGAAAGGTATTTGCTTAGAAGCAGTTAAAGAGTTGATAGATCTACTTATTTAGAGAGTAATTTATCTAACGAGTAATAGACAAAGATAAACTATCGAACTATATTTAAGCATCTTTTTTCATCGTTAAAGGTAAGATAGAAAGAATTATTTCCTCGCTGTAAGTCTTAGAGAGATATTCGAGTCGATATATATAAAATATAATAGGAGTATTAGCGTTTCCTTTGAACTTGATTTCGTCTAGTCGAATTTTATACCTAGAAGAGCTTGTAGAAACCGGAGTTTGAATAGAACGAAAAGGCTATATATTAAGAACCTTGTAATAAGACCGATTGTATTTTCGATTACAACGTTTATCTCGACGATTATAGTCTTTAGTATCAGATAAAGAATCTAAAAGATAATAGTCGCGATAATAGTATTTTAGGCGTTTATTGTATCTTCTATTTCGTTCCTAGCAACAAAGGGAACTTTTGTCTAAAGAAGAACTTGTTAACTTGTAGTTATATCTATAGCAACGTCGATTGTAAAGGGAATTGCTTCGACGATAACAAGAATAAAAATAATATAAGCTGTAATTTGTAGATACAGCTCTAAGAATATCTTCTATATCTTTAGTAGGACTACTACAGAATCGCTCGATAAATCGTTAGAACGATTGTATAGTTGTAACTAACAAAATTTAAGAAGTAATATCTTTAAGAGCTTATTCTGTTAACAATGTACGAGTTGTACTATTTATTAGGTATAAAATAGTAGTTGCTTTACAGTAATCGCCTTCTTTAATATAGTTTGCTAGATGTTTATATTTTCTTTTATTTATCTTTTCCTATACTATAGCTATTATAGCTGTATTTTATTTATATCTTGATATAGAGTATAAAATCGATATATCAAAGGATAGTATAGAAGGTATATTAAAGATTGAATAGAAGGGAGAGGTAGTATTGCTAATACAATAAAGTTCAACTAACTTTAAAAAAAGTAATCTTAGTAAAAGTAGTTGGGTAGAATCTATTTGCAAAAAGGGAAATCGTTTGGTTTTTAAAGATAGAGTTTCTTTTTAAAGTTGGTAGATTTAATTAGTTTTTTAGGATAGTACTAGTAGATATATTTCCTCTAAAGATTTAGCTACTACTTTTTTTAAAAGGTATAATAGTATAAGGTTTGTTTTTTCTATATTATATATATAAACAGGTTCTAGAGTAATAACTTGCTAAAGAAGAAAAAATTAGGTAATCTATCTAAGTATATATAGTTCGATTTGTATATTACTAAAAAGAGCCTTGTTGAACTTAGCTTTTAATTGTTGAATAGTATTTTTAGCTTAAGCTAGTAAGATTGGTAGGTTTTAAATAAAGGCAGAAACATTTGTAATTGTTGTACCGTCTAGATTCCTTCATTGTAGGTTCTTTATCAAGCTAGGGTCTCCAATATTTACTAAGGGCATTAAAATCTCAAATTGTAAAAGCTCGAAAGTACCTAAGGGTAAGCTTAGGATTTAATAAAGGGAATAATAGGCTATAAGCTTTAGATGACACAGGGGTTCTTTCCTAGAACTATTAACACTACAAGCAATTAAATGCTCGCAGATAACCGTCCGCCGAAATCTTTTGGCGTAGCACAGAGGAATCCTACGATTGGGGCAGTCGTAAGGGGACGGGAGGAGTTCGAATCAACGATTCGGGAGGATCGTTGGTGTTGCTACTATGTAAGGTGTCAGGGAGCTCGGAAACGCGAGAAAGAAGAGGAAGAAGAGAGCACGAGAGCACAAGAGTACGAGAGTACGAAGGTGGAGACGGACAGCGGCTGAACACACGAGAAGTGGGTGAAGCTGGTCTGTATTGTCTGGTCTGTCAGAGAGAGAGAGAGAGAGAGCGAAGGTAGGGATGTGAGGCGCTAGTCGCGCTAAGAGCCGAGCACGTGCCCCACAACAGCCATGTTCATGAAACCGTATGTGTGTTCAAGTGTCTGTAGCATATCACTGGTTTCCATGTCCTATAGCCGGATGGTCTTATCGTGCGATACTGATGCCAGCCTTGTACCTTTAGACGAGAAGACGATGGCCGTGATGCAGTCTACATGGCCTTTGAGTGTGTGTATTGTCTTATATGTGCCTGAATCCAGGCGTTGGACAGTTATGTAATCTGCTGATGACGCAAAGTACTTGCTATCTGGTGAAAATGCTACATGCAAATGATAAATAGACCTGTTGAATTCTGTAAAGCCGTCAAGTATTTGCAGTGCCTTGCCATTGTCTCTATTCCATAAACGGACAGAGTTGTCGCAAGAAATAGATGCCAGCTCCTTGCCATTAGGTGAGAAGACAATAGCCGTGACGGGACCAGTATGGCCCTTAAGTGTCTGATGCGCCTCACCAGTTTCTGTATCCTATAGCCGGATATTACAGTCTTGCCCTGCAGATGCTACCTGCATAACGTCCCGTGAGAGAGCAAGAACATTGATGCTGGAGGTGTGAGAATCAACGGTCTGCAGCGACTGGGTTATAGTAAGATCCCATAGCCATATAGATGCATGCGACGCCGATGCTAGCAATTTTCCATCAGGCGAGAAGGCAACGGATCTAACACGGCCTATGTTTTCATGGATTATCCGGACCGCTTCGCCCGTGCTCGCATTGCATAGACGAATAGATTTGTCAATCGATGCTGATGCTAGTTGGGTACCGTCTGGGGAGAAGGCGATAGCTGTCACAGGGTATGTATGGCCATCAAACGTCTTGTGTGCGCGAAACTCATTACCAATGTCTACATCCCATATTCTAACGTTGTGGTCATTCGACGCTGATGCTAGCCGTCCGTCAAAACCTGGCGAGAAAGCAATGGCGAGGACGCCAGATGTGTGACCCTTCAAAATTTGTAGTATATCACCCCGGTCAACGCTCCAAAGACAAATTAATGAATCTTCTGCTGCTGACGCTAGTATCTTGCTGTTGAGCGAAAATGCAATGCTTCTGATAGGACTCGTGTGGTCATCAAGTGTTCGCAGCGTCTTCCCAGCTCGTATATCCCAAGAACGGATAGTCCCATCCTCTGAGCCTGATGCTAACTTTGTGCCGTCAGATGAGAAGACGACATCATGAACAGGGCGTTCATGACCCTCAAGCATGTGCAGTATCTCACTGGTGCTTATATCCCTAGACCGACTGTGTTATCATATGAACCTGACGCTAGCTGCTTACCATCAGGCGAGAAGGCAATGGCGGTGACCATCTGTGAATGACCTCTTAGCGCCTGTAACTCCTTGCCCGTACTTGTATCCCCGAGACGGACAGTCTTATCGAGCGATGCTGATGCCAACTGCGTACCGTCCGGTGAAAAGGCAATAGCATCAATTATACTTGTATGGCCCTCAAGCGTCTGCAACAACACGCTCCACGCCGAGTCTACTTTTGGTAAGCTTTGAATCCACGGGGGAATCCGATCGCTGAATTTTGCTCTGATAACGCTTGATTCTGATGTAAATACGAGCCCAGAAGACTATATTTGTAGCGGCGCATTATCAAAGATCGACTGATTCTTCAAAACAAATCCCTTAGCATCGAGGATGAGTTCCAGCGTTTCAGTACTCCTATTGACCTAAAGTACAGCTCTCTTAGTATAAGTCATAAAAGACATTATTGGCATACCATTCCACTTACTCTCATAAACCTCTCCAAACTATCAAGCATAGCAATGCTCTCAGGCATCTTTCCTAAAAGGCACAAAGCCTCAAGCCAATAAAGAAAGTATTCCTGTAGAAATGTATAAACTTGGCCATCATCAGTAATACAGGTCTGGCTCTGCTCGAAGTGATACACCCAATGACAACAAGCGTATCGAATATCTGAAGGAAGACAGTCGTCTACAGTCTGGCTATCAATGGTCCTCCGGAGTGTTCCAGGAGCATTGATGTCGCAGATATCTTCTTTTAAATATCCAGTTTGAGACATCAGGTCGAGGTACTTGGTGAGAATTACCGTATGCATTTCCTTTTCATCTATCCAGAATGGACTCTTCCCGTTCTTTTCCGTATCAAGAAGAAATTCGCGGAATGAGAGGTGTAGTAGCTTTATAGGAGACGTCCTTTCAGTAGGGATACGAAGAACACAATGCAGTAATTCGATCTGACAAATGATAGCATCTTCTGGAACCTTAAGCAGGTTTGCAAGAGCGACCATTGATAGTGGTTCCGCCAAGACGATAATAGACCCAATAATCTCTTGAAAGCCTTCAATTACTTCCACCCTTTCCGAACTATTGAGGTTGACGAACAATCGGTCTAGAATAAGAAGATATGCTACATCAAGTTTCGATGCCTGGCTAGCTGCCTGATACTCTAACACCTTTTCAAGTTGCTGTATTGGACTCCCTCGTCTATCCCCAACAAAACGACATACAGTTGCAGCGAAGATAGATAAAGGAATCGTCATATGTACCAGAGCTCGAAAGTCGCTTTCACTAGGCCAATCTGAGGGCAATGAGCGATCACGTCTGATCTTTGCGAGTTCGTGCTTGAAAAAAACTGAAATATCGTGCTCAATCTCAGGTGGGGGTATCTTATGGAGAACAAAATCCTGATAAGTACCTCCTGACATATCTTTGAAGCCCAGGCGAATTGAGAACTCTGGTCTACTGGTTATAAAGACTCGAAAACGTATTGCTGTCCCGGGTTGAATTCGCGAAAACAAGTGGAGAATATTCTCTATGTAGCCTTCTTTGTCACATTCATCCAAAGCATCGACTACTATAACAAGCCCCGAAATTGTTACTGAAACTTCTGTTAGCGCAGTAAGAGGTTCTAGTATAAGCTTCTCAAACTGAACTTTCATTGCTTTCCCGACGATAGTAGGGTCGGTATTAATTGCTTTATTAATGTAAGGCTTCAACGCAGGAACCTTTATTAGAAGTTTGGAAGAAATGGTAGGGAAGAATCTTTTAGCATTGCCACGGTCTCCGTCACCTCTTTTGAAAAAGAAACTTGCTCCTAGTTGACCTTTGTCGGCGAGAGACTGTGAAAAGGTTCTAGAGACGGTAGATTTTCCAGTACCAGCCATACCATTCAACCAGAAAATGTGCTTTCCTTGCAGATCCTGAGTCCACTCCTCCAACTGATGAAGTAGCTCGATTCTTGTGCCTGGATTACATCTTGCATCAAGCTCATCATCATACGAGTCAAAAGCAGCTCCTTCGACCGCAACGAACTTTGACAGGTCCAGCTTCTCTGTAATATCTAGAACATTTGCACTAAACAATCAGCTATTTTACTTAATCATATGAGAGCCATGACCTACGATTGATCAACATGGAGAGCCAGAGAAATTATTTGCTTGTATCTTTCAAGTCTACTAATAACCTTGTCTACCTTCCCCTTTTGGAGGGGCCATTTCAAGGCTCAAATTCCTATGCGCCTCATAGCTTTGCGGCTGTGACCCAGTTCGAGTCCATCGTTGAGTGTTTGAAGCTGAGAGAAGCATTCTTCGAGCGCTCTGAGCAACTTCTAAGAAGCAGAGAGTTTCTCGCTATCTGGACCGTCGAGTAGCTGACTAATTTTGACAAAGATATCTTTCAAGACATTCATTTCGCATTGCAGGCGCAGTATATCCTCTCGGGCATCCTTGACAGCTCGAGAGTATTCGAGACAAAGCGATGCGATTTTCGTGCATAATTCGACGACAGCAATAATACTTGACAATGAGCCAACTACCTCCATCCTTTGAGATGAAATAGAACTCAAGAGTACCGCAGAAGTGAAAGCTGTTTTAATCAGCAAGCTTGGGTATGGCATGCGACGAGATTCTGAGCAACAGCTTCAGCTGAATATGCCAGCCGAGACAAGGCTGAATAATGTTCAAGGATGTTGGACGCACAGTTGCAGTCACCCATGTCTTCTCTGCTTCACCATTAGGGATTGAGGAAGGTTTGAGAAGAACATACAGGCTAAATAATCTAGAGCAAGCTTCGAATCAGGACTTCAACTTTTATATTGAGAGCGATCTTGTGACATTTCCAATACCACATATCAAGTGAGTTTGTATAGATACTCTTTGCAAAAATTCCCTGCGGTCTCTCTGCTCATAAACAAATACTTTTCAATAGCACCCGCTCTCGATCGCTCCTGCGTGGTTGTTTGGATATTCAAGATTGGCGGTAACAGTTGGCAGTTTCGGAACCCCCTCTAGTCGTGCGGGGGCATCTCTTCAGCATCTCATGGATGTTACCATAGAATATTGTATACCCTCACGTTTCCCCTTGCTCATACAATTAAGCCACAACTAATCGATCAAACTTGACCGTAGACCGAGATGAACTGAGCTATGTCTCCACTCTCCAGTGTTTATCGACTCCAATGGACCATAATTTCAAAAGGTTTTTACTATAATATGCTTGGTGAACACTCTGGTGAAATGGAACAATTGTATTGTTGTTACTGGATGTGACCAGTGAATTTAAACTCCGAATTCTGACCTACGTCTGTATGCACTATTATTAGATAATTAGCTCACATTGTTCAGGTAAGTAACTATATCAGACTTGCGAAGAATAATCATGTCAGACATACTGAGTCACATGACGTGATCTATATTCACGGGTAGGTAATATTTTCGACAAAAGCCATTTCAGATGTGCGTGGCTACAACTACAAGACTACTTTCAGATCGTATGATCTCGAGAAGTTTACCTCTGACGCAGTACTTTGCTCTACGCATTGCAAATTCCTTCGAATGGCTGAGCGCGCTGAGACTGGAGTCGCCGCCTTTCCAGGAGCGCCTGACACTGAATGTGGCAATGCTATCGTAACTGACGAAAGCACAGGAGCGACAAAGATTACCCAGGGCTCAACTACCATCTCTTTGAAAGAACTTCCGTGGGACACTTCAAAAACATTCGAAGACTCCTCTTTCTTTCGTCGGGGGGGTCAGCGACCAAAGTTGCCTTCTCCAGAGGAGGTACGGCAGAAGTTCTATGAATCCTCTAAATCACAACAAATTCCCTCCCGACCATCTCCAGTGCGGTTTCCAGACCTGGGTCTACTAGTGAAGTTTGGCAGAGAAATTGCTATCGCGGAGGGCCAGTGTCTCTGGACTCTACAGCATACTTTGAAAAACAAGCTTCCCACCCCAGAGATCTATGGATGGTGTCAGGATAATGATGAGACATTTCTTTACATGGAACTTGTTAGAGGCGATACTCTCGAACACCGATGGCAAGATTTGAGCGATGCTGAGAGATTAGCCTCTTGTGAACAACTAAAACCAATGATTCAAGCATTGCGCTGCCTCAAATTGAGCGAGGATGACCAGTTTATTGGTAAAAATCCTTTCCTGTTGATCAACAAAATGAACATATTTGATTAAAATACTACATAGGTCATATCGCGGGTCAATCTCTTCTTGACATTATCTTCGTTGATGCAGGTTGCAGCCCAGCGGGACCATTTCCAGATGTCACTACATTCCATGACTGGTTCACCACTTTGAAGCGGCCTCAGCATCTTCAAAATGAAAACGTGACACCTCATCCTCATAGAAAAATGCTCCCAGATGATTTTGAAATCAAATTCACTCATGCCGATCTTCATCGGAGTAACATTCTCGTATCTCCCGTTGAAGACGGACCCCTAAAGGTAGTTTCGATTGTTGATTGGCATCAGTCGGGCTGGTATCCTTCATATTGGGAATATTGCAAAGCTCTATGGACAGCAGAGATTGGTGAAGGCTGGGATACTGATTTTTTGCCACTGTTTCTGGATAAATGCGAGGAATATGATATCTGGGATTATTTTGTACTTAGATTAGGAGTCTAAGTATAAACATCATCCTAAACGCCCACCAAACATGTTCATGAACCACTCTAATCTGCTTCGAGCTCTGCTCAAGTGTCTACAAGAAACATCCAAGAAATATTCAAGGAACATGCTGCAGCCTATCTTATTGCTGAGACCATCAATTCTTCGGGGCGGCATCCAGCGTAACAACTGCCTGTTGGGGCATAATGCCATCCTCAACGAGCGCAACTACGACCTCGCGAAGCCAAGTCTGGCAATTCTTGATTTGGACTCTTACCCTGCGCCCCTATATCCAGTTGTAAGTGGTTTGTTCTCAAGTAAAAGAAGAGTAAGAACTGACATTGACCACAGGAGCAGAAGATTCGCCCAAGCTCTTTCCGGGGGTAGGAATAGACTGAGCACGGCGCTCAATGTCATCAATTGGAGTGGTATCTTCAGTCTTTTTTCCTGTCCATGGAGTGTCGATGATATGTCTATCGTCAACTTGAGCCAGGAGAATGACTTCATGTGGACGGCGGGTGAACCCCATGTCATAGTTCCTCACAAATTCTAAAGAAAAGCCTTCAGCAGCATCTCCAGTTGCGTGTATGTATTTTCCGTGCTTTTCGTTGTCTACGGCTGGGATCCAAAGCACCCAGTGGGCTGGGAATTGGCGAGAATTGAAAACAATGATGGAAACGTTGCGTGTCATGATGATTAAATCAAACTATATTGTCAAAATTTTAATCTCACAGTATGTGGTGATTGATATAATGTCGGAATTGGTGTTTTTGTGGGATCTAGAGCTGAGGGTAAGTATGGTACTGATTCAAGAGAATTCTAACACATATATATATTGACAATTCCATTTTTCTTGACTTGTTGTCTTCGAAGATGACTCTGAATCTCAGCAATTGCTGCTGGCAACGATTTATTACAAGATATCTACCATTCTCATATCTCAGCTCAGCCTTACGTCTTGAAGGATGGTAGTGAGGATGTTTGGGGCCAAAGAATGACTAGGGCAGTCAGCCGTAAGAAACACATGTCAACACACATATATATATCTCGTCTTTTAACCATTAGACATAAGAAGGAAGCTTCGTGTGATAGATTTCCTACTAGCAAAAACGGTAAGATTCTTATCAATCGTAGCCAAACCCCAGTCAGTTTTCCATAGCATGGATTTTGAGTTTCAGGATCGCCTGTTTAAACCTTATTGCTCTAAGCTTGAAACCATCAAAGTGTCAGGGCCTTCGGGACATAACAGAGAAAGCATACTATTATGTGGTGCGGAATTGCTTTCATTTTACTGCTTATATCGCAGATACTATGAGTCTTGTTGTAGTCTTCATCGGTCATGGGGTAGTTGTCTTAATTTAAAGACAGACCATGGTGCCCAAAGACTGCATCTATTAGAATTTCATATTGACGTCTTCTGCAGTATTCAATTGCGACCAAAGTCCTAGTACGTATCCTGTTGTATCGCTTTCATTTCTGTGTCAGGGATATCCGTAGTCAAATTCGAGTGAGAGTGTGCTGATGCTGACGCATGGGCGAATCTACTGAAACTTACTTCCGCTTTGTTTGTTTAAAAGATTGGTGCATACGACTCATTCGTCGATACCCAATATCAAGCCTGCTTCCTCATGCATCTCTCGGCGAATCCTCAATTTCACGCACAGAAGTCGAGAGTAAGGAAAGATGGAGCGTTTTCAACTAGCATCTTTGTGATTTGGGAGCACAGAAGATTGAACTTCCTTAGTCTAGAATAATATTTTACCTGTTACATACGACCACAGAGTGAGGATAATTAGGCATCCGGTCTGGTATTTCATCATAAATGAGTATCAGATCACTGCATCTCTCACATTCTATAAATGGGAGCCCGATTTGTTTTAAGAAGCGCCTCTGAAGCTCACGGAGCAGACCTTGAGGCAAGGAATATTTAGTCTTTGGATCATCAAGATATTTCGGTATATCTTTCATTCTAAGCCTTCCTCAAGGCAAACATCCCTTCCATATTTATATAAGCATTTGTAGCCTGTCACTACTCCCTGCATTCTCTGCTGAGCTCTGCAGGTACTTACTACTCACACTTTGATCCCTTTCTTCCTAAAGATGGGTATAGAAGATATATACTTCTACTAACATAAAGCCGCTTAGGCACCAAAAATAAGACTGATTTTGACATGCTGACATTGAAGAAGATTATTTGGAGAAGGCTGCAACCTCTTCTTCGAATTCGACGTCGTAGTTCCGACTCTAAGCTTGAGGGAGAAATAGGTTCGACTGTTCTAAGATTTTGTCCGTCGGTGAGGACCTTGAGTTTCCGTAATCAGTTTGAACACTACACATCTGATTCGTCTTCGGCCATTATAGCTTGTAATACGATGACCTTAACAAACGGACTCTGCAGATCGAAGACTGGACAAGAAGGGTATTTGACAAGACAATAACAAAATTTAGAACTTTTGCATTTTTATTATCTAGAAATAAATTACTTCTTTACCTTCTTTTGCGCCTCGTTTTTTTGTTTCTTCTCTATCCGAACAGCCTTATATAACATGAAGAGATTAATCATGTAGAACGTGTTCTCCGAAAGACCCTTCAGGACTGGCATTTGCCAGTAAGTAGTCAGCCACACTTCACATTCCTCACTCGTGCTATCTCACACCGTTTGGGTTGACAGTTCATATTTGTATACATACATATATATGTGTGTGTGTGTATGTGTGTGAATATAGACGTGATTTATATTCCTTCAGCATTCATTTGTCTCAATCACACTGTGTCTTCGAAAGTTGCGTCATTGATTTTAGTATCAGATAATTTACATTATATCTCCTATTTCTAGTTCATAAAGTGATTAGTCCTAGGTCTTTATGTCAAATGGGGCACACTTAGATCCAACCAGTCACCCTGTGTCCAATCAACTGTGTTTAGCCAATTCAAATCATCAGGCTGAAGACCTATGAATGGTGTCTCTCCAATTTCGTCCCATGCCTCTCTTACTTCCACCTGATCTCGGCCACTTGCTCCACTGCCATCATCTGTTACAGCCTCAATGTTCTCCGTAATAGTCTTATAAGGAGTCTGGGAGGGCGCATCAAGAACGCTATCTACAATCCTCTTCAAAACGCGCTCGAGCTTCCAGCATAATTCTACGTTCCCGTCGGTAGGTCTGATCCAAGACAGGAATGCCATGAACATAGTAAGGCTTTGTATTACTGTCGAACGGGAAATTTTGATCTTCTCTCTTTCCTTTCCTTGTATTGAAGGGGAGGGTTTGGTTGAGTTGAGAAGTTCGAGAGATAGTATACCTGCAGAAGGAATGCCATAGCATACCACCTATCCCTCAGATTGAATATTAGTTCGCTTGTTGTTAGAAAACCATCTTGAAGTCGACTGGTGAGACAGGGAATGGAAATTGTGGATAGGAAGGGTAATTTTGGACATGAGATATCTGAGAGGAGAAATTGAAACTTACGATCCAGTCAAAAACATAATGCCATTTCTGCAGCTTGTCGCGGTCAAGCCATAGTGAGAGCACAACTGTCATAATTTCGAGAGCTGTATCGAAAAGTTCTTGGCTCGTTGTGAAAGAGCGGGAGACGGCAAGACGCTGCAAGAGAAAGCGACAATTAAGGATATCAAGGTGGATCCGTGTTATAATATAGATCTCTCTTGGTGATCTATTTGTTTGTATCTGGTGGGTTGATGAGGGTTGGTGGTAATGAAGGTGTGGGGGGTATGAGGCATGAATTTCAAGGAGTTGGGTTGTGAGGTTGCTATCAGTCATTAGTGATCTTGATGGTCAGCCTTAATCACGTAGAATTTACTCTATCCTTGTTTTCGTAACTTCCGTGTTAATGCCCAGAGATAGCTCAAGGATTTCTTCGCGTATGGGGCTCTGTAGAGCAAGTGCACGTACCCACGTAACGGTATGAATCTTCCCACTTGTATTCCAGTTTTTGGAGTCGAGTTTTGTCTTTGCTTCTGCAAACATTTCTGGTCCGCCGAACGTTTCCTCTTCGCTCAGATCTAAAGGTAATTGGTAGGTGGAGTAATGATGAGTAAGCATTGGAGGCCGGCCTGTAAATAGGCTGTCACACTTATCGTAACAGTAAAGTGATGCGGATAAACCCGTTCGGTATTGACTTGAGGGAGTCACTTCTCTGTATACTGGTAAACGGTGAAGCCCTACTGTGATAGAGGAGCTCATAACCATCCCTAACCCTCTGCTGATTTTGTCGCCTACAGTCGTCAGCAAGATGGCAATGAACCAATTGAGTGGAGATTTTTCACTTACTCTCATCGTTAACAACCATACTTTGTAGCTTCGTGGCATTTTTCATCAAAACCACGAGCAAGTCACTGGTTTCAGTATCATTACATAACTGAATACAAGAGTGCGCACATTCCCTCATCTTATCCGCAGCAGTTGTTCGATTCATCCCTCGTAGTTCTGGCAAGTGAAAGAAAGAATCCCATTCCTGCAAGTGTTTAGAGGCGAATCCAGCGAATGCAAATACCATTCCCACCATTTCCCAACGTAGACGTGGTCCACTAAACCAGTTTTCCCAATGTTCATACTCATCAGAACGGATCGTGGGTTTTGTGTTCTCGGTCAGATCACTGGCCATTTGCGAAACACTAGCTCTACATCTTCGCTCACCAAGGTGCTCCCCATACTCTGTCCATATTTGTGTTAGGCAATGACGTATCATTACTTGGGACATCCAGATATCGTCCATGAATGGAAGTTCTTCCACAAGGACTTCTCACATGCGGGCTGTAGGAAAATTCATTAATGTGTTTATGGCGAGTTCATTCCGAGCAGTAGTTCCGGCAGCTTCATGTGTAGAAGACCAACTTGAACTTTTGGACTCTTTTGCATGTCCGTCTTCCTCAGTCACAGCCAACATGGCTGCGCTGAAACTTGACTGGTTCTCAGAGAATATGGCCGAGAATCGCGTAGTACCATAAGATGTTGGAGATTTGTGGAACAGAGTATTATGATTCGTTCTGTCATCACTCGAAGTTTCGAGTGGGGAGGACGGGGAAGGAAGACCCCCATTGCTCTCTATAGGGCTTGGTTGGATCTTTTGGTGCTTTGCAGAGCGGTTATCTCCAGCTCTTGTCAGTGGTGCTGGGTGGTAATGGCAGGGCAGATTACGCAGGACACAACGCCCACAGCTCGGAGTTCCATGATCGCAGCGTATCTTGTATATTCTGCAATTCTCACAAGCAGCAGGCTGGCCATTCCGACGTTTCCTTGCTGATGCTGGCGGCATAGTCCGGTATAGATACCACTGAGAGACGGAGTTCAACGCATGCCCTTGAAGTTGGAGTAATGTGTGTGGAAGAATGACAATGTTCTACCTCTAAGTATTGATAAGAGAAATGAGCGATTGATCCAAAAGCAAAAGTTATGATATATCATGCGAGAGGTGGTTTTCCCCAAAGAGGTCTGTCTTATGTGAACGGACCTGAGCACATACTGAACTCCGAATAATCCCTGTCGCGGAACTCGCTTGTAGAAAGCTAGGGTATAAGTCCGTGCACCATATTCCGGAACACATCGTGATGTCAGTATATTTAGTAGTATTACAATATAATAATTGATACTATTCAACAACTACAACTTGTAGAGCTATACTGTTGTCATATAATTGATTGTAAATACTCTAGCTATCATTACAATGCTAAACTATACCTATATAGCCCTCAATAATGCCTTAAAAGCTATTTACAAAAGCTTTTTACTTTAGCAAGCTGCTAATAGCTATAGTATCTCTATAACAATACTATATTCCTATTATTATAGTATAAAATCAATTTAAATAGCTTATACGTATTAATAGCAACTTACTAATAGCTAAGAACTTACTATTATTAAATAAATATTACTTTAAAGTTAATTAAACTTCTTTTTGATTTATACTTAGTTTTAGTATATTGTTACGGCCTCGGCCTCAGTGCACGGGACTTACAAGTCACGTAGCGTTACCAGTGCTCATCGTGCTCACTAGGTGAACAGAATGAGCAACTCAGTGCTCACTGTGCTTATTCAATGAGCAGTATGAGCAACGTAAAAACCAATATGTATATAGACTGCGAACTTCCCACTGTATTTAGGACCTCATAGTCAACTCACATAAGCTTACTCAACCCAATACAATCATTATCTTGCTTTTAGTATTCCCTTGAGCTGTGATCGAGCTTTACTACTCAACTCAGCACCCTGATCCCGATCCTTGTGTTATATACTCTAGCTCCTGCCTCTTCTCCAAGCATTACCAGGAGAACCTGACGCTGGGGAAGCCTGAGCCCGTCTTCATCACGTTACCTTGAAGACTCGTCGTCACAGTAAAATACTAAGTATAATAAGCTTAATATTAAAAAGTTATTAAACAACCTATTAATCTTTAGAAGAACTAGCTATTAACTAATAAACTATAATAACAAAGGATTATACTAATAACATATTAGTATTAATACTAAAGAAAGGATTAGATATTTAAAAATCCTTGTAAAAAATACTTTAATATATACTACTTTTAGAGCTACTAACCAATTAACTACTATTTAAGAAGATTTGGAAGAATATCAATAACTAGAATATTTGAATAGTACTATTACAACAAGAAGTATTGTCTTTGAAGGCTGAAATAGCAGCCTTAAAGCTAAAAAAGCATAAAAGAGTAAGTATTGATATAAATAAGAGATTTGTCTTAATTAAGCAAGTATTGCGGTTACAGGCTATTGTCGAGTTACAGCCGGAAGTCTATAACTCCTATATATACGAGGAGATGCTCTATGAGTAGAGCTTGTATAATATATAATTCAATTACATTCTATTTGGTGGTTCTATTCTAATTGTAGCTATTGTAAAGGTTGAATAATCTCACGATGTGTTCCGGAACTGTGTATGTTCCAGAACATGGTGCACGGACTTAGGGGATGATTGTGTAACGTCCATCCCTACATGATGAAAAACCCTACATACCAAAACGACTTCATGATTTGGGCGTTTTAAGTCTCTACTACATAGATATATGAAGTTACAATCAATTTACTATTGTTAGTCAACAAGTTTTCCATAAGTCTTCGGATTTTAGTAGAAGAATACTTAAATTGGATGATATTAACGACCGTCGCATCGATGGCGTTAAAATTAACTTTGACTGTTTCTCCCCGTTTTATGATGACCATTGGTCTCTCAAACATACGATGCAAGATCAGAACGAAGTAGAGTCCCTTTGACTACCCAGTATTATCTTGAGCATAGGCGATACTCGAAAGAACAGAAGGCCTGAGGTCAACAGTATCTCACTCCGCTAAAAGAGAAAACCCTCGAAAAGATTTCGAGAAAAAGATCATCTCATATCCTGTGCGAATATAGTTCCTACCTTCACTTGTCTTTAAAATAATGGTTTGAAATGATCAGAAAATAACTACAAAATCCTACCATCCTTCCAGAGAATGTCTATAATATAGACGAGACAGGAATTATGTTATGCATGCTCAGCTCTGTCGAAGTCCTCATTAGTAAAGACGATCTGCGAGACTATAGAGGCGCGGGCATCAAGTGAACGATGGTGACTGCTTTCGAGTGCACAAGTGTAAATCGTAGGTCTTTGTTACTAATATTTATTTAGCTAACCACTATCCATCAAAGCAACTGTACCTAAACAGCTGTTAGACTAAAGAAATTTAGATTACAAGCATAAGGTCTGTCAGTGTGTCGAGAGGCATCCCCTGTTGCGAGATAAAATATAGGTACTTTGAGTTCAAGCGGCTTCAAATCTATGAACGCGTCAAAAATTCTTATACTAATTTCGAACTCTAACTTAAAGTATCATAAACCGCTATTTTATTGTAAGAATATAGTATCAAGCAGTACCTAGAGTGCAAGCGAATCCTTACTATTAGTTAATATACAAGAAAATGCAATTAGTCTAAGGCCTCTAATAAGTCTTTAGCTAGAGGGAATAAGAAAGAGAGTGGAATTATTATTTTAATACAGGCAATAATCTGTCTCTTAATCTTCACTGCCAATCAGCAAGTTCAACCTCAAACAAACCAAGTGAACAAATAGAATTTTCACCCCGTAAAATGAACGGCACCAGATAGCAGATGCGACGTACTAATCACCGATTTTGCCCTAGGAATAGCTATTGCATCGAACTTCCTTACAGCCTCCGAAAATGACGTCGATTCGAATAATTTCGTTGCCAGATCCCAAGCATCTGCTATAGCAAGATTGGCTCCGTTCCCGGCAAAAGGAGTTACTGCGTGATTGGCATCACCAATGAACACTATCGGGACCGAAGTGTCATGTCTGATAGCCTGTTTGCCTTCTGCGTCTAAACTCCGAAGGGACTGAGAGTCTGTTCAGGAAATCAAGTCTTGCACCAGCGGAGAGTAGTTAGTTCCCAGTCGTCGCGCTTCGTCCAATATTTCGGCAATCTGTGCCTTGTGGAATGGTTGTTTTGTAAGGTTACTTTCTCCTGGCACCAAACGGCGACTCATGGACCACAAGGTCGTATGGTCATCCATTGGCGAAATGAAAGCGGTGGTACCATTTCCTGCGAGAACAAGACCTCAGCTATTATCCACGGGTCTCGGCAGGGGCTTGTCATTGAATTTTGCAGCCGCCATGATGACTGACACCCCGAGCGGTTGAAGCTCCTCTTCTGCTGCAGAATGGACCTCAGCTTAGAACTCGCCCTGTCGCAGACCACTAAATAGTCGCATTCCTCTACACTCCCATTGCTTAGACTGACTTCAACTCTCTTCTTGCTGACCACCGCTCCCACGCACATGACTCCCCAATGAATTTCATCCTCCAAAACATTAGCGAGACCCTGTCTTAACTCCCCCTTACAATTCTCAGCCCCCCAACCGGCACTCCCTCTGATACCCCTGGAATAACCTTAAGTAACTTCTGCATGTCCTTATCCCAGGTACCGGCACTCCCTTTCTTATTACTAGGGAGCAGTATAGCCGCGTTAATAATGCCCTCTAGAATCCCCATTTTCTACAGCGTCTGAATCCTGTACGTCGGGCTATTACTGCGCAGGCTAAGCGAGTAGCTACCTCGGGCATCAACGGCATCGAGCGTGTCGCGGTCGAAGATTTCGAGCGTAGGCGGCAGATTCGTATCTTGGGGGAGGGATTTCCATTGTTTGTGAAGGGCTACAGCGAAGGACAGGCCAGCAATTCCGGCACCGAAGATAATAACTGTTTTGCCCGCGAGAAAGTATAGGGTGTTTTCTATGATGATCTTAGTGTTTGCAGATTGAAAGCGACATTGTTCAAGAGTCTAGCGGTCCGCGAGTTTTTAAGTCTATCTATACGTTATAGATTGTCCGGATTCGGGAACTCAAAACTACCTGACTCCCCGAGTCTAACCTTGTTTTTCAATCTCGGGGCCGAGAATAATACGCTTGCCACAGAAAAGCAAAAGGTCGAATGGCATTCCCTCTCTATTATAGAACTATAGTAAAAGAATTCTATTATGCTATTAAAGCAGACTCTTTACGAGTCAAGCGTAAGGACGAAGATACAAACGTGATTTTCAATAGGGGGATTTCCGAGTTTTCAAGAGCAAAGACGGCTTATAACAATACATAAGAGATATTAAGGTATACGCACATTTCAAGATGCTTGAAGTAAAACTATCTAGCATCTTTTCTAGCACGGTGGGGCTTTCACTGTATAGGAATGGACGTTAGTCAAGTTGTAGAAAATAAAAGAAGAAAACTTTGAACGAAGTAAGGTGATGATATAAAGAATGGCGTAGAATGAGGTTGATTTGATTTTACTTGATTTATTCAAGTTGGCTCTGCAAGTTCTTTGACCTTGCGTACAACAATTGTAGGTCTGTGTTGTAAGATTACAGAGTGATCTACTAGCTTACACCCTTTTCTTACTAGTAGCTTCCACTATACTACACCCTTGAACCTTAAAAGAGACTTAGCGTTCTGTGTGTCTTTTAAGATAGTCATGTCAATAAACTTAGTCTCTCGGTTCGTAGAGAATTGTATTACCGTTCTGATTACCATTAAAAATAAGACTAAATAACTAATAAATACAACCATGGACTAGTACTTATTCACTCGTAAGGATTATAAATATTTCCGATGAATTTTGTGAATAGGTCAAAGCAGACTATAACTGCAAAGTAGTCTTTTCTCTTCCACAAAAGGCCCTGACGGGAAGAAGACGTTAATTAGTATTGCGTAGTTTTATGAACTACCTTCTAATTATCGTTCCTATTTTGCTATAAGCTTAAACTGCTATGCAGAAAGTAGGTGGGAAACCAATATTTACATTATAGTAAGATTATACAGAGCCTAGAAATGCCGTCTTCATTCACAGCAACATTTAATTATGTTCAACTTGATAATATACACGAATAGCAAAGTAGCCGCTTTACCTAAGTTATGAAACCTTAGGCAGATCATGCTTGTTTGCGTGCCTCCACTGCAGTAAACATGCTTCTGTTGCTGTGAAAGTTCTCCCGTGCTGACACTAGACTTCAATTGTACCTCGCTATCCGTAAATGTACACAACAAGGTGCCTAATCTGAGTCATTCCATATGAAGACAGCCCTATATAGCTGCCTAAAATTTCTCGATATGTCTTCTGTCCCTTCAATATCTTCTTTCTCTTTCTTTCTTCGCTCCTCTTCGTTTGTCTGTCTGCTCATTTGAAGACCTTTTTCATCAGAGCTAAGTTTTGCTGACAAAAGATCCTTCATGCATTAGTTCTAATTCAGCGACTTGCTTGAACGCCAGAAATCCATGCGGTACTTGAGAGAAGGCTCAATATCTGGAGGTGGATATCTGAAGTTCTGCTCATAATGAACATTCCATGGCTCTTTCGGAAGCAATTTGATCGATCTATCGCTGTCATGCTAACCCTCTTGCTCATGACCACTTAGTCGACCGAACACGTTCGACTTCGAGCAGAGAAAGGCCACAGTATTTCTGGAAATACGCACCTCATCAACATCGTTCCCGAGTCTTCGCGATAAGGCTGCATTATAAAGGGAAACCACAATATAATACAAGGACACCAAGGATTTGCCAAGATTTAAAACATCGGATCTGCATTCCTCCCATCTGACATTCCATGTTGACAAGATACTTTGGCTAAGGTGATCACATACGGCAGTTGATGTCCACATAGTAAGCCTGCAGAGGACTCCTCGCTCAGCATACGGCACAGCAAAGCCGATGCATATAAACACTTGTGCTGCGATGAATTCTGCCTTGCTCCAGTTACTTCAATTTACCGACAAGGCGTTTTCACGAAGAACGTACATGAGAAGTGCCAGCAATGAATGCGGCATAGGCCTCCCGTGATACCACCCTATGGCAATGCTTCGACTTCTGACTGCAAGTCAATACAGAGGAGAGACGGAATATTAATACGAATTGGTCTCTGGAGAACTTCCATACCATTTAGAGGCGTGAAACGAATATGGAAAGAACTCGGATGCAAGAAGCGCCATTATTGATGTTGACGTTGATCAAATCGCGCATCTTCGATAAGGTTCAACGCCTCAATATCATCTGCATTCAAATTCCCGCGAGAAAGTCGTACTGTATACAGTAAGGTGAGATTCAACTCAAATTACACTCCGAATATGGACGCAACATACTCTCAACAGGTGATGAGATAACGATACCTACGGATGATATCGCGTTTGAAATGGACTTCGCAGTTCTTGCCTCGCTTACTTTTGACAGCAGGTAGAAGGCACAGTTCGGTGAACGGACAGACAACCAAAGGCACACCGAACATAACCACGATACGTCCAATGAGATAACAAATCTCTTTGAAGATTACCGTTGTTACCATCATTTCAACCTTTCTTCTTTCTCATATGCAACTCACAATCAAAGCGGCGTTGCCAATCCTCCACCAAGCCCCAGTAGGCCGATAAGCTTTTGCTAAGCTTTGGTTGGTGCGTTGAAGGCGTTTGTGCATCGAAATTTCTTATTGTTCCTCCGAGGTACGAGGGATTTGCTGTTTCATTGGCTTTCACCAAGTCGTCAGTCGATGATGGTATCTCTTTCACCTACAAGGTAACCTTGTACTGTCTCTCTTCACTGAGGCGTCGACGCCGTAGAGATGGTCACTCTGCACACCATCTCTAAATTCATGTGTCCTAGGTCTGCCACTCTGTCTATCATTCTGTCTGCCATTCACACGTCCCGCCCAAAGGGATTTCCCCGGGATTTGGCTGATAAGAAAATCGTTTAGGTATCATCACCATTCTCTTGTCATGGTATCGTGACCTGGCACCACGAATTGACCCACTCTTATGGAGGACTCTGTCGGCCGGGCTGCTATCCGCCCTTGACATAATTGATGTAGCAACTAGTGATTGTCGAAGTAAATCCGGCTCTTACGCAAAAAGGAAGGTCCAAATTGCTTCTCGAAGGCGTAAGATGTTGATTTTCCGTTCCCTGCTCCTGCGCGCTCTGGTGATTAGTGTTTAGAGCTCATCATAGATAGGTAATTACTGATTCGCGTGACACCAGCGTGGTACACGGTAAGTATGCTGTGCATGCAGGTGATAGGAATACATCACGGGCATAGAATGGCACAAGGGGCAAATCATGGGACATGATAAGTAGACATAACCTCCTCTCGTTTTTTTTGTTGTTCCCAGGGTTTTAGATTTCCATTCAATGTGCTCGTAATGGCTACTCAACGCCCAACTTACCAGAGAACAGATACTGATGGAATATCTTTGCAAGATATTGGCGATGCAAAGAATCCCAATGCCAATGAAGATGGAAAGGCAAGGCCAGATGAGAAGGCAGTTCAAGATGATGTTTATAGTGTCGACGGTCTTCCAACGTACGATCCCCACGCAGATGACCATTTTGGCGAAGCAATTGTCATTACAAAAGCAAAGGAACTCGTCACCACGGTTCTTCATGTCGACGATGATCCCACAATAAACCCATGGACTTTCCGTGCCTGGTTCCTGGGTAAGTTAAAAGTTATTCTTGGGGAATATGAAAGTATATTAAATGATATGATATTCAGGCTGCGGACTTGCCATCTTTGCATCCGTCCTTCAGGAAATCTACTATTTCAAGCCACAGACAATTTACGTGTCGCTCGTCTTCCTTACGGTCATTGCCCAGGTGCTTGGAAACTTCCTGCATTATGCTATTCCTCAGAAAGGCCGCATAGGCAGATTTCTTAATCCGGGCCCATTCAACAGCAAGGAGCATGCAGTCGTTGTTATTATGTCCTCCGCAGCTGCAACTGCTGCTACAGCAACAGAGATTCTTGCCGCACAGAAGCTTTACTACAACATGGATCCTAAACCAGGAGCCGCTATCTTTTTGGTTATTAGTAGTCAGCTTCTCGGCTATGGGGTACGAAAGCGTGTATCTTGACCTTTCGGAAATGTTGCTGACATATTTCTTAACAGATTGCTGGCCTACTTCGCAGTATCCTAGTCCAACCTTCGAATATGCTGTGGCCCGTCAATATCCCCGTAAATGCTCTACTGGAAACTCTTCATCGCGACAGACACGAGACTAAAAAACGCCTTAATCTATTCTACATTGTTTTTGGTGTCATGTTCTTCTATGAGATCATTCCTGAATGGATCTTTCCTCTGCTTCAGGGTGTCTCTATTTTCTGTCTCGCTCAGAAGCACAGTCTTGTATTCACCAACCTTTTCGGCGGATCTTCTGGCAATGAAGGCCTTGGATTCTTGTCCCTTAGCTTCGATTGGCAGTACATTGCATCCTTAGGGTCCCCGTTATGGGTGCCTTTACAAACAATGACAAACAGTTTCATTGGATATCTCCTTTGCATTGTTCTTTTTATGAGCATCTACTACGGAAACATCTGGAGATCACAGGATTTCCCATTCCTTTCTCAATTGCTTTACACGAACCATTCAAACTTTACGTCATATTCGGAGTATAATTTGACTGCGGTTCTTACTCCTCATAATGAAATCAATCAAACTGCACTCCATGAGCAAGGTATTCCATACCTGACCGGCACTTACATCGGATATCTTATTACGACCAACATGGGAATCACTGCTACGCTCGTTCATATGTTCTTATGGAACTGGGATGATATAAAGGCAGCTTTCTACATCTTCTCGCCCTCGAATCTTCGAAAACTCACAAAACCATCGTTTTGGGTGTTCTGGAAGGGTGGCATCACGAAAGAGGAGCGCAAAAGAGCAGCCCTTGAGGACCCAAACGTTGACCCACATTACAAGCTCATGATTTCCAAAGGCTACGATGAAGTTCCAGATTGGTGGTATGTGGCGGTATTAATCTTGAGTTTTGTTGTTGGTCTTGGGACATTGTATGGAATCCAATCTACGCTCCCTTGGTGGGGTTTCATTCTTGCCAATATCTTCGCAGCAATTTTTATTCTTTTCTTCGGAGCCCAGTATGGAATGACTGGTTTCCAATTCAATCAACAGCCTGTTGTCCAAATGCTAGCGGGCTACTTGCACCCTGGAAAGCCTCTTGGTAAGATTTCTCTCATTTCTATGGAGCAAATTCTAATATTTTCAGCGAATATGTACTTTACCGTTTTCGGCTTCAATGGCGTCACACAAGGTCAACTCCTTCTCCGTGACCTCAAACTCGCTCAACTGGCTCATCTCTCTCCTAAAGCCACGTTCACTGCGCAGCTGCTCGGCTGCGTGATCGGGGCCATTTTCAACTATATTATGATGCAGTCTATTGTAAACAACCAGGCGGACGTCCTGTTGTCAATCGAAGGAACGAACGTATGGAGTGGCCAAAACGTGCAGCAGTATAACACGCTCGCTATCGCCTGGTCGATTGCTGCGGATACCTTCTCCGTTGGTGCCCGCTACCAATGGGTGACTATCTCCTACTTGCTCGGTTTCCTTGTACCCGTTCCATTCTACATCATTTACAAGTTCACCAAGATTGAGTTCTTCCGCTACATCAACCTATCTATTGTTCTCTGGTACATGGGCTGGTTGGTTGTCGGCGTCAACGCCTCTATTCTCTCCTACTTCATCTGTGGTTTCTTCGCCCAGTGGTATCTCCGTAAATATCATCCCGCCCTCTTTGTCAAGTATAATTACATCGTCTCAGCTGCTCTTGATGGTGGTACTCAGGTTGTGGTCTTCATTCTGTCCTTTGCTGTTTTTGGAGGTTCTGGTACAGAACATGATTTCCCTACATGGGCCGGTAACAATGGTGGAACGACAAATGGGCTGAATTTGGATTATTGCATGTATAATCCTGCCAATGGTTAGAGAAGCTAAGGCTTAGGGATCTTAGAGGGTGAAACCTCGTAAATCTTTGAACAAGGACATCAATGGTTCAATGCTATCAACATAATGCTTTTTTTTCCTTTCGAAGACTCTGAGATCCCTCCTCGTATCCGAAATATTGCGTAGATATTGTGTATATTATGAGAATACGCAAGCATATTTGTCAAGACGTAAGTAATAGCCGACTATCACCTTCAAGTCTCATGTTGGAAAACTCCTACAGAGGCAATGGGCATAGCTAGAGGCCACTCTTCATGCGTATAAACAGCTGCAGAGTAGATTCTGCTTCCTCTCTGCAAGCATCTCACATCCGTGTCCCCGTTGCAACTGGTACGTAGCACCAGTCGTCCTGACTGTATTGAGAATCTTCTATCTTACCAACAGATGGGTGTGTGCTTAGGTTGCCCACAATATTTGAGGTTGCGTTAAACGGAAATTAACGGTTTTCATGCGGCGGGATATTTTTATTCGCTGAATGCCAGAAGTTTTATTTAATCTAGAATTTGAAAGATCTTTATGTACGTCTCAACGATTGTTTCTGCTGCTTGCCTACCTAGGCTGTTCCGCACAGATCCCTCAAACGACTAATTACGGGAGCAGCCCAATCTCTCCCATAGGCTCAGGCCACCCAACGCTTACATCATAAACCTTGATTATGCATAGGTATTTAATGTACAATATGTCATCTACTTCCATTTCCCACAACAATATCTTTGTAAATACTGTCTTTGTGAACAAAGGTTCTTTCACCATTCAAGTTCTTGTTCTTCTCAAATCGTCTTTCATCTCCAGAGGCGCCCGCAATAATGTCTAGGCCACCAAATAATCCAACGCCACCCTCATCCTCCTCAGTCCGCATCAGAATCATAGACACAACATCAAAATTAGAAAATCTTCCTCTTGAACCATTTGTTACTCCCGTGACACCAGACTTTACGCACATGGACTGCCCTTCACACGCATTCCTTATTGAACATCCTCATCATGCTCCCATCCTCTTCGACCTTGGCATCCGCAAAGACTGGCAATCCTTCCCCCCATCCGTCCTCGCACTTCTCAAAAAGGAATCCTGCAATTTAATCGTCCAAAAATCCGTGCGCGACATTCTCGAGGATGCCGACTTCGATTACACTTCAATTGCCGCAATAATCTGGTCACACTACCACTTCGACCACACTGGCGACCCTTCTCTCTTCCCGCCGCACACGCGGCTGATCGTAGGCCCGGGTTTCAAGGAGGAGTTCTTGCCCGGATATCCCGAGAATCCTGAAAGCCCTGTATTGAGCGCCGACTGTGCGGGCCGGGAGGTCGTAGAGATAGCCTTCTCCGATGGCCTGGAGATTGGGCGGTTCAGAGCACACGATTATTTCGGTGACGGCAGTTTCTATCTACTGGATAGTCCAGGACATGCAGTTGGCCATCTTAGTGGGCTTGCGCGGCTGGCTGATGGGGGATTCCTGTTGATGGGTGGCGATGCCTGCCATCATTGTGGCGAGTTTAGACCCAGTCGTTATTTGCCTCTGCCGGAGACTGTGCAGCCAAATCCGTTTGATAGTAGCAAGATGCCGTGTCTTGGAGCCGTTTTTGAAAGGTTATTGAGAGATGGGGACCGGGGGAAGTCGTTGTATGCTCCAGCGCGTGGAGATGGCCCGTGGAATGCGCATGATCCGGATGAGAGTGAAAGAACGGTTGAGAAAATCCAGGAGGCAGATGCAAGGGCTGATACTTTAGTAGTGATGGCTCATGATGATACACTGAAGGGTGTTATTGATTTCTTCCCAAAGTATGTGGAAGGGATTCTGGAGAAGGAGTGGGCGGAAAAGGTAAGGTGGAAATTCTTGAAAGACTTCAAGCATGTGGTTGGTATTTGAGGAAAATCCTCTCTCATCACCTAATAAAGTACGTACTTGGATAAGCCACCAGAACGGATGACTTGTTTATCCCACGCACAGAACACATAGTGAGAGAATTTTTGAAAATCAAGACGACGATTTACCAATAGTACCTACTACCTGTTGTGTCAAGTCGAAATTACAGAGAACAAGGTGTGTGAAACTCGGGCCAATATAGCCCGAATGTGTAACCTGAGCTCAATTATTTTTCCAAACAATCAGATATTTTCTTTACTACGTTATCGTGTTTGGCACTTAAATGTATAATAAATTAACAATATACTGACTTACAAAGCCAAACAACTGAAGTCCTTGCTGCAGAAGTAGCAAACTAACGTTAACTATTCTATACGCCGAATGACATACATGGGTAGAGCCGAGAAGTTACGACGTCACTTCTCTACTTGAGGTCTGAGATTTTTATTGTTATGTAGGGTTACACCACAACAACAAAACTGCAAGATAAGTCGAATCGGTACACGATCATCTAAATTTCATCTTTATGGAAAGGTGGTCTGATGTCTAAGTAGGATAGTAAACATATTTGAAAATATTTTAGTCTATGAGACGCTTCCAATAGTTTCTCGTCGTCCCCCTTGACTTCCCCTCATTTACTTCTCGATACCATTACAGGCTGTCGGCATATAGTCGCTGCCTGGTTTGAACCTTTTCGCTCACCGAAATCTGGTGTAACTCATATGTGAGTAAGCATCAACTCGACGCCCGGGCAGTATAGAAGGAACCTCATAAAAAAGCAAAGCTTTGCTCATCCTCCAGTTGATTGCACTAGCCGCCCCTCGTCGGGGTATGACTGAAGCCTTATTGTAAGGATGGCCTGTAGTCAATAATTGACTAGCCCGTCAATCAGCCATGTTTAGGTTCGCTTCTCTGTTGTCTATCTTATCGAGGCATCATGGGTTCCTATGAGTAGAATAGTCAGTAAGGCTGATTTAAAAACGAAGTTGTATTCTAACTTGGAAGAGATGTGATCTTAGCTTTCATAATGTTCTCTTGAAAAGCATCTTCAAACCCGATATTTTCACAGCCTCTAGTACTGATGGAACAATCTCTTCCTAAGTCACTTTCTGAACGACTGTCGAAACAGGTGCGCCAAGATCAACCAGAGACTGACAGAGATCCCCTGGTGGCTACACCTAGCACCTCCTCATCCCAGGACTTGGATGACACCAAAATATTGTTTCGCAAATTCTGGCCAAGCATCACAGCTGACAACCCCTTGACACTTTTTGGATTTCGCCGGTTCAGGTCCATACATCTCTTGAAACTTAGATTTCTCGAACACGAGCTGACGGAAATGAATCGTAAAATCATGATAGGGGGGGAGAGCCTCAATATCCCGCTACCTCGAAAAAACAAGCTTGGGCTAGGAAATGGCACACCACGCGATGCTTCAGAATTGAACCCAGTGTTGGATCACGAACTAATTTCCAAATTAGGTCGACTGCTAAAAGAATATGGTGCGTGAATCATGGCTTAGCTGACATCTCGTTATGAATTTCAATAACTTCGAATATAGATGAGGCTTTGATTGCATTCAACAAGGTCATGATGATGGAGACATTTGCACTCGCTGATAGTGGCTGGCTACACAGTTTCCACGATAAGCAATCGAAATATGAAGCCTACAAGACAAGATTGCTCCGTATTGATCTCCTTGCTCGTCGAGGATCAAAGGATCCGATTGAGCATGGCCTCCGTAAATGCCTTAGGATATTTTGGTTTTTCGTTCGATCAGGTGGACACAACAAAGGCAATACAGACACAGAGCGGGGGGATCCAGACCTCGAAACTAAGCTGACGGATTCATACCAGAACACTACTCAGATTGCAGAGTTCAGCGCCAGATTTATATTTGCACTCATGGCTGGCTCATCTCTCATCATTCCTCTCATTTTCCTCACAGATCAAGGGAGCAGAGCAGGTCATATGGCTACTATAGTTGTTTTTATCGTTATATTTTCATTAGTACTATCATTGCTTTCCAAAGCATCTAACCAAGAGATTATGGCATCATCCGCTGCATATGCTGCAGTCCTGGTTGTTTTCATTTCTAATAGTCCCGGAAAGGAATAAGAAGCTACGGTTTTATCTAATGCTTCAAGATATCTTCACCGGCAGCCCGGAGGAGGTTAACATTTTTCTCTTAGCAGTTCATACATGAATGGAATTTTATTCATAACCACACTCTACAGCTATAATAGATATGAGAGGCTTTACCAGCATGCAAAATCACATAATCTCTACCTCATTGTTGAAGCGGGTGGGTGCGCTTATCTAATATGCTATTGGGCACCTGAAAACGCCCGCAGATTGCCCTGAGTACTTGCCAACACTTGAAAGCTGGACTTGTGGGTTAATTCGTCCGTCACGTCCAATTCGTTATATATGATGGACCACTCATAGCTATCTGCCCCCTGCCTCCCTTTCGATAGTGTTCGAATACTCCTCAGGTGACTAATCAGCCTGCATCATTGGCATGCGATGTAGGGGTTATATGCTTTGGCTAAAACCGCTCAATACTGCTACCTGTCTTCGAATACGACGCTGTGCTCTTTGTTCAATGGTTATTTAGGTATCCCAGTACCTAGGTAGGCAGAAGTCACGCTAATATATATAGTGTAGATCCCGCGTACTTATGTACGAGTTCTCCGCAATTTGCCTTCAGATCTACACACTTTCTATAAGCAGTTCCTTCACATCATCATGTGAGTAAACCTTCAGTAGAAATAGATTCGGTGATACTGAGGGCGAAAGGTCATCATCAAGATGCACTTTACAAAAGAGTGCATACGATATTGTATTTCTCATAGCTGCACCTAAGTTTGAGCTCCATGCTGCTCTATGGGTACTCGATGAGGAACACGCTCGGCCTTTCGATTTTACGGAACTACCGGATTCCCGCGCCAGTTATGATTATGGGGCTATCAGTGGTTACAATGTGGTCATTGCAAGTCTCCCCATGGGTCGGCCCGGTCTGGTTAACATTTCTCATGTTGCCTCCCAAGTGAGATATGACTTTCCAGACATAAATTACTACCTTCTCGTAGGTATAGCGGGTGGTATACCTCACAAGAGAGCACAGCCTACAGCCGATGAAGATATACATCTTGGAGATGTGGTTGTAGGGTGTCCTCAAGGTTCTGGAGTGCCGTCGATTGTGCGGTATGGCCTCGATAGAGTCAGACCAATCAGAAGGGTGAATATCAGTCGTATTGGGGATACCAATAACAATCTTCGAGCTGCTGCCGGACGTCTACTAATCGATCTTTATCGTGAGTCTCTCGAAAACAATACTGTTACTCAAGAATACCAGAAACTGCTCCGAAGATCAACGGAACGTGATAAGAAGACTTTCGCAAGACCAGACGAGAAAACCGATCAACTATTCATGGCAGACTATGACCATAAGTGCGAGCAATGTTCCCAGGAGCCATCAGTCCGTTGCGACCATCAACGTCCTACCCCTTGTCAGGATTGCGAGCAGAACAAACTCGTTGAGCGGAAGAAACGCGATCATAAAGCACCTATCTTTCACTTCCACCAGATTGCTTCAGGCGACAACCTAGTTGAACTTGCCTATGCGCGAGATATTATTGCGCAGGAGTTCCCTGATGCCCGATGTCTCGAGATGGAAGCTGCTGGTGCTATCGACTCGACCCAGTGCCTTGTCATACGAGGTATCTCTGACTACGCCGACTCTCACCGGCACAACGAATGGGCAACATATGCTGCTGGGATGGCCATGACGTGCGCGAAGATGATCCTCTCGAACGGTAAAATACCCAAGCATAGTTCTATGACCGGAAAGACAAGGGGGCCCCAAGCTTCCGCGTCGCAGACGAATACTATAACATCGAACCCGTCTACAGCGGAACCCTCCATAGGCATGTCTCTTACCCCTCCAAAATCCCTATATTGACTTCCTCTGTTGGTTCCATTTCCTGATTGTCTAGTCACAGAGACGGTGCAGACTCAGGTCTCTGCAACAAATGCGGTAGCATCCAGCCCTTCCCTTCCGAATTTATTCTCAAGTAGGTCTCACGAGTTCCGCTGCTTATATATTTTCAGCTAATGTTGTAGGAAGATCCTATATTCAACACTGTCAGTACCCATCTGATGGGTTTCAAAGATCACAGAAAAACCAGCAAAGAACTATTTCCCAATAACTTCAACAATATCTCAGATCCCATGCGCCGAAACATTATGAGATTGTCCTCCGGAGAGTTTGAAAAACTTCAAGCTGCTCAGAACGAATTGAATAATGTTCAAGGCGGACCCGACTCTGAAAGACAGCATATCAACCTTCTCATACATCGGGGTTTCGTGGACGCTTTCAATGCAAGGGCCAGACTCTGCTTTCTCCAACAAGATTGGGATTCATGTTTTGATTGTCTACGGAAAGCTGAAGACCACGCCAATAACTCCACAGACCTTGTCACACATCAGCAGGAGCTACATGGCTACATACCAATTGTTGAATATGACTATGGGGTCATTCACCAGTCACTAGCTGTGGTTATGAACATGAGAACGCCTAGCAATACTACGAGGGGAAATGACAACGTTGAGATGGAACAGTTGAAAGCGGAGGCGTTTGAAAAATTCTCATCTGTGATGAAATCCCTAAAGAACGCTAATTGCAATACACCGATAGAATTAAAGGAGTTCTACCTATCGTGTGCAATGTATGGTATGGCATTATCGAAGGCAGTTGAAGATGGCTATCCACCATTTCCACGACTGTTGCTGTGGCATCCCAGTTCTATATGAAGCTAGTATTGCACATCAATTTGTGAAGCCAGACAAGTCATTAGATGGAGATAGCTACCTATGCATGAGGTCATAGTATGGATCAAGCACTTATTTTCAGAAGCATAGATAGACGATCTGGGATTAAACTTCATTGATATTATCATTTTGCGAAATTCGTAAAGCCGATGAACAAGGTGCATTCAAACAATTTTAGCCCACGTCGATTGTGGTCTTGAACCGTGAGCGGAAATGAACCATGATGGAGTATTCCAGACGATTGGCGCAAAGTACACGTCCTGAACGCTCTGCACTTTTTTTCGACTCGCTGTACTTTGTGTGTGGAGCTCTATCCAACATGGTTCTGTGTGCTTATTGCACTCTTCTATCACCCGGTTTAGAAGAGTGAGGGCGTCCTTCCGGGCAGTACACTTCTCTTGCCTAAGCTTTGCCATGTGTTTTCTCTTCCAACAGATGCTGCAGATGAGAGCTACCACACTCACGAAAACTATGGGTACGAATATAGCTACGAAGTCGAACCAATGGAGCGTTTTTTTCATAGATCTTGGGGTCGTTAGAGATGGATTAGGAGACGTAGTCGATGTAGTGGAAGTCGCTTGTATACTCGTCATGTCAGGAGCTGTCTTCGTGCTTATTGTAATAATAGTAGTCTGCGTAGGGAAGAGGGTTGGAACAGATGCGGGGGCAAGTGCAATCCCTACAGCTAGAGGAAGTTCAGTACTTAGCTACAATTAACATGGGAATCATCAACATACATTCTGTACTATCGGCTGCTGTAGTGGTGGCCGCCACTGCCATAGGCAACTGAGCACAATAGCTAGCGTACACAGATAGGGCACTCTCGACATCAGATATCGTGCTGTTGCATTCTATGTAGACGTCGGTCGCCATGATACTGTTCATAGTTGTCCATTCGCTTGTCGTGCAGCAGAAGCAATCTCTTGACGTCTTTGCATTATCGTCTCCACAGCCGGAGCTCATTCCTCTAACAATGGCGCTGACATGAGTAGACGCGCAGCTTCGTAAGGAAGAATAGCCAGGCACTAGATTGATGAATGAATATCCGCTCAGAGATGAGGAAAGGCTAGATGCGCCGGCAGTATAGAGGAGTACAAGAACGAAGAAGAAACGGTAAGAATTCATAGTAAGTGGCTTAAGAGACTGATTGACAGTGATGAGGGTCGTATGGTAGTAGTGAGAGAGTAAACCAGTAGTAGTAAGGAGCGAATAGTAGTAGTAAAGAATGAATGACGGGCGAAATAATAGCACGCGATAACGACAGTATTGAATAGACACTTGTCCAGCAATGATAATGGGATGTAGCTGATGAAAAGAGAAGTAAGAAAAGGAGAACAGAACGAAGCTTCTAGGGCAAGGTAGACAAGGTTATTTAAACAGGCCGTAAGCTCCCGGCGTTTCACCTCGTGTCGGGGGGGGAAAGGGGGGGTGGAGAGGCTACCTCGATATGTATGTATGATATAAGCGTATGATATAAGCGTATGATATAAGCCTCTTGATTTTTATTGTTGGCGTCTTCAAGCATACGAGTGATTTCTGCTTGCATTAAGTCAGTATCGGCAAGTAGTGTGTCTGAATATAGCGGCCTAGGTAAGGTAGTGTATAAATAGATCGTGATGTACTTATCAAGTTTTGATACTTTTCAATAGTCCTCGTGTTTAGCTATAACGAAATATTGAGGTGAGATTCTATATACGTTTTGGAATGGCTCCTTTTCTGCTGATATCAGTCTCAGTCGTATATACACACAATGTATATGAATGGAGACCGTAGTGTGTAGTGTGTGTACATACATGGGAACCCGTGATGAAGCTCGTGATGAGTTCCAAAGCGAGGCACCAAGGCACATATGATGCACTAGCTCGCTCGACACTGATTGGTTCATCGCTACCTTGCCTATTTAAGTTAAACACCGACATTGTACCGTCCCGAAAGCTTTATCGATGTTATCGATAAGACGCCTCTTTTTTGTATCGCGGTTTTTCAATTGCACACAAGCAAATTCGACGATTGCACTTCACTACACTACACTTCTCTTCTCGATCCGGCACTATACAACTCGACAACCTACGTTTTGGACACTTCTTCAATATAAGATTGGAAATGGCATCCTCCGATCCCCTCCTAAGTTCTCTCTGCAAAATCTGTCACACCAATGCCCCCAAATACACATGTCCGCGCTGCTCCCTTCAAACCTGCAGTCTGCCCTGCACCAAGCGCCATAAAGTTTGGTCGTCCTGCTCGGGCATCCGCGATCCCACTGCTTATGTGCCGCGCTCGCAGCTCGCGACGCCCTCCGGCATCGATCACGACTACAATTTCATCTCGGGCATCGAGCGCAACCTGTCGCGCGTGGAGCGCGAGATCATCGAGGAGAAAGGGCTGATTGAGGCGCGCGCTAAGCGCGAGAGGCGCGAGTGGTTGAAGAAGGGCGATACGAATGTTTGGAATTCGATCAAGCGGACGGAGGTGATAGTCGATCGGGCACCGAAGGGAATGTCGCGGCAGAAGAGCAATGGAACGAGCTGGAATAAGGCGTCTAAGGCGCTGAATTGGCAGGTTGAGTGGGTTAGCTGTGTTGAGGAGATTCAAAGTGGACGTAGTAAGGTTCTAGAGTTTAAGGCGTTGTCACAAGGGTTCGAAGATTTTTTGGAGGAAGAGAGAGTGCGTGGCTTAAGTGCTGCGGA
This sequence comes from Allantophomopsis cytisporea, assembly GCA_024752435.1. NCBI lineage: Eukaryota > Fungi > Ascomycota > Leotiomycetes > Phacidiales > Phacidiaceae > Allantophomopsis > Allantophomopsis cytisporea. The sequence continues at coordinate 435,705 of CP103037.1, forward strand.
GAAGAAAGCGGAGAAGAAGAGGAAAGGTGGAGATAGCGATCAGGTTGATAAGAAGAGGAGGGTTGAAGATACCCTTGATAAGGGCGATGAGACCGACGTTGCGCTCCTCGCTGAGCAACTGTGTCTTCAGGACCCCCAGACTTCTGCGTGGAACATGGACGCAACGCCAATCCCATCTGCGCCCCTGAAGCCCTCACCTTATAGTTTCTATCTCCTGAAACCACATACACCGATAAAGATGCCGAAAGTGTTGATTCCAATGGATGGAGAACGGCCGTTGATGGAGTTGTTAAGGGGGCAGGTGGTATTAGAGTTTCCAACCATATATGTGTTCTTGAAGGGGGAGCAGATTGAGAAGAGGGGGTTCCTTACTGAAGCGGCGTATTTTTCTACCAGGCCAAGGGCAAACGAGGGGAAATCGGTGGGATATGAGAGTAGTGAGGATGAAGAGGAGGAGGAAAGTGCGACTTCGAGTAGTGGGTCTTCTTCTGAGGAGAGTGAAAGTGAAAGTGATGAGGAGATGGAGGAGTGATTTTGATACCCATATTCATTATATAGAGTTATAATTTTACCACACGAGTGCTTTGGTATTGTTTGTACATTATGCGATATCACAGGACATCGTAATTGCAACGCTCTAGTTTTCACCGCTTGCAAGTAGTAACTTGAGCGTTGATCCTGGAAATGGGGACAGACCTTGGTGCTGTGCTAAAGACGTGATGCTTCTCATTGAAACACCTTGCTCATCTATATGTCTCCTGTGACTTTCAGGCGTGTGGTTGTTAGACGTTTTATTCTGTCAGGTAGGTTGGCTGCTTACAATGCCGTGATCACACCAGTCATCCATTCCTGAGATGCTCAAAGCCCTCATTCTCTTCCACACGATGATTGAAGAATGTCTTTGGGCGCTGGCCGCAGCCAAAGGTTACACGCATAGACAATTTGTGGATAGTAATCCAGAATCGACTCACGGACAAAGAAAACAATTACGAGTGTAGATGTAGATGACCTTTTGCAAGGTTTTGATATGGTGGATTGAATAATTGAATTGCCGTTGAGCATGTTCTCATCTCCAATGCTCTCAGAACATTCGGGTTTCCCAGGACCAAGAGCATTGGTATTATCGAGCGCAATACTACTTACTTTTGCAAATGACGAAGATGGCGAACAGTATAAATCGGATTGTATCTGTTGCTGGCGTTAACATTCATGGCTCTGAGAATATCTTGCAACCTTTTCAACTTCTCTCTTTGTCACAGAGCTGATTGTTATTTTTGAACATATTCATAATCACTTGATGACCCAAATGTTCTACAGTCTCTCCATATTGATAGCATCTGCCTAATATTAGACGAAAGCCATGTTCAGGATTGTGTTCATTGCAACTTGCTTTAAATCGGATATTTTCCACATATGAAGCTAGTGTTTATTATTAATATATCTATCCGTTTGATCGCGTAGAGGCCACAATTAGGGCATAGTTCACCAGAATCCACGGAGTCCCACTCCGTCTTCCTTCATTCCATATGCACCTCTAGTCTCTTGATAAATGTTGCAGCAAAGTCCTTGTGACTCTCCTCAATGGCACCTTTGATCAAACCACCCACTATCTTGTAGCACTTGACTTCTCCCGTCTCCTCCAATAGCAAACCCTCGGCTGTCTCCAATAGCTTCCATGTTATGTAGCTTAATATTCCCATCGGTGCCCTGACAATACTTTGCATGCCATTTACGGTATTCGTCACCTCTATTTGATACGTAACCGTATCAGGGCTGAACTTCTTGGTCCACGACCCAAGTCCATCAACCTTGTCGACAATTTCGTATGTAATGGTAGGGTATGGTGAAGGTGAGTTGTCGACGGACTTGAGAAGTTTGTAGGATTTGAGGAGAGGATTCAGCGAAATCATTAGAGCATGATCGTGAAGTAGTTTCAAAACACCTGCTTGTGTGAAATTCTCTGGCAGCTTCGCCGAGGTATACGTCTTGAATGAGGTAGAGAGGACTATCAGTCACAGTTAGAAGAGTCAGAGTAAACATATGCGTCTTTTGCAGCAGAAAGCGCTCATATTCCCATACTGTTCTTGGAGTATAACATTAGGGGTCAATGATAACTGAGTGAAAGCATGGGAATTGCGGCGTACATACACGACATGGTTGGTATTTGTTGTTTACTGAGAAGCCTCAATAATTATGAAGTATGCTGAGCAATGATATAACAGAGATTGTCGTCGTTCAAGCCTATTTAAAGGCCGTCAATTGAGTTTGGATGCTTTAGGATAAGAGGTTGGGAGGTGATGATATGAGGCTAAGATCCAGCCTTGCCCCTCATTCTAGTGCACTTCCTCCGTACGGTAATCCTTGAGATATGAGGCACCTCCAGGTAAGTAGTTGATTTACGAATTAAGCAATACAAAAGGGAGGTCAACAGATGCGAAGTCGTAAGACGAGTTTCTGTCCTCGATGGCGGGTTCTAATTTGTTTTGGCAAGGTATACAAGCCCTGGAAATATCTCACATCTAAAAAAAACTCCTAATTACGATAATGATTGTATTTTCTTTATCTTGTGTATGCTCTACGTGCCACTGATTAATGAAGATACGGCAAGGAACTATTTATGATGTCCCGTTTATCTTCATGCTTGGAATTTGTTTTCGCCGAGTATGTTTTCGTCATCATCATATTTGAACATCACAAGACAGCAAACTCCAGAGTTTACCCCGGTCATCCGATTGGTTTGAAGTAGCTTGTACATGGCCGTACGCAGGATGCAATCATGTTCACGAAGCAAGATGTAGATCTGCATGCAGGTCCACATGCAGGGGCTACCTGTAAGCTTTTCTGAGAGCATGTCCGAGGAAAAAGGCTATGCCGTGCACGTATCAGGAACATATGCAGGCACGATAGAATCGACTTGCATTATTCACTGTTCCATGGTGCTTGTCATAGATCAAGAGGCGCTGCTCGGAAATAAGGGACAATGCGCGACAACAGCTTATCAATTGCTGATTCCACAGACCGAGTTTAGCCATGCACGGTTCCAGGGTCCGTTCCTACATCTCCATACATGTAGACCACATACGGCGTACACGATACGTACCTGATGCGAGCAGTCAGCCGTGCACATACTAATGGCTGTCAACCTGAAGGTCCCAGCACCTTCGTCCGATCTACGCAGCGTCAGCACGGTGATACGTGAGTCCTGGCCAACAGCCCTATGTGGGGATCTCCCTGCCAGAGATGAGTACGTGCACAAGATCCATGTCTCCGCCCTGGGGATTGGCCGGAATGATCAGGGATCCCCCCTCGTATTCCTTCTTATCATGAGGAGACTCGTCCGGTCGGGAAATAGGTATAAGCACGATGGGAGCATTTGACGTATCATGTCTACTGATTAACTACTTGTCCATCTGCATGACTGGGAATTACCTCGTGCGCCTACGTGCCCCTACCCTGTGAAGTGTGACTGCGGCTGTGAACATGGACAGCAGTAGCTACTGTGCTCTCCCCGGAATGCGCCTTTAGCTGCGCAAGATTCCGACAACTTGTTTGGGACCGACATGAGCACGGTATCAATTCTGCTTCTCTATATACCGCTTCCCGAGGTTTATATGGTCAGTCATGCACATACCTAGTCTTTATACGTGTAAGTGGCGGGCGGTACAGTAGGTTTTCGTAGCACGAAGCTACATAGGTCTGGTACATAAGTATTGTACATGCGCTATTACTAGTTCAGCCACCAAGTGGCAAAAGCGGGGAATAATATGTTGCTGTTGTAACATCAAATAATTGTATACTATGATCAACATCAATAACTTCATGTAATGGAGTTGCCTCGTACACCAAGCCCAGCTATTGAAGCTCCTATTGACGTGATTGAGGCTCTTGATGCCGCTGTTCCCACCGGCAGAGAAGCTACTCGAGACCAGCGGGTACAAGTCCGAGTACTCAATGAAATTAGCTGGTCACAGACCCGGATTGCTGTACAATTAGGATTAACGCGCGGTCAAGTTGAATACGCTCTGGCTCATTGATTCTATTGATCTTCAGGTGTTTACAGGGCTACTTCGTACAATATACCAGAGATATGTAGATGTCGAGTTGGCAAATAGGATGTACACCAAGTAGTGACTTTTGGTGGGGTTCTACACTGTATTTTGTAAAGCAGCGTGCTACTAGTTGAATATTTGGACAGCGTATCATTAGCAGAGCACTTGTGCTGGTAGCGTATGTACAATACTTATGACCCAGACCTATGTACATCAAACAAACATTGAGGGAGAGGGACGGTAGGATGCTGGGGTAATTGGGTGGTCTGTGAAAACGGTGATTTCCCATCCCCTAAGGTCAACGACCAAGTGAGGTGTCTACGCCCGGGTGAACTACTACGTAGTACAGCAAAATTGGACTGCGGTAGAATGTTGAAAACATGGAGAACGTGGTAGAAAAGTGTTCAAGTTTAATATGTATATATATGTATCTATCTCTATATATATATATAATTAAATATTTAGATATTCATAACAACTGTGCAATAATCCGCAGTGCAACAATTCAAGCACGAATTTAAAGTTTGGAAGTTGCGTGCGTTTCTTCCGGGCTAATAATTGTCCGCGGAATGCAGCTTAGAGTTAGTTCGACATCGGTTGCATTGTTCTAATCATGCATATACTGAGAGACGAGAAGAGGACGAGCTACACCATTGTGCATGGTGTGAGTTTGGGGGGAGGTGGAATCACAATCAACCATGTCCTACAGTACAGTACATAGGTGAGTGTGCTTCCGACGTCACATATGGATGACCAACAATTTGCAATAAAAAGGAGTGCTCATCTGTTTCAAAAACAACGAGAGTGGTCACTATCATATACTATGTAGTAACTGCTTGATTAATGCCCTCTTCGCTCTAAGTAAGGAATAAACTTCGAACCACCACCAAAACAGTATCCAATCAGTGCACTCGTGCATCACCGTCACGCAAGCTCTCGGCATCTGCCTGCTGCGCTTTTGTGCTCCGCGTGTCCCGTGATGTTATTCCTTCCCGTCTCCCTTTCGACAGATACACCCGCTGCTGTGATCTAGCACAGCCGCCTGAAGCTTCACCACTTGCTCTCGTAGCTCGTCCTTTAGCTTCAGCAACTGTGCGTTCTGCTTCTCCATCTCCGCAGCTCTGACCTCAAGCTCGTTTGTGCGTCTACGCTGCTTAACTCGACAACGGCTCGCGGCAAGACGATTGCGTTCCCGGTGCCTAGCTTGACGTAGCTCTGTATTCTCAACTCGCGGTCTTCCGCGGCGTTTCTTGACAGCAACGCCCGTTGGCTGGGAACCTGACAGAATCGCCACACCAGCCTTGCTGTGCAAACTTTGTTTCTTGGAAGATTGTCTGGAACTTTTTCCACTTTCCGAGTTCTCTCCGGTGTCCACAAGGATATCCGTGCTTTGAATAGAGACAAAGCTCAGACGCCCTGGCTCAAAATCAAAATCACCGGTCCTATTGGGAACGTGCCCACAGGAACTAGTATCTGAAGAGCTGCGGGGCGAAAGTGGGTCCATGGACTCGAACGGCGAATCTGATGGTAAGCTTTGTGAAGATGAAGACCAGTCAGGGTACGCAAGATCCGGTGGATACGTAATTGAAGAAAACAGATGATTGAAATCATCTTCGGGAGGACTCTGAGGAGGATAAACCAAAGAGCAGGCTGGTGGCGCATAGAACTGCTTATCGTCCGAGGAGATCTTGACGTCGAATGGATCATTGAAGAGAACAGGAAACGGATTGATGTTGGTATCACAGTACTCTTCTCCATAATTTAGAAAACCAGTCATATTCCCAAAGAAGTTCGCATCCATTGATTCGGATGGATGTTCTGCAGAAACTGTCAATGTGGTGTAGACTTCCATGCTGGGCAACTGAGGATGATATTGGAACGACTTTGCTAGACTGTAACACTCTGAGAAATGTAATGATTTGATTTCACCATACTGAAGAAAGCTTCGTATTTATATCTGATACTTGACCGGGATTCTTAAATATGACGAGAGTTGTTGATAGGTTCGCGGAATATTGGTCCGACGAAAGTCTCCCGGGAACAAGCCACAAAGCACGTTGTTCGTCATTCTATCGTGACTTAGCTCCAGGTGTCAAGTAGCATTGAGTAGTTGATACCCCCGGCCCTGGGGTTTTGATAGCGCCAATAGCAGTCTCATCCTATCCCATTACTACGTAGTAACACGCGCATTTCATGGTAGTCTTCTCATTGTCTGTTGTTAGACGTCTTGATGTTGATTACGAAGCGTTAGTGGTGGATGTAACATCTCAAAACAATTCAAGAGGAAGAGAGGAGAATGAATCGGGATTTGCTTTGCCTAGTTCTGCTCTCTACGATCAAAGACAACATGTGAATTACCACGAAAGTTGTGAATGGACAAGCCTAGTCGACGCATCATCAGAACTCACTTGTGGGTCGTGTTTGCATATAAGAATCGACTTGCCGTCCTTCAAGACATGCAGAGCCGATAAGATCAACGACGCACATGCAATCAGAACCATCACTAAGTCAACATCCTTGAAGCCTGCATCACTCAATACTGAGCCGCGGAAATATTTATCAGGCCACTTTCAACTTCAAGATTGCTGTACGATCAAAAAGTATGATGCCTCAGCCCTGTCAATGTGCCCCACTACCAAGCCACCACTTTTCGATCAGTCATTAGCACCAGACTTTATCATGCCAAATACCTCGTTCATCAACTCCACTTCGAGCAATACTAACTCGCATTCAGCAGGACGACAGCTCTACTTTGGGATTACTGACTTAATGCACCATCGAATAGCGACAGCTTTGCTAAACTCGGTTCCGGGACGGGAAGGCTTCACGCTCCGCACACTTAGCAACAGGGTCTTCGTGAGTTAGAACGAGAACGAAAGATTTATTGGGATGATGATAAATAAAGTAAATGGAACTCTGAACTGTTGGTCCGTGGGCTGCGGTAGACTTGCTTGCTGTGAGATTCGTTGAGCTTCAAGTGTCAAAGTATTTATTTATCAGTGAGAGGAACACTCATTACGAATGATGAACTACATAGAACGTTCAAGTTTTGAGAATGCGATTATCTCCCCGCCTTCTGGTGAGACCATCGTCGACTTCTGTGAGTATGGAATTGTTGGAAAACCCATTCGATTCCCATATTTTCAGGTGATGAACATTGCAAAGGCGGTTCTGCAAAACGGCAACCGAGTCCACATTTCATCTATATCCCCAGACAGTCTGAGCTATCTCTGAGATTACCTGTTTCTATGACGGCGCTATGCACGGACATTGGCCAGCACCTTAAATGAATACAATGAGTCGAGTTGCAGTTGTGGATCTCATCACAAAGCCTCGCAGCAGAACTCCTTACCCGACTAAAGCTTGAACGTCCTCAAATTGGCACGTTCTAACGTAATATGAGATTATCGTCCGAGAAAGCCGCCGAGACTCCCGTAATAAAGCTCTTCAAATACCTTTTTTGTATCAATATTCTGAGACATTATGATACACCGGAGGAATCTCCGGTGAGGGCCAAGACAATATCTCTTGAAGCGAGGATTACAGCACACACTTGACCAATTGATCGATACGCGTAAATAGCACACGAGTTCGAGATCATGATGCTATCGTCTGATGATCGAGTATCTTCACATGGAAACTCCCGAAGCCGGCGTCACATTCATCATAGTACCTCTGGAGTTATTGCTGGAACAAGAAGCAAGTGCGACACTTAGAGCAAGCATCATGTTCACTTCTCCGCAAACTGGTCCTCAAGAAGGATCAGAATCCTTGAAGCACGGATCTTTCCATCATTTCATGGTGACGAAAAGAAAATTGGGTCAAGAGCACAAGTGTTCTCGGGATGATTGGGAAGCGTTGCACAAGGGTTGGGGTTACATTTGAGGAAGAACTCTCAGGAACATACGAGATGTACACCCCCACGGCTTGTTGCCAGGCTCTTTCGACCTGTTTGATTTGTCTTGGCTCTTGAAAACCATACTGGCAAGTCTTCATACTGAAAGATACCTTCCCAATGTAAAACGCCTAGCGTTGAACTAATGACTTATTCTGACGAAGTCCCGCTTGATCAATACTTTCTGTTCCTTCAGGTCTCCATTTGATCATGCCAGTATCGATACATATTACCTGGGCTGTCAATACTGTTACGTTTGCCCACGGCGAAAGCATGCACGTGGAGGGGTAGAGCTGGTAAGCAAGGGGTGACAGTACGAGGATCGTAACAAGCAAATTTAGAAATTAGATTAAATATATGGGATCAACAAGCGAGCTGCAATGTGACAGGATATGGACATCACTTCTTGTATTCTCCCAAATTTATTGTGCATGTGTTGCAGAGGAGAGAACGTCATTGAGGATTTGTCATTGCAAGTGCGCCGTTTGTGTCTCTTACGTGAATAGACTTTACTGACCAGTTAATAGATTTTATCCCACCACTCCCCGCATCTATTCTGTATCAGCAAGCCATATCGTATCAAATTAGTAGTATTGTCCAAAACTCAGATTTTGCATTGAATCTGACAATGGGCATGGCACGGTTATAGACATAAGCGTTCGGAACACCATAAATTTAGATCACTCCAAGTTCATATGTTTAATGAGTGTGACTGGCATTCAAGATCGCCAGAGCTGTAAGTTCGAGCTTTAAGCGAAGTGAGGATGTATATATCAGGTGTTGGCGTCGTTGGTGTTGATCCTCTATTTGATCTAAGCGTCCACTTCTGCTCACCCTTGCCCCTCATTTACAAACGGCGGTCCGTGTTTCTCTCATCTAAGACTCAAGCCTCGATCACAAGTATTTCAATACATGCGCTGCAATCGGTCATTGTGTTGACCCACTTGGTGGAGAACCACAGTGTTAGCTCAACTTTCTACAGAATGTATACGCCGAGATTCTGTGAGAACCATCAGTCACGTGCGTGTTGAAGCTCGTTATACACAAAATAATAGGAGCCCGATTGAATTCTTGACTTGTAATGACAACATATCGTAACTAGATAATTTGGTTTATTCAATGCTATAGTACATTTGATACATGATATCGGAAGTGCAAAGCAAGATACTGAGTAGGTTGTGATTTATCAATGACATAATCTTTGGTCCCCAATAACATTTTTCGATTTTGAACTACTGAATGCAATATTGAGTCGTCGGAATAATTAACACAGTAAGTAAATCAAACAATCATAAAAACCTCTCGATTGTTCGAAGCTTTCAGTCGGCACTAGGGATTTATATGTAGACATCGACATTCATTCTAATCAACGTTTACCCAAACACTTAAAATCACCAACGCGAGCGACAATGACATCTCCACGATTTGTGCTCCAGTATCTGCACGTTAAGAGGAGGTCAAATCCTACTTGCAATTGCGGCACATGCTGATTGCGATGGGGAAGTAAGTTGTCGTAGAATATTATTGCCAGTAACGGGAAAGATCACACTGGATGCGTCGGCAATATTGTTGATCTCCGTCCTCCCCACTGTATCTAGCAGTTATTGCTATGGCGATGTTTGCTTTCGCAGTGCTTAGTTTCTCAAATCGTGACACCATGTGAGAAATGACGTATCGAACTTTGAAGTGGTTTCTCATTTCACATATCTGCCTCAAATAACTTTATGACCCCGTAACTCAATACAAACTGTGGCTATCGCGTGCGTGCCTGGATATCTGAACGGGTTGTTAAACCAATTTGATTCCGTGCTTGAATAAGTCGCTCACCTGCTAAACATGTGGTAAAGCTTACTTGTGCAAATCCATGTACATACATGCGAAGCTGCTTGTATCATTGGTCCATTTGCGTTCTGCTAAATTATCATATAATTTTCAGCTCTACTCTGGATCCTCTTGGTTATGTAGACCTTATCGGTCAAGAAGTGACCCCCAACCGCGTGAACTTTCTGAACTGTGTAGCTCAAAGCCAGGCATAGGCACTATACTCAACTCTGTTCCATCGAAGTAGGATCCAGTCGGGAAGACATCCGCATACAAACTCTGCTGTGTCTGCGGCTGTGAAAGTCCACCTGCATCGAAGACTCTGGAAAGTGAGAAATCCCTGGGATGCTGTAGGTCTCGGATGGCCGTATTAAGTGATGACTCATTCATGCTTCCCAACTGTGGATTTGCGAATTCCTGTTCTGTAGACTCCGCAGTCGTGACTTCAGTCGGAGGGAGTGTGGATGATTCTTGTATCTTCTTGTAGAAGTGCTCGAGGACTTCGACACCAGATTTCGCCATGACACTTTTGTGTTGCACAAGTGAGAGGCGTTGGATAGTTTGTCGGAGAGCATGGTATATCTTTCCAAGACAGGGATCTTCCATTGGAAAGTCGATAACTGTGGCTGCAAGGAAGATACCAGCATCGATACTGTAGAACGATAGGCCATATAGCTTATATTGGTGTTCATACATAGTCTCAAATAAGAGCTGTTGATACTTCAGACTTTCCAGAGCTGCTTGAACGGCGGCTTGTCGGCTTGGGGCATGGACGGCGGCGTATGACCTGTAAAGTGCCATGATAAAACAGTTTACTAAATACCCGATATGGTAGCGTTGCTTTCGCAGGTGTGGATACTGGAGATCTAGAGACGTATCGGGATTTTCGGGCCGAAGAACAGGCGCCAATGTATCCAAAATGAAAACAACTTGATCATGGAGCGTTTTAACCTTGGTGTAGTCCTGTGTATGTCGGCTTCTTGATCTTAGAGACATCATCGCGTGCATTTTAAGAGCTAAAACTCTGTGGAATGATTGTACCGCATAATTGGATGGTAGTTGACTACCTGTGACGGCCATTGGAAGTATCTTGGAGGGGTCCTCGGGTATGTCACAGTCTATTGGCGCTTTGACGGTACAGTCTTCAAGATGAATAGTACGGGGTCGTCCCAATATTAATGCCATATGGCTGCCGGTGTCAGTATATAAAAATCTGAAATGAAAAGGTCGATTACCTATCATAAATGAATAAAATTGCCCACACCCGGCGCTTATACTGGTCATACCAAAGCCTAGATATGGTTTCTTCCAGAGTATCCTCTGAGTTCTGATGAACTTCTGCTTCTAGATGTAAACCAAGATCTTGCGCCTGTCTGAGTCAAGCGTCAGCAGTACTTGACATGAAATCCATTATTATTACATACCTAATTGCATTTCCCAGACTATACCACGACTCGGTCCCCTGACTAAAACCTTTCAACCAAGAACATCTCAGAAGATCGTGCTGTACCGCGGTAATCGCTGAATTATGTCTTCCAAGAATAGTCATGATCTCCAAACCAACTCTGCTGTACCTCTGTGATAAACGATCACAAACTTCGTCATCTGGAAAACCGAAAAACTCGAGACAAGGATTATTGGGTGGTATATACAGCACCGCGATAGCAATGACTTGAAACAATAATGCTGGGAAGTACTCTATATCACGTCTAGTAAAGTTGGTCGACGTAGCATGGGAGTTTGGTGTCCCCGTCGATTCTCGCCAGAGATAAAATAGTTTCTTAAAGAAGTAAGGTTCAAGCTGTCTGCTGAAAGAATTCACTTCAGAGAAATAGACTGCAATTAGCTCACCGAGGATCTCATCTGAGGGAAGTTGAGACACAAGACGTTGCAATCTTCCTGCAAAATGGGCATCTAGTGAAAAGCCATATGCGATGGTTGTAGGCGCATTTCGATCAATTTCTTGAAGTGACTAATCTCATCAGTACCCTACTTAGAGCAGTAACAGAGAGAACTCACCTTTTTCAAGCCGCTGAATACATTACTGTTATCAAGAGAAGAGTACCCGGCCTGGTTGCGAAAGTCTGAGGGTGCGAAGGACTCATCCTCATAGATTTGATCATGTGCCGAGCTTGTACTTGGGCATGAACTATTGTCTTGCTGTGTTATGTCGATCTGTTGAGGGCTGATGAGAAACGTCAGTACGATAAATTGTCTACTCATATGGCTGTCAAACACTATGTCTAACAGTCAAGTGTATGAGAGGGGAACGGGCAGGATATTTCAACGTACGAGTCCTCTCCGTAATAACACTGTTCGGGGACATTGCGAGATACGCAGACATCGCACGGTCTCGCACGGTTGCACTGGTCACATTAGATAAGGCTAAAGGATATGATGTTTGCTGGAGTAGATACCTTTTGTTTCCTACGATGACATTCCCCACACGCGGTGATGGGACGTTTTCGCTTGCGCGGTGGTGGGTTGGAAGAAGCACGACCGCTCATGATACTTGGCAACAATTTGTCCGGCTTGAAAGACTTATTGACGCACTAGTACTGTTCGGATCGGGGATAGCAATATAGAGAATACGGTACATAAGGTTACAGATTTCATTGATCTGACGATATGATCACAGATGATTTCAAACAGAATTGGGCGCAGTAGTCGCGCATTGGCCGATGGCTTCGGCCGAAAAGTAGCGTTTATGGGATTTTCCGACGGGTTTGTGGACGTACCAGCTATTTTCGGCCGAACAGCTAACCTTGCTGGTAGCTTATCCTACGAACGTCGACGCAGATTCCGATAGTTATATTGATATATTTTAGATATCGATGTAGTAACACACAATTATTGGTGAATCATGTCAATGATCAAGGTGGTAGAGAACGAGTCGCATTGAATGCTCATTCTAGAATTAAGCAGTTTAATATCAGGAAGTGCTAAGTTTGCGCCCGCGTGTTATAAAATGAAACTTATAATTCTATGAGACCATTTCCCTCAGTTAATTGGGTCTGTGAGACATTCACCCTACTTTTAAAGGGACAATTTTTGAATCACTATAATCTGCTCATCTGTTCATTGTATGCTCCTGAAATATTCAAGAGCAATTGTAGCAGTCAATTCTTTGCACGTAAAACAATATAATTTCTCATGATCGCTCGGCTATTTTGTAACAGACCATCTGACAAACAATCTATCTGGCTATTAGTGACAGTATATCTCAAAACTTATATGGTAGTGAATAGGTGTTGGAATCTTACTGATTCTCATGTTTCACGTAAGATATAGCAACAGTACGAGCACTGGCATGAGGTTCTCGTACAAGTTCTCCAGAGTAATATTCCTGATGGAGGAGGTAGGAGCTTAAGTATATGACATAGGGTCTAAGGGAAGGGTCAAGTTGGTACATATTGGAGCTTGATTAGGGCACTCTGGTTGTCCTAAGTATTGTGTAATATTGATTGAATGAACAAAGTTGACAACAAGTGCCATCACGCATGGAAACGTCTCTGATCTATATACTTCATTGTATCTATCAAATTTATATGTAGTTAATAAAGTTCAAGGCTCCATGTATTCATGATGTAAAGTGGTTCGTCGATTCATTAAATGATGGGGTTTTTTGCCCGGCCTGCCCGATTTCTGGGGACGTGATCATTCAACTCCATAGAATATTGAGGCGGCGCCAACCAACGACTGGTTTTGATGGTTGTTCTGTCTCATCTGCTGCAATATCTAGGAAGCGTCGAATTGGAATATCATCGAGAGGCACCATTTTAGTCCTCTTATAAAACTTGTAACCAAAAAAAGCTATAAAGAAGAGAGGAATATTGATATATGAGGAGATAAATGTCTCTGTACTCCAGCTATGGAAAAGAAATTAGTTTTGTGATTATCAAAAATGATCTAATGGAGTTGTCCTTACTGTCTGTGAATGAAAGTAGTATAGCCTCCAGTAAGTAACAAGATAGTGAAAGCCACAAGAGAGATCCATGCACCATAGGGCTGAAAAGGAGCTTTCCATGGAAGTTCGGATCGGCTGATGCCTTGTTTCCTACACCCATAATAAAAGCGAAGATAGACAGCACAGATTGTTAACCAGTTGACGATCGCTGAAACTGATACCAAGTCTTGAAACCAGTTGAATACAGTCGCAGCCGATGACGACAGAGTCATATAGCCAAGCGCGATGAACGCACCATATAGAGCGATCGCTACATATGGGATGCCGAATCGGTTTGTGCGAAGAAATATCTTAGGAGCATGTCCTTCCTTAGCAATACCATAGAGAAGTCGGGATCCCCCAAGCATACCTATTTTATTTGTTAGGACGAAAGTCAGCATGAAATGATATCTATGAACCCACCAGAATTTCCGGAACTCCAAGCACTAGTAAGCACAACGAAGTTTATTATCGAAGGAACAACTCGAATTCCAGCTCTTTTTGCTGCGAGGACAAATGGAGACGAGGCAGCCGTACCGGTTGATGAGAGGAGGTCTGGATCGCTGCTTGGAACGAGAAGACCAACCATGAAGATGGAAAGCACTATACACGGTTGAGCAAGAAGATATTATCCATTAGAATGTTTGTTGACTTACCATAAAATAGTAGCACACGAAAGAAAATCCGGCGAGCTGCACGAGGTATAGCCCGACGAGGATTTCGCACTTCGGCCGCTGCGAGAGAAAAGGCCTCGATACCTGCATAAGAGTATACGGCGTTTGAAAGTGTAGTCCAAAAGCCCATAAAACGTCCTAGACGCCCAGCATAACCCAAATACTGTACAAAAGGTCCTGGATCTCTCCAGTATTGAAAGCCATATGCATGGTGAGAAGGAGCACCTCCGCAGACAATAACAAGTGCCTAAATTGTTTAGCAACTCAGAGCCGCGTGCCATATGTTGGAGGGGGTGCATACCATTATATTTACCCCAATAATCAGCATAATCTTTAGCATTGAGAAGGTAAACTCTAGCTCTCCATATACTCTCACCAAGAAGAGGTTACTAATTATCATCAAAACTCCAAATACTGTAATCCATATGCCATCATTCATTGTTTTCCAGAAGTCGACGATGATAGCTGCAGCTACAATCTCAGCTGGGATTGAGACTAAGCCGGCGTAGACTTGATTCCAGCCATTCGCAAATGCGAGCGAGGGGTCGAAGAAGTATTCAGCATGCCTGTTGATGCCACCACTCAATGGCACAAGTGTACTATTCAATTGTCAGGTTAAATATTTCCATATCCAGGGGATATATATGCTAACCTCATCTCTCCAATAGAGAGAACCACGCCAGCGACGAGGACACCAACAATGGAGTATCCAAGACTGTTATTTTATTAGATTGTTCATGATTCTTTCATCTTTCGAGTTTTGTTGGTCAAATCTTACAATGCTCCAAGAGGACCTGCATTTACAATAGCACTTCCTGAACTCAAAAACAGTCCCTGAAGATGTCAGTCACATACCATTGGTGAGATTTTGGATAATCACTGTTCCAATAGTCCCAGCCAGTGCTATCATTTGAATATGTCGTTGACGGAGACCTTGCCTATAAAAATGAAGTCAAACATGTGCAGTAATAGATGGTTTGCACTTGGTTGGTTACCTCAACTCCCTCGTCTCAATGAACTCTCGAGGTGTCTCGAGTTCCCCAACACCGAGATCAATGTTTTTAGCACCATCCTTTTCAGATTTCTGTTGGTTGCTCGAAAAGGTTTGATGTACTTCATCTTTTTCTTCAGGGATTCTGGACACCATACTGAAATCCGATGAGAAATCACGACGCTGTAGGAGATGCAACAAACTACAAAACGAAAAACAAGATGTTTCTGTCTATCAAAGATGAGGTTGTTTATAAGTCCAACCAGAGCTTGAAGTCGTAATTCAAGAAGCCCTTATCTTACGTGCAAGATAACAAGAATGGGGCAAATAGATGATAAGTAGATTATATTCAGGTATCGAAGATTAGTGGGTCCTTTCAAGGCTAACGCCTTCAGTTATAATTATTTGAGCATCTGTGCTACACACCAATGGTGGAGTTCATCCTGCAAGTTGTGACGAAAGTGCTATCTCGATAATGCAGTGACAAGCATTGCGTCTCAACACCTTGAACTTAGATATACCTGCATATGACGAATTGAACTTATTCAGTGAGGCAAAACTACTGCTACACGTAGCTGAACCCTGATAACTCCAGCCTACATCTCTCTTTATTTGATCAAAAGTAAGGGTATTGATACCTGTCCACTTGGAGGAAAATGTCTATGAGAAATGTTATTCCATCAACTTCGAATACTAAGCTATGTACTATTCGTGTTGTAGTATCTTCTTAACTTATATTTCGTCAATCTGATCAAACTGCTCAACTGTATCGATCATCATCAGTAAAGAATGGAGGGGTCACCGTTGAAGCCATATTTTGAGTGTGCACGAGGAAACTGGTTATCACCGGACACATTCGATGGCGAAGAGTGTCAACCTCGGCGCCGCGAAAAGCGAATCAGCTTTCTCCCAGCATATCACTAAGCGAACGGCCCGAGTCTCTCTATAATATCTCGGCGATGATCTTTTGTAGTCTAAATGATCATTTATCGAATAGCAGATTGGAGGCCGTAACGCGTCATGAGGGTAGTGAAGTTGCTATATGAGAAATTTTATGATCGGGATTTTACGGATATTCTAAAACGATTTTGTTTTATAATGTACTGATATGTGCACATTATTATCCGACTAGATCTTGACTATACTCTTTAAACTAACGTTTAGTTTTGCGACGGGTTGACACTAGACTTCGGCAATGCGTGTTTCCCACTCTAAATGTACGTATTCAAGTAGCCTAACTGCCAAGTAGATCTTGTCTGCTCTTTAATATTCTTAGGAGTCGTCTTCTCCACTGCAACTGGTTCACAGCGCTGGTCTTGTTGATGAAGATTATATTCGGCTATCAGCGGTTTATACTTAGATGGCCTAGTTTAGAGCAACTACTCACATATAAATATCGCACGTGACGAACTTGTATCTTTCGTCGTCTCATTCTGGACGTTGGCTTGTATTAATGCGTACATACTAATTCGTCAGTTATAGTATCAGAAACCACTAACTCACATCAACGTTTAGTCAGCATTCTTCGATGTAGCATACCTGGATAATCCAACCACATGCTTGAACACTACATGACAATTACCATCTATCATTTGCTATCTGCTATCTACAACGAGATTGCTTCTCATTGGCAGCCTGAAGTCGTACACATGCTGTGAGCTCTTTGTGTCACCTTGTTCGGTGCTGTTTTCAAGCCTTCTCACGAAAGCTAGCAGCTTCGATTAACTCTGGCCTCATAGGTCAGTGTGCCCTTCATTTTTAGGGGTTGATATGTGAATCCGATGCTCTTGACCAACAGGATGATATAGCCCGAGATCAACCTGTGTACAATTATCGGCCACGTCTGGGAGATAGTCGCGGTGTACTTTTGTCAACCACTTGCAACCAACATTTTCCCCGGGCACTGCTATTAATTAGCTGTGGGGTGCTGCGGAGCTTTTGAGATATTACATGCAAGCAATCACACGTTCTACCTAACATGCGCACCCTTCTCTCTAGAAGAAAAGATGATGAACTTTACCATGCAACTGGTTGGCTGTAAAGGCCGTGGGCGCCTTTGCTATACGAATGGCCAGACGTTCCACATCTAGAGGTACTCGAATGCTTGAAGTGGGACATCGAGAATACTAGGATCTGTATGCAAGCCCACCAAACAAAAGCCACTCAAATCTGGAGTCAGGCGAAGGTTGCCTTTGTACTCCATAACAGTTGGAGTATATTTCACAGTCATTGGCGGTGCTTTTGTCGCCAGAGTTGATTGGTCAGAGTTCGATAATTCACACACATGAATTGCGCATCTTCGCTATGATGTCTCCGCATAAGCTTGCAGCTGGATCTGGCTCAGCCCAGATAGGCGTAGCATATGATGGAGTAAATGGGCGGCAGCAGGGATTTTGGAGGTGCTTTTGTCGACCAATAATAATTGCTCGATGAAAGCCAAAGGCCAGCCTCATGCGCATGGCAGTAAACATATATCAACCTCGACTTGCACTTCTTTTCTTGCCCAGGAGACTTTTCTTCTTTCTTCAAAGCTGAGTTTCTTCGTTATCACAGCAAGATCAATTTGCCTCTCGGGGAACGCTCATTTGTTAGGATACTCGACGATTTTAATCAACGTAGGCAGCAGCTATGGCTCAGCCTTACTATTTCCCGATCGCTCCCCGACCACAAATATTTCCTGGAGCAGGAATTCATTCGGCATTTGCATCTCAAGTTCCAGTACCAGCAGCGACCGGAACGAAAAGGAGCAATAGACGAAGTAAAGCTGCTGTTTCGCACACCAACGAAGAATGGGAAGCTATAAAGCCTGAGGTCACAGACATGGTCATCAATCAGAACTTGAAACCCCTGGAGATCGAGAAGCATTTTGACAAGAAGGATCCGCCCTTTGTTGCCAAGTAAGAACATCCATAGATCACTTGATTAGAGTTTCCTAACAAAGTCAAATCAGTAAACGGCAGTGGGAGCGCCGACTGAACCAGTGGGGACTACACACGAACATCCCAAGTAATAAAAAGGCCAAAATGGTCCAGCTCAAGGACAAGCGTTGGGAAGATGAACAAAAGGATACCAAGTTTCGCTATATGAAACGGGACGTACCGATGCACAAGCTTGATCGCTATACAAAGACAAACCAATCAGTGGAGACCAATTATGTTTCAGATTCCACTCCAAGCAGTAAGACAAGATTGTTTGTTTAATTTTCACCATTCAGAATTCGGGCTAACAAAAACAAGCCATCTCAGATGTTACAGCGTTTACACCGAGAGATATGAACACGCCTAGAGAACCCCCTACACCAAGAGACCTAGATACACCCAGAGATCCACAAACTCCGTTCGGCTCGAACCAAAATCTTGAGATCAGCTCAGAAACAGTACTCCTCCCTCTTCAATCGCCATCATACAATCCAGATCTATCCAAATTCATCGCGCCGTCGCCTACACTGTCGATCATCAGTGCAAGAACTGATTATACCTTTGAAGGCCAAAGCCCAGCACCCATAGGACCTGCATCCCTCATGCCTGTTGATTCCTACAATCACTCGATCACTGGACCAAATTCAAACCTCCTACCTGTGGATTCCTTTAGAAGGCCACACCTCAGCGCCAACCCCAATCCGACCAATTCTCAGGTCCAGGATTTAGTCACGGATATCAACAAAGATTTGGATCTAATAAGCATGCCACCGCCTAGTCATGCAGGGACTAAAACTCAGCCTAGATACCGTCAGGACGAAGAGAAGAGACTACACATAAACCTTGAGAGGGCTGAGCAAAAATTTGGGAAAGACTATATAAAGACTTTGCCCATCATGGAGCAACTTTGCGCTATTCTTGCAGATCAAGGACGGTATAAATCCTCTGAGGTACTTGCACGACGTATCTTGATGGCTTGCTCAGTCCTTGTTAGAGATATCCCGCAGTCCCTCAGAGCGACCATCACACTAGGCAATATCCTCAGGTTGCAAGGTCGCTATCATGATGGAGAAAGAATCCTTCCATATATCATAGAGAAACTAGAGAATGGCGTCGATTTTCAAGCTAGAGAAGGATTGCTTTATGAGGCTTATGTTGTTCTGGCGGATATGTTAATCTGTCTACACAATCTTGATGAAGCTTTGGTTCTACAAAAGAATGAGATGGAGTTGGTCGTGAAGCGAGGTATGGATAGCCTTCAACAATATAAAATTCGCGGAAAAATAGCGTATTTTTATCTAAGGCAGGGAAACGTGGATGTTGCATTGGCAAAGCTGCGTGAAGAAGTGGAAGGTCTCTATCGCTTAGGAGAGAAAGACAATTATGAGACGATCAATATGACGCTTGGTATTCTTGAAGCTCTCCAAAAGAAAAGGTCCGTGATAGAGGGACTCGAAGCACTTAACAAGTATAAGGTAATCACACAACGCGTTCTCGGGACTGAGCATTCGATAACGCTAGACTTCTGTTATTGTGAGGCGAAGATATATTATGATCAGGGTGAGAAGACTGCAGCAAAGATAATCCTGGAGAATGAGTTGAAAATAGAAGAGAAAGTATTGGGCGGAACTCATCCAGATACGAAATTAACCAGAAACGTTCTGGAGGATCTCAAAGAGGAGATGGATGAGGATTTTCTAAGAGGTCAAATCTTTTGATAGAACTAATACCAAAACGCGTAAGGAAACTTTGCTTCTTAATGATCAAGAAAATACTGCATGATGTGCTTGATTCCGTACAAAACCAATCAGACTATCAAAGGAATATAACCCTGCTCATCATCCCCGTAACGTATGACAACCCGGAGTCCCCCAGAAACCTGATAGACAGAGCTTATTGCGAGCGAAAAAATCTCTAGTCCGCAGAAAAACATACTTGGTCAATGCCCACTAAAATCTCAGACACAAGAATGGTAACAAGGCAGGTATCACGATCGCCAGCTGAGTAACTCCACCCAAGCGCTTGAGTATATGGATTCAGCCAAACAAATGAGCCGACTGAGCAAGAAAGTCGCTCATCATGATCGCCAAATCTTGCCACTCGGGTGTGCTTTGACGTCATATATAAGCCTCCGAAAATGCTCTCTCGGGGGATAAAGCATGACAATATGTACGGCGGAATCTTGTCATTGTGTTGTGCTGCGCACTTGACGCTCAGCACCGCTCTCGATTCGACGATGGAAATATGAATGATGACGAGCAGCTAACGGCAGTGAGGAGTGCCCGGCGACGGTTCACATCACGAGACCAAGCATTCCATACCATCGTCGAAGAAGCATGTTGTTATTGTTGTTGCGTTGCGTGTGTCTACTAAGGATGCACGAGGAAGATGTGCTATATATACCCAAGTCTTCCTACGACACATTTATCGTTCGCATACGTCCCATTCAGTGGTTCCAATCCGTATCCACCAGTACGCTACATCACATCACATATAGTCTCAGAGTATGGACAATCTTCAGTCGAGATCCAAGAGTAATGGACTATTATTATCATTATCATCCACTCATGACCTCATGCCCACATCATCTAATAAACGCCATCTAACCCCTATACCATTCTCCTTCACTCTCGCACGTTAAGAACCCAACCCAAACGCCAATCTATCGTTTAAACGCCTCAAATGCATTTTCATCTTCACAAGCTCCTTTCAAAGCCCATCACATCTCATTCCTTCCCCCTGAGACCACCTTACAAGATCACAATAACCACCAATCCAACCAAAGCTCCAACCCACCACCTAGCACCCAATCTACTCACACCCCCCTTCTTACTCCCCGTAGCACTGGCACTGGCACTGGACGCACTGCTCGAGCTGGCACTAGGACTAGCACTACCAGTCGTGCTGGAAACGCCAGTAGAATCACCATTGCAGCTCAACGTGCCCAACTTAGTGCCGACATTCGCGACAACAGCCTGGGAATCCCGCACGCTTACAGTAGCGACAGCATCACTGCCTACAGTAACGGATTGCGTAAAGCCACTATCGGTATCGACTGTTGTTGGGGTGCCGTCATCATTCTCCTCGAACGAAATACCGTTCCACGTCGCATTGCGCTGCACATCTGCGCCGTCGGCAGAGAGGTAACTGAGGTAGAGCACTGTATTGGCGAGGCTGGAGGGCAGGGAGATCTCGAAAGAGGCGGAACCTGCACTGGAGATATCAGTCTCGTTGACGACCTGCGTATTGAGGAGTACGAGGGCCGCAAGGTCGCCGTTGGATTGATAGGTGGCATAGGCACCGAGCTTGTCATCGTAGCCGGAGGGCGTGGAGTCAAGCGTGAGTGTCGCGACTCGTGTGTTGTTGTTGCATCCAATCAGCTGTGCCATGGCCGCGTATGCGTAGTAGATCGGGCGGACGAATGGAGAGTTGCCATACACTGTTATTGGCTGCCAGGCTGAGGCGTTGCTATTGTCTGTCATGTGGAACTGCACAGAGGAGATGTTGAGTGTGGCGGCGTAGAGGAAGAAGTTCAGCGTCCACAAGGAAGCTGCGAATGTGTTGGAAATACCATCTTCGCCGATGGGTCCTACCACGCCCATCTCGCGGAGGACGTAAGGCAGATCAGTATCGTAGGCTTGTTCAGTCTGCGTTACCCAAGCGGCGAATTGCGAGGCAGTGGTTGAGAGATCAGTGAATAGGTCCATGGTGAGCGTGTAGGTTGATACGCCAATGTAGTAGTAGTAATCGTGCTGGTTCCAAGCTGCAAGATATGGTTTCGATGAACTATTCGTGAGCCCGTCATCATTTGCTAGCTGCTCGATCTCGAAGGTCGTGCCGATTGTGGACGCCGTACATCCTGGCTCGAAGAAAGCTTGCGATTTTCCGGCTGGCTTGAGGACTTGTTCGTAGACTGCCTCGGCACGCTCCAGCCATTGTGCACTGTAGACTGCGCCAGTCCAGGTTCCATTGCGGAAGCCGTTTTCCAGGTAGAGGTCTGGCTCATTGCCGATTTCGAAGGAGACGAGATCGACATTTGTGAGGCCATTGACCACAGCACCGGCCTCGGCGACGATCTGGTCGAGGTAGTCGGCGTTAGCATACGCCAAATTCAGACCAAATGTAATGGGTGTTCCCGTTGGGAAGCGGTTGATAGCTTCGAGGTACTTGGGACCAAAGGTGTACTCGTTACTTGGGTAAGCACCTTGGCCATCTGCATCGGCGTCGTATTTGAGTGCGTAGCTGTCGTATGATGAATCATATACCATGTTATCCTCCGTATTTCCACCAATGCGCATGTGAGGTGGTACGCCTGTGTAATCGGCCAGATTTTGTAGCAGGTTCACGGACAAGTTGTTTGTCGAGCTGCCACCAGTGAAGGAAAAGAGATTCGAGGGCTCAATTCCAAAGCCTGCAAATGAGGGGCTCAGTACAGCTGAGGCATCAGATCCGGCAGACCCGGATGCTGAAAGAGTTACGACATTTGCGCTGGCGACACTTTGGAGGAGGAGGTTGAGGGATGCCAGAGAGAGCACGGTACTTTGTCGCGAAAACATGGCAACACGATGGACGCGGGACTGCGATGATGACAGGCGAGCTTCGATAAACCACCAACACAGACGGAGGGAGAAGATGAAACAAGAAATTCAACAACAGCAACGAGCGATATTGCTTCTTCCTCGTTTCTTTTATTTTTTTCAAGAATCGAAGAGAAGGAAGGGAAAGGTGCAACGGGGACAATTAAATAATATGTCCAGTAAAGAGAAGAGCAAGACAGTGGATGTGGGGAGTGACGAGTAGCTAGTATGTATGTCATGTAGTAGTTCAATGATGGAGAAGAATCAACCTCAGTCTAAGTCGTGATCCCAGTCCCAGTCCTAGCTAAAGCCCCAGTTGAAATCTCAGTAGTAGAGTAGAGCATCAGGTAAAGATGGCGCTTAGTATTGATTAAACTCTTGTACCTGGTTGAGTTGAGTTGAGTTGAGTTGAGTTGAGTTGAGCTGAGTTGAGCTGAGTTATCATTCCATCATCTATTCTACGTATCAGCTTTCGTTTTCCATCTGAGTCTCAATCCATCATCCCTCATCCATAAGTCCTCATCGCTCCCTTTTTCCCTCGTCTCTCTTTGCTTTTTTCTTTCACTACTCCGTACTCCATAATTTCTCCTCTTTAATCCTCGATCTTGCTGACTGTCCGGGGGAGCTAGAGCTATAGGATGGCCTGAGCACCTCTTATTTTTTGTTTTTTTCTGGAGCTGTCGGGGGCTCTCTCTGGGGTCGTGACGACGCACTGCGTAAGTTCCGAGCACTTTGTTGTTGAAAAACCGGGCACAATAAGCCACTAAAGGCGCCTAGGCGGTCGGAAGGACTGGGAAGGTAACGCCCAGTAAACAAATGAAAATGTGAACGTCATGATTAACTTTGCCTATGGAATGGTGAGCGGCTTTCAACTTCACTCACCACCGCAATTCATATCTCATTGCTCACATGAACCTGAAACGCAGAGTTTAGATCTCTCTTTTCTCGAGCTTTGTTGTCGTGTCCCCAACTAATGTGTAAATAGATGAGTCCGTCAGAAATGCACGGAAATGTTCTCTTCCATGTCAATGTCAACAAATGCAAACGGAGGCACGCAAGAATTGATCAATACTCCGGGGATGCGTATGTACCACTACAGGTAGGTACCTACATGAAAGACTCTGGCTCCAGCTTCGTACCTGGCAAGACGCCATCACCGAGCCGTGGCCTGTCACTACTCGTACTCAAATTGTCTCGAAACGCCACGAACCGCTTACCGCGCACGTTGATCTGTGGAACAAACGGCAGTGACAGACACAATACAATGATCATCACCCAGTCACAGTCAAGACTTCCGACTCCAAGGTCTTACTTCACTGTACATGGTTCGTATGGAGTTGCGTTCTATTCCGGACGAGGCGTACAGAGCAAATTACATGGATAAACTGGACGTCAACTACGCCGCACGGCTGAAATCCTGTTCATTTCACGAGGCCCATCCCCATCGACCGATGAGATTCACAGTGATGCTATTGTGGAAGTGGATAACGAGAGTTTGCACGTACAAGATATTCTCGGTAGCGTACCCGCACTGCCAACAAATTTGATCAATTCAGCTTCTGCAGTCAATAAACTTTACTGGTCCGGAATTGCAAGGTACAAAGTTTAGGCACCTCAATCAACATCTCAATCTGACATGGTGTTCTGTATGCGGTGTCAAATATTATGTACATACAGTGCAATCTGAGGTTGAGATCTCTGCATAAGTGGATTCGACGATGTTGCAGGATTCGCATCCCATCCGATAACTGACGTGATTTGCAGCACTGCACAGCGTCAACGAAACCCTGATTATCAATAGAAACTTTCACACTACATACACAGTACAGATCGTCGAGTCTCGGGTATCTGAACGCAATATCTGTAACCACCAGCCTCATGCCCCCATAAGTATCCATCATCCGCAGCACGTCTCTTACAAGAATGGAAACACAGATCAGCGCGGACAAGCGTATTGATGTCAATGTGGTGTGGTTGGCTTAAACAATCGGCATCCATACTACTGATCCTCTATGCTTTTCATCGCCGCAAAACTAAACTGTAAGTTTGGCGGTAGGAGAGAATTGACGTCATTTTTCATGGCCGACGGCTCGATAGGGGTGAGGCTCTGGAGCTGGGAAGACCTTATTCTGCGCAGTAGCTTGTGCCGACTCATGTTGTGCAGATTACATGCAGCCAGAAAAATTTAGCTATGATGATTGAGAACGCTTCCCCTGAGTTAGGTCAATTCCCCGGCTTTTGATTGTCGGTGAAGCGCAACTTAAGTCGTTGTTGTCGAATACGGTACGGAGAGCACAGTGCTTGAGCGAGAAATCGTCCTTAGTCAGGGTCGTGAACTCACTGACCGCTTATGACTCAAGTACTTTGGTATTACTCACGTGGAATACTTCCATTTTCATATAAGAAAGTTTGGTAATGTACTTTGAGATTTATCAAGTAACGCTATTCCGATTGCTCAGGTACTCATGGTTCTAGCAACAAGGAATTAAGAGCCTATTAGATTACCTGTTGTGAACTTGATATTTTTGTTCAGTCGAATATTGCTCGTCATTGAAAAGGAATTCTTCATACGGAGTACAGGCTCAAAATATCTTATACGATCACGAAGCCAAGTATCAAGCTTTTGAATTCCTTCTCACTATTTTCCACAAATGACAAGTCTCACAGAAATTGAAGGGTAAGTAAAATGGCAATAATGCCTCTCCTTCTCATTCAGGGATTATCAGAAAATTGTTCGAAACATAATCAAAATGAAGAAATTATGGCTCGGTCACCTGAAGCTAATATGATACAAATCTCTCTGGAATTATATCAGCAGCATCAGTATGCTTATAAATACAATAAATACAGCTTCCTCACGCCCCGAATCACCAATCCCACAACACCAAGCACGCCAACTACCTTCTCCGTCCTCAAGAAAGCCTCTTCCCTTCAAGTCTTCCTCAGTCTCTGATTTTCCTCCGATCAAACAACCCTTTTACGAACATGGAGAAAACTCTCCTCGGATCTCTTTACACCCGAATCCCACAAGAGACCATAAATCTCTCCTTTACATTAAAGATCAAGAGGTCTCTTCTCCTCACCCTATCCCTGATAAGCTCCTTAATCATATCAACACGCTCCTTACAATACTTGACTGCTGCCTTCCTACTACCCAAGTTATGAAACCGGTATACCTATCTAGAAGCCGACTGCCGATAATCATCCTTCTCGACGGATCTGGATATGCTTAAGTATTGGCTGCTGCAGAAGCGAAGTATTTGAAGAATGTGCAAAGCTGAAGACGGTATATGGCCATATTTGTGTTTCTCGGCTGAATCATTTTTCGACCCTATTCGAGAAATTGGGAAGCGTTGGATACTATGACATGATCTCCAGATCTTAATCAGAAAAAAAGCAAGAATATTTATAAGACAGATTCGGACCAAAATAGTCAGTCCAAAAGGATGAGTAACAAGCAACAAAGAGACGAGATACTCACTGAGAGTACCAAGCTATGCAGGAAAGCTTGAGATGAGCCTCCGAGAGAAAAAGGAGAAAGACTCTTCCGTTTATAGATATTTGAGTCCCATCACCATATTTTTTGCGTAAACTCTTGGTTCACTGGGAAATGCATTTGAACTTTGAGGTTGTTGATCAGGAAAAGCAGTGCTCTTATCAACTGACCGCTCGGCTACTGCTTACGCGCTCTCACCCCAGCTCGCCGAGTTTTACCAGCTCAACACCGTTCCAATTGTCTCATTGGTGAACGAACTGGCCACCCACTCTGTGTGCGATTCATTGATGTCTGTTTGGGTTGGTACGCCTTGCGAAATCTGACTGTTCAGCCTTGCGCAGCTGAAATGGCTATCTGATTTCCCATCTTCAACTTCGGCCTTCTTTTGACGCTCAACCGTCCTATATTCCATTTGGTCCTCCGTGTTCTTTTATGTACTCGATCTTTATCGTTATTATTATGGTTTCTTTTGGTTACATTGCATCCGTGTTCGACGGCGTCAATGATGAGCTCTTATCATGGACCATCACGATTATCACCATGCTAGCACTGGTGATACTTTTGCTATTGCACGTAGCTCCGAGAAATGGGATTGCAGCATCACATAACAAGTCAAATGACAGCTCCAAAAATTCAAAGAGAAATAAAACATCACACAATGAATTGAACGACAATGTCAATAGCTCACTCAGCAAGCCATGCTTCTGGAGGCTTGCAGGCCTTCCAGACGATGTCACTGAGGATGACCTTCGAGCTGAGTTGAACAAGTCTTCTCACAACGAGCTCAAGCATAGCAATTCATTACAAAAAGGAGAACCTCAATTTGTCCTGATTCGTCAGCCACAAAGCGGCTGCATTGCTGTTATCACGAGTTTCCAGATCCCGTGCATATATGGCATCGAGCCGGACTCGAATTTTATTGGCATCACCCCGCTTTATGCGCCAGAAGATGCGACAGTGGAGTATTACAGTTCCTTCGGCCTAATACTTTGTATCTGATATGCTAATCTCTATCTTGATAGTATCATTGCCGTCCCTGGACTTGGTGGCCATCCCCTCGGATCCTTTCGTTCAAAAGATGGGTGGAGTGTTTGGCTTCGCGACTTTCTGCCAAAAGCTATCCCGGCATGTCGAATTTTGGTTTATGGTTACGATTCAGTTGTGAAAGAGAACCAGGACAAGAGCTCCATTGGTGAACTTGCTAAGGTCTTTTTGGATTCTCTGAAGGCTTTTCGATCACAAAGTCAGGTATGAGGAGGCAGAGGCACTGTCTAGTATCTTCTCTCTTGCTGACCTACTCAAAGACGCGCTCTAGGCCGATTGTTTTTGTGGGTCACAGTCTAGGTGGACTTGTTATTAAAGAGGTGAGACTGCCTGTCCTGAGTATATGCTAATTCGATTGAACATGCCGTGAGCGCGTGGTATACCTTGCTGACAGTGAACATGCTGGCCCCAGTCACTATCTTTAGCCAACAGCTTCAAAAATGATGGTCCAAGCCGTGAACTAATTCAATCAGTCTATGCCTTGATGTTCTTCGGAGTTCCAAATCTTGGTTTAAAGTACGATCAACTACAGGCGATGGTGGGCACCCAGCCTAACAAGAGATTGATTGATGCTCTGGTGCTAGATTCAGATTCTGAACCGTCAACATACTTGGCGGAGTTGACTAATAAGTTCATAAAAACATGTCAAACCCAATCGCCTCCGTTCGAAATCATATCGTACTATGAACGAAAGAAGAGTGCGACAGTGGAGGTGAGTCAACGAATCTAGATATCTAGGATGTGTAGCTAACTAATATACTCTAGCAAAATCTTGACATGAATTGGAATAAAACCGGGCCACTCACTCTTTTGGTCACACCTGAGTCCGCCTGCCGGATAGGTTCTGACTATAATTACCATCAAGAGATACCACTCGCTACAGATCATCGTGACTTAGTCAGATTTGATCATATTCATGATGTCAAATATCAAAGAGTCATGGCCAGGTTGAAAGAAGTGGCTGATGAGGCGCCTGTGATTGTTCGGAAACGCTTTCGTACTGAAGAAGGTGAGTGATGACAACGGATAGCGAGCATGTATAAAGTAGCGATTGCTGAGATTTGATCCAAGAACTTACACCTGGAGAAAAAATATCATGGACCAATCTTAATCAACCGTCCTATTCGGCATTCAGGGCCTCAGGACTGCTCGCAACAGCAGCTAGGGGTACGCTTCAATGGCTTATCGAAGAGAACGCTCGTTTCAAGCCAGGTCCTGCCTACAAAAACGAATCCTCACTATGTCAACACGATTTTTTATCATGGCGAGACTCAAATGAGTCCGATTGTCTGCTAGTGATGGCTCCACCAGGACGTGGAAAGTCAGTCTTGTCCAACTTCGTATTGGACCACCTTGAAATCTATGTTCCAGAGACTACAGAATCTTCTAAGATAATTTACTACTTCTGCAATTTCAAAAATGAAAGCTCTCAGAGCGCGAGTTCTATACTCCGAGCACTCATCCTTCAACTTTGCGAACATCAATCGACCATCTTTGGAAAAGTTCCAACCGACTTTCAGAAGGACTCCCAGAAGTTTCAAACACAACCCTTCGCGAGTCTGTGGGAAATTTTCTTGGAAATGCTACAGTCAGATAAATATGAGCGGATTTATTGTATCATTGATGGCCTGGATGTCTATCAAACTGACGTGCAGTATCTGATTACCAACCTGGCAAATGTCTTTAACAATAGGGACAAATCCAGACGCCCAATCTTCAAGCTGTTTTGCACGAGCAGACCCGATCCTGAGGTTCTTAGTAACTGGGGTAATCTACCAACCAAATATCTTCGTTGTGATATGAACGACATCGATACCTTTATCCGGTCAAGGACTCAGAACCTCTCTCCGAAGTTCACCAACCCCATGAAGAACTTCATTTTTGAATCACTGCATCAAGAGGCAGAGGGCTCATTCCTTTGGCTAGATGTGGTCATAAAAAGAATCAAAAAGATCCCGTTCCCCAGCATAGCAAATATAAAGTCGACTGTTGAGCAGAGTAGTCTCGAACTAGATAAATTGTACGAAAATCTCCTCAAAGATGTTATCAGGCAGAACGAACTTGCCCGAATCTTAGTTTGGGTTGTGTACGCAGAACACCCCCTTAGCCTGCAATTTTTGGGGGAAGCAATTTCTATCGATCCAGAGGAAGTATATACAAAGAACACCTATCACAGAAAAGATATGATGAGAAATCTCACAGCCGAGTCTCTCCAAGAGCAAATGGGTACCATTCTTGATATAGTTGATGACAAAGTATATCTTATACATCAATCACTGAAAGACTATTTTGAACGCTATAAGCCTCTTCATGATAGTTTTGGAGGGATAAGCCCTCGACTTGTCCCCGCATATATTTCTATGTCATCTTTCGCTCTAGATGAGTTTGAAGATGTGGAACTTTACGATTTTGTAAGTAACATACTTATGGCTTTGCACCTCTCAGTATGACTCAGACTAATACAAGTTTGCCTTTTAGCCGGGAGCTTTTGACTGCAGATGCAATACTATACCTCAGTATGCCACGTGTCATTGGCATTCCCACGTTCAGAGGATTGAGGATGTCCAAGATCGTATTCCCCTTCTGCAGGATATTATTCTGCAAACAGGTTCTCGTAAGATGGATTTATGGATCAGAAGTAATATTGGAATTTTTGAAAGGATGAAGAAATATATACCATCCACTGTCAGCCAAATTGCAATATTATTAGATATCGGGTGGCTAGCAGAACTTGTGTTAATCGGAGGTTTCGGCAAAACTGGTGACACTTTTTTGTCAGGAGACTTTTTGAAAGCCAAAAGACGGGTATTCGAAACGTTGCTGAGGTTTAAAGAAGAGTCAAGGCTGGAATTCCCTGAAGGCATCATTGGTTACACTGCCGGAAGTCTTGATGCAAAGATGATGCAACTCCTGTCGGATCAACTCGATGATAATATCCAGATCACCGAGGATGTCATTAGGGCAGCAGCAAAAAATCCGTTACGCGGTTACGACATTATACAACTACTCTTGGATCGACTAGGAGATGATGTCCCGATCACCGGGGCGGTCATTAAGGCAGTAGTAGACCACGGTGGGTATGAAATTATGCGAATGCTACTGGATCGACGAGGAGAGGATGTCCATATAACGCGGGAGGTCGTTAAAAGGATAGCAAAAAATGGCGGAAAGGAGGCTCAGCAACTTCTGCTAGATCGACGCGGATTCAGTTTCCAGATTGCTGAAGAGATCATAATGGCAGTAGCAAAATACGGCGGGCACGAGACCATAGAAATGCTGCTAGATCAACGGGGAGATGATTTCCGGATCACTGAGAATGTGGTCAAGGCAGCAGCAGAAAACGAGCACCAGGGCTGCAAAATTCTGCAACTGCTACTAGATCGAAGAGGAGATGAAGTCCGAATCACTGAGAATATTCTGAAGGTAGCAGTAGGAAAACTCACGTGGGGTGGCAGCAACTCCGAGATTATGCAACTGCTACTAGATCAACGAGGGGATGAAGTCCATATCACTGAGGACGTTGTTAAAGCAGCACTTGGGAATTGGTTACGCGGCGATGAGGTTATGCAACTCCTGTTAGATCGACGAGGAGACGAGTTCCAGATCACTGAGGATGTCGTTAAGGCAGCAGCAAAAGGTGGTTATAAGACTATGAAGCTTCTGCTAGATCGACGGGGAGATGAGTTCCAAATGAATGAGGAGATTGTTATAGTAGCAGTGAGAAACTGCCGCGGCGAAATTATTCAACTACTGCTAGATCGACGAGGAGACGAGTTCAACATCACCGAGGACATAATTATGGCAGTAGCAGAAAGTGGCAATTACAACACCATGAAACTTCTACTAGAGCGACGAGGAGATGAGTTCCGGATTACTGAGGAGGCCGTTATAGCAGTGGTAGGAGATGGCTTCTGCAGCCTTTTAGAACTGCTACTAGATCGACGAGCGGATGACTTCGAGATCACCGAACAGATCGTTGAAGCAGCAGCAAAAAGTGGCGATATATCAACCTTGGAAATGGTACTAGATCGACGAGGAGATGATTTCCGGATCACCGAAGAGGTTAAGAAAGCAGCAAGAGGTGGCGATAAGACAATGCTGCATCTTCAAGAACGAGTGCCCAATCTCGACACCTGCAGTGCGAAATTACTCTCCATCTATCAACTCTTTGCTTCCGCGCAATATGGTTATCATCTAACTATGCAGCAACTGTTGAAAGACGGTGTTGATCCAGATATCAGAGATTCTTTTAACAGATCCCCTTTGTGGCATTCGGCTGCTCACGGGCACAAGTCAGTTCTCCAAATTCTACTCAATTACGATGTCGACATCAACGTACGAAGCAGCATGAGTGGATGGACACCAATTCTTGTAGCTGCGAAATCTAGCGATGTCATGTCTGGCGATAACAGCTTACTGAGATTATTGTTGGAGGCTGGAGCGGATTACAATATTGCGGACAACAATGGCCAGACGGCATTATCAATAGCAAGAGAAAACGGTATTCGCATCGATGGGAATACCGTGGAGATGATGGAGGAGTTGGAAAGGAAGAGAATAGCAGCAGCAGCAGCAGCAGCAGCAGCAGATGGAGGAGAACGAAAAGAAACCGAAGAGGCAAGAGGATAAAAGGGAAATACGAATGAGTGTAACGAGTAGGTGGAAATAGATGAAGCATACAGGAATTGAATGTCACCAAAATTTGGCATGAACACAAGTGTCTAAATCATCATCCCATTTATTTCAACTCAAGTGCCGCTACCAATACTTCATTCCACATTCTCGATTCGCCAGCTACACATGCAACCAAACACACAGCTAAGCAAGCGGCTAAACACACACCTAAAAACACAGCTGAACATGCTGAACGAGCAAACGAAATCATCTCAAGCAGCCCCATGACGTGCAGCCAGCGCGTATCCACATCACCTCTCCAAAGCATCAAGTCCATTCTCGACATGATTCACTCACTCACAGAATTCCGACCGTAGACATTTACTTCACCCAAGCAGATAAAGCATGCAGCGTCTACAAATCACAACACAAGGTGAACGCGAGTCGAGGTGAAAAGAGCACAGGAAAGACATCTCAGAACATTATATCATGACTAAGCTCCGGGTATATTCTCTTCTGCACCTCACTGCACTGCAGTCTTCCACTCCACTCCACTGCATTTAGCGGCCACTTCAGTCCTGTTAAGGCACTTTTCTTCTGCCTTCCTAACCTCTCCTCCATCCCCCACTACCTGTCACGGTCGCATCTCCCGCTACAACTTCCTCATTCCCACACTTCCTCATTCCTCCATCTCTACTCCACCCCCTCCACACCCCTTGAAAATCTACCCCGCACCCCACAACCCCACACGAAAAGCCAAACCACAAGAAAAACAAACGAGCGATTCTATTCTTAAAGGGAAGAAAAAAAACTCCATCAATGCCCCACACACCCAAAGGAAAGCAAAAAAACGAAAAGAACAAGAGACACAAAAACAGTGAGAAATTTCCACTTCTCGAAATAAGAAAGCAAGAGAAAATAGAGGAAACAATGAGAAAAACATTCACCCTTCCACAACAGTTCCTCATCCTCTCATCCTCCTCGCATTTCACCTCCACTAGCGCGCGCGTCACACCCACAGGTCGTTCATCCGAGTCCATTCTCTCACTCCATTACGGAATTCAATCCATTCATTCCAATCCAGTCCATTCAATCCTGTAATCCAACCGCGTCCATCTCCTTAGGCATCGTTTCAGGAATCACTCTCCTCACTGAGACCCGCTAGACTGGTAATATCCTCTTTCTGGGCCAAAACCTCACGAGCATAGAATTCGACAAGCATAGTGCCATAAGCCTCTAATTCTTCGACGGGGACGGAGAGGCGGAAATCGTTAAGGAGAAGGAACTGCAATTCAAGGTGATTTAATTCCGGGAGGGGGAGACCGCCGACCTGGGTTTGCCATTAGCGCCTGTCCAATCCCATAGAAAAGTTCAACTGAGGAAATGTCGAGGGCGGCAAGGATAGGCACAGATCACATACCTTAGCATATCGTGAATTCGTATAGAAAACATCAGAAAAGAACTTGCTAGCACATGTGACACCGGCAATGACAAGGCGATGGATATTAAAGCTGTCAACGACAAAAAAATGCGACATATTGAAGTCCTCCTCATCAGCCATCACCCCTTGCATGGCATCCGGGTCGTCAGCCTCGCCGCGATGTAACTGGGATGTGGGACCGGCATTCACACGCTCCGTCATGCGGTCGAAGTAGACGAGTAAACTCAAAAAGACCTCGTAGGTTGTGGGACAGTATTTATGTATGCGGGAGAGATATGAGAGGATAGTAATGGATGGCACATTCTTGCCGTGAAAGGCGAGCACACTGCTCGTCGTGGGGGTCATGGTCGCGTCCGATGACTGTGGAATATTGCGGTGCAGATTCTCATGCTGACGATCGTTGGTGGTGGTTATTTTCGTCAGGAGCCCGGCTACCATCTCGATGATGTCGGTTATGGGCATCGCGGAGATTTCATACTTCAGGTTCTCATCGCTGAGGAGCGTCGACGCAAAACTTTGGATGTGTGCTAGATCGCGCACTTTGATTGTGCGGCCGGTATATTTCGGGCTGGAGGTAAGGGATTGCACGGAACGGCTGACGGGGATATGCGAGGTGGAGGTTGGGGAGGAGACGGCGGTGCGCGCCTGTCGATTGCGAGTATCGCCATCGTTATTGGCCGGGAAATGTTGTTGGCTGGCGAAGTGCTGCCGTGTGTTATTGAAGGACTCTGGGCGTTGGCCTGTCGCCGCCGCCGTCGTCGAGATTGGCGGTGTGCCTGGAGCGATATTTTGGGCGTGCGGTCGAGGACTGGGTGGTGGACGATGTGAAGGGAAGTTTTGGTCGGGAGCGAACATTGTATTATGGTAGTCGCTGATCACAGCAGCCATGTTAGCCTGTCGCGCCTGTGATCGTTGGGAGACACTGGAACAGGTATCAGTACGAGTGTGTGAGAGATTGTATGTATGAGTGCATGGTGGATGTAAGTGTTGATGGTGATGATCGATGGTGATGTTCGTGATGGCGAGCATGCGCGTCGATACGACTGTGAAGCAGATGTACAATTTGGCACAGCCCCCATCAGCCCATCGGCATCGTTATCCACAGTGTAGCGACGTTATGCAGGTTATCTCGAAGATGATTTCAGGACATTGGCGACAATGAATGCATCGAGACCCACGTCGGGCATGTACACGGAGATTTGCAAGGGCGTCTCGACGATAGGAATATCAGGGTATGCGACGGGGGGGGATGAGAAGTGATCGGGATGTCTCTGAACTCGGATCGCATCGCATCTCTTTCCGATTGTGTAGCGCAAAACACAGATCTATCTCCAGTATTTCTTTCGATAAAGAGAGTGTAGAGAGAAGAAGAGAGAGAAAGAGAGATAGAGCGAGGAAAGGAAAATATATCAACGGGGACATCACGAACCTGCGGCATTCCTTAGTAGGCGCAAGACATGTGTGACGAGAAACCTCCTTCTCTTGTGGTTGGTGCGCAAGAGATTCGTTGGGTTCAGAGGGAGATTGTTGATTGCAAGTGCGGATGGTCGATGTTTGTTTATTGATTGGGAGGTGGAGTCTGATAGAGCAGAGAGAGGTCGAGGAGGATTGATGGCGTGGATTTGACGATATCCAATATGGTGGAATCTGAATGTGTTACGTGGTCGTAGATGGGAGTGGTGGTGGAGGAGGTGGTGATGGTGTTCTCTCGGGGGAATTTGGTGTTTTCTTGGAATGCTCCCGCCAACGTCACTGTGAGGCTTCAAGGGTCCTCTCACACTCAGAGTCAGTCTGAGTTGAGTTTGGCCTCGTCACGGGTGTCTCCGTTCTGAGCTTCTACCTGACGAATTGGATGATTTTCATTTACCAACGAGGAAGGCAAAGTTGATAATCAAGGATGCAGATGGCAATGAATAAACCTATGAATATAAATATAGATATAGATATAGATATAGATATAGATATAGATATAGATATAGATATAGATATATATATGTATGAAAATGAATAAATAAAGAATATGATAAAAGAAGAGACGAGAAGAGATAAGGGAAGATGTTTCAGGAATTATACGCAGGAATTATACGAAGGCGAATGAAATTTAGTATTCAATTAATTCTTTTATTTTCACCCCAATTAATATGAATAATGCTGGATTTAATGCAAGGTGTATATATATACATCATGTATATATATATATATATATATATATATATAAAGGTAAGGTTGCTTTTGCTTTTATCTCCGTCAGTGAATGTACAGGTGATCTACATACTTTACTCAACACTCAACTCAACTCAACTCATACACCACACCATAGATAGATATGGATACATATTCCGTATCACTACTCTACTCTTGCTCTACTCTACTACGTACATTACTATACAACCTCACTCAACCAAATAACTATAACTATCCTCTTTCCCTACTCCATACTCCATACTCCATACTCCCATCCACCATTCCATCATCCATAAATCAATAGACGAACAAATGATCCAACAACAGGCAACTCAAACATACAACGTAAAGCCTCAGCAACATCATCCCAATCCATCCCAATCCATCCCACATCCATGCCTTATCAATCCATGCAATCCACCCAACACCAAGACAGACAGACAGACAGACAGCCTTCCGTACTAAAATCATGCTACCTACAGTACAACAGGACCCTATCCAATTCCCACCAACCGATCAATCGAGAGGCGAAAGCTCTGACACGTGCAAAGCATATGGACATGCGCCCAGCGAATCAAAAGGCCCGTACAGCAAGGATGCCTGAGGTATATAGAGGATGGGGGAGGCACACGCAATCATGATGCATGACTCGCCCCCCCGTTGATGGACTTTCGTTCAGCTGCAGCTTATCTTGCTTGTCGTTGTGCGAGTAAGGGTAAGGTAGGTGGCTAAGGTAGTGATGGATTAGTCAATACGTAACCTGACAGGGTAAAGAGTTTATTGGTCGTGGATTGATGGATGGATGGAGGTCGAATATGGAATAGGGAATACTACATATGGTGTTTCTGGATCTGGGATTTGTACCGCCTTACTTGTGGTTGGTAAGTGGTGTGCAGAGGCTGTCCTTCAATATACTACCCAATTCAGAGTTTCGATATACAACAGCCTTGCGGTAGCCTGCAAAGGTAGACTTGACTCCCCCATGTTTCATACTGAGTCAATCATACGAACCGCTTTTCTCTGCTCCATGCTACCTTGAGACTTTGAGCAACACTCAAAGTAGTAACACATCACAAAACAGCTACCTCTCCTTGGCATCTCCAGAATCTTCATTTTACGTCATTGTCATTGTAGATCTATAGTACAGTCATCCCAGCCACGCAATGCTTATGCCATCCCTTATTTCGTTCCTGGTCCAGTGTAACTAGCATAATCGTTAGCAATCATCCCAATGTACAACACTCTACACAGTCCCAACCGCATCTCCCAACCCAAACCATAAAGAAAGAAGAACTCACCCATTATCAGGCAAGTAAAGATGGCGAATAGCACCCTTACGAGTCAAAACCACCATTCTAATCACACCACCCGAGCTTCCATCCCACTTGATCGCCTCGGCAAGGGCTCCCTTAACAAACGACACCGCCTCGGTCTCATCCATACCCTCCCTCCAGTTGGCATCACAGTATCCGTAGATGTATGTCGATCCAGATCCACCGATAGCGTAGGACTGCTTGTGCAACGATCCACCGAGCGGTATCGAGTAAACTTGGCCTCCGTGACGCTCGTCATAACCCGCAATGATCAAACCCGCACTATGTATGTCAGCCTACGTCCCAACCTCATGCTAAACCCATTCCGAGCGATCCCACCCAGCTCTGTCCACCTCTCAATCCTCCAGGCCTTAAATTGCATCCCAAACCGCATGAAATGTAGCAAACCTACCTCAATCGATCCTTATTCTCATAGCACAACTCTTGAAACATAGCGGCAGCCGTCTGCGTAGTTGGCGGCGTGCCGTTCTGAATACCGTACATGCCGAGCTGGTAGTGGACAATATCAGCGACAGCCTGAGTGTCAGCCGCCGAGCCGGAGCGACAACACCAGATGGTGTCGTGGACTTGCGTGAGCTTGTCGGTGACTCTGTTCGCGATATATGCACCAGTCGTCGTTCTACTATCCGCGCCTGGGGATGAGATTAGCATCTGCCTCTGCCGCGAAAAGATCGCCAGTCTTGCGTGACTGAATATGATGCCGGGGGGGTGTAGCAGGGGAGCATACCGAGGATGACACCGTCCTTGAAGTTAATCGCCATACTGTATCTGTGAGCTCGTGTCTTTCGAAGCGCCAGAAGCGAAGCTTACATCGATGTTCCGAGGCTGTGGATTCATGTTAGCTGTTTTCTCCCACGTATGAATAATTGAGTTTATGGAAAGCCGCAACGCACTTTACCTCGCCTTTCTTGAGACGGTCCATGTCGATGTGAATGCCATCTATGAGCTGCATTAGCCTCATCCACTAGCTATGTTGGCGATGGTTCATACCCTCGTTAAGCATGCC
Organism: Allantophomopsis cytisporea; assembly: GCA_024752435.1. Classification (NCBI taxonomy): domain Eukaryota; kingdom Fungi; phylum Ascomycota; class Leotiomycetes; order Phacidiales; family Phacidiaceae; genus Allantophomopsis; species Allantophomopsis cytisporea. The sequence continues at coordinate 473,695 of CP103037.1, forward strand.
TGAAGTTCCGAATTCCATCTTGGCGGCGATGTGGGATTTTGTGGTGAAGATGGGTGGGGAGGATATTGTGGTCGTTGGAGAGCTTGGAGTGTGTTGATGCTGAGGTGCGGCGATGATGTCTGGAGCTTAGGTACCTCAAGGCTGGAGCTCAGGCAACATGGACGCGTTCGCTTGGTGGAAGTGCAGGGATTCTTCGGAGGACGGCGGGTATTTATCCGAGCCGGAAAGCCTCGTGAGCTTCGCGGGCTTTGTGAGCCTCATGATACCTACAAGGTACCTGATGAACAACAACCAACAAAAAGTTAAAAAAAAATACCCCAAAAAAACAGTTGCTTTATGTAATCTGATAAGACTATCGCAGTAGTGAAATTGCGTCTATCATTATTGTTGCGAGTGCAATAGCTACAATGTATACGCGTGGCATCAAAGCTTTAAGGGCTTGGTTACCCAGGAAATCATATATCTTCATCATGTAGAGATACTAGTTGGTAACCTCAATGATAAAGCTTTCATAAAGTCTTTGTTAGAAGGCGCTTAGTTGACTTTCGTCAACATTACATTTTGGGGGCGATGGAGTACCATGATATTTACTCATCTATGTCAGGTTATGGTGTATATTTCTCAGACTGGCCAACTATAGACCCCTCTGGTCCGCGAGAACCGTTGTCGAAAATCATGTTCGTTCGATAAATCTCCTACCTCCAATTACAGTCGCGCGCAGGTTCCCACAAAACAATATCAACCTGGTTGAGACTTAATCCCAGCCCAGTCAACTCTGTTTACTTGGGCTGGATGAGTAGATAGGGTATTCATGCCCTGACTGCCACTGCAGCTCATATAGCGAACACTGTTATTTACAAAGGGTTTGACGGATCACTTCGATGATATTGAGGTACATGAGGACTAGGTAAGGTTATCGTACGGATAGACTTTCTTCTATAATCATGACAATCATCGACTCAACGTATAAAACCACATGTAGCTCCGACAAACACAAAGAGATAGATACAAGTAAAACTTATTTGAATACCTACCCTGTGTGCAATACCAGCTATGTCGTTGACATCAGTCATACGCTTCAAACTGCTCTCGATTATTCTCTATGGCTTGGTAGTAGTTTGGTTCAACGGCAAAGGACATCTTCCAGGTAGATTCCGATATTTATAGTCTTCGCAGCATGTCAGTCTACACAATATAGAGACCTATCAAGCATGCGTAATGTCATTTCGTGATGTAACACGTGTAAATTAGAACTACATTAATCAGCCAAATCTCAATTATGAACGACAAACCCATTACCCATAGCACAGCCAACGACCTAATAGATGCAATCCTACGCAGACAGCCTTAGTTGCTCTTGAAAAAGTTCACAGCCACAGGGGCACCTAGCCCAAACTTTTTCTCCCACGCATCCAGATCATATCTCATGCGCAGAAAATTGCTCAATGGCTTGCCATCCGCCGGAGCGTACTTCTTGCCATCGAAGTCAGCGGGCTGCTCGTACAGGAAGAAGACATATCGATGGGGCGAGCTTCCTGGTGGAGGTGCTGGACCAATATAGTTGGCAACAAAGGGGTCATTGCTTGTAAGGGTCGATGCGCCCTCTGCCGGCTTCAGACCTGGTTGAATCCAATGTAAGATGGGGCCTAGGACACCCAGGGATGGAAAAGGAGCATCGATATCCAGTCCAATGGCTAAGTATGTTCCTGTGGATGATGGCTGATCGAATGTAAGCTGTGGAGGTGATTGCGCGTCTAGATCATCGTTAATCAATTGACGTCCCATAGATGTGTTATCCCTACCAGCTTTGGGGATGTATTGTCCCTTTGAGACATTGTGTTTTCCCACAGTCAGGCCCAAGGTCTTTAACTCTTCCTTCTCAACAGCTGCTAAGCTGCGCTTGACCGTGTTGTTGGCGGGCATAATGAAGTGCTGGAGTGGTCAATTGGAAGGATGGTTTGTGAATGATGTAGATAGAACTTCTTAGCAGAAACTGAAGTTGGGTTTCGCGCGGAATTCGACTAATATATGAGGAAAGACTAGAATGAAGTACTACGTACAATCAATATTCATATGGTCTGACAAGACCATCGGCTCTTAAATAGTACAGCCTATAGCAATTGCTTTCTGACCTGTCGTATCGGGGATTAGTTGAATAAACTCCGTTTCCTACGTAAGCTGTACGTGAGCTGTACGTGAGCTGTTACACTACCTGACATTACTCACATATACCACACTATATGTGTACATATTTTCACTGCGGAGTCCGTACCTCGTGACTCCCGTCATTTGTATCCTCGTATGCGATAAAGTATAAATAAATAAAAAGACACATACTGTGTTCATAATTTGACGTTGTGTTATTAAGTCCACACGCTATCACGTCATTGATCTGAAGTCGCAAGAATAATATGGTCGTGAAGGGTAACTATACAAATATATAAATATATAATTATACAAAGTTATTGTTTTCGAGTATACATGGTTCAATGAAGAAATCAAAGGCGGTTGATACGTACTGTATCGTATAGGTAGTTTCTTTCATCAGATCATCAACATGGTGGTGTTGAACATACCTCGTAAGACGATAAGCCGACAACTTGAGGTACGAGCGGGAGGATCAGATGTGGCTTGGCGTCATCGTCCGCTACGATCTCCGCTGGAAGGGGCACGCCAAGTTCTGTCTAACGCAAAGAGGCATCGCCATTCAAAGGGTTTAGAGCTTATAAGGCCGATATTCGGGCATCAACATAAAAAGTACCACAGACCATACAAGCACGAAGCTTACTCATTACTCCACGTATTTAAGTAAGTTTGACAAGTCCGGAAGTTAGCTTACTACGTGGAGCTTCTGGTACTCGTTGAAATATACATCTATAGCTTCATTAGAATCTCTCACCACATATATTGTTCAATCCTTCAATCGATCCAACTCCTCCCAAACGCATCGAGCAATATGTCTTTCCCACCTCCTCCCGTCAACACCATTGGTAATCCCCCACATCTCTCCACCTCCTCCACTTTTCTCACCCCGCAATCTGAACATCCTACTGACCACTCTCCAGACTGGAGCAACATCGGCTTCAAAGTGCGCGAAGTCAATGGCCACATCGAATCTCACTACAGCGTGAAGACAGGCAAATGGACACCACCGCAATTCGTCACCGACCCGTACCTCCGGCTGCACGGCATGTCACCGGCCCTGAATTACGGTCAACAAGCCTACGAAGGCATGAAAGCCTTCCGTACACCAGACAACAAGATCCAGATCTTCCGCCCATCCAAGAATGCCTTGCGCTTGCAGCACTCCGCCTCCTTCATCAGCATCCCACCAGTCCCAGAGCAACACTTCACCGACTGTGTACACGCCGCCGTCTCCCTCAATGCAGCTTACGTGCCTCCACATGAGACCGGTGCCGCAATGTACATCCGTCCCTTGATTTTCGGCTCCTCCGCTCAGCTCGGACTCAACCCTCCAGAGGAATACACTTTCTGCGTCTACGTGCTGCCCGTGGGAGTCTACCACGGCGTACACCCAGTCAAGGCTCTCATCCTCGAGGACTTTGACCGCTCCGCACCCGACGGCACTGGCAGTGCAAAGGTTGGTGGTAACTACGCACCTGTGCTACGCCACAGCGAGAAAGCTAGACAGGAGGGCTACGGCATAACGCTGCACTTGGACTCGAAGACACGAACCGAGATCGACGAGTTCTCGACAAGTGGATTTATTGGTGCGAAGGTTGACGGGGATAACGTGACAATTGTCGTCCCAGACAGCAAGAACGTTATTGCTTCCGTGACCTCTGACTCCGTCCTCGAGATTGCACGGTCTAAGGGCTGGAAGACCGAGGTACGCAGCATCAAGTTCGAGGAGCTGCCAAGCTTCACTGAGGTCTTAGCTGCGGGTACGGCGGCTGCATTGGTGCCTATCAAAAGCATTGCAAGAAAATCTACAAATGATAAGTTTGAATATATTGAAGAGAGCTCCGAAGAGCCTGGTAAGATCTGTGTGGAGTTATTACGTGTATTGAAAGGCATTCAAGCCGGTACGGTTGAAGACACATTTGGTTGGTGCTTGCCGGTGAAGGAGTGTGACGTTAAGGATTTTGGGGGCGTGGAGGAGAAGAGTATCAGTGGAAGTGTAGATAAGTTGCCATGAGAAATGTAGCTGTTTTATTACCGACAAAATATAGATAAAACTGTTCATATAGTACTCTTAAGTGTCAATTGGTTGATATTGATTTTGTGACTGCTTGGTAGAGAAAATACTCCATGAGCAAGCTGCGTTCTCGCAGAATGGCTCTATTATATAACCTTGATGACTGCATAGTCAGACGCCACTACTGTGATGCTGTGCACTCCCATTCAGCCGACCATCTATACACGTAACACCAAAAATCATTTCGTTGATCTCATCTCAACATTAATTGACATCCTGTATAAAATATCACACGCTTGCTTAAGAGAACGACACCCCCCTTTTCCCAACTAAGGCTTCCTCCAGTTCAGTATTCGTATACTCGTGAAAGTCGGGCGCAATATCCCCTCGCAGACAGTTGCTCAGTATACCTGCAGATTGCATCGTGCCACGCAATCTTGCCTTGTTCTCGGCCGTGTCCAATTCAAGAGCCGCGTAAAGCCAGATAATATAGACGAGTATGCTCCAGATTATATGTATACCCAGGACACCAATCGAGAAATACTTTGCGAAGCCCCATACGTATCCATTACCATGTGGTACGCATACAAGATCAGGAATCCAGTCTTCGTCAAGAAGTTTGCCGTTATAACAACGTCGTATCCAGTTGCTACTATTTGCGGGAATCCTCCAATCATTAGTCATGTTGAGTGGCGGAGCATCGAGGGCATAAAATGTGCCATTGAAGGTAATGTTTGTTTTCTCTTGCAACCAGTCAACGAGGGGGATATCGCTGTCGTTTGGATGAGTCCGATCTGTGGTTCGTCAGTTCCTTTTTTCTGTAAATTATGTCAAAAGCGAATTATCCTGCTTACAATGTATCAGATCAGAGTAGTTTGGATAACCGGACACATCCTCATCACCAAAAGGAGTATCATCGTACAACGGCCCAATCACAAAATCGTCATCGTGAAGTCCTATCCTTGAACCATCGTGGACCTGAATGCAATTGTTTGTAGTGTTTCCAACATATGGTACCAAAACCCCATCTGGCATCTGATATCGAATTCTCGTTGGGATTAAATATCCGGACGTGGTGCTGACGAGAGTTGGAAATGCCACTGTGTAAGACATCCCAAGGACCAGTCCAGATATTGCGAGCCTTGATTTGGTCTTGGCCAGTGATGTTACAGCCACCCAAAGAGTAGATAGCGAAGGACCATCAAGACACAAAGATACATACAATGGATAAGGGACTTTTGAGCGTTTCATAGAGATGGCCAGTAAGTCACAAGACCTAGGTAACATTAGTAACAATTCGAGAAAATCGATTGAGGAACTTACATTTTGTAGATTACATAGCCTAGTATTACTCTGAGGCCCTGGCCAACAAAAAGGTTCCACATGACATCTATAGCCTTGGCTTCTGTAAGGCTTTCCTATGTTAGAGAGTAGTCAACATGAAGTTAAAAAGGTCTTAGACTTACGTTAATATAGGCGGGGTTCTGATATCTATCGAAAAGGATAACTGCTCAATCGACTTGTGGACTGGGACATCATTAGATATGCCAAAGCTGAGTCTAATCTCAACGCCGTTGGCAATCAAAAGATCGCAATCTTCATTGCTCGACTCAACGACGTCTTTCGTTCGAATGATACGGTATCTAGAAGCCAACACCATTAATGCTGTAGATATTATGATCGAAGTCAATAGCAGTGCGGCAGCTACAAGATGCTTTCTCGGAATTGAATGTATCTTCATCCAAAAGGATGTAGAAGCTGCCGAAGATCCCCATGACTTTTCCCTTCCATCGTTGTGGGAAGAGTGAGTTTTATATGAGGATATGTTGGATGTTCTACCTTCCTCGATGAACCCCTCTGATGGCTCTTTGAACGTATGTCGCCTTGTTTGTTTATGGTCAATGTCGTCCCACGAGCCTTCGCGGCTAGTGTTGAGCGGCTCAAGCTCCACTCCTTCACTCCCTCCCGACGGGCATGCCATATTCTCAACGCGAATAGCTCCTGTTGTCGAAAATCTTTAAGGAAGCCGGCATACGGTTAATCAAGTACATCCATCTCACTCGCAGTGTTTTGATTTGGGAAAGACCTCCATCATTTACTTAACAGCTCGGCCGCTGAAAATATTCAATCCCTGTCGTGCTGACGATCATCAGCCAATGCTCTCCCCATGGCAGCCAAGAACTCACAGCCACTTCAGCCTCGATGCGCCTTGCACTTTGAAGGAACAGACTGCCATTTCCATGATTTTTAAATATCGCAATTTGCTGATCTCCAGGCAGCTGTCCTTTTATCAACTTGCAAACCGCTTGGCATCGAATACCTTGCATTTGAGCGAGTAGTGGCTTTTTTTGGCAAGGCATTGCGAATTCACCATTAGCGACCTTGAAGAGCTACCCCACTCCCGGATTTACGGGGCCTCAATCGTCGAATCGACATAAATGCTCGGGGTGGTCTCATTTGTGCAACATATAATATCATTGCACAATTTGGACTAGTTTGGTACCTGGGGCCGAGAAACGTTTCCATGTCTATTGTCACCTCCCTACTTCGGACTACAGATCAGGGGTAGTATGACTGCATGTTGGAATATGTTGATACACTTCTCAGCCTTATCTTCGCTTGGATCTATAGTATAAGTTTTACTGGTTATCAAACTCTTGGAATTTGACCGAGTTCACCAAATGCCTATCTTACGTCGCAGACATGGTTGTATTGCAGTTTTACTCGTTATCCGGTAGGGGGAAAATACTGAGTCCATTGTTGCATCGTGTTAATCCTGGCAAATTACAACTGATCCCTCCTCATCAGTACTTATGGCCCCAGATGTCCGCGTGTCGAGTTTTGGTTTCCATCGATCATAGTCCTCTACGTTATGATCGTCTCAAAAGGCTGTATTGCCCTACCTCGCTCTTTCTACCTCTGCATCTTTCACAAAAGCAATGAACAAGTCAGCACCAGCTTTCACTCACAAGGATTACTCCATCGGATGGATCTCTGCATTACCGACGGAGCTAGCCGCAGCAGAATACATGTTAGATGAGATACATACAGAAAGATTGGAGCAAGGCTCTCACGACACAAATGTGTACGTGCGTGGAAGGATATCAGGGCACAATATCGTGATTGCCTGTCTCCCCTCCGCGGGAACAAACGCGGCTGCGATTGCAGCCATACAGATGCGACGAACGTATCCGGAAGTCAAGTTTGGATTGATGGTAGGGATTGGTGGAGGAGTTCCTCAAAGTAATTATGATATTCGATTAGGGGATGTTGTTGTCAGTCTCCCTGGCAAAGAATACAGTGGAGTGGTTCAAATTGATTCCGGGACAAGAGTTCACCAAGGGGCTGATGGATTCAAGCGTACTGGAATACTCAACAAGCCTCCTAGACAGTTGGTCAACGCCGTTCAAAGATTGATTGCAAAACACAAAATCGAGGAACCCAAATACAACGAGTATATATCTGTCTCTGCCATGAGGGCTAAGGCGCCAAGGATGGCCAGAACATTTGTGTATCAAGGTGACGATTACCTGTTCAAAAGCCACTATAGCCACCAGAACCTGGATTCTCGCACATGTGAGTCTTGCAACAAAGCATATGCTGTACAGAGAAAGCCGCGGTTGAATCTTTCGGACGATATTGATCTTTCTCCCGTTGCTTGGTATGGAAACATCGCATCTTCGAATGCCGTCATGCGTGATGCAACTACGAGAGATATTATTGCAAAAAAAGAGCATGTTATATGCTTTGAGATGGAAGCCGCTGGCTTGATGGATGATTATCCTTGCATTATGATCAGGGGAATTTGCGATTATGCCGATTCTCATAAATCCAAGCGCTGGCAAGACTATGCAGCTTTGGTTGCTGCTGCATATGCAAAGGAATTGCTACTATATATCCCAGTAGACGATCGTCCCTCTATGTTGTCGAATACCATAGCTCGCTCAAGTAGGTACTCAATACGTCCTATCATCGATCATATATGATTGGGTTAACGAAGTTTCTGTTAGGCAATGTTCATTGGCTGATGCCACGCGGTTCGAATGTACTTTTCACAGGTCGACGACGAACTCTCGAAACTCTGACCCGGGTGCTATGTGGCAGCCCTGATGGCATTTCCTCGACACAGAAGCGATTTGTTTTGATCGGAATGGGAGGTTCAGGCAAGAGTGAAGTATCAATCAAGTTTGCTGAGGAGAATAGGGAAAGGTGAGAAATTTTTATATGAAAATAATGGTACAACTTTCTAACTCTAGCAGATTTTGGGGCATATTCTGGATCGATGCAGCCAACGAAACGGTGGCTCAAGGAAGCTTCGCAAATATTGCAAAAATTTGCAAATTGCCCCAAGATGACGAATATAGCGTAAAGCAATGGCTTTCAAATGTTCAAGAGCCTTGGTTGCTCATCATCGATAACGCAGATGACCTCAACTTCGACTATTCACGATACATCCCCGCAGGTAACCGTGGCAGTGTTCTTCTGACAAGCAGAATACAGGACTGTGAAGAATTAGCGACTGTCGGCCACGAAGAGTTTGAGAAACTTGACGAAGATGATGCAGCTCTATTACTCGAAAAAGCTATGGGCCCGGCAGCATGTTCTGGTGCTCGACATTCTAAAGCTGTAGAGACCGTTGTCGACCTTCTAGGATCCCATGCCCTGGCAATCGTTCAAGCCGGGGCTTTCATCAAGAACCGTATGTGTACCATTGATCAATATCCAGCGCTGTACAACCGTCAGCGCAAACAGCTATTGAGGTACTCCCCGAGACAAGCACAGTCAGGCTATGGAAATGTCTATGCCACGTTCGAAGTGTCTGCTAGGGCATTGAAAGCCACTTCAAGCCAAGAAAACGTTGATGCACTTGAGCTTCTCGATATTCTTTCCTTCTTTCATCGAGACAGTGTGCACGAGGTTATGTTTGAGAAAGCATGGATTAATTCTCGGCAAATGCTTTCTGAGTCTGAAAATAAATCGCTTCAAGATAGCAGCAAGTGTAAGGAAGAAGCTGAAACTACACATGACATTCATACATCCAATGAGGATATTGATAGACTTTCAAGCTGGCATGCAAAGCATATTCCAAAATTTCTTGGGGACTTTCTCCAGGAACAGCCAGATCTTCTCCGATTCCGACAAGCCCGAAATATACTGGCTGCATTGTCTCTCATCCGAGTCGACTACATGACTGGCGACATTTCGATGCATTCACTTGCGCATTCTTGGGCCAACGATAGACTTACGTTGTCACAGCAAAAGATTTCATTCCTGATTGCCAGTTCGACACTCGGTACCTATACAGGTCCTTTGATGAACGAGATTACTTACAAATACCATACACGTCAATATTGCAGGAGTCTGTTACCCCATATAGAGTCTTTTCTGAAGCTTTTCTCTCTCAGAACCTTTTTGGCCGAGCATGGATTTCGAGGTGGGCAAACAGCGCATCGGTGGTGTAAGGCAGCCATCAGAGCGATTGCGTTCGACCTCAATCACCGTATATCTGAGGACATATGCGAATTTTGGAATATTTCCTTCGTGAAATCTGGCTCGACTTTCCCTGAGATTCAGTGGTATTTTCTCCGTGCGCTCGGCAGAGTCCATGTTGGTAAAGCGACTGATGCCTCGGAATTTTACGCGGTGCTTCGAATCATCGATCCTGCCATAACCGAGTTATATGTCACGCTTGTAACCTGCATTTCTTATACGGCTACCATTTGGGAAATATCCATGAAGGACAGCGAGGTTTTAGCAGCTGCATTGAGACAGGCAATTGCCGCCTTCAAGGACGAGTATAAGCAGAATCTTTTGATGTTTGCATTAGCGACTCTTTACATGGCTATGGACTTCAACGGAGAAGCCATAGCTTTGTACCAGAAGGTCCTTGCATATGAAGATTTTGAACCCACGAGTCAATACATTGTCTTTGGACAGGCTAATCTTTGGGAATGCTTTATGAATATGAATAGGTTTGACGAAGCCGCGAAGTTCATCAAGGGTATAATCCAGACGCAGGAGAAGATCGTCGATCCAAATGACTACGAGTTATCAACTTGTTATCATCGCCTTGCTCAGATTTATATGAAAACGGGAGAATACCAATTGGCCATCGAGCTCCTGGAGAAGGTTTTGTGGATAAGGATCAATACTCAGACAGTTGCATCTGATATTGTTATCGTACAGGATCATCTTGATAAGTGTCATACTGCTTTAAATGCCGGGAAAAAGTTAGATGAGGTTTCTGACGGTTGGGAAAATCTGAGTGTGTCGTGACAGGACTGGGAAGGTTGAGTAGCAAGGATGAGGTATGCCGGCGATGAATTTAGAGTATCTTTTCCTTCCCGAAGATCATATGGCATGGATGACTTTTAAAGCCATCGTAGTGCTTGCAATGCTGAGGCGAAAGTCAATGGTTTTCTCCCTGATCGCAAAGAATCAAATATCAAGTCATGGTTAGAACAATGGGAACCTCCTTTCTTTCTAGAAATTCGACGTAAGCGTTGCGTTATGGCCAATACAACATCTAGTCTGCAAATTCAACGACCATATGCACCATCATCTCGCGCACTTTGGCATCGTTGTACCGACCACCTGAGGAGCTCCCTGCGTAACATTAATACTGAAAAATCATGGCCGCAATGCTTGCTTGTACATGCAAGCATTTGGACAGCAATGCATTTTCCATGTTGGACTAGCACTCCGTCACTAGTTGCATAAATTACTCTGAGCCTTATAATGAAGATGTGAGTGACTTGTCTTGTTTGTGAATTTTTGGTCTTTTTAAATCGAGTCAGGAGAATTTGATCTCTTAAGAGTACTTTTTGTTAAATCGAGCGCGAGCTCCTGCACAGCAAGACAAAGAGGATATAAATGGACAATATGATGTGATCTTAAGAGCAATTGGATCCCATGTGGCAAGAATAGACATAAACAGACTTTTCAATAGACCATTTTTGATCGATCATCGATATGGAAAAGCCATAGAGTTGGATATATCACGATTTATTAACCGGTGAATTGATCGCAACGCGGCTCAATCTGGGGTATTGTAATAGGTTGTGACGGTCTTTAGACCAAAGCATTAGATCTGTGCTTGGGCTCCCGCATATTACATCCGTTGCAATGAATGGCGGGGAAATGATCCCGAGACAGATTTTGGTTGGCGTTAGGATGTCTCTGGCGCCCGATAATACTCCGTACTCCAATTTATTTGACGCCGGCGTAAGTTTGTGGGTCGATAGGCAAATACGATAAGCACCTTAAATTCTTCGCCCAAATATTCGGTAAATAGATATTGGATTCTATTCACTATTAATAAGCAGGTGTTTCCCATTGACTGGACGCATGGAGGCATCTGTGAGTTTTTTAATCACCGTGCAATTTGATCTGCATATCGATGAGGTAGTGTACGTAAAAATAGAGCCAAGACACAGGATTAGCATGTTGAGAGTGAAGGAGCCAAGTTTAAGATTGAGAACGAATGTCATTTAGTCATAGTGAACAGAAAACAGAGGTGATATAGAACAGTGCCCATCTAATAAGGCTTCACCCCGGCCAATTTCAACAACTTATCAGAAAGTTTAGGCAATTCTCTCGGTTGATCACGATCTCTAGGATCTCTAGTACCGTCTTCCAAGAAAGTCTGATAGCTTCTCTTGACGATATTGTCATGAGGCCAATGAGTTGTACCCCCGTATTCCGAAAAGATTTCCGACTTCATCTTCAAGGTTTCCTCAGAGGCAAGACGAGCGGGAGTATAAGCAGCATAGATAGCTGTTCGAATAGTGTTGCTGGATTCTAAAGGTTCTGAGCCGTAATGGATCGTACGACTATCCCACATAATAAGATCTCCCACCTCAGCGCAGACCTTAAATGGCTTGATACCACGCTCAGCGAACCACTCGAGCTGATCCTTACTATGCAAGAAGGTATCCTTGGGCTCCCAGGTTGCCTTATCGGTTTGTGTTTCGAAGAACTCATCATTGAGGAGATGCGAGCCGGGGTAGGCGACGAGGCCGCCATCATCAGGTCCAGAGTGAGAGAGGTTGATGATGCCCTGCACGCAATGCATGCCGCGTCTCAAAGGACTCTGATCAATGTGCTCCCAGGATGGTTTGCGCGGGACGTCCTTGCGGTTTGGGAAAGTAATGTTCAGGGCATCGAAGCTGACCAGTAGCTCATCGGTTCCCCATAACGTCTCGAATGGCTTCAGAACACCGGGTTCCATGCGTGCTTCCCACATGAAGCGCTCGTGTGATACGCGGTATGTGCTGAATGTGTTGATTTTACTTTGCACGGGAAGATTCTTCTTATTCCATGTCTCGGGGTTCTCCAAATCGAGGTCGGGGTTATCAAAAGACTTCAACCACTCGAAAGCTTTTTGCTGGTAAGACGCTGCTCTTTCGCGTGGTATGGCGCCCTTGATTACAACAAATCCGTCCCTTGCCAAATCCGCTCTCCAGTCAGTGCATTTGAGTGTCTGACTAGTTATTGTTGTTAGCTTCTACATTCATCAAATCCCATAGTTTGGAGTATCTCCCAATTGCTATACTCACATTGCGACTTCTGGCAGTGGTGCAGCTTTAGTCACTGGTGAAGCGGGTGGTGACAGAGCAATGGGTGCCATGACTGCGAGATTTCTTCAGAGTGAGCTCGAATGTAAAGAGAGACGATACCGTCTTTGTGTGGATGTCAATGGATTTATGAAGTGCTTTTTTAGACGTTAGGGAAGGGGAGGAAGTAGATTCTTCATATATTTCGGCACAGGGTTGGAAGTGAAAGATATTTAAGTTATCGCAATGGCCCGATTGAGCACGCCAATACTTCGGTGTACAACGACATCTAAGTAGTACCCACCCACCTTACAGAATGGAATCTCTGCCCGACCAAGAGTTCTTCTGGACGACCTTTGCACCAAAAAACACCGGCCAGGGATAAGCTCTGCAAACAACCAAGTCTCATGAGATACCAATCGGAACGCTGCACATAGTCAGTTACGAGCTCATGCCCATCATACATGACTTGTACGCCGGAAGCTCTTACTGTGTAACCGTGCAATGGCTCACGCCAGCGGCTTATTTTGTGCTGCTGATAGGAAGATAAGCTGCCTGCCTAGTGGGAGGTTGCAGTGTGAATGGACAACTACTAGCACGGTATTCCGAGTAACACAGCGGGGCCGTCTTTTGAACGCCATGGTGGAGGAAATACGGGCCCGCGGCGCGGTAGAATGACGGATTACTGCAAACGTCAAAGCCCAATCGAATCACCGAACATGCAGTCATAAAGCCGAGCTCGGTCGTCTGCTTGATACCAATCAACCTTTGACTGCGTACTTATATGGAGATTTTCCGGGCGGAGGTTGGAGTTTGTTAGCACAAAAAATCTAGTAGAAGGAGGGATGTACATACATGCTGGAGCGTTAGATATCGAGTCGATAACCAACCATGGGTAGCATATCCCAAGCCGTAGGTTTGTATGCGCGCATGCGCGTATGTATGTATGTATATAAAATCCATACATGCATTCAATACTTACAATATGTGCAAGCTCTTACCTTGTGCATCAATCGAGTATCAGGGGAGTCCTTGCTTGGTTGATTCGCCATCTTGATATGTATTTGTAATGGGACAAAACAGCATGATAAAATCATGGAACGTTCCTTGTAACGAAGATCATTGCGCGTGAAGGATTACACGAAAAGACCCCTGCTTCGTACTCCATTGTACGTACTCTGGTGCTCCGTAAACGATTCGATTCTGATATCGAAGTCCAGATCCATTAAAGCCGTCCTGCTCAGTCCACAATCTCTCCACCATTCAAACTTTGGGATATGCAATCATGGAGTTTTGTGGGCACCAATAATATTCCCCAATCTAACATTGACCTCCATGATTATCAACCGATATTCTGCCGTGAATCTGTTTGCCTTGCTGATGGTACTCGCTTCCACAGCCATAAACCAACGGTAACAAGATAGCATTTCAGCTTTTGGCCCCAAGAAGATCAAAAACAGAGCTGAGAGGATTTCCTCCCATTGAGATTTGGGTTTGGGCACGGCTCAACGATATAGGCGCATATGACCATTAAACCGCCATGGCTGCTGGACTGATTGCGCGGACCCAGACGTCCCGTTGTCTTCGCCCGCTTGCTCGGGATGCTAGATCTGTGGTGACAGCTCGTCTAGTTCTCTTGAAACAAAACTCTTTTTGTAGACGAGACTTTCATCATATTGAGTAGCGCAGTAACAAGCGGGTCCGTTGATAGCAAGCAGGGGTTGGAATGGCTTTTTGTAACGCGGTACAATGGTATTCGTTATTCCCGGCCAACTGCTTCGATTATGGTTTAAGCCTTTGAAATATAGTACAGCAGGCCCTCTGTGCTTTCATTGATGTAGCTGTCCTACTAGTATGCCGTTCTCTCAGCTCTCTTGTCGTATGATAGTGAAAGACCCTAATAAACACCATACACAAAACATCCTGGTGGCCATTTCTATCCCTAGTATTTTTAAGTTACACATCAAGATCAGTTGGAAAGGTCGCACTTGTTCTGTCGTACGAGAGAATGGGAGTCTTGTACTCTTGCACCATGAGCAAGCTCGCTATTCCACAAATAACGGTTTGACGCTAAGCAAAGCTTGCATGCTATTGTCTTCCCATATCAGAACTCACAGGCTGGAAGATGACAATACTCTACTCATGTAGTCAATTGAGATTTCGAGGTTCTTTTGCCTATCGGCCATCAGAGCTGGAACATCAAGACTGTGGTAGTATTTTTGATCTATCACTGTCGAATAAATATGTATCTGCTAGAATTCATACAGGAAAAAGCAATCGTAGAAATATGTTGGCTCTTGCCATGTTCGTTGCAGCTTTGAATAAATTGGCTATGTTAAATAATATTTAAATTTGAATCATTTCCTTTTCAATTTAAATCACTAATGACAACCAACATATCAGCCAATTCATTTAAACCAACCAATTCAAACATGAATAGATGAGGAGAACAGGTGTTCGTCAATTTCTTTGAAGATATTGAGGTCCTATATTTTTTGTTTTGTGCCCAAAATTCTAGATATCATGTGGACAACAGAAATACAATAAATATGAGAAGTTTCCGTTGAATATGCTGTTGATACTTTCAGTAACAATATACACAATTTTTTTTCTTACACTAAGACATCTATATAGAATTGAGTATCTATGCCGTTAACAATTAATTAAATCAATACTGGGCTCGTAGAAATTGCTTCTCATTAGATACATGATTCAAATGTGGGGACACTCAAAGGATATTGCGCTCTTCTCATAATCAAGAGCATAAACAAATTAATTTTGATCTATTTTTAAGCGCGCCAGATACGAACAGCCTTGTCTTTTCCACCGCTTCCGACCTTTTGTCCATCCGGGCTCCAATCTACAGCGTAGACTTCGTCTTGGTGGCCTGGGAGATCTGTAGCAAAGCAGTCAGTATTTGGTAACAACATAAAGAATGCTCATAAGTCATTTAACGAGAATAAACAGATGGAATACATTCAATCATCGACGAGCGAGGAACCATGGAGTATTTGATATATCAAAAAAGAGGAAAAGATTGCGAGCAACTTACCAGAAGACAGCTTGTGCGTGCGCATATCCCACACCTTGAGCGTAGTGTCCTTGGAGGCCGTAACCAAGAGACGAGAATCGGCTGAGAAGGCACATTGGTAGACTGGCGCAACGTGACCGCGCAGAGTGTTGATAAATTTACCGTCACGCGCATTCCACAGCTTGGTGTGGTTATCGAAGCCGGACGAAGCGATCATAAGACCATCTGGCGAAAAGGTGACATGGTTAACCTGCTTCTGATGACCTAGCATTCTAGCCAGGGGCTTCTTTCCTTTCGTCGGGTCCCAGAGGTACATCGTGAAGTCATCACTTGCGGAGACAACACGCTCGACGATCTCGCCCTGGATAGTGGCGGCTTTCTCGAAGCGTTCCTTTGCCTTGGAAACCTTGCCTTCGTCAGAGTCGGGAATTTTGCCGGAGTGGTCGTGGTATCCTGTTCTAAGGACGAATTCGGTGGATAAGGCGAGATGGTTGACCCAATGCGCATGAGCTGAGAGAGTGTGTGCAAGAGTGCCGTCCTTCGCATTCCAGACCTTGACGGTCTTATCATGAGATGCAGTGTATATCATGCCCATACCACCCCATTTTACACAAGATACCGAACTGCTATGGCCGCTCAAGACGTGCTCGATCTTTTGCTGATTCACCAACCACACTCGCACAGTTGCGTCTTTAGATGACGATGCGAGTCTTGGTTCACCTGGCTGTTGCGAATGATAAGGCTCCCAAGACAAACTAGTGACCCATTTACCGTGCCCCTTCATCGGACTGCCAACTTGTTTCCCAGTGCTTGGATCCCATAACCTCACTGTCTTGTCATTGCTTCCTGTCGCGATTCTGCTAGCGTCTGGTGACCAACTGACTGCCAAAACCCAACTCGTATGGCCCTTAAGTGTGTGAACAGGGGTTCCAGTATCACAATCCCATATCCGTGCGGTGTTGTCACCGCTACCAGTGACGAGTCTTGAAGAGGATTTCGGAGAGAATTGTGCGGCAAGAATAGCCTCGCCATGACCAGAAATACTGGATGCACATCGAGTGACTGCTTGTACTCTAAACACCGCCTGTGGAGCACTTGTGACTTCAAGCGTGGCTTCTGTGCCAAGAGTACCCGGGCTTATAAGGGCCTTCCAGATATTGACTGGAAATGCAGTGGTCTGAAGCTCGTTGGTTTTTTTGTCTGGAACGTTAAGAGTAAATCTATATGGGATATATTCGGAGCTGTCCTAGATAAATATTAGTACTAGAACGAATTATTTTCCGCAGATCATCGTCTATTGTAGGATATTCTCTTGCGTTCAGAAAACTCACATGTCCTTGCATGGTATTGAGCAAAAGCTCGAGGTTCTTTGGTGTAGCTTCTGACACAGGGACCATGATTGGAGCACCCTGCTTAAGACCTGTCCGCTCATCGGTGAACTGAATTCGCAAGGTACCAGCATCACTGGGGACTTCTTCAATCTCCTGTTGCTCAGCTGCTCTTGTAGCAGCAGCAACTCGCTGTCGCTTGCTCGGTGGTGGGAGGACGGTCGTCATGATGAAATTATTTTCGAGAAACCGTTGAATAAAGAAGGTGAGGTTTTGAAAGTGCAGAGGAGATTCTGCAAAGCCCCTTATTCTTATTGTCGAAAAGAACTGAGAGCAGACTCGAAATAAGTATGGGCAAGCTCAAGGCTGAAATAAATTGAGAAATTCTGGGAAGGCGCAAATTGAAATCATCAAAACTTCTCAGCCTTGCGGTTACTGCCGCTAACCCCACATCGAGATAATCAATTTATCACCTAGCCTATTTCGGGAAAGTTTTATCTTCACGTGTTGTAAATAACCCACATAATGCAATGGAAAAACACTCTGAAGTATTAACTCGCAGTATTCTTTAAGGAATGCTGCGACTCACAAATGAATTATCATGCGTATCGCAATATGTTCTCTCGGTTTCGGCGTGATTTGGTGTCATTGAGGTGTGAATTTAACTAGTGATCATTTTGGGTCTACAAGTACTGTTACTCCACTTGCATTTAACAACAACAATCACCAACTCAGCTCTCCACTTCAACCTAGAGGACTTGACCACCTTCTCTGAACAGTGTGCGAAATTCTTATAGACTTTCGCACGATCATTACGCGAAAGTTCAACAGAAAGTTGTTGTCCGTTTTCACAAGACATCTCGACTCATAAACTGCTTTTTTATACCACAAAGTGCTACATCATACTGACAGCCTAATACTAACAAAAGAGCCTCTGAACAGCTATTATGTCACTTTCAAAGCCGTCAGAATCTTATGGCACGCTGCCCATCTCATCCTCAACACCGAATCATGCTGGTCGCTCTGCATCGGCAGTATCTCGAGGATTGCTTCGCACCCATAGTATTGGTCGACCTGGGACAGCAATGAGCCGTCGGTCGAACGCTGCAACCTCCATCTATGGAAGCGATAACCGCATCATCTGTGCGGTCAGTGAAGGAAGAGGTGTGGCTCCGACTGTCGGCCTCGCGTTCATTAATGTAACTACTGGGGAGGCTGTTCTCAGCCAAATATGCGACTCGCAATTCTATGTCCGAACCATTAACAAGCTGTGGGTCTTTGATCCAACAGAGATCTTGATCATGTCAACATCAGCTCCACCAAATCCCACATCGAAGATGGTTTCGATCATTGAAGAGGCTCTCCCTGATACTCGCATGATATCCGTAGATCGTGGATATTGGTCTGAGAATTGCGGACTTACATCTCTGCAGGAATTGTCATTCCAGGATGAAATCCAAGCTACGATGGTCGCCCTGAACGATAAGTATTTCGCAACTTGTTGTTTTGCGGCAGTAGGTGGATGTCTCTAAATTTTGTTCTAGACTCACGCTGGATAGGCAACCAAATACTTGGCTCCGCAACTTACCTTCGTTCCTCATTCTCTTCGTATCAGATACCAACCCTCAGAAGGGACAATGATGATTGACTCTGCAACAGTCCACTCTCTCGAGCTCATCCAGAACGTCCAGAATTCGAAATCAAAAGAGTGTCTGCTTGGATTCTTGAACGAAAATCGAACACCAATGGGCACAAGACTCCTCCGCAGCAATATACTGCAGCCATCGACTGAGGCTCGTGTCCTCAATCTTCGTTACGACGTCTTGGGAGAGCTCACACTGAAAGAAGAAATGTTCACAGCTGTAAGGAGGCGTAAGTCGCACCTCAAACTCGAATTACTTGTACTTATGATAGTCAAGGCCTGAAATCCTTCCGAGACGTCGATAAGGTCTTGACGAATGTAAGTACCAAGCCGGAAGGAGAATGCGCATATTTACGAGAATAGCTCATTATCTGCCCAACAATGTCGGATCCTGCATTTACACAACAAGCCATCAACAACATATTAATCCTGAAGGAATTCGTGCATGCGACCCGACCTATCTACGAAGCCCTGATAGATGCAGAATCCGAGTTATTGCAACACATCCGAGACTTGCTTCATCCAGTGAAAATAGAACCTACGATTGACTTGATTGATGCTACATTCAACTCAGATGTCGCATACGCTAAACAGCCTCTAGCTTTGCGCCAGCAACGCGAGTATGCTGTGAGGGCACGTACAGCACCAGAATGACCATTGCCATAGCTGAAGCTGATGATCGTAGTCCGGTGTCAACGGACTCCTAGACGTTGCAAGAAAGACTTTATCTGAGGTGACTGGTGACATACATGAGCACATATCGGAGCTCAATGGTGAGTTGATGATAACGATTCAATATACAGTTGTTCTGACAGTCTTTACAGGAAGATGTGAAATGCAAGCAGACACCAAATACCAAACAGCCAGAGGCTACTACCTACGAATTCCAAAACAACACTTTCAGGGTCGTGATCTACCTCTGGAGCTAATTAATTGTTATAAGAAAGGAGGCTTCATTGAATGCCAGACTCTATATCTTGTAAAGTGCAACCAGAGAATCAATGTTTCTGACGGGGAAATTATTGCTCAAAGCGATAAGGCTGTACAAGCATTACTTGATGGGATTCGAAAGCAAATCGCTCACCTGTTTCGTGCTTGTGAAGGAATTGCAACGCTCGACATGCTGGCTGGCTTCGCCGAGATTGCCACACACACGAACAGCGACTATACGCGACCAGACTTTAAACCCACGATGTGTATTGAAGCTGCTAGACATCCTATTCGAGAGATGGTAATTCAATCGCTGTAAATACTTTGAAGATGTCTAAGAGAATATAGATTCATCCTGGCACATATATTCCAAACGATATTTACAGTACCGAACAACGTCGCTTCCAAGTCATCACAGGCTGCAATATGAGTGGAAAGAGTACATATATACGAACAATCGCTCTATTAACAATTATGGCACAAATCGGTTGCTTTGTACCTGCCACATACTGCTGCACGCCGATCATTCATCAGCTCTTCGCACGAGTCTCAATGGACGACTGCATTCAAGCCAATGTTTCAACCTTCGCAGCTGAAATGCGAGAAACAGCTTTCATCCTTCGAACAATCGATCCAAACAGTCTTGTCATTATTGACGAATTGGGACGCGGGACTAGCACGCGGGATGGCTTAGCAATTGCATTGGCAATCGCTGAAGCACTTGTAGAAAGCAAAGCCAAAATCTGGTTTGTTACACATTTCAAGGAGCTGGGTTAGTATATTTGCCACTTGATGGGTGTGGTATTAACAAGTCAAAGCCCAGATAATGATGGAGCGACCCGGTGTCGTAGCTCAATACCTGGCGGTCAACATGAGCGAGCCCAACAAACTGACGATGCTCTATAAGCTACGGCATGGATTCGAAAGTGAAGAGCACTATGGTCTTGCTCTCGCTCGGGTTATCGATCTTCCTCCACAGATCATTTCCGTTGCTGAAGAAGTCTCGAAGACACTGAAAGCGCAGTCTGAGACGAAGAAGAAATTTTCAAGGACATATGTTGTCGCGAGGAAAAGAAAACTTGTGCTAGGCTTGCATGAAATGTTGAAGCAGGCAAGAGACGGTTCTATGGATGACTTGGCGTTGGCCGCTTGGTTGAGGAAGTTACAGACGGAGTTTGTCCTCAAGATGAGTCAGCTTGATGAATTACTTGAAGGGGATTGGGCTGAGGAAGAAGAGAATAGTGATGACGCGAATGAGGACGTGGAAGATATTGAGGCCGAAAGTGGCCATGGAGCTGAGGTGGGAGAAAGTATTGACACCACGAGTGAGGACACAGAACAGATTGAAGTCAATATTGGCGTTAAAGATGAAGATGGAGATGAATTGATGTTTTTCGGTGATGAGATGGTCTGTCAAGTCGGAGAAGAGGGCAGCGCTGCGAGGCCATTGTCAATTTCAGACCAAGACAGCGAAGACGAGGAGGATAGCCTGCCTGACCTTCCAGGTCCTAGGCCTTGAACTTAACTCGAAAACAATCATCGTTGCTGTTACCTTGAACATGTCATATAGACGACGATTGTTATTGCACGGGGTACATCTAGCATCGATGTTTGAATTGCTACTATTCATCTCCGAATCTAGCTATATATGATAGCTTCACTAACTGAAAACATTCTTTCAGCCTTAATTTTAATCATGTGCTACATGAACTTGGAATCCGGCATGTGCTTGTTACGAATACGAACCTGCAGAGACATTCGCTCTAACATGACAAGCACAATTTCTTGTGCATGCTTGTCAGATGATATACCAGCAGCGGATGGTAAAGGCAAATTCTTGAGGCGTTTCCTGGTCAGAAACTGTACTACTCTTGGCTCAATATAGACACTTCTGCCGTAATGTGGAGCTGTCTGAGCCATTGAGGCGTACATAGCTCCGTTATGATAAGGTCTGCTACTCCCGCCGCCACCTACACTTACGTAAATCTGATGTATATGTATCCCACAATCATTTATTGGGGAGTTCTAGCTAAAATCAGAGTATAGCCGCGAGAATCAACACCGCGTCAAAGCTCGCTATTCGGAAACAAACACAACTCCGAGTCACTCACTAAATAAGCAGACTCGGAGCCCAAGAGTCTACTAGAGTATGCTGTGTTGGATAATTCAAATAGGAAACGGAAGACACAATACAGCAGCTTGCGATCTATGGTAAATTCCGAGCGTGTGCCACTGGCTAGCAACTTATGCCAGTAGCGTTTGATGAAGAAGTGTACAAAACATATGACCAGACCGATGTATAAGGACTAGATATGTGAGTGAGGTATAATATACAGCGTATGAAGCTGTATATAGAGAATAGAATTGATATCATTCTTACGTCATGATTGAACAATTATCAAAAGTTTCAGAGCTAGAGAGTCATCCAGGTAAGCTGTACTGGTAAGCTACAGGAAACAAAATACCCTAGAGAATCCCCTAATGGCTAGTCTTCACCCTCGAACCCTAAGCCCCAGATCCTGTGTATTCCTATTGAGTTCGTGGCGGTTACCGGCTAGCACCGGGCGGCCTAGATATTCTGTCACTCAGATGTCGCGCATGTAGTGAAACCTTAATATATCCGACAGCCCGTGAAATGTAGCCTTTTCCGACAAGTCCGTCTAGTGTCCGGCTAAAGACAACATCAGCAATAGAGTTTCGCCATTCACGATCTGAGATCTCAAATCGATATCACGAAACTTAAAAGGCGATATGAGGAAAGCTTATCTAGGTTACCAACATGCGCATTGCTCCGAACAATGCAGAGAAGTTCTTAGAGCTCTGTATGTAGCGCCCCAGGAAATCCGATCTCATGCATATGGTCTTTTACAATAGTTCTTAGACTGGAATATAAAAACTGCAGTCTTCTATTGTCCAGAGTGCTTCGACTTAGCTATTGTATTTCATCTGGTATAACAAACTACGATGATTATCATTGTAAAAGATAACTTGTCAGTCATACTGGAGAGGTTTAAGTTATCTATCATCTAAAACTGTCATAGCAGCTAGCTAGTGACGCGGTACTACAGGTGATAGGGAGGGTTATACAGAGAACTTTATCTGCTGCACAAAAGGTTTAATCTAGCAAGTCAATCATGAAGCGGCGATCTCCTATGTCATGACTCTTTTGCTAAGCCAATATTGCTATTTCGGCCCCTAACAAAACGTTGCCTCCACTCCACAGCCCGGTATTGAACTATGCAGCTATCGTGAAGCGGGACGAAGCTGGGGAATTCACCGCAGGACGCTAAGAAGACGACCTCGGATCCGAACGTACCATCTGTTCGAAAGGAGATGCCCACAGATCCCAAATTTCACTATCACGCTTCTTTACGGCCGAATATAGGTCTTGTGCCATTGAGGTTCTTCCGTGCTCGAGAAATTCGTTGGATTTCATGAAAAATACATATCCACAACACCTCTGGCAAGTCTATGATTTCCTTTTCGAGCGTGATGAGAGCCGTTTCTATCCATTCCTAGAGCAGGACAGGATCGAGTCAAAATCGCCGGGCCTGGACGCCGATCAGCCGTTAGCCTAATCTGTATCTTCGATGCTGCACAGAGTAGCTTTCTAAGAATGAGGCCGACGAAGGATAACGAGTCACTTGGGGGTCGCCACGTCACGATTCGGAATGACCCTTCTTGGCACCACAGGTCATGTGAGATAGCCCTCAAGAGCTTAGGGGGTTCTCTTTTGGTAAGGTTGTAGCATCGATCGACGACATTGTAGCTGGCAAGTTTCTCGAATGTATGCTTTAACAGGCTACTCACGTGATAGTACAAAAGACTACTGATAAGCAACTTCAAGTTACTGAAAAACCTATACATTCATTCCAGCCCGTCTACATCTGACGGGAAGATAGTGTATCTTGTCTTTCAAACGAGACTAAAGATCACTTTGATGTTTAGGTTGCTATGATAGCTGTCAGGGTCTTGAAGATCGACCAGGGTCCAGCAACGTCCGTTTATATATATATCAAGGTCTACTAGACTTTGCTAAGGTCCACCAGGGTCTACCAAGATCCCCGTGCAATACTCTCCTACTTTTGCTGGCTAATATGTGTGATTTTGTCACAGAACTTATTTCACTTACGTCTACAATGTGTTAAAGTTCATCTCTGCCTCAAACTTAGTATCTGATCTGTGTACTCTAACAAGAGGGACCTAGTGTCAGAAGGCGTTGATAACACGAACAATAGACCTTTCATCCCCTAGGTTCTCAGTGATATGGACTAGACAAAGAGTGATATTCAAGAGCATAAAGTGATTGACATCATGATAATGATATTGAAGCACTCTCAGATTGTGAGATACTTGAAAGTTTCCATGA
The DNA here is from genome assembly GCA_024752435.1 of Allantophomopsis cytisporea. Lineage (NCBI taxonomy): Eukaryota > Fungi > Ascomycota > Leotiomycetes > Phacidiales > Phacidiaceae > Allantophomopsis > Allantophomopsis cytisporea. The sequence continues at coordinate 497,709 of CP103037.1, forward strand.
CGACTAGATACTCAAGGTCTATAAAGGTAGTCAATTCGCATTCATTTCTTACCAACTCAATCACACTTCTATCTCTACATTCTTATATCCAGACAAGCAACGAAGATGAAGACCTACATCAACCATTCTTTCCTCCTTACTCTTGCTTTTGCTTGCGCAAGCAATGCCCAAGTCCAACTTGGAAGTGCCGCGGCTTTCAGTGTTCTCGGAGCAACAACTGTTACCAACACAGGATTGACGATCCTCTCAGGATACATAGGTGTGTCCCCTGGGACTGCCATCACTGGGACAGCTACCATCACCGATGCCGGCGTGCACAGTGCTGACGCAGTTGCGGCCACCGCCCAAAACGACGCCTTAACTGCCTACAATAACGCAGCGGGACTGACGCCTGCAACTGCTTTGCCGGTTGAGCTTGGTGGTACTACCCTAATTGGAGGTGTTTATAGTCTTGGCACTGCTGGTATCACGACGATACTCACTCTGGATGGTCAGGGAAATTCAAACTCTTTCTGGGTTTTCCAGATAGCCTCGACACTAACGACCGCTGTTGCATCGAACGTTGTCTTGATTAATGGAGCTTCCGCATGCAATGTTTTCTGGCAGGTTGGAAGCTCAGCCACTCTTGCGGGCGGGCTTGCTGGTAATGTGGTAGCCTTAACTTCCGTCACCATGAACTCTGCTGCATCCGTTTCTGGCAGTGTTATCGCTCTCAATGCAGCGGTAACCCTCATAGCAAACATTGTCGGAGATGGACAATGTAACTTAATTGTTACTTCAAGCTCAACTCCGTCGACTTCTTCCACTTCAACGCCGGTTCTATCCACTTCCTCCACTTCAAAGCCTGTTACATCTACTTCTAGCACTACGCTAAAAACATCGACGACTTCTACCAAACAAACAAAAACATCTTCATTGAAACCAATATATACAAGCTCTATGAAGACTACCAGTCGTCACACTTTCAAGGCCACTTGCACTTCAGTACCACAAACAATTTCTACTCAAAGCCAGAAGTTCACTATGACGAAGAAAGGTACATCTACCTTCACTTGCAATCCTACGACAGTCACATCAAGTTACGTCGTCCTCACTACTTCTTGCCCCACGGCACCCACAACTATTTCTACCTCTGGTGAAACTTGGACAATTCCTACCCCAGGAGTTTGTACTGTTTCTTGCTATAAATGTGCCACCGCAACTTGAAGAGTTCATAATCAGCTCTCTCAAGTACAGCTCTACGGAAAACGGAAAGGAAATGAATGTCTCTTGGTAGAGGAAGAATTAATACGTGTTTCGTCTGATCTTAGTACTCTTGTTTCTTTTTGCTATAGCGGTCTTCCTTGGTTGTGGTTTTCCTAGCAGGTTCCCATAATCCTTGTGTAAATACAGAGGAATTAGAAAATATCATACAATGTTTAATTATAATGCTTGTGTTGTGTTACGTAGGAGTGAACCTTTTAACTTTGAGTGGACGTAGTGATGCGATAGAGGTTAAAACTCATCCGCTTGAATGTGCGCTTTTTTCGTGAACTTAAAGGGCAAACTTGAGTCATGATAACCTGATGTCATTATTGACACAAGTCAACACTGAACATATTACGTGGTCTCTGGAACCAACGAATACATCTAGAACTACTGCAGAAGTGAAAGAAAAAAAAAGGAGAAAAAAATACACGTGAGGCGCGTGAAAATTACTGTGAGACGTTTATTTCATCAAGTGATTCGTGTATCTGCAAATCCAATTTTGCGGAATTGCTCGCTTCGCTTACGGAAAACTGTACTATGCTGTTATAGGAAAGTTTGATCTAGCCAGCTTCCCCCAATACACTATCACATCTTCAAATTTGTGTTTACATTGGAGATTCAGGAGAGTTTTTGTTGTTATACTCGAAGAGATATATGTCTCTTAAGAGTATAGTGTTTCTGACCCTTTTCTACGGTGTTCATATATGTAGGTAAAAGTGTATAATTTCTGTCGAGCCAGTCCTTATTCAATGTCTGTTGAGAGTGTGGCAAGTGGGTTCCCGAAAGGAGGGGCTTGTTTGAGATGAATGTAGGCTGATATTATTGATGACACCATTTGACGCAAATTCTGTGTGACTTTTGTGATTCGAAAGTGTATGGAGGGGGTTTTAGGAAATTGTCTTGGTTTGCATGTGTTGAATAATTTGGAGAAGCGATTAAAGACTTCCTACATGGGCTTTTGCCTATTCCCTCCAGACGTATTGAGCGTGGTTTCTGAAACGAAAATGGGTGATATGAAATGATTTGCAGCCGCTGGTATACTTGATGTTGACGAGATCTTCCCTTTCTCCTTTTATTATTGGTTACCACCATTCGACATAAACGACGGAGATTAAGGAAATATCTGTAATCATGCTTTCCACATTACCCTTTCGTGAGCTACAATATCCAGCTTCTTGTAAGATGCAGATCAGAAACACCAAGACCGGCTATTTTCAGATGCAGGTACCGGGTCCTAATACTTCTTCCATGAATCTATTCCGCCAAGCCATTACTGGAAGCCGGCTAAATTCTTTCACGAATTGCATCCATCGGTTAAATCTGAGAACGGCCTCGCACGTTGCGGGCACGTTATAAGCACGTTATATTCGGACATGCCATGGTTATTCGTGATAGCCTTGGGTTCGTTATGTGCATTGTGGCTGTTAGGTTCTATTGCGTTTCGGTTATTGTGCGCTTAGCCGGAGGATCCTCTCAATACCTTGATTTATTTCCTTATCTTCGCATTGCATTATCTTCATCGACACCTAACAACCTTTTCAATCAAGTAGTCGTCAAACTATCCAACACTTCTACTTCACGTGTGGCCCTCTATCCCTCTCTATATGTCTGCGATGCTGGCTACTTCTAGCTTAGACTAGATATCTTGCCTGTCAATTGACAAAGTGTCTGCCTGCCGCCCAATACTCGCTCGTGACCCGCACAGACGTCTTACATCTGCAAGGGTTCCTTGCAGTGCAGCAATAGCAAGATCCATATCATCCGGAAGCCTATAGTAGCAGCTATATGGTAGTAGAGAAGTATTCTTATCGGTGTGACGCAAAGTTGGGAAGTTAGAGTAGGCCTCCGTCCCGTGTTTACAATTGTTAATTTAACCATTGCGTCTCAATTAATATCAAAATAACTCTCTTTTTAGACGAGCATAACATTTGGTTTAGATCTTTATAGCGTGGTTAGGTCCCATAGTCCACATGGTTGACTGAGACATGATCTACACGCTAGAAGCATGAAGATGTCGAGATGTCTTCGACGGTTACTAGTAGGTGCAATAGTTTCCAAATTTTTGAGATGACTGGAAGGTCTACAAGAGGAAACCACTTCATACACTCATCATTCTTTCTTTTACTCTTCTTGGTAAGAGCGGCGTATCAAATATTCCCTTCAACACACTCTCATAACAGCTGTCTGTCTTGTGTTGTTCTTCTTGACCTTCTCCATCAAGACTGTTTACCCGACATCCTCGGGAACGTCGCCGTGGTTGCATAAGATCGGATAAAATGTCTGGATGTGCATACATGCGGAACACTCGCTAACCGCGATCCTTCAAACAACAGTGATCCAAACTAAAGCTTCCGCAATCGCCATAGTTACGTCGATTTAATGGTGACTGTTGAGATGGTGCTCGGACCTCTCCTCCATGTCACTTCTTGTGCTGTTATATTCTTGGCTTCGATGCAAGAAGTATCGGCCAGGGATGGCGAACAAGCATCATATCTGCGATTTGGAGGGCGAGAGCCACTCATCCTACGCAGTTACAAACCTGTACATCCTTCGTTTCGTCTTCTAAGTACCAGTCCGGCTGTTGGTCTTAACACACAGACACAACCTTATCTATTTGCCTTAAATAATTCTTATTTCCAATTCCTTCTCTGCCACCTATCTGCAAGGCATGCAACAATCATCATGGTGGAATACTGGGATCCGTTAAGGATCCTGGACGACAACGTAGTGTTCTTCCATTTTACGCCTTCTCGTCTCTAACATAAGCCCTGCTTGTGCATAGGTTCCACTCTTTCCATCACTGAAATTTACCAATATATCTGTCCACCAAAAATATGAATGTCACCCAAGTGATTTTACCATTATGATGGCACATGGAATTCGAAATGCATATATGGCAGCCATAGTACAATTGTAGTGGTTTTGGATTTCCTTCGGTCTGATTTTGCCATCTCGAAAGACATAGGGCTATTTCGATTTATTATCATGTCGGACTCCAAGCCTGCGCCTCCCGCTGCGGGAGACCCGAGGTTCACGACGACCGTAACTCTGGCGGCGCCGACGGGTACACCAGATCTGAATACTTTCTATGTATTTACAAATACACCAGAAGGGACAACAGGCCCTTCTGCTGGAGTAAGACCAGCTCACCTTACCAAGTTTCGATGCTGATTTGTTAGACTCCACCTAATCACAATGCCGCTATTCTCGGCGTCAATATTGGACTCACTCTTCTTGCTCTTATAGTTGTCATACTGCGCGTATTTTCGCGCTGGAAGTTCAGCAGATTGGGTTTAGATGATGTGCTGATATCTTTGTCATTGGTCAGCGCTATTCCTATGAGCTCCTCCACGACTAGCTGACACAGTTTACAAGACGTGTGCAATTTGTATCATGGGATTTCAGATTCATGGTATGCATATTGTTCATAAAGAGAACATGTACTAAGTTTTGACAGGAGTATACGAAGGAATGGGCAAACATATCGGGGACTTGACCAATTCACGTTTCGTTGAGATCGAACATGTAGGTATTTTGTATCAACAAAACAAATAAAATTGACAATCACATAGTACCATTGGCTCTCTCAAATAGTCTACTGCGTCTGCATTGGTCTCGCAAAGACTTCGATGTGCGTCTTCCTCCTCCGATTCCACCCCGAAAATGCCTTCCGATATCTACGCAAAGTGATTTTTGGAATGATAGGCTTTGTCACCGCCTTCGCTATTTCAAGCACCGTAGCTACAATATGTACATGTCGTCCTATTGATGGTATCTGGGATTCCACTCGTGCAACAGTCTGCGTTAATAGAGCCGCCTTAATCATCTCGATATCTACCCTCAACATCGTAACAGATCTGATCATTGTTCTGCTACCAATTCCAATGTTGCTAAGTACGATCTACATTCCAGATGACTTCCCAACTGACAGAAGTAGAGCTCCAAGTCCCACTCCGTCAAAAGCTCACACTCGGCGTCATATTCTGTCTTGGCCTCGCAGTCTGCGTCGCTTCCGCTATCCGTATGTCAGTGCTGCATGCACTCACCCGAACCGCCGATGCGTACGTCCATTAATCTCTGTCCGCATGTACCCATGCATTGAAAGCTAACCCCGTATTTACAGATCCTGGCAAATGGCCCGATTCTCTGTCTGGACAGCCCTCGAATTCAATCTTGCAATCATCTGCGCGTCCGCACCAGCAATTAAGCCGCTTATCCGGCACTACTCCCCGAAGATTCTGGGCAGCTCGGTTGTCGAGACGGCAAAGAGCCGCTTGCCTGGGTCGAGTAGTAAGTTTAGGACGATTGAGGAGGATAGGATGGGACGGAGTAAGGATAGTTATATGATGACGAAGATTAGTGGGCGGAGTACGGTTATGAGTGAGAGAGAGGCAAGGCAGAATAAGTTTGATGGGCGATTTGATGGGAGGAAGGATGTCAAGACCTTTTATTCTGGGGATGGGAGCTCTGATGAGATGATTCTTGGGGACGGGATAGGGATTACGCGAACAATTGAGATCGACGTCAAAAGCTTGGATGCGGATGAGGGAGCGAGACATCATGGAGTGTAGGGATTCTACATTAATGGTCAACGATTCGGGAGTTTTGGATTGCGGGTTTTGGTTGCAGTATACCATTTAGTTATTGATATTTTTCTTAGGATGGGGTGTTTGTATGTTTCAGTAGCACCAGAAACCAGGTGGTAATTATTAGTGTTTACACACGATCAGGCTTATATATTATGTTGAAGCTATTGCCATACGCCGGCAAATATGAATGTCGTCAGAGCAGACAAATGTCAATACAATCCAGGAATATCTTTGTGAGTCTTGAAAGGTGTAACCCTAACATTTGCAACTTATACTTAAGTATTGAATGCACTCAGTAACTTTGTAGTATCTAGATGTAGAGAATAAGTAGAGATAAAGAACATGACATGAGAATAATCCTGATTGAAACTTCCGATCCATGATGTAGAGGCAACCATTCTTCTAATCGATTATAATGATTTCAAGCAGTGCTTCTGTCCTTTTCCTAGGCCTCTTTTTTACTCACATTTTCAACCATTTCAACAACCGCCCCCTCGTTATCCTCCGCCTGCTTTGTCATCTTAGCAACCTTGATATCAGCAGCATCTATATGATAATCAGTTTCGAATTTTCGAATTGTATACACATCAGTCAACTTACTATCACCGTCAAAAAGTGCCGCAACCCCCTCCAAGCTTGGCCCCTTAGTCTCAATAAATAATGCCCAAACGACGACAAATTGAACGACAATCCAGCCAACATAAAAGAAGTAAAACTTCCAGCCAAATGCTTGGATACCTAGCGGATTAACATATGTATTGAAAGCGCCCGTCAGTCCTGTTAGCAGCCAGAAGAGCGCAATGCCCTTTGCGCGAATGGAATAGGGGAGAATCTCGACGACATATACCATCATCGCGCCCGTCCAGCCAAGATTATGAACGCCTGAGTAGAGATAGATGAAGGCGACAGAAGCATATGAGGCGGATGTAGAGCCGGTTTCGACGAAGACTGGTCGTGTTAGTCTCTTGTGGAAATAGCATGAGGTAAATGGAAGATGGTGGAATAGAAATAGGAACTTGCGTACCTCCTGTCGTGATAGTTATCAAGGTAAAAACCAGCCACATTAGTGCCATGGACGTCAGTAGTAATGGTCTTCGTCCCACCCTCTCCGGTAGAAATGCAAAAGCTACGGAACATGCCAGACTGAACATGCCACTCGTGGCTGTGATGAGTGTCTGGTCAAGCTCGGCAGTGATACCTGCGGCATTGAGCATTGAGTGCAAATAGTAACTACATCCAAGCAAGTCAACTTTCTTGTCTGATATCCTCAAAACTCACATGATAATCTTTAATATATGGTAAATCGAGATTTGGGTCTCGCAGGAGAACATACCTAACAAGTCCATTCCCACTCCATTGCTTACACACTCCGCATGTAATCAGGATTGCAGAGCGCCATCGATTTCCCTTGGTCCGCCACAGCTCACTCCATTTCGTCTGAGCCGCAGCCTTCTCAAGCTCAATGGTTGCGCTTATCTCTGCAAACTCGAATTGAACAACTTCATCTTCTTGGTCGCCATTCGCGTGATAGTGCGCTAGTACTTCGAGCGCTTTCTGGGAGTGGCCTTTGCTGATCAGCCATCGGGGACTTTCGGGGAGGAGGAAAATTCCAATTGATTGAAGAAGGGACGGAAGCGCTTGAAAAATGCTGGGGATTCTCCAGGCCCAGGTACTGGACATCCCTGAGAAGTTAGTCAAGAGCTTTAGAGAGAAGGGAACGGAATGGAATAGAAAGGGGAGGTACTAAATGTGCCGAAGGTTATCCATGCTGCTACTATGGAGCCGGTGCTGTATTGTGTATTAGACAATGCAGTCGCAGTCGCTCTATGGCTTGGGTATGCTAGTTCGGCCTTTTGGCAGTCAGAAAAGCTTTCGAAGATAGGGGTTGTCTTACCATCAGGACTGGACCTATTGCTCCTACTACCACCCCTCCTATACCGAGGAGCAGGCGTCCGGCAATAAACATTCCAGCTGCTATAGTCAGATCACAGTCATTATTCTTGGCTGTTGTCACCAAACTTGCCTTCGACTGCTCCTGTAACCAGAGCTGTTCCAATAATGCATATGAAACTTCCGCAGAACATCGCCCATCTTCTACCCCATCTGTCGGATAAGAACGAGATCAAAAGTACTCCTGATCAGTCCAATTTGTCAGTCAATCTACCATACATTCTAGTATTTCTATGTCTCTGACAAATAATGTCAAATAAAATTACAGATATTAGCTTACCCAGTACATTACCAATCCAGTACGACGCGCCCAGTATTCCGAGCAGATTGCCAGCAGGATGATGGAATTCTGTTTCTGTCATTCATCTTATGTACTTCAATGAAGTGAAAAGGGAACTAACCATTTTGCCAGACAGTCAATTGTTGGACATTATTGATGAGACTGAGAACCAAAATCAGCCAGATTCAATGGGCCCTTTGAAAGCTTCAAATTTGAAACAGCCGTCCCAAGCTACAGTATATCACAAAAAATAGAAAAAAGCATATTGTAGAAGGCATACCTAGCATCATAACCCTGCACATATTCTGACATAAATGGAATAAACAACAAAAAATTGAGTGTCCTCAACCCACGATCCTGCCACCAGTGACCAGCACGATCGCCAGCAGGTCGAGCGGCCGTGGCAGCCGACAGTGCAGACCGGTCTCTGACCTCTTTTTTTCTATGAAAATACATTTCGAATTTGTCCTCAACGAAAATATCCGAGAAGCATCATCGTTCCTAAGATTGAGAATGTGAGAATGAGAGGATAAGTCTAGCCCTCTTACATACCCTTTGTAATCTAACTATAATTACTCTTCGCTCAAAACAGGAATGAATCTGGATGGCCATGGCGGGGTCGAACTCAACATTCGAACACCTACCTATCTTGGAAATAACAGAGAGAGAGCTTGCTACGTCGATATCGCTTTTCCCCAATTTGCGGGGGTGGGGTAGTTCGGGTCAAGTACCGGAAAGGACGCTAAAAATCTGGGGTAAAGTGGTATCATCGATGTCGGCATCTAATACCGTGAATGCAGATCTCACAGGAGCACGATGAGCTGATTCGTGCGCCAGTATCTATGCCAGATATGGGTGAAATCCTGTTGTGTTTCGGGCGGGGAAATATACTTGCGCCAATTGAAAATCGATGGAGGTTTGTGCTATCACAATTTTGCAAATGCTAATGATTGATAGACTGTTGGTCATATTTTATTTACTATTGAAGATATCCCTTTTTCCATTTTGGTGAGAAACTAAAGGACGAAAACCAACATGCTCGCATCCCCTCTTATTTCGGTACTAGGAAAGGATCCGGAAAGAGAAAACAGAATCAATGCAAACTCGTTTCAGCAGGATGCAATAGTCACTTCTCATGGTTGGCAGTATGCTGCATTCTACTCAGTATCGCAATATTCCAGTAGACACTTTCCGATATATGTTCATCTTTCCCGGAGACAACTAAAAATTTCAAGAAATGAAGGAATTGCGTCGTCGAGATGGCAGACCATAATATTTGAGGACTATGAGCAGACTGCAGATGATGGACATAACACAATATCTATTGGGATTTGTGAGGGCGATGGAACTATTCATCTCGCCTTTGATCATCATTGTGATAGGTGAAACATCTTCGTACTCGAACTTATAAGATTGGTAATTAATGATACGTAGACTGCACTTTCGAATTTCACGACTCGGCGTAGCTCTTGACCCAAACGCTTTCATCTGGCATCCAAATCTCTTCTCAGAAGCCCAAAATTCTCTTCCCGGCATGATTACGACTTCACTATTAAAGGAAGTCACATATCCTCGATTTGTTAAAACGGGAGATGACATGCTCCTATCATGGAGGATCGGAAAGTATGTATCTCCTCATCTAGTAGATTCCCAACTAATCACATAAAGGGCGGGAGCGGGATCTGACGTATTGGCACAATACTCTTCACAGACGCAAATTTATAAGTTCCTAGGCACGCACCTTACTGGCGTCTCCAACAATCCATATATCAACGGCATAGACTACGCTTCCAATCGTGTGCATATTTCTTGGACATACAGACGGTTCTTCGCATACGACGAGGCAAACGATATTGCTTCCACATTGCACAAAGCACAAGCTGGCCCAAATGGTCCAGAGAATAACTACGACTTGAACTACGCCTACTCAGACAATCGAGGTCTGAGTTGGTACAATACCCTTGGGGAGAAGATTGGCATGATGACCTACGGTCAAAGTAGCGAGAAGACTATCTTACCTACTTCGAAGGGTATTCGTGTTTTCGAATTACCAATGGGGAGTGGTATTTTGAATCAGGAGGGACAATGCACGGACTCAAGAGGCGGCTTTTATGTCTTGAATCGAGAGGATCTCACGGGGGAGGAGAGATGGATAATTTATTCGAGACGAGCCTCTGGTATGTTTGCACCCTTGAAAGCTTTTGAACCAAGCTGAATAGTAAAGGCGAGTGGAACAAGACTGTTGTTGAGACAGGAGATCTTAGGCCGACGAACACGGGCTCGAGGGGCAGTGTTTGTGCGCATGGCAATGACTTGTACTTGATCTTGCCAGGAAATTATAATTCTTCGTTGAACATATTCATCGCACGTATCGGGGATAAGATGTTAAACTTTAAAAGAATTTGGTCGGCGGATGGCTATGATGGAGAGCCACTGTATGATGTTCATCGTCTACAAGATGACCATGTACTTTCCGTATTCACAAGAACTCAAAGGAATGTGGACGGAGAAAGAAATGTTGTGGTTCTCGATTTCCATTTAAATCCATAAATTATCTTTAAGCGACTCGAAATCACAGCTCTGTACTCTTCCCGAATACAGATTATTAGTGAGAGAAGATGATTGACTTATGATATACATCTATCTTTCAACAGCCTTCACTCTCAAAACAAAGCCATCAAACATATAGTGCAGCTCAATTTGAGCGACGCCACGTACAATGTCCTTGTAAATCATCATGCAATGAATGGAAACCGTACGTTTAAGGATAGTGGAAAGTATATTGTACCAAATATGATCGCTGGATCACTGTGCAAACGAATAGCGTACATTTCCGGTATTCCAATTCGACACCGGGCGTGGAACTTCGCTCATTTCTTATGATGATCTTCAAGCTCCTCGTTCATCGCCAAAGTAAAGACCGACCTTCGGGGACAGTCAAGGTGGAACTCATGAAAAACATGGCCGGTTTGTGGTTAGGTTAAGTAATGCAGCTGAATCTGCCGGCATTCTGCAAAACGGCACAATGGCTACAATATCAGCCGGCGGGGAATGGATTAGATCTAATAGGGTTTTGCTGCAGGTCCCGTATTTATAATATCCATAGACGTATCTGTGCAATTCTCTAAAATCTTGACAACTATTTGAACTGGAACAATCTCATCATGTTTTTTTATAAACTGTGTGCAGTGCTTGCGCTACTGTCATTGGCAGATGCGGCGACTACAACGTTTACCATTCCATCAGCGGCACCGACTTCTGCAGTTGGATTAGACTCAGCACCAGTAGCTCTCTCGTAAGTTTTTTGCCGTTAATAGATGAAATCTGAAGACTAAAATATTGAATACCATAGTTTAGAGTTCTTTGCTCTCCCCTCTTATTTCACTAATGTCTCGACGACTTTCCAGTGCATGGAAAATCTCAAAACGCTTACCAATATCTCAACACCGGTTCGCGTCGGCGGTACCACACAGTAAGTGTGTTTTGTTTGTCAATGGCTATCGACATAATGCCGTATGCGAGAATGGCGAAACGATGCATGATATGGAAATTGAGGTTATATCAGTAACTTTTCGGTGTCGACTTAGCGTGCTGACGAGAACATCACATCAGAGATCGTGCAGTCTATGATCCCGACCTCAATGCTTATGTTTCTTATACATTACCGTCGGGGGCAACGGCACCTTCAAATCTAACCTTCGGCCCTTCATTCATGACTTTAGCTGGAACATACGATGGTTTGACAGTTATGGGTACAAAAGTCCGAATTTGAGCATCTTCCACGCGCTTACAAAAATCACAAGGTCTCAACAGAGGGCACGAAAACTTCACAAACACTATCGAAGCCGCCAAAATCGCTTTTTCGGAGATCTCGACCCTCCAATCAATTGAATTAGGAAACGAACCAGACCGTAAGCTTGAATTCTCCATTAGTTATAGAATATACTGACCGTTAGGCAGTATACCTCAGTGATGGGCAGAAAATAGCTACAGATACTGGAGTTTGGACGTCTGCTAAAGATGCTGCCTCCGAAGCCTCCTGGCAGATTTCGGTGGGAGAAGCCTTGGGCAAGACAAGCTTCATTCAGGCTGGCAACTTTGTCTCCAATCCTCCAACATGGGGTGCTGCTGAGCTAATCAGCAGTGAGAACTCATCAGCATTCCAATATATTTCCGACTTCTCCCATCATGATTGTAAGTTTGATCTACCGTGTCCAAGACTTAGCCGTAACGGAAGAACATTAACGACAAGACATCAGATCCACAAAGTGGTGGAGCAGACAGCACCTCTGTCAATCTCACTCTACTTATGAGTCATGAGTCGATCGTCGATAATATTGCAATCTATGACACAGATGTAGCCGCTACAAATACTCAAGGCTTCGAATACGTGATGGGCGAGACGAACTCTGTGTCTGGTGGCGGCGCAGCATCTATCAGTTCAACGTTCGGGGCAGCACTGTGGGTATTGGATTACACGTTAAATGCCGTTGCCATAAATATAAAGCGGCTTTACTTTCACCACGGAACAGTAGGATATTGTAGGTCTCTTTGATGTATACTACTGGGGTAATGCTAAATTTTGCAGGCTATTACTGCTGGTTTGGCAATAGTACTGTCTTTGCGCCTTACTACGGCGCTTATATGGCCGCATCATTCCTCGCGGGTGGTGCGTCTATCGCGGTGCTTGATGATGGCATAAGTCCATATGGTGGATATGTTGTGTTTTCTGGAGATAAAACCCCGTTCAAGGTCCTTTTGTACAACTCAGATTATTACGATGGGAATGGTGATCGCTCGTCACAGACAATCGTTCTAAATGGTCTAACGACGGCAACAGTCTCGGCGAAGAGGCTTACCGCATTTTCAGCTACAAGTACGCAGTCTGGCGGAGACATAAGCTTTGGCGGTCAAAATTTTGAAGATGCCACGTGCGATATTGAAGGCACCGAGGTGCTGGAAGTGACTAGTGTTACAGACGGACGGGCTGCATTTCAACTTGCTTCATCGGAGGCACTTTTACTCTTAATATGAGTAGAGCAAGAATCTACTACGTACAACACTCTAAAAATGGGCATTCAATGCACATTTTGGGGTTTGGTGTTGATTTATGGGAGTTTACTTTATTTTACTCAAAGTAGAATAACTCGGACCTCTTCGCAATCTTGCTGAAAGTTCAGCCAAAGACCAGCCCACCTGATCTGTGTTCTTTCAGAGTGTTATGTCTTCTTCCAATTCGAGTATTCTGGCATAACGCCGTGAAGGAACCACGCCTTAACATGCCAAATTTGAAGCGATAATAAGGAGTAAGATAGGTAACCGCGTCTCCCATTTGATGCTGCAGTCCAGTCGAGGATGGGGTTGTGATTTTAACAAGCAAATCCGATCACTATGAAATATTTAAAGTTGTATAGCAAAATTTTCAGCAACAATGTTAATTTAATGTCTCAACACTTCTTTCCAGCTACATCTTTCGTTTTTTATTACAACCAAATGTTTCATCCCAATCCCAAAATCGAATATTGCGTGAATTTTCAACTCTCCTTCTCCCGGACGAAAACTGGCATGCTCTCAATTGGGCAGTCAACCTCGACATCATCTCCACCCTTATATGTTTTCTTATTACCCCAGAGCTTCCAAGAAGAACCTTTAGGCAGGTATGCCTTGATCTTTCGTTGCTGGGCTTTCAGGACGGGTACGACCAGATACTTATCACCAAACATATATTGTGTTTCAACTTCCCAGCAGCGACTATCCTGGGGAAATACGTAGAAAAGTGCTCGTATGACCGGAGTTCCCTTCTCACTTGCTGCCTTCATCAAACTCCTTGTATACGAGCGCATCTCCTCTCTAATGTCAATGTACTTAGCACAAATCTTGTAAACGTCTTCGCCATACGACCAAATTTCATTAGCAGCACCCGAAGCCGTGGGCTGGCCTTCCGGTTTGGGTTCTCGATCGCCATGAAGTCTCATCACCGGGCAAAAGGTACCCCACTGGAACCAGCGAACAAATAGTTCTCTGAAGGCTGGATCATCTGGATTCCCTCCGTGAAAGCCGCCGATGTCGGTAGTCCACCAGGGAATTCCAGCCAGTCCCATGTTTAGACCGGCAGCGAGCTGGTTTCGATAGCTGTCCCAAGATGAGGCAATGTCGCCACTCCATACCAAGGTGCCGTACTTTTGACTGCCAGCCCATGCACATCGAAGCAAATTGACGATGTTCTTTTGCCCCTCAGCTTCCATGCCCTCGTAGAAGGCTCTTGCATATTCTTTAGGATAGATGTTGCCGATTTGGATATTGGAGCCTGCGTGATATCGGTAAATGTCGAAGTCGTAGATGGAATACTCGGGTTCGGCCTCATCCAGCCAAAAGACTTTGATTCCATGCTTGTAGTAATTTTCCTTGGCTTTGGACCAAATGAATTGCCGAGCCTCAGGATTCGTCGCATCGAAATGGGTTATGTCTCCGTCACACTGCATGGCCACTCGTACACCTCGATCGTGACGAATCAAAAGTCCTTTCTCAAGCATTTCAGGATAATTCTCCGACTTGTTCTCCACGGTTGGCCATATCGACACCATCAGCTCTACCTTCATCTCTCTTAATTCTTTGACCATGGCGTCTACACATCAACTCAGAATTTGAAATCAGAAATCAATAAAGCAGATATCTGAGCGCGTGACTTACCGGGATCAGGGAAGAACGTTGGATCGAATTTCCACTCTCCCTGATACTTCCAATGGAAAAAGTCGATGACGATAAGATCAAGAGGCACATTACGGCGTCTGTACTCTCTGGCGACATCAAGAACCTGCTCTTGATTCCAGTAACGAAGCTTACACTGCCAGAATCCAAGTCCGTATTCCGGCATCATTGGAACATAGCCAGTCACCGAAGCGTAAGCCTCCTCAATCTCGGCCGGCGTATCTCCAGCGATAACCCAATAATCCAAAATTCTGGTTGAGTAAGCCTCGAAGCTCATCGTATTCTTCCCCAGCACAGCTCTGCCAATACCAGGATTGTTCCAGAGAAAGCCATAACCGAGAGATGAGAGAGCAAAAGGGACGCTGGCTTGCGAGTTGCGATGTGCTAATTCTATGTCCGTCCCCTTGAGATTCAGATAGGGTTGTTGGTATTGGCCCATACCGTAAATTTTCTCATTGGGATTTACCGACTCAAATCTCATGGTCAGATGAAAATCACCGGCAAGAATTGGCTTGAACTCGCGCGCTTCAATAGTGAGAGCACTGCACTTTGGATCCGTGAGGTCGAGTCGATGTCTAGCATATTCTTCAAGCAGGATTTCACCTTTGGAATTGTAGATGATAATTTTGCCGCGTTGCGAGATGGTAGCCTTAATTTTACCACTGGAAATTCTGGCTTCAGTGTCCTTCGATATCTTAATGGTAGGCTTTGGGGAAGCTTTCTGCAGAAGCGCCCAATCCTCCAATGGCATCTGGGCTAGCTTCGTGGCTCGAACTCGTAACGCGTTCTCGCCCCATGCCTCAATCCAAAGAATCTGATCGTCATATTTAAAAATAAGCTTGTTCTCGTCTTCGAACAACATTATTTCACCAAATTCAATCGAAGCAGAGGAGATTCTGTTTGATGAGGGATGCGGTCAAGCTGGAATTCGATGAAGCTATATAGACGATGCGTTGATTGCTGTTACTTCCGATTCTCGAAACTCTCCGATGCATGATTGAACCCCGCTGTCGATCCTTTCTCTGTTCTGATGATTTCAAGCAAGCTAAGTTACAATGCCTCCATATATTCGTATTCAGCCTGAAAAGCAACTACCGAGCCCCCACGTATGATAGACGAATATATAGATTCCGGATTACCTGTTTTGGTAAACATCTGTTGAGAAGCATTCAAAATGATCTGACCATAGTTCTGATAACGTATCAGAATCTGCAGGTCTGCCTAGAGACAATGCGTGTCAGATAAATCACCATCTTGACTCACATGTTGTGGTCGAGAGTGCTCATCGCTGTTCGGTAGAAACTACCCAGACCCTTAAGGTATGATGATGGTTGGAACATTAGCGATGATTAGCGTATATGACATCGACGCTTACCCTATGAACTGGTCCAACAGACCAACGCTGTTGGTCAACTATTGTACCTTTTTAGATGAGTTGAAGAAAGTATAGGAGCTGCATCCAATCATACTCTCATACTGAGTATCATTTGCATAAAAATCAGAACATCGATCAAATATGTGTGTATTTTTTTCATGGTCAAGTCGTTAGTGCCTAGATTAAGGTAATTATATATGTTAGTCAAGGCCAGGAAAGCTCTGGCGAAATGGTAACGATACTTGTGGCTAAGACGCTACTCTACAAAGTCAAGCCCCTCAATCGTGGACGACCATCTACCGATTTCGGGATAAATGCGAATAATGGTGAATTCGATGTGAAATCGAGAGTTTACTAAGACAGATTTGGTCTTTCCTGTCATAAGTGGATCTTTCGCCCAAGAAATATGAAGTTATGCTTGGATTGACTTGTGGTTAGTATTTGGCACATGAAATGTCTTCTTGCAAACAACGTAAAACCCTCAACTTCCCTTCATATGAGGCCATCGTTCAGTCACGAAGGCATGGGGTATAAGAACCGTTATAGGCTAGTGGATACACAGAAAGTAGGGCGTCGTGATTGATTGAATAATAATTGAAGATAGATACATGAATCAGAGAAGATGCATGGGAATGTCAACAATGGAAGTTGTACTTGGACTGTGTATCCAGAGAGTACATAAATTGAAAGATCTGATATACATTGGCGGGTATTGCAACTCGATATAGGGAGCCCGGTATGCAGAATCGGCTTCAAGGTAATGTGTCATAGATCTCGACCTGCCGCAAAAGTGCATCCCAATCATTGCCACTCAAGTCCACATCAAAATTGAAAGTCTCCGTCCAGCTATATGGATCATACATATTCTGGAGCCCAGCCCATGGGTCATTGAAGTCGTCTTGAACAACCTGATCGGCTGATTGCGGTGCCGGTTGTGCATAAACTCTCGATATATCTGTAGCTGCAGGCTCAGGTGTATTACTGGGCTTGTCCATTTCTACTACCCCGCGTTCCCATAGGAAGCCAACAGCATCAGCGGTATCTTCGCTAGCAGTGTTTACAGCTTTACGGCCCTGTTCAGCATTTACCGAAGCAGTCCCGTTCTTCCACTTTTTCAATATTCCTCTTAACTGCTCGAGTCCTGTCTTGGCAATGGTGCTCTCCTTTTCACTCTTCTCGAGAAGTCGGAAACATTCCATGATTTCTTCTCTCTTCTCCCTCTTCCGAGGTTCATCGACGGTGAAGCAGAAATCCATGACCAGAATGATTGTTGCCTGGTTGATGCAAAGTGTCAGCAATTATACTTATCGGAAAGAGGCTTGAAGGCCTAGGCCACTTGTTCGGTTGCATAAGAATTATCACTTACCACGAACAGATGATGTGTGATAGTCCATACTCGTTGCGGATCTATGCCACTGAAGTCGCTCATGATATCCGTTGCCATTGCGATAACAGTACGAGATGAACGAAGACACACTGTGCGACTGTATTCAAACCGTGGGTCGTGGGTTCCTTTTGAAAGCCATGGGCGATGCAGTCGGCATACTCGTGTATGTAACCCAACTTGTCCCATATCACGTTGAGATGCAATGTACGGACGTGCAGCGATGATGTCCTTGCTCTTAGCTTTGCTGTCTGGATCCATCTTAAAGCATGTAGGAACACGGTCGAACATTTCAAGAAGCAACTGATCAAATTCAAGCACTGTAGAGTATGGCAACTTCTCAACATCCGTTTTCAAACTCGTTGCTGCATCTACCAGGCTACGAAAGATCTCCGACATTTTTGCTCGGAAAATGAAGTAAGTCATTTCTGTTGGGACTAACTCGGGTTTCACTGAGGTGAGTGATTCATCATCTGCATTAGCAGGCATGTCCGTTTCCATTTGTTGTGGATGAACCATATATCTGTGCGGTTTTAGTCTACAATACTCTGGGGATTCCTGGTATAGGAGTTTGGAGCTTACATGCCAGCTTGGGCTCCACTCATATATGTCAGAAGCCTGCGAAGTTTGAGTCAACATAGATTGCAAAGGATGTATCACCACTCACCAATCAGTGCTAGCGATATGCCACCAAATTCTCCTCTTGACTTCAAGAGTAGTGATGTCATGCTCTTGTGTCTTGCGTTTCGCTTTATTTTCTGGAGTATCAATTCGATGTAAACCCAGAGCATGGGCAATGGTGAGCGATGTGGCTCGGACGGTACTAAACGTTGCTGTTGCTCCAAGGTTTGGTAATAAATGTTGAGATAGCTATTTAGGTCATTTTTAGAAACCATAAAATCGTTTCAGAGGGTTAATTACCAAAATCAATGCTTGTAGAGATACAATTGTCGGGTTTGTCAGGTAATCAGCGGCTACCAAGCACTCTTGGCTGAAAGATACCCAGTCGTCGAAGCACATTCCGTGTAGCTCATCACTGCTTAGTTCTCCTAATGACGATGGGGAGAAATATGCAGCTAAAGCTAAGATAGTCGTGATAAGTGCAAGGTGATCATAAGGTGGCATCCGTGTTCGAGTCAAGACTTCATACACTTCATCAAGATGCTTTCTTACTGTTGGAACATGGATGATGTGATAGAGCCAATTGACTTTCGAAACGTAAAAGTCAAAAAGCGCTTTGGCTTGATTATGCGCAGGCAGGGTCTTGATTACTTGGCTTACGTCCATCGTAAGACTTGTGGACATCGGAAACGGCAAGGATGCTGTCTGAAACTTTCTCGCCAGAGGATGAGTAGAAGCCTATAGATAATTAGAGCTTCCTAGCAATAATGAAAATCGGCTCATGCTACAAAACACAAAGTTATGCTCATCTATGCGTAATAATGAACCTACATGTCTATTCCTTTTTGGAAAACACGGCTTGTTCTCCATGGCGTCGCTTTCAAGCTGACTGGCTGTCCTTGATAATTCATCTTCTTCACCTCTTGCGTACTTCTCGCCTTATAACTTTCATGAGCAAGTGTTTTATTTCTCAATTCAAAGAAGTCATTAAAAAGTACATACTGGAGTCTCCTTCTTCGCTAAGAAGCTCATTTGAAAGGCCAAGCGCCGATGCACCTCGTGTACCCAGTAGTTCTTCAATCTTCTTCAAGCGAGCATCTATTGTCTGAAGATTAAGCTCGGGGCTAAAGGTAGCTGGAGGGCTGCCAGTAACGCCACGAGAGCCATCAGAGAATGAGCAGGCAATATTTCTTGCCTTACAGTTCGAACAGGGTTGTGTCCGATCGCATCTGAGTTTCTTGGTTCGACAAAGCACGCACGACACAGGGGTTTGGCGCCGGACCGCACCGTTCGCGGATCTCTTCATTCTAAGATATTTTTGATATGGTGGGAGGTTGAAAGACAAGATGACACTCTAGTGCTCCATGGAGGAGAGTGGGAGTTGTTATATGCAGTCTGACATTTGGCCCGGATCTTCCACGGAGTTTCCATCTTGTGCCTGAAATGTAAGGCGTATAGTCCCATTATTTCACGTAAAGCCTCGAGTCTACCTATATCGAGATACAAAATAATGCTTTCATTTGTCAGAAACTAATTCCTGGTAAGACTTCACCATAATATTGGAGAGTATTGAGGTAAGATTCTATGGAGGCTCCATGGACCTGCTTTGTTCCAGTAAGTTGGTGTAGATGATACACAGCCAACAGGTGAGTATATAGTCTCTCCTCGATCTTGTCTAAGTCATACAGTTCACAATAACAATATTGTATACTTGGTGACGACCCCCTTTGCTTGTGTTTACATTCAATCACTATTATCGTTATACTTTTGTCATCATGGGTCACGAACAGAAAGATATTGAAGCTGGTAGCACCGCCGATGTCCAGTTGACTAAGCCAGAGAAAGAAAAGTCGTCAAGTGAATTCAAGTAAGTTGGCCAACATGAATTGCTAAATTGAATACTAATTCTCATTAGCGCGCGGTCAAGCCTTGTTCTATTGGGAGCATGGGCAGCGATGTTTTGTTCAGTCGGATTTATCAATGCTTTTGGTGTATTTCAGGAGTACTATTCCACAACACTTTTGGTCACAAAATCCGCCTCTGAGATCTCCTGGCTGGGGTCCATACAACTTTTCCTAATGTTCGGTGGGACGCCTGCAGCGGGTATCTTGACGGATAAATACGGACCAAGAGTAAGCAAGCTCTCATTACTTTCAGAAAGTTTTGTTAATGATAATAGGCATGCCTTTGCGCAGCTTCTCTCAGCCTGTTAATCGCTACCTTCATGATGTCTCTTTGCACACAATACTACCAGCTTATTCTGGCTCAAGGAATCTTCATGGGAGCCAGCATGTCATTTCTCCTTGTTCCAACCATCGCTACAGTGTCTTATTACTTCAAGAATAGCCGTGGCTTTGCGCTTGGCATCACTGTTTCTGGATCATCTATTGGAGGTGTGATCTGGCCCATAGCTCTCCACCGACTTCTCAATGAGCTCAGTTTCGGCTGGACGGTCCGCATTTCTGGGTTCATCATGCTGCCGCTTCTCCTAAGCGCATGTCTCTTCATCCGCGTGCCAATTGTAACTGGCGATCATCCGAAGCTGAAGATAGACCCGAGCTGCCTCAAGAACTCTTCACTCATTCTCCTCGCTTGGGCTTTATTCTTTATTATTCTCGGCCTCTTTACGCTGTTCTTTTATATCACTTCCTATACTATATCATTGGGATTAGATGCCAACATGGCATTCTATATGGTTTCCATCATCAACGCTGCTAGTCTTTTTGGCCGTCTTCTACCAGGATTTCTGGCTGACCGCTATGGCGCTTTCAACATTATGATTATCTCAGCTACAACTTCTGGTGTCGTTTGCACCTGTTGGACAAAAGCGACCACGATACCGAGTATTGTTGTACTCTGCATTGCTTACGGGTTCGTATCTGGTGCTGTCATTAGTCTTCAGGGAACTTGTGCAGCTCAATTAGTAAAGCCAGAGCAATATGGAATCGCCATGGGAGCTGTAATGGGCTTCTTTTCCATCGCTGGGCTAATTGGTACACCAATCAATGGTCAACTACTGGATACCGGTGGATATCTCGCTGTGTCTCTGTTCTCGGGTATCTCTCTACTGATAGGAGTCATCATTTTGTTATTTGCAAGGTTCAGAATCAACAAACAAGTGTTCGCTAGAGCCTAAGTAGATGTTCGACAGCGTAGGTTCAGGATTAGAAGGGATGATTGATCTGGGGGTCATTATAACCATGAAGAATGATAGAAAAACATAGTTGATTAGATGGGTTAGTATAAGAAGAATTGTATAAAACGAGAAAAACACTGCTCTCTGATTAAATGCCTCTACCTTTGTATCTGAAGGTAAATAATGACACAAGCGATTCTAATGGATAATGAACGAATGGTTATACTGCATCATTTTCCCCTGGTCTCTGAGCTCTTCCAGCTCTTTTAGTATCAGTTCAGTAGCTCTTAAACAAAGTGGTTATCAGGAGCTGTACCCCATGACCTGACGCTTGGATAACGAACGATATCACGTGCCAGAGTCACGTGATGATTAAACATAAATCTTATTTATCCTAGTTACTTGATTGGAGCGACAGTCCAGGCATTGTTTTCAAGCGTTTCATGACGAAGAAGCTTCCACTCTCGTATAATCTTGGATTCGATATTTTTTATTTACTTCCATCAAGCTTTTTTGTTCATCGTTACTGACTTTTAACGACATCGGGCAGTCCCGCCTGTCACGAAAAAGTCTAAAACATTACCGCACTAACTTTATGGACCTGGTAAAGCCTCTCGCACACAGATAAAGGGTATGCATTTGAACCACAGGCATAATGCGAGTCAAAAAACGAGAAGCCTCATAATGATTCCCCCTTGAATTCAGATCTTTGTGTTCATACTAGATACACAGATAGATCCATCCAGAATCTGGGGAGCGGAGTCCTAACGAACTACGCAGTACGCGTCGAGATCCACTATCAACTGCCAACTAGGCGGCATTCGACAAGTATAGCCGCGTCCTCTCGGCATTGCATCTCGAAGAATACTAGAGCCGCGCCAAACGAAATATAGAGGTTTGTCGCTCTACATCACAATCTGCCATGAAGATTGCGCCTTATCAGGAGGTGTTCACAACAGTCAAACTTTATTCAAGAGTAAGTGAACCGATAAAGTTCGCCCCATGGTAGGTTTATCCCGATCTTTCTTTTTTCTTTTCCTGCTTCGTTGTTTTGTTGTCAGCAGTTGGAGTTTTTTCACCGTTTCCGTCAATTTTCTCGCCCTTCTCGCTTCCTCCAACTTCGTGTTCTGCTCTGCTGAGCCTTGCGCGAAAATGTTGGCTGGCACGTCGGAGATCCCCGTCAATGTCCCTTTGGATGAGGAGAAGAACTTCACGACTGCTGTGAGCCCTGGCAGCATCAATGGGGAGCCTGTTATTCTCGACAAGAGAGAGGGAGATCTCTCGAGATCGCTAAAGCAGAGGCACATTCAAATGATTGCTCTCGCGGGTGCTATTGTAAGTCAAACTTTCTCACTTGAAGTTGAATGCACGCAACTCTAGGGAAGAAACACGCGCACACGCGCATGACCAACTGATCACATGCTGATTATATACAAGGGAACTGGTCTTTTCCTCAGTTTAGGTGGCTCTCTTCAGACAGCTGGACCTCTTGGAGCACTACTTGCGTACGCTCTAGTTGGACTCGTCGTTTGTGCAGTGCAGTTTGCCCTCGGAGAGGTTTCCGCTCTGTTCCCTGTCACGGGATCATTCGTGCGACATGCCGAGATCTTTTTCGATCCTGCATTGGGTTTCGCAGTAGGATGGAACGTCATCTATGGAGCATTCATGGGTGTACCTAGCGAGATATCAGCCGTTCTTGTCCTTATCGAATTTTGGACCGATATCAATCCTGCAATCTGGATCACGATCTTCATCGTTATCACTTTCTTGGTCGCGATTGTTTTCGTTGGTGTTTATGGAGAGGTCGAGTTCTTCTTCGCAATTCTGAAGATATGTCTCGTTATTGGGATCATTATCATGGGACTTTGTATTGACCTTGGAGGTGTCCCAGGTCAAGAGCGCATAGGTTTCAGATATTGGAAAAGTCCAGGTCCATTCGTCGAATATATTGCGTCTGGAGCATGGGGCAATTTCCTGGGCTTCTGGGCTGTGATGAATAGTGCAGTGTATTCATTCTCTGGTATTGAATCCCTCTCAATTGCTGCGGCAGAGACACAAAATCCAAGACAAAACATTCCAAAGGCCTGCAAGAGAGTCTTTGCGCGAGTCACGTTTTTTTACCTCGCCTCGATATTGATCGTCGGAATGATTGTCCCTAGCAACGATCCTTCCTTGAATAACGAATCTGGAGACGCCACTGAGTCTCCATTTGTTATCGCTGCAACGAGAGCAGGCATCAAGGCCGTTCCATCCATTATTAATGCTGTTGTCTTGACTTCGGCATGGTCTGCATCTAACCAGTCAATTCTCAGTGGAACTCGAGTTCTGTATGGCCTTGCGCTGAAAGGACAAGCACCAAAGATCTTTCTCAAGACTACCAAGTACGGAATCCCATACATGGCTGTGCTTCTCCAGACGCTCTTCTCTTGCTTCGCTTATATGAGTGTATCAAACGGAGCCTTGAACGTCTTCTGGTGGTTCCTGGATCTGACAGCCTGTGGTGTACTCATTTCTTGGCTTGTCATCGTTTTCAACCACATTCGACTTGTCAAGGCGTGCAAAGTGCAAGGAATTGATAGAAGTGAATTGCCATGGAGCCATTGGTGGACACGTAGGTTGACTTATTCGATTTCAAGAACTGCTCTAACATTTGAAATAGCCTATAGCTCATGGTTCGCCCTTATTCTCTGTTCTATCTTTCTGTTGACTGGAGGATTCACAGTCTTCACCCATGGCAATTGGGATACTGCAACTTTCATTTCCTCATACCTGTAAGTTATTCATCCGTGGCTACAATAGGAAGATATTAATAAGTGGACAGCGATATCCCGATTATCTTTGCACTCTATTGTATCTGGAAGTTTATCAAGAAGACACATACCGTGTCGCTACACCACATTCCAATTAGAGAGGCTTTGGAGGAAATCGAGAGAACACCTGAGGAGAAGATCTTACCTCCGAAGGGATGGATGAGGCTTAATATCTTGTGGTCTTGATGAAATTATTGATGTACAATAAGGATGCGTTGATAAATCAGCATAAATCTAATAGTTGTTGTATTGCATACATATGGAATTAATATGAGTTACTTTGTGATCTGGGAACGAATATGGGGTGCAAGTATCAAGAGCTATGCTGTTGTCGCCAAAATACTTATGTCGTTAGTGTAATCAGTAACCTTGTCCCACTGCAAGTAAGGATGGTCCCTGTTCTCAACTGCCTGCCCAAGACTTCCTTTCACTCCCCACACTCCTTCGGTCTACCAAGTACTCAAAAAGGGAAATTTCAGACGACTGCAAATGAATTGATATGGCTGTAATATAAAAGACAAGATTTCCTAATTAAGGAAGTGCAAATTCTATACTCACACATCAAGTATTGTGAACCCCCTGGCATATATAGGAGAGTTTCTCGGTATTTCGATAAACTACAGGTAGCATACGCATCTCAACTTGTACATAATTTGTATATCCTGTATCTCGTTACAGTGTACATTGCCTTATATCTAAGATTTCGAAATCAAGTAGTATTAATGTATCTGAGGACAAATGACTATGTCACCGCAGAACTGGTGTTCATTTTTGAGTACTCAGAAATTATGTACCGAGTATCAGAAAGAAATAGGTAAGGATAACAGACTAATTTTCTTGGTATATGGCAAAAATTGATCGGATAAGCAAAAGGTATGCAGGATCAGAAAGTTGTGTATTGTATCTCAACACTCACTCTGATTAGCATAAAGTAGCATATAGTAGGCTCTAATTATTTACTTCTCTGCATCTCTCCAGCCTTGAACATTTGATCCATCATGGGAAAAAAGCTCTGCAAACGAGTATGACTACGAATATCTGAATACATGTGTTGACGCCAACCTGGGGATCTACAGCTTTACTTCCAGCGGTTGCCATATTCAGTTGCTCTACGTTAAGCTTACACTTGGAGCACATATGTAGCTCTTCTATAGATAGCGTTTTCATCTCAGTTAATCTTCATATCTCAATATTTTCTGTTCGATATCACATAATTACTGCATTATCTGATTTAACTTAGATATGTAGGTCACTTCCTGTTAACAAATTATTCATTTCAAATAAAATATGAGCAATCACTGTTACTCAATTTTTCAATATTTCTTCGGCAATTCTTCACCTAAGGATTTCATCATAACTTTTAGTCCATTTATCCTTGGCTGTTCTTGTGCGATTTCAAATATATCCAAGACGAAGCCCGGCATATGTCAGTTCTAACGACGGGCACAAGAATTCAAAGCAGAGACCAAGCCCAGTTTCTATGTGTAAAGCGGTTCTCCATTTGTTATTCAGTTTTCAAATACCTGACCCAGGGATCATGCCAACTCACAAAAGGTGTACCATTCCGTTCCGTATCGTATACGAAAATCTTGGAGTAACTATGGTAGCGTGCTGTATTGCAGGTTGTATCACAATATATCAATTCGTGTCACGGTGCTGCTACTATCAAACGGGCAAGTCGTACATTGTGCAAACCTTGTCAAGATTTGCATAAAACAAAGGTTTGTACAAAACACTTAGAGAATCATCAGAGTATTAGTATATAAAAGCAATAATTTTCAAGCTCATGGATATTAGAACTAATGAGCATTTAATCCTTGTCAAAGCTCTATCTACTACAATATTTTGAACGTTTTCCGAGCCAGACTTCTCTAGTAATAATCGCAGCCGGTTGAAATACATGTCACTTTGCTAAAAAAAATTATGGTAATCTAAAAGTTTTCGCATTGAGAATTCTAGGAATAATCACTTTTTTTTGCTGATACAGACTGCCATGGTGCTAGCTTCCGTGTGGAAGTAATCTGTGACACTTCCTGTTCACTGAAACTTGGATAGATTTGTAGCACAACAGTAAAGTGGTAGTAGGCCGGAGTTTTCCATGTTGCGAGGGAAATGAGATCACCGGAGTATTATGATTATATCGTTCACAGCAACTTACTTTGCCATATCCAATGGAGATATTCTTCATGATTTGCAGGAGTCAGAAAGTGGAAGACAAATAAAGAATTCCAATTCCTGTCTCTACCTTGAATCTCTTTGATGCAATACTTGCAGATATAAGTCAAGTCGCGTGGTTCTGCCGCAAGTTACATCAATGAGTTTGAAAGTTAAACGAAACCAGATGCTCATTTGGCTTCGAATTTTCAGATCGAAGTGATTAGTAACATAAAAGCAGCTCAATTACTTGATTTTGGAGCGACATTATCGAATTCCCTTTTCTCGAAATGATTTATTCTTTGTTCGTTGTTATCAGTCTGGCATATTTTGTTGCAGCTCAGAGTCTGAATCGTAAGTATATGACCAGCTCCAAGCCTCAGTCATAATAAGCAAGAGATTGCCTTTCTATATATCAAGGTTTGGGAACGAAGCCAAGAAATCCTAATATTTGAATCGAGCTTCTCTTTCATCTACTGTCAGCTTGCTTGAATGATATTACGAGAGTCCAGGTTCACCACCTTTCAATCTCGTCGTGTTGTCTGCGAACTCTACCATCAACGGCTCTGTTCTTGAGGCTTGTCATGAAAGAGCGGCGATTGAAGGCCTCTGCCTTGGCAATAACTTAAATTCATCTGGAGAATTTTCTCAATACCATTTCAATGTGAGTGGGACCAAAGCAGACGCTGCCACCAGTCCCAATACCTTTGGGGTGATAACATGGTCGCTGCATGTTGTCACCTTCAACGTCTCGGAAGCTCTACGGCTTGTCTACAATCCCGTATCAAATGTCGCCATCCCCATCTTCTTTCCCGACTACGATGGAACCTATGTTCAGTTTGACGAATGCAATAAATTGAACATCCAAGGATACGCTGATGATAGGTTGCTGCCTGACGAGGCGAACGGAGCGACAGAGGACGCAGTGTATTATCGATGGTACATCTGCACTACCGACTATGCGTATGTGTACGAGTCACTTGCATGGGTCATGGGAGAACATCCCCCATAGAATCCGACTTGTGTGAAGGTCGATGTGATTCGTGTGTTCGTTTAAGATATAAATGATCATGGGAGGAAACGATCTTTCCGTCAAACATTGTTACTGAGCAACGTACGAGATCCAATATAAAGAAAATATCGATTCTCAAATTTTACCTAGCATTTTCCTGTTACACTTTATTCTTGCTATGATGTGTTTTTCGAAACATTGTTTGATCTCATCCCCTTCTGAGCGAGGGTAGCCGATAATAGCCTCGCAATGAATGCGGAATTGGACTTCGGACTAATTCTTAAGCATCGTTTTCTCAGAAGTCAAACTCGCTCTATTACTTTTTTTTGAGGAGCAAGAAGCCGAATTTCGGTATAAGACACTGAGTAGGCGGCGCAAGTATTGTGTTCGGGCTCATGCGCTTAACCAGTACTGACAACAGCGGAGACACGACCCACCTACCAAGCCCGAAAAGTGCGTATCAACTGTTTGTGGATAAATCATGACCCGGTGATCAATATTTTTGACCATAGTTGGGATATATCTTCTTCCGGGGAGTCGGATCTTCGAAGGTTTACAAAGACCTACTTATGGGCTGAAATATCCTGTGGTTGAGGTTTTTTCGTATTCATACAGAGCCATCAATACCAGTACCAACAAACTTTCATGAAATGTTTCTACATTTCAGAATTCCAAAAAAAAAGTGGAGTATCTCATAAATATCTCCAGCTTCATTTTTCGTTGTGTCTAACACAGAATGGCGAACAGGTCAACGAAGGCTTCATTGATAAGGCCAGCTCATTCGATGGATTCACTTGATCTCCGACTCTTGATTCCGGAAGTACTGCATCATATCAGTCACAGAACATGTCTTATAAGAAATTATATTGGAATAAGACCCGAGAACAAATATCAAGTTCTGCAAAGCAAGTCACGCAAGCAAAGTCTCACAGGAGAAGCAATTCAAGTACGCCTATATTATTGTGGGTTTTTCTATTTTCATTTTCCCAGATAAAAAATACTCAATAAGGAAATCTATACTCTTCGCGTCTTTATAATCGACACACTCCACATCTCTTTCTGTTCATTTTCATTCGTCCATGCCTCTATTTCTCAAACACCATGCCTCGATCTACAAAGAGAATTCTTGCACAAAATCAGCAAACTCTTGCACCACCTTCATGGCTTGCTTTTGTGAAAGCCGAGGATCACACAAAGTTCTGTATTGTGGGAACTCCAACTTTTCGCCGCTGACAAATGCGTGATCCACACACTCTGTGACGTCCTCTCCAGTCTGTTCCAGGTGAACTCCGCCAAGCCAAGAGTTGTTCAGCTTGTGTACGGCGTAGGTCTTCTTAACTTCTGATGCAAGTGTCTCAACAATTCTGGTCTTGACGCCCTCTGGAGTGACGACACCATTGCCATGGCATGGATCACACATCCAGACTGGCTGGTGGCCGCTAGCCTTGATAGCCTGGATCAGGTGTGGTAAAACCCTTTCAACATTTGCTTCGCCCATTCGTGTGATGAGTGTGATCTTTCCAACTTCCTTCCCTGGATTGAGGATGTCCATCAACTCAATGAGGCCGACAGGGTCGGCAGTAGGGCCAAGCTTGACTCCAATTGGGTTTCTCAAGCCGCGCATGTATTCAACGTGTGCGCCGTCAAGACCACGAGTACGCTCACCAATCCACAAGAACTCGGCAGCGGTGTTGTAAACTCCCTTTGTGGAAGCTGCTTCCAAGTGGAGGTTGAGTGCTTCGTGGGAGGTGTGGAATCCATGCGAAGCGACCTCCTCCTCAGACTTCAATGCTGGCACATTTCCCTTCTCCATCATAGCAAGGAATTGGAGAGTTGTGGCAGCAAGGTGGTAACCAACAACAAGACGCTTTGGATCTGGAGATCTGGCGTTGATGTCCATAGAGTTGACGTTGTGTCCCTTGAAGGGAACAACAACAGAGCCATCTGCGAGCGTCTCAAAGAGTTGAGATCTTGGCTTGGCATATTGACCAGCGATACGTCCGATCTCAATGATTGGCTTCCCAAATGCTTCATGAAGCACTTGAGATTGGCGTGCAATGAGAGCTCTCTTCGCACCAATAATGTCACCTCGAACGTCATCGAAGCTCTCAGCGCAGTCTCCACCTTGGATTACGAACGCATTTCCCTTAGCTGCTTGCTCCAACTTGATTCTAGCCTCCTCAATCTTATCTGGAGATACAAGGCCTGGAAGTTCACGAAGTTGTTGACATGCAGCCTCAAGAGCATCAGCATCATCGTAAGCAATTTCTTGGGCGATGGGCTTTGTGCGCCATGTGTCAACTGTCCAAGAGTCGATCTGTTCAGTGACTTCGGCGGCTGAAGTCATTGCGGACTTGAGGTCAACCAAGCGGTCCTCCGCAACATTCATAATGCTGACTGATGCCATTTCGATATTTGAGATTGGAATTTGAGGAATGAGGTTATTGTTGTAAGTGAGGATTTGGTTGTTGGTTGAAGTGAAGATGAAGATGTTGTTGGAATTCCTGACAGATGTAGTCTTTAAATACCTAGTTGATGAAATGTCGAAGCTACACTTACAGTTATCCACGTCATATATCGCTGCTCGAAATCTACGCTCGTATAGTGCGTTTGAGTTGTACTGACTCCGAAGAATTTGCCACTGTGCTGTGAGCATTTAGACATCTGTGGGTCGCATAGGACCCTTATCGGAGCTTACGATATTCAGGGCGTCCTCGAACTCAATCTATCATCTCCGTCCGGAGTGTTAACTTCACATGGGGCACCAATCGGGCCGTTCGTGGAAGTGTAGTTCAGAATTTCAGCACGAAAAAAGACTGATGTATGTCAAAATTATACTTAAGCCCCTCCTACAGCGCATGGGCCGTTGGACGAGGCATGGATATCATGGTCACTTCGGAGAGACCTTATTAAAGACCATGCGGTGTGTGGTTGGAGAGACCTGTGCGCAACGCCCAGAGATAGGAAAGCGGACAATAGTATGGCTCTTTGCCACCAGACCATCATACTTCACGTTTCTCTGTCCTAGAAATCGATAGAACAGGACCGAACCCAAGCAGATCTAAGACCAAGAAATGGATACGTTGAGGCCATCATCAGTACATGATATTACAAGTATAGTATCTTACATCCCCCACATGCACCTCAAGATTGTACAGTGCTGTAATGATGTAAGTGATGTCTGAACAGCTTAGCCAGACAAAAGAATACGTGGTTTTCTCGAAACTTTTGAAATGCGTGACATGTGATGTATCAACGGTTGGCACACCAAAGCAAGAGACTGGTCAAATGCATTTTTACCAATAGAACTTTGAGTTAAGTCGGAAAATGGCTTATCTTGCATATGTGCCACATGCTCCAATCTCATATCGGATCCTCAATATTGGATTTTCGAGTTGTACCATTGAACTCCACCTTTACAAACTGCTTTAACACCATGCTGTTGATCTTATCCATATTTTTAAATCGTGGACTTAGACATAACCTTACCAACCTAACTGAATTGAAAATTTTCCTCTGTCGAACTTCAATCTTTGCCAAAGTGTGGATACTCGGAGATGGACATTGATTGACAGACAGCTTTAGAGTTAGTATCGAGTACTTGAAAGCCGGGGTATTATCTGAGAAGACACGCAATGACTGCTGCATGAGCCCATGACAATCAGTGAATTTCATAACTACAGCCGGGAAATATGTCAGAGGAAGTCTGAAAGCGTTGAGTCAAATTGATTAATGATTTGGAATAGTACTTCAGGATAAGAGACACGTTTTCAAGTATGTTCTACGTCTGCAGTGCATTCCGGGCTTCTCACTCAGTAAAACTACTTACAAAATGATTGAGAAGCCCTATGCTATTTTGTGTTTCCTTTTGTTTTTGTCAAATCCATAATCAATTCATAATCAATTCTGCTGTATTCGCATTCGTGGTCCTCTGGTAGCCTTTAACAATTTGTTTCATTCAACTGGAGGTCATCGTTGGATTTTTGTTCCTTCTTAATCTTCATGAGAAGGAGCATTGGGGCTTTCCTTACTCAATGTAAAACTCAGACGGAGCTCCCGATCTTCTTGAACATAGCACATTCTAAAGCATGTTATGTGATGAAACAAGAACAACATGATAAGCCATACGAAGCTTACGACTATGAAAGAGCATATCTAAGCTCAGCTTGGTACGAAAACCATTCGATTGACTCCGGAGTACTCGATCATCCCAATGGTGGAGCACGGAATTGTAGCATGTAATACCCAAAAGCATCTTATGAAGTGAATATGGGTCAGTCTTATTGAATGTCAAATGTGTACAACTTATGCTACTGCATCACTATACTCAAGTCAAAACAAATTGACCCTAAATTTTACAGTTTTGTTGATCATAGCAAGGGAAGTCTGCCAGAATTTCCGATGTCTTCACAGGGCTCTTCAATTATGTCATGTCAACATTAAGACTTGATGTTGGACAACGACGCCATAAATAGTAAACCTTAGCGGGTGCGGGCCGCAAAACTTGCGAAGTTTTGTGAAGCAAAACACAACCAAGAACCATATAAGCTTTTGAACTGTGGGTTTACATGACATTTAAGCGTCGGACCGACCTGGTTTGGGTAAGATTTCGCAATAGTGGTGGTCTCTCACTACTAGAAAAGCTCATTTCAATCATCGCTCGAGTTCGCTCCAATCCAAGACTGGTCTTGGAAATATTTAAGCTTTTATTTATCCTTTGTTGTTTCGGTACTCCGAGCGTAGTGGTAAAGTTAAAGTTTGCAGGGTCAAGATATCCCATATGATATTGTCTACCAAATGTCCAGGGGTTGAGCAACTAGGCTCCATGATAGGCGACATACGCACGCAATGATGATCATTTGTACGGTTGATTTGCATCGGTATCTGACGGCTGAGAACGATCAATGGTTCATCATGGCTTCCTATAATCTAGTAGCTCCTGTATACACCCAGTAACAAGGTCTGAAAATACGACAAGTGTCGAGATAGAGCGATTAGGGATTTGGGATCTTACGCCGTAAATAGAGTGACGCGTTGTTCAGGCGGAGGAGCGGCGTTTATAATACTGACTTGAGGTATGTCGTGGCTATTGATTCACATGATAGTTTCCACACAGCACTACCGTGGCCGGTCCTTGAAGTTGGTACAGATCCTGCAGGTCAATGTCTAAGAGCTTCAGTCGATCATTGAATGCATATTTTGACTTTCCCTGATGTATTTTGGTGTGTTCAACCAGCAGGCTTCAGGAATATTTGTTTGTACAAGCGCTTAATGTAGTTTAGGAGGGAATATGGATCAATGTGATCGGAATCATTTTAAATGTTAGTTATAAGGAATACTGACTTCCTTTGATCCGTGATGCAGTTATGGCATGTTAGAATCTGCTATGATACTTTGTATGAGCCAAGAATGAATAGAAAGCCAGCAGGATCGCCGTCAATGACCCACAATATAATACCGAGTGGAACGATTTGAAAGATGCCAAGACAAATCCTTTATCCAAGTGGTAGCATCTGATTATGATAACAACGCCGCGAACAGTTGATTTTAAAACATACACGTGAGATGGCAAATCACAAGCTCATGACAGGGAACGGTTTAAGTCGAGCGTTTTATGGGGTTGAGTCGAAACCAAATATGTCAAGCAGAGGTCTCTAACAAATTTCTTTCGCAAGCCGTGATCGTACAGAAGTTCAAACTAAGGCTGTCATGAAGTTCTCAAGCAAGTCTCTGGAAAATACTGAGTACTGTGCTTGTGCGTATGTGAGTTTTATGGTATGACGCTGAGAAAGAAAGAATTTTGTGCTCGGGTAGAAATTTCCAATATTATACTATGTTTTCTCTGATCGACACTTGCTCAACAGGTACAGAGATATCTTCAGGGCTGCTGATAGCTATGAAAATAGGTTCCGAGCAGATCCCACACCTGCTGCTGTCAATTTTGTATCTGTTCTCTGCTCCATTTGTTCCCCGTTACTCTGTAGCAGTCGTGGCCCTGATCGATGCGATAGCTCTCCGTAGTCTAACGTATCAAGAATAGCCAAGTTTTCAACGGCTCGCCACAATTAATCTCAAAGAACTATACCCTAGCTATTTTTATGGCTTGTGCAGAGCTTCGCTCTTGTATGTTGCATTCGTAGCTTGAGGTTACGTTGCATGGCATAAGTTGAAGGTCTAAATCAATTTCCAACTATATTGGGCATCCTACTACCCTGAATTGGAAAAAACCAGAGGTTTTTTATGGAGTCTTTTCTGTGTTGGAGGACCATATCTGATTTTGTTGTTTTGTCCACTGATGCAATGGTGAACTGAATCGATAGACAGCATAGCTCTTGTTATGTACATAACTTTTCGATTGATACGATATTATAGATAGATATGTGCAGGACTTCGTGTCACAGTATCAACGAATGAGATCCCTGCACACCTGAGAATCAAGCAGCCAAATGAGAAGGTCAAGTGGAAGATATACGGTTGTTGGGATACGTAAGCTGAATTCGCGGCTTAACATGGCATTAGTCAGCTAATGTTGGCGATACTTTGGCGTTTGTAAGATTTTTGATTCCAATAGAGGGAGAAAAGCCTATTGCATAAGTACTAGGACGTTATTCCTTGCACCAGGTCCACATAATGAAGAACTTTTCATAGCTCGAATGAATGAGCTATTTGGTCGTTAAAGTGTGTGTAACAACAGAACTATTGGCATCGAACTTTTCTACTAACTCATGCATTTTTAACCTGCAGTCTATACTTGTGTCTGCCTCGTAGTCCTTCAATAAAGGTCATTATATTCCCTACTGATCTGTCATTTCAAGTGATATTTTCCGGTTCGTCGACCTACTCCAAGATAGTACCATCAACTTGAACAGACGCACTTGGAATTGCTTATCTGGCGGTGTACTATATTGGTCTCTACTCCGTAGTTCAAGGCTATGCTATTCTCTTACGGCCATCGCTTGCACCATGCTATCCAATAGTATAGGATTTCCTTGTATCGCCATCACATTCTGAGCGACGTCTACAAGTTGACATAGATCAATATTATCCTCCGTGCCTAGGAAGACGAATGACGTTTCACTATCTATTTCAAACTGTTAGTATTTTTAATCTTTATACTATTGATACCGACTAAAGAAGATGACTGACTAATTTGAAAGCACGAGTGAGTCTTCCATTAATTCTGATTGGATTACCAATGCGGATGAGGAGATATTCGTGTGAGTACAACGTAGCCAGCTTATTTGAGCAAAGCCGTAGGCTCCCAAATTTTGTACTGGTCTGCCTCTAAAACACCTCTGGGAGAAATAGCCATGTTGTTATTATGAATCTGCCCCAGCCCGGAGTTTACACCGGAGGCTCAACACCGGACTTCGGAGAAGGCTGGATTAAGATCATCGTATCTTTTGAACTTGGAGTTTGTCTGACAATATCTGGTCCGTGCGTTTTTGCACAAATCATAGAACTCCTCCATATGGTATTTTTCAGACTACATGCAGATGCAGGACAGTAAACACATATGCGTGTGATTCTTAAATGGCTATAGCTCTGTTTAAAAAATAAGTTATTCCATTATTAATTTGCGGGCTCACTCTTTCTGCTAAACAGTTTTATAAACATCTGCATTAACAAAGACCATCATGCTGGCCACCAAGACTATTGTAGCTGCTCCTCACACTGCAGTTCTTCCAGCCTTAACTCCATTCACAGGAAGAGAGGGAGTCTTCTTGCTTCCGCACGATCAGAACGAGGTTGAACGATTACAAAAACAGCATCAGTTCATCAAAACAGCGTGCAATGACAAGCAAATTCCAGCTCAATTACTTCCCGGATCTAAAGTACTGGACTCTGGGTGTGCAGATGGTAAGTAGTGCCAAAAAGCGTGACGAGGATCATAGAACCATGAACTAGGACAGTACAAAGGTTGACAACTTATTCAGGCACCTGGCTTGCCGACCTCAATGAATTCCATTCGGGAAATCTAAGTGTTCACGGAATTGATATTAGTGATAGTATTTTCCGCAAGAATGCATTTGTTGATCTCAAGGCTCACGATATCCGCAATCCATTTCCAGCATCATGGGGCTGGAAAGATAAGTTCGATCTTGTGCATCAGCGGTGGCTTGTATGGGGGCTTCGTAAGTCTGAATGGCAAGCTGTCGTGCACAATCTTGTCGACGTTGTCAAACCAGGTGGCCACATCCAGTTGGTCGAAGCTCAATGGATCCTCGACGACGTTCCTAAAGACTGTCCCGAGCAGAGAAAATTGAACTTGGTGCAAACATGGGCCTGTGAGTCTGCTGGATTGGATATTCACATCGAAAACAGACTTGAGTCATTTCTAAGAAAGGAAGGTATCAGGGACATTGAAGTCCAAACATTTGATCTCGGGTATGGTGCACAATCCAAGAACAAGGAGGATAGGTTCTGGACTGCAGAGTTACTCCTGGAGAGCATTCGTCCTCTTGCTTTCCATATGAATGGTAAGGAGTTCCTTACTAAACGTTGAATTTTTGATACATTGCTGATCTTTCTGTTTGCAGAGAATGGTATCCCAGGTGTCGCAGACACCCCAGAGCAGTATTTCTCATGGCTGGACAGATTAGTTGATGAAGTAAAAAACAAAGGTTATACACCAAAGGTAAAGTGGGTACGTGGTCGAAAGGATTCAGCTACCAAGATGTATGAAGATATCTTCTTGAGGTGGTGAAGACGCCAAATGATGCTCTGAAATGTTGAAGCATCAGCTGAATTTTCAAATGACCAACAGACAAACAAAGACAACTTATGATATAAACCGGAAAGGTTCCACAACTATTTCGTGATATCAATCTCAAATTTCACTAGTACATCATTGACCAGTTCATGAGTGTTCAGCAATCACATTGAATGTTTGTTGATGTTGATGTTGTACGTGAAACGGTATCCCAAACTGACTACCTCCGGGACACTTGACCGTATATGTCTTTAGCGCCGGAGGCTATCATCAAAATTATGACGTCAAGGAGGCATGGAAGCCGGAAAATAGTTTGACCGGTATGATATGACCGAAGAGCGAAGTGAAGTCCACGATGTTGAGATCTAGCCCGGAAAACGGCATGTTGGTTGTTGCGAAATCGCTATATCCGACACTGAGTTTTCAGTCATGCAGAGGTAAGGGGTCTGATGTTGGTTTTTCTTTTCTGTATATACGGCCTCTTCAGCTATCATTCTTAATTCCTCTTCCTTTCCTGCAAGACCTTACCGATGCTGTACATTCTTTTGACCTGCGAGTGATTATATATTGCTTCCGGCACATAATTGTGTGCAAGAGAGATGAAGATAATCAGAATCGTAAGACGTGTTTCTGGGAACATAAGTCATATAAGTATGTTAACGGCGCAACATCTCCAGTAA
The DNA here is from genome assembly GCA_024752435.1 of Allantophomopsis cytisporea. NCBI lineage: Eukaryota > Fungi > Ascomycota > Leotiomycetes > Phacidiales > Phacidiaceae > Allantophomopsis > Allantophomopsis cytisporea. The sequence goes on from CP103037.1 coordinate 534,369, forward strand.
GTCTCAACTGTCTTAATATCTCTAGTGTTTTTATTCACGACATCAACATGTCTGTATAGTCGACCAATTTCTTATCTAAAGTCGGCATTACATACACTAACATTTTTCAAGGCATGGTAGCTTGGCTCTTCGGTAAAGCATTGGTCCTCTCGAGCAACTGTCAAAGTCTGTGGCGACGCAATGTATTTCGAGATTACTAGATCAAGTTACTTGTCTTTGGACGTTTGCTAAGGGGTCAGGATACTGTCACTATGGCAGCATGCATGACAAACTCTCATCGGATTACTCCTCCAAGTGGTATATGCTAACCTAATAAGCTACGCATTTTTCTGCAGCCGAGTTCACGATAGCGCAGGATTACGACATCATATCAAGCAATAGTTTGACGATCTTTTTGGAAGTCAAGCAACTCAAGCTTTCTAGCTTGATCCGATGGTCACGTTTCTGCAGCACCATACAGCATCATACCAACAATTGGCTTCATCTTTTTTTTCGAATACAGATAACGAGCTTGGTTCGAAACCATCGACACGATGGAAACCATACGTTTTGATATGCTACTTCTTTTGTGGCATCTTATCGTGGTCATCGACCTGAATGTCCCATTCCCAAGAATCGAAGGAAACATGGTCACTTCGCCTCGCTGTCGCAGATGTTTCGATATTCCTACTTTACTTCATGTGTGTACCTCCACGGATAGTCACATCTTAAAAGTAAAATAGGAAGATCGCAGCTGGGTTGTTATACGTACTCATTCCCAAACAGGTGATCTTATCTTTCGATCTTCAGTTCGCCAAGCAAAACTATACACCCGACTCAGCAACACATAATCTTTAAGGTTTATTCTCTTCGATACAATAGCTCTTTCCCACTCGGTACGCTTTGGCATATTCCACACCTTTCATCAACCTTCCATTGGCCCGGATAAGGTTTCAAATGGCACGGTAGTCTGGTAAATCATTACCACTGCAGCCAGTGAACATTGGAGATAACTTCATACGTTTCAACAAAATCGTCACCTCATGCAAAGACAATGAGCTCATATTTGCTTAATATCATATATCGAGGATCATTTCTGCAGACGTTCCAGTATTGACAGGTGAGTGATCTCGTGCAGAGTCGACTTGAAAAGCGAAGATGGGCATATCCTATATTCAAGTAATGGCACTCACGAATCCACTTTCAATTCCTGACTGCTTTCTATACTTCTGAGTAAGGAATCTATAGACTCGTATCCGCTTTTCCACAACTTCACTCCTTTGCTCCTTTGTTCCGCTCCGAGACTTGCAGCATAACTCAATTTGGTTATACAACTTCCACATCGCAAGTCTCGGTTCAACTTCAGCGTCGTACCGAGCATCCGAACTCGATGAATCTTCAATCTTGAAAGCAAATGATTGATTACGGCGCAGAACGAATGTAGCTATGCTCATTTAGGTAAGGATACCGCTCATACCCGGATTGACTTGGCTTTCCGCGACGAAGTCAATTTAAGCCCGCCTATGTTGCTGAAATGATTGGACTGAACGTCCTCTCGTCTCCTTATTGTAAGTCGGCGGATGACGAGATCACAGGAGGCGGCCAACGGTGTATTGTATGCGCGGCGCATGAACACTAGGAAGGTCATGGCTGGCCACCAAGTCCAGCGGGTGATTCAGATGGCGAGAAAGCTACTAGCTACCCGCTGATGATTATTCAAGAAAGCTTCGACATGGAAATTATGATCTAGGCGAGTTTCGGGCGTTAGAGACGCCTTTACATCTTTTGACATTACATTGCATCCTTCAATGCCCATCCCGACTCTAATTTGCCACAAATATCCAAAAAGAGATTGATCCAAATCAATATTTTGATGTGGCAGATGATGGATGAAGGAGGCATCCGCTGTCGAGATCCATCAAACAGCGCATGTGGCTTTGACAGTGCTGAATCATATTTTGAACTTTAGAGGCATACTGTTTCATTGGATACTAGTTGTTTTGATGATAAGGGAAAAGTATAAATGAACTGGCTTTGTACTTATTTTGTGCTATGCTCCCGTGTTACATGGTCCCATGAATTGCTCACTTCCCACCAATGTTAAGTATCCACAGCCTCCACAACCCCTAGGGGTCCAGGGTGCCAGGGTCCCCTCCACCGGCTCTCACAAAGCTAGATATCTCGCTAAGACTTTAGGGATCTGCGCGTCCTTCGGGCTTGGCGACGGAAGGCTGAAGTGGCATCAGCCTCGCATTACATTGAGTGCGAGGTCTGCGACACTATTCATCACCGTAATCGCTTCTTGAAAGTATGTAAAATATTCATTTGTTCAATATATACTCTCTCAATTCTCTTCTGCCATAACACCATCACTTTTGTTTATTGCTTGTCAATTCGTCATTGTTTACGTGGAAATTATGAGTGACACCACAGAGGCATACTTCCAATGCAAGTACTGTTTGAGGGCATATGAACGCAGTATGACCACTCCGTTCTCATCGATATTAGATGTTCTTTCTAGAGTTCGACTGACATTTTATAGCTGATCTACTGAGTCGTCATCAACGTCGTTGCAATATGACTGGCCGCGTTTCTAAGCAGAAGGCGTGCAGCAACTGTGTGCGAACAAAATCCAAGTGTTCCTTCACTCAACCCATCTGCCATCGCTGTTCAAAACGAAATGAGCCTTGCGAGTATCCAAAGTTGATATCTGCGACCAACCGAGGAAGAGTTAACAGTTCGAGCGCGTCGAGTGAAGTTGCTAAAGATCATGATTGGAGCGGGAAAAGTACTCCTCCCACGCGAGTTGAGGACATTGGCCATACTACCATCGATATTGGCCTTCCTTCGCCGCCATCAGTCTCTTCGAGATTAGAGTCCTCTGAGTTAGATTGGAACCTCGATGCAGGTCTTATGGATCAATCCTTTTGGTTACGTCTGAACGAAAATCCTCCAGGCACGCTTTCACCAACCGGCAGTATTCATTCGATGCCTATGAGTGCCCAGATACCTTTGCAGTCCCCTGGAGCCGACGCTATGATGCAACAAGATATGATTCATCCATTTGGAGGTCAATTTTCTCCAAACTCTCATAGAGATCGAGACCACAGCAATGACATCCTAAACCAATGGCATCTCATTACGAATGAAAACGCCAACTTTGCCCTGATGGATCTTGACATGGCTCATCGGCACTCGATATCAGAAGCCTCTGAGTCTCACATACTCAGGGATCTTCCAGGTACTGAGAACATCCCTACCAACTCTAGGGAAACTTCTAGCTATGCTCACAACCAACCCTCGACTCTTGGTTCGATTAGTCCTCCGATTTCTCCCAGCACCATCGCGAGCCGAAACTTCAACTACAGTACCCTATTAAGAATCGTTAAGAACTATGTAAATTTATTACAGAGCGATGATTATCGCTCGCCATTCATTCACCCCGAACTTTATCACGGCACTCATCAGCACTTGTCATCCATGCAGAAAAGCAGTATGGCAACCTGTTCTGCTGCAGCATTGGCCAATAGGAGGAGCAAGCAATTTGCGCGGAAGGCAATTGCAGCTGAGAGGGAAAGGCTCGTGCACGATTTTGTAAGTTTTTGCCATCTTAGAGCAAATATATATGAAACAGCGACTGACAAGAGCAGCATTTGTATTCATCTCTCCAGGAATGGGACGCCCTACATGCCATGTGTATCTACCAAATTACTGATTTAGTCGACATACACGAAGAAGCCGATTGGAAGCCAGGGGTGAATCCTTCGTGGCTGCACATTCCCTTCCTACTCAAGGTAAGTCACTCATCCCAACTAATTAATGCCGCTTGTTTCGCTAATGTGCTCTAAAAGATGACCCGCCGCTTCCGTCACAACCATTCAGAGAACCCCGCAAAAAACTCTCCGCCTCTAGACACTCCAAATGTTGACTGGCTCACCTGGACAATCAAGGAAACCGTTCTGCGTACAATTTTTCTGGTTCACTTCATCAACGAAGCAACAGGCCATCTCTACGACGTTGTGTCCCCTTACTACGAGCCTCTCGATTCTGAAGGTTTCCTCAATATGGCACTGCCCGCGCCTCGTGCTATGTGGGAAGCTACAACGGCTGAGGAGTGGAGGATGCAGAAGGAGAGATGCCGGTGGGTAGATGGCAAGATGACTGTCAGGTTGTTGCTCGAGGCTGATGATCGGACCCTTGATGGTTACGTTGGCGGTATTCCTGGTGTCGGTGACTCCAAGGAATTGACGGATTTAATCATCGCTTGTGGGTTGCTTGCGAGAGGCTCAGGATGAAGATTTATTTTTATGCGTTTACGACAGTTCATGATCAGGTAGCATAAGTTTGAGCAAGGCATACGTTACGAGAATTGCTAGATTATCCAAACACTAGAAAGATGATAGATACCATGGAATTTTCAGCTTCAATTAGACTCATTAGATGCCATTTGTTCAATATTCCTTTGACCAGCGACGTTCGTGGAGGCGCATCTTTTGAATACGGCAGTAGTAATCACAAGTCCATCAGTATAACGACGCAGTCCATAAGTGATTGATCTGCCAGACCACCAGGTATCGAGTTTCACCGCTCAAGGGTGTCCCTTACCGCACATACCCCGATCTCTCAATACCTCTCTAACGTTCATAACATGGAATCCACATCGGAGAGTTGCATCCCGCACGAAGTAGTCTCCTGAATCCTGTCTCGTGATACGCATCAGTTTTGGAATGAAGACACAGAATCGTGAAGCAATACCGGCGCGGCCACAATACCTGCTCACGACTGTCGATCTCGCAAAGTACCGTGCTGGACTAACCCCATTAGACCCGAAGGCGGGTTCCCGAGAGGACATGGAATCCCTGTCAACATACCAATCGTGTAAACTTGTGCACATCGGTGTCCAGAGTTCGAAACTGTACTCCAAGTCTGCACAACATTGCAGTTGTGATGTCGTGACAATGAGACCGTCTGTGCTTTTACGAATGGGCCCCGAGACCAATCACTTTACGAAATGAACGTTTTGAATTCTCAGGATACTGGAGAAATGGGCTGGTGGGGAATGGAGACTTGGGGATAGATTGCTAACGATACGATACGACAGTCGGTAAGGGACGTTCAAATGTACGATGGTGCTGGGTCGATAGGTGGGTTAAGGTAGCATTGAGGTGATTCTACAGCCCCATAGAAGAAAAGTGCGGAGCGAGAAATAGAGCGAGTTGGTGAGTGCGAAAGAGTGGGTGAATTGGAGTCTTCTCAAGGCCACGATCTTGAATGGCTGTGGAAGCATCAACGCAGGTACATACCTTTGTCTGTTATTTATTGCAGCCATTAGGACCCCCAACAATGGGTAAAGTGAGCCTCTCGATTACTCAACTGAACATCCTCACCTATTCCAACGGTCACGGAGAACAAATACGTCAAAGGCGTACATAAGCAACGTCCGATTTCATAGTTCCCGTGCTCAAGCTTCTGACAGCCAGCTAAAGGACCCCATTATCAATCTATCACTTCCTCCCGCAGACCCTGACCTCGTTATGCGAACATTACAAGGACATCCCGAGGCGCGACGACGCCTGTTCAGCACGCTCGGTCGTGGGAACGAGCTCTGACTTTGCCTTAGACTTTGGTGCATCGATAGCTCTTTGCCCAGCAAAGTAATTCCCTGAAGTACATCTACTGGCGCACAGCTAGACATCGTGGAGTAATTCTCCTCCGACTATGCAGATCGGCACTTCTACCATATGTCCGATTTTCTGTCTTCAAGGCATTTGACGATTTCAAGCTATGCCGAACGGTCCGGTCCGAACACTTGGCAGGTGAAGTCTGTGCTTGAACCTTAAATGGTGGATGTAAATGTCTCCCGGTCCGTAGCTCTTTGTATCTTGCATATTTCAGGTTGTGCAGGATCTGGCATATCCGATTCTGCCTCTCGTATCTCATCTCATACTGCATATACATGCTGGGCATATCGATGCAAATCAAGCGTTCCTTGTGTATAGTATGCACGTAAGGTCGGTAGAATTCCACAGTAAGAGTGATTTGCTGCACGTTGCTTCGCATGATCGTCTTCGAAGTGTGTTTCGGTGTTTGAAGATTTCCCAAAGACCGTGCAAGGCAGCGGTTAACTTCAACGTTCCTGGCTGGCCTTGTGGAGCCAAATCTGGTAGACTAGGCAGATTAACGTATGCACGATGAATACGTGGTGTGCGGTCTTTGACAACTTGCAGTGCTGTATGCTGTTTCATGGTGATGCCTCAAGCCTTGCTAAGATAGGAAATATCTGCGCGACAAGACCGACAGGGCTTGCTCAGACATAGTTGAAAGCCGAAAATACGTCCGCGCTACACATGCTACTTCATTGCATGTATAGACTTTTTTTTTGGAATCGTGTGTTTGCTGGGGGAGATGACAGGGTAGATAGACCAATGGAAAGATTCACGTCAGTCTGTAGCTTCGGTTGATAGGGGCAAGGGAATCAACTGGGCTGAGCATTTAGATTCAAGTAGTCAATGTGGTAGGCTGTGATTAACAGGGGAACATTGACAGATCACCTTGTAGGGTGTTTTTGCTTCCACGTGCGGCGGGGTGACTTGCACATACTGTGCTAGACCGCAAGAGTTGAAATGACAGAAATTATGGAGAATCGCAGATTGCGCCGCTTTTGTAATATTAACATCAGACAGCGAAGTGAGGCGTGAAGTGTATCACTGAGAACTTCGATCCTTACGCCACGGGCGTCCAACCATACGCAGATGTTTAAGCTTGATCTTCAAAATTTTGATTTTGTAGGCTGATGCTTGTTTACGACTTTTCATAAGGGAAACGGTGTGGAAAGTCAGCCATCATACCACTTTTGTTACACACCTATTGGTTTTCTCTAAGATCAAAAGATATGGCTATTTGGCTTGTTGTTATTAATGAAGATATCTTAGGAAATGGTAATGCCCGGCGTGACCATGGTAATCAAGAGATAGATAAGCTTATGATACTCTCACCAGCAGTGAAAACGTCGAAAAAACATAGTGTCACCTTCATCGACAGGATAACATCGAATACTAGATAGGCGAAACATGTGGTTCAATAACTAGTTGTCTGAATTGAACAGAGGCCAGCGACGGTAATGTGAGTGTACTGGGCATTAAGTAAACCTCTTTTGATATTCTATGTCAAATCAATTCAAGGCAAGTTACAGTAGACATTAAATCACATCGGACAATTCAATTGCACAATAGTTAGAGGGTGATAAAGGATTTCATTTCTTCGAGACGTTTGCCTCAAGTTCAACTCCGTCCTCAACCCTTCCTCTGTTCCCAATAAACTATACCCATCCTATCCCTGATCCAACCAATCCATTACGAATTACCATCCGCGGCAACCTGTTTCCCAAGCCTCGCCGGCGTCATTATACCAGCGACCAAGTAATATATCGATAATCATTCTGCTCAACAGGAACGATCAGACCAACCTCATACCTCAAACAGCCGGATCCATACCGCTGTTGCCCCGTGTCCATTGGCGATGGTGATCCCATTTTGTCACTCCTGCATCAATGCAACTCGAGAGCCACGATAGTGCGGATGGAGGAAGCAAGGGCTGATTCACCTCAAAGGACGACCGATACGTTGTATTCGTAACGGGAACCTGCTACACTGTCGCCGGTCGGGAGAGCCGCTTTTTTAAGACGAACTCAGGTCATGCCGAAGAGCGAGGACAGGGCCTATATGCTCGCGAGATGTAGATCAGGCAGGTAGGAGAAGGCCTTGCGTAAGTGATAACGCTCAGCCAGGTTTTGTTGATCGATGAAGTTTGGACGGGTCAGGAACGGAACCGACAGTCGACCAGTCGATCGATAAACATACCCCATCGTATGCCAAACAGCCCAAGGCGTATTCCTTTCATAGTGGCGCACTTGTATACTCTTGGATGCAGTATGGGGACCGCGCAAGACTTCCAGGGCCAGAGAGATAGTTTCGGCGGGTCGGGCTGAGAACCTGCTACATTGTCGTCGATTGATAGAGATGGCGGAGGACCATGGAGCTCAGGTCGTGCTGGAGAATGTGCTCAGCCGATTTCTCACGCGATGTAGATCAAGTAACGACAGGACAAGCCGAGCAAGTGAATGTACGCAGCAGGGGTGAAACCACATGTAGATCGAGGGCTGGGAGACATGACGGGACGGGACGGACGGGACTTTGAATGATATCGATATAATTCGGAAGCAAATGATGCGGCGACGGGGAGAGCTGGTGATGGGATACGGCGTGATGGTTACTTCGTAGCCAGAGAAGCGACGAGCCTCGATAAAACTCAGGAAAACCCCCTTCGTGGGAGGAAAAAAAGGTACTGAGAAAGAGCGTCTCGTGCTTGTGATCCAAATATCACAGATCAGTGAACTGGTCGTGACTTTATTTCATGTCGAATACCAGAAGCACTGTAATTCTCAACAAACCACAACGGAGCATTTCTGCATCTGCAAATATCTTGGGAACTGAAATTGTGCCAATTGAGGACAACAAACCCTCTCTAAAGACTCCTGATCACGGATTGCAAGGGAAGGCGATGCCCAAGTTCGCCGGATACGCCAAAGACTTTGATAAATTTCGTTATATCCAAACTATTGGAGATAGTCTCAAGATTGAGATGTATTCATATCCAACTGATATGGATCCGCAGTGTCTTCATGGCTTCAACCACTACTCGATTGGACACGGCCTGAATACCATCTGATTTCTCAAAGCATTTTGTCGAGGCATGGCCAACGCGTATATTTTCATATTCAACGAAAGGCCGAATCAACTTCATAAACTTTTGGAGTAAATCAAACATCTTCATCTCAGGGACAGCAGCTATTCTCAGCGAGATTCTTCTTGGCAGTAGCCAGTACTAGCCCACATGATCATAACCCACATCACATTGCTTGAGTATCACCTTGGTACAACAGCAGAGCTTACTCGGACGAGCCGTTTCAACGGAAGCCTTTCAGAACCTGTGAATGTCCTACACCTTTGGTCGACAAGTCCCACTTCAATATTTACGGAACTTATATGAACATTGCCATCAAGCAGTACCGTGTATGTGACAAGTTATAGGAAAGCGAGGTTATGGATGACCATCACCCTAGGCTTGCACGTACACGCATCAAACTATTGTAACGCGATGTATATCCCCAAATTTGGTCCGAGGCTAATAGCCAAGGTGAACTTCATGCCGATGCAGGCAAATCTTTGGCGGTCAGCCACTCTTCGATCCAACGGGTCCATTCAAGGTATGAGCGAGGATTATGAGTGTATGAGAAACACCGATACATGTCCCCAGTCAATACGATTCAAAGTCAGAGGCATCGATGAGATAACATCAGATGCGTGACTGTATGTGTCAAGCACATCCAGCGGAGATGAATGACAGTCAACAATGGCAGCCAAGTGACTCGACTTTGAAGAGGCATGCAACATCCGACGGGCGAATGTGGTACCAATGAACGAACTAGCCCGCAAGTTTCATCGAAAACTTGGGAGAAGTTGGATGCAGGAGAATGCGATGAGATGGGTGGGAGGTAAGTTTATATATTCGTTTGTGACACTAAGCGAGACTAGCGTTGATGACACATACGCAATACGTGCTTCCCTTGTACTTTAAAAGGAGGAGGCTGGGTGATTCCGCCACAAAGGTGGATCATCACGTGAGATTCGGGTGGGCCCCTGTACCTTAGGTAGGTAAGGTAAGATACACCGAGGTCATTTTGCGGTCATCACCTGACTATGTAAGGATGCAATTACGACCGATGATATTCGGCTTTCTGTGATATGAGGGCCTCAATCCCTTTCGTACAGGCCTTTCATAACTATATCATAAATGCCTTTTTATAATAATGTCATGGGCAACATATAGATGGTAAGTCTTTCCCCCTTGCACCTTTATCTCTTGGGGCACGCACAAAATCAATTATTATCTACTATCTGAATAATTGTCCTTCTCAACCTGTTTGTCTCGATGTTTAATATAACCTCAGGCCGTATGGCACGGCTGACAATTTCCTTCTCTACCTTGTTCTAGCCTACAATTCTAGTAAAGTTTGACGGAAGGCTTTCACGAAGCAAATTGTATTCAACAACATTATTGACAGAGAGCAGAAGGTAGTGATTGTCCAGAACTCATTTTCAAACTCGTACGGATATCCAGCTGGATTTGCTGTACAGCGACCCATCAGTTTCAACTGCAAAGCTTCAATTGCTGATTATTGTAGGGTAGGCAAACAGAAGCTTGCTATGGATACATCTATCAATAGCATTCTGGAACACGGACATATCCTCATGAACGAGTGAGTGATGTCTAAATAAGCCACTGTACATATACATCTTCAGTAGACCCGCCCCTGAAAGATGCCCGCCTGACACACAACATACATCTCCGTAGTACCTTTCAACATGCAAATCATTCCAACATTCATCCAACAAAGAAAGTTCGGATTACGCAATTTAACAACTCCCGCTTTCCGACACAACTGCCATACGGCCATGAAATGATGAAAAATAATCAAATCGCCTGACCCTTCATCAAAGTCTCACGATGATGCTATCCGGCAATAGGAATAAGACTTAATTACGCAGCGGCAACAGGTTTTTGATAGCCGGGCCGCCTCCACCGCTCAGATTGAAGCAAAAGGTCAGGTCAGTAGCCGGTAGATGGCCGACGCCCGGCAGGCGCTAGAGCCTCATTTGGACAAGGAAAGGATAATTTCCCCGCAAGGCAAGTCCCCCGCACGTATCAGGCTGGGGAATCGCTGATGATACCCCGATGATCCCCCACACGGATAACCACATGTGGAAAACTGATGTATGAGTCGGCGAACTTGCCCGCTTTTGTTGAGAAGAAGGTTTGGGGCTTTTGGACTAGAATAAGTCGTACCTTGTACATTATGATATCGCCCTATCACTGATCGAAACGCGAGCCTTGTACCTTGTAAGTTGAATTCTTCAAACGCCTTTCAAGATTTAGAGACTTGGCCGCGATTTATTTGTGGATACGGTGGGTTGGATATAAGAAGCTGCTGCACCATCCGTTGAGCAGCTACTTGATCGATTTCTGATTTCATCCTGTTGTCATACTTATCACTTGGCATCTAGATAAAAGTCAATTTGAAAGTCACGTTCCTCATTCATCAAAAAAGCAAAAGAACGAGCATAAGAACACAAGACAGACCAAGAGGGGAGAAAAAGAGTAAGACGAACAACTATACCATTGCTATCATCATATCATATTCACCATGGCCCGTGGACCAACCTACCACCCTGAAGCCGCCTTCGCCCAACGAGATGGCTTTGCCCTGGAAGAAACATCCGACTCTATCGATGCCGTGAACGTACTCAAAGCCAACCTCAAGCGCGAGATGGACGAAGCCTCGGCCTTCGACACTGAGAAAGACAAGACTCAGTTTCGCCAATACGAAGCGGCGTGTGACCGAGTCAAGAACTTCTACAGAGAGCAGCATGAGAAGCAGACAGTGGCCTACAACCTCAAAGCACGCAACGACTACCACTTCCAGACGCGCGCTGAAATGTCCATTTGGGAAGCCATGGAAAAATTGAACACGCTTATCGACGAGTCGGATCCCGATACGTCGTTGAGTCAGATCGAGCATCTTCTGCAATCGGCGGAGGCTATTCGCAGAGATGGAAAGCCTAGGTGGATGCAGTTGACCGGCCTTATCCACGATCTGGGCAAGTTGTTGTTCTTCTATGGTGCTAAGGGGCAATGGGATGTTGTCGGGGATACCTTTCCTGTGGGATGTGCGTTCGACAAGGCCATTATTTACCCAGACACTTTCAAAAACAACCCGGACGTCAACGACCCTATTTATAGTTCCAAGTTCGGCATCTACACACCTGGTTGTGGGCTCGACAATATCATGCTGAGTTGGGGCCACGATGAGTATCTTTACCATATCGTCAAAGATCAGAGCACACTGCCTGAGGAGGCGTTGGCGATGATTAGATACCACTCCTTCTATCCATGGCACTCTGGAGGAGCGTACCGCGAGTTCATGAACGAGAAGGATCATGTTATGTTGAAGGCTGTCAAGGCATTCAACCCATATGATTTGTACAGCAAGAGTGACGATGTACCCTCCGTTGCTGAGCTGAAGGCAAGTCACCAATCATAATATTTCTTGCAAACTTGTGCTAACATCTTGACAGCCATATTATATGGAGCTCATTGATGAGTTCTTCCCACAGAAGGTCATCAAGTGGTAGAGTTAAAGTCCTGTATAAATACAGGCACCTTAATGAAGGTGGAGCATATCGGTTCACGTTGTTTGAGACATTGTTTCGTTTGCGATTGCACTTTATTCCTATGTCATCGTTCGTCTTCCTCAAAGATTTGCTTCAAGATACCCTTTATGCTATTGCGATACGTGATCAAGCTGTTGTAGTGCATACTCACTATAACCATGAGGTAAATTTGTTAGCTCTAGGACGAAGGCTGAAATATACTGAGCGACATACCCAACCTAACTTGCACTGAGCATAATATTCTTGAGGATCATTCGAAACTGTCAGTTTGTAGTCTGGTCGAAAGATTCCCTCACAAACGTACAAAACCCCTCCGCTGCAAGGATAAAGGGGATGAAGGACTGTTCAGTCGAGGTTTGGTCGTCACAACTGTATGGGCATGGGAACCGTTGCTTGCATTGATGCTATTCGAAGCGATAGCTATTTGTATGACTTTTATGGCTGTGCATATAGTTACTGGTCTCTTGAAAGAGCAGAGAGGCACAATTAGATATCAAAGGTTAACTCAATGTCAGCTATTGAGAATCGTATAGGTATCAACAACTATATATTTAAGTTGAGCATTACACAAATCAAAGCCTATAACGATTGAGATAGAGACGTTCGATGAAGATTACTTGTTTATTGAAGATGGTCCATTGAACTTAAGGCTCTGAAAACGAATAAGAATTACACAGATATCCTGAACAGCGGCTGAGCACTAAACAGTCAACCGGATCTGTATAGTCATTTAAAACCACATGTTTTTTACGTTGTCGATCATGAAGGGAATTGAAGAATACATTAGTCTATCAAGGTTGAAATCACGATTAAGGCCGCATTTATAATACTGTGCTTGTTTCTAAGACATAAGCAGGCCAAATTTAATAACTTAATTAAATGAGTTTTCAACCTTTATATCTGTGAGACGAAGCGGAAGATTATGCTAGATTTGTGTGCGCAGGCATAACCTTAAACTTCGTCCAGAACTCTCTCGAGTCATAAGATCTTCCTAATTTCTCCATCGAACGTGGCAATGCCCTAATATCTTCCTCTTGCAACAGCTCACCTACCCATCCCACCTGCTCAGGATTTGTGGTGGCCCATCGCAGTACCAACTCATACCAGTCGTACACACATAAATTCGTGAGCATCTACAGTCATCAGTTTCATACAACCTTGATTTTGACAAGCGGAGAATGTATGACTCAAACTTACCCAACGTTCTCCCTTTGTGAAGTCTTCCACAACTGCTATTATTCCTCTTGCTACATCCTCTCCATGAATCAGATGCAAACTCGCCTTCCCCTTCAAAGCTTCCTTCGTTTTTGCAATCCTCTGCACCCAGTTGCGCGGATTGCGCTCGCCACCAAAAAGTCCAGAGAGGTTAAGGACACATCCACCTCTCGCTAGTAATTCGTCTTCTGCGATAGCTCTGGCATTCTCCTTGTCATAAGCTGAGTGTCTTGTGACCCATGGTGTCTGATTGGGAATACTGAAAATACCAGTACTACCCAGTTGGATGTACTTGGCCTTTACATGAGGATGAGTCTTGTCATAGAGATCCGTGAGTGTGTTGCTCTGACCGTGACCCTTTAGAGGAAAGGTAATAAGGACTGTGTGGGCAGAAGGCAGGTCTTTGTAGGGTTCCGTAGTAGAGGATTCTGGGTCGAATTTGAAAGGAATTGTACCATCTCGGCCAGTGGTGCTGGTCGCTGCGTAGGTAATCTTGCGCTCTGAGAGAAGTGGAATCAAGAACGTCGACGTCCAGCCTGCACCAAGAATCAAGAGACTGATAGTTTGGGTCTGAAAGGTCAGGTGATGCTCACGTGGATTGAACGGACTCGCTCACCATGTCTTCGCGTTCAGGGAAGAGTTGTATGGTTATGGCTTTGGGGTAATTTCGAGAGCTTCAATTGAGTCAATGATGGTGGTGACTAGTAGAATTTGAGGTGGGTATGCCGCAATGTCCGTCTACTATGAGCAATCATGACTTAACATAATCGATGAGGTATTTCGATTATCGGAATTTAAGGTCATGTGACGTTGCGGTAAATCCTTGGGTTTCTCTGCTGAGCGAAGACGAGTGGAATTTTGTTAACTTTATAACAATCTCTCGACATTTGTAATTATAATTGAAAGCTGGCAAAAGAAAATCCAGAAAAGATTGGGAAATCAAAAGTCATCAAATGAAAATTCTATCTGGTGTTTTAAAAGAACATGATGCCCTGAATGTAAATTTAAGTTCTGTTCGGTTACTCAATCCTGACATGCTCGGCCAAAGCGATCAGTTCGCCGTCCATCACCACAGTATTGATGAGTAACATTTCGGCGCTTTGGTACACTCACCGAACCTATGTGGCCGTGAAATCCACATGAATCCATTATGTAGGTCCGATAACGCCAGAAACTTCCATGCTTAATGAGATCTATAATATACTTAAGTATACTTCAATTCTTACACAAAATACAAGATGGCAAATGATCGCGTGCATCTTTTCTTGCAACAATATCCGCCTTGGACACCCCTGATCGACTAGCACTTGATGAGCAGAATAGTCCAGTCATGATTGCTTCGACAGAGACACGGACGGAGCCCAAACTTGGTGAGGAGTCACAGTCTCCGCCACCGGATACAATCAGCCTGGAAGATGGCGCTGTACCGGACAATGATTGTGTAGCAGAGATGTTTTCGTTGTGGAAGAGAATAATCATCACCTTCGTCGTGAGCTGGATGGCTCTGACCGTGACGTTTGCGAGCACAGCAATATTCTCAGCCGCCGATGAAATAGCGACAGAGTACTCAATCACAGTTGACGTACTTGATGTCACTAATGCAGGAGTACTTATCGCTATGGGCTTGTCATCATTCATATGGGTACCTTTAAGCAGTGTGAGCATGCCCATCCGTTATAAAAAGACTACCTCCACTGACAAATAACTACCCCCAGTTTGTAGGTCGGAAGAACTCTTATAACATTGCCATATTTTTTCTCTTCGTGACCTCGATCGGTGCCGCCAATGCCCCAAATTTTCGAATCTTTGTGACAATGCGACTACTCTCAGGATTCACAGGAACCTATTTCATGGTTGCCGGGCAGACGATCCTCGTCGACATATTTGTGCCCGTACGCCTCGACACCCCATTGTCCCATCCCTATAAACAAAATGATTGACGAAATTCGATAGACGAAACGTGGATTAGCTGTAGGATTCCTTATGTGTGGAACACTCTGTGGTCCAGCTTTAGGCAAGTGACGCTCATAATCCAGTAGATCTCAACTGACTTTTGTATGCTTACAGGTCCCTGTCTGGGTGGAATAATAGTGACATTTGCACATTGGAAGATCATATACTGGGTTCAAGTGGCCATGTCAGGTCTAGGCTTTTTACTATCATTCACTTTCATACCTTCTATTCGTCAGGCAGACGAAAAAACGCGGCTGCCCCTCAATTTCAAGACGATTGCAGAGTTTAGCCCATGGCCGACGCTCAAGCTCTTAGCATATCCCAATCTCTCTCTTGTGGTATGTTAAGTCCCTTCGGTCATCACATGAATCTAACGTCACAACAAGCACCTTGCATGCGGGTCTCTAAGCTGGCTGCAATATTGCATATTAACATCGCCACGGCATATTATCAATCCCCGATTCAATTTCACCTCACCCCTTGCGTCATCACTTTTCTACCTCGCTCCTGGAGGTGGTTTCCTTGCCGGCTCGATCCTAGGTGGCAAGCTGTCAGACTACACAGTGGCAAAAAGAATAATTCGTAGGAATGGCCTACGCCTGCCTCAAGATCGACTGAATAGTGGCGTGTGGGCATTCTTCATCTTGGTACCAATATCGACACTGATATATGGATGGGGACTACAATGCAAATTTGGCGGCCTTGCTTTGCCTGTTGTTTCCGCATTCATCTGTGGCCTGGGGCTTATGTTGGCCTTTAATAGCTTGAATACCTACTGTGGTGGTATGTATTTTAGTCCTAGATTGCCAAATCTTACCGTCGTAAAGACACTAATTCGTGCAGAGGTAATTCCTGAACGTCGATCACAAGTTATCACGGGAAAATATTTCATCCAATATTCCTTTGGCGCGGGTGGAAGCGCAGCTGTTGTCCCATTGATTGACGCAATTGGGGCTGGATCGACATTTACAATATGTATATAGCCTTCTCCAAAACTCCGGTATATGCTTGCTAATACTCATCAGGTACTGTGCTTGTGATGGTTGGTGGGACTTGTATCGTGTTGGTTGCTAAACATGGACTATCAATGCAGAATTGGGCAAAGAAGCGACTGCAATGATGCACTATAAAATTTTGGATTTGAAAAGCGATTGATTTTTATTTGGAAATGGGCATATTCATATTAGAGGTTGTATTGTTTGTGAAGATCGGAGTAAATTTAATTTTGGAATAGGGCATAGAATAAAAATGAATATACACGTCAAATCACTATATCGGTCATGCCAAGTTAACGTATGGAAAGTTGTCTTCGATTCAGAACCAGTGAATGTCATTGAGCGAATATCTATCTCTTCATTCATCTTAATTATGCACATCATATCGTCCAAGAGCTATTCAATATCTTCTTTCCTCCACATAATAAGCTAAAAACAAGAGAAACCTCCCACCAGAACACCGTTTAATGTGCAAATTGAAAATCCAATCTCCTCGAACCCTCCAGTTTGGTCTCCGTCTTATAAGCGCTTTGCTGCTCAGGCGTCAAAGCATTCCAAATCTTGGCCTTCTGCTTGTTCCTCCAAATATAGTATACTTTCGTGAACAAGAAGATAACGATACTCAAAACGTTGATAGCAATAAGGTTTTTGTTTCCGCGATGGTAGAGCGGCTTGTCATCAGTACGATAGATGAAGTTTGAACAGATAGTTCCAAGTTGCACGGCCATGTTGTAAAAGGCGGCCGACACAGAGCGCGTTCCGACATTGTTGCTGTTCTTTGAGACCCATCCGACGAGGATGGCATGGCAGTAGGGGTAGGAAAGAAGCACAGTCGTAAGTGCATATGTGCCCCAAGGGTCTACGCCAGATCCAGACCAGAAGCGGAGGGCAATCACACAGGGAAGTGTCCAGATAGCTTGCAGCATGGAGACGAGAGTTCGTTCGTTAAGTCGCTCAGATAGCCAAGTGATAGCGAGCAAAGTCATGATATGGAATACCGAATAGGGAATTGTGAGAAGATTGGTGTTGAAAGTACTGAAGCCAAGACTCTTTAGCGAAAGGGTGATATATGTAGTAGGTGGTGACTGAGGAATATATGCGACGAGTCCAATGGCATACAATGGCCAGAGGTCGTAGTCCTTTGCGGCTTCCCATAGACGACGTGGTGTAATGGCTTCGCGATTGTGCATATCACCCTTAGAGGGGTCATCTCTCAAGACTCGATTGACGACGATGGAGACTTCGCGGTCTGTGAACCATCCGTTGGGTCGGAACCAGGCCTTCGTCTGGACTGCTGATGCAGGCATCATAAAGAACGATGAAACGCCTACCAGGAAGGTTATCAGACCCTCAATAAGGAAAAGCCATCTCCATCCTGCCCATCCAGCTACACCACGCATGTGAAGGATGGCGAAAGCGAGAAGCGAGGTGATGATAGTTGTTCCGGAAAGAGCGGTCCAAAAGAAACTGTGAGAGTTTATAAGTTGATTGAAAGGGCAGTACGAAATTGGAAGAATTTATTTACCTGAGTCTGGTGGGCAGCTCTCTCGAAGTGTAGAAATAAGAAAGCCAAAGTACAATGTCAGGAATGAATCCACCCTTTTAATCATTAGTGACAAAAGTTGAAGGTTCGGAAATATACAAACCTCCATTACTCCAAGAAGACAACGAGTTACATAAAATCCCGCTCTGCCCTGTATGGCACATTGAGACATAGCAATAATAGACCAAACAGATATCTGCAACGGAATCCATCTATCCGGCCCAATCTTCTTGGAGACGAGCTGGGAGGGAAGCTCGGCGAGCAAGAAGGAGAAGTAGAAGATAACGTTTCCAAAATTATAATCTAAGTATTAATTAGCAGGTAGCTCAAAGCATAAGTATATTTGCAGGTTTACCGTTGGTTGTCATGCCAAGATCATTCAAGAGATTGTCGGACACAGCTTGGGACAAGTTCCCACGATCGACTTGCAAGCCGAAGAACATGATACACTACATTTTGTTAGGAATGAACTTCTCACGTTTTCATACTTTGAGGAACCTACAGCCCATAAACAGACATGCCAGTCTAATCGGCGAACCAATTTCTTTTCCTCTTCTTCCGTCCAAGTTAAATTTGGGTCGAATACGTGCCGGCACTCGTATTGCGACTTCTCGTAGACGCCTACCCAGTGCGCAGCAGTGTCTGGGTCGAGGAAAGGGTTTTTCGATAATAATGTTCCATCTTCATCAGAGTCCGAATCTGCTGATACAAATGCGGCACTCTTGTGTGGTAAATCATCGTATGTCGAATCTACCGCGGATTGGGGTTCATCGTCGAGTTTCTCTTGCTTCGCAGACGGCTTGAGAGCATCTTGAGATGATTTATCGCTCGCCATGTTGGTTATCGCAATTGATCCGACCTAGAAAAAAGAATTCAGGTAATTTCTATTTCTTAAGCAACCTTTACAAGTCTTATGCACAATGCCAAGTAAAGACATTTCAATGTCGTGATTACGCCAAAATTATCGCGATGATACTAACATTCAATTCTTTTCCACAAAATCATGCTGGTCACCTTATTGAGACAATCCTCCGTAAGTGTTGGAGTTTAGGTGGGAAACGCCACTCCTACACCCTGCAAATCAGTGCGCAACATATTCGCGATTTGAGGGAGAAATGAAGTGATAGATACCGAAACGATATAACGACAGGGGAAGCATGTCTGCCCCTCCCAACCACAACATTCATTATCAGTGACCTGTAGACGGAGGGAATAATCGTAATAGCCGCGATAACTCCCATCAACAGGCCAATAGTAAAATCGAGTAATGTCGTGCGCAGTTGATAATTTATGCTATCAGTTTTTGGTTTTCCACAATCCCTCGGCGATAATAGTTCAATGCCGCCGTCTTTTGTACGCCACCTAAAAGCACACCTTTTTCCTCGCCGCACATTCCTGCGTTTCCCCACAACTTCTTTAAGCTGATTTATTTACTCAAATTGATTTCCACAAAAAAGAAAAATAAGAGGAAAACAGGATGATGCGCATCCCCTCTTGTATGACGATGCTTTGTCACTGCAACGTGAAAGCTTGTGAAAGGTTTATGAAGGTTTGGTAAACCGAACCTGGTTCAGGAAATAATAGCCGCGTACCCCGTCTGCTGCGCAGTCTCCCATTGAATCCGAGTCTCATAAACAAAGACATCTCTTTTGACAAGTGGTATACAAAACAACGCCCCCTGGCCTTCTAATGCATGGCAGGAGGGCATATCCATGGACAAGCTGACTTCCGTGGTGGGTAACTTTGAGAGTTCCTGATATGGATTCCATCAGTCCTATATTCGTCCAAGAACTTTGTCCAAGCCTTGCACATAAAAGTAACCCAGTGGCACAGTTTGGTAGTTGCTGATTATATCAAGCATAGTATAGGTTATTTATCCTCGTCTCGGAGTATTTGACTTCAAGGTAGAGATGATGCATTGTGGAAAAGAGTGCTCAAGTGTAGAGTTTTTCAGCAGTCAACTGGCACTTTCGTACAACTGAATTGCAGGATACTTATCTTAAACCACTTCGTTTCTTGCTCTCTAATGTAATGATCAATGTCGACCTAGATGGAGGCTATGAGGACGATCTAGAACCGTTGAAAACGTTGCGGCCATGCGCAACGGTAAAGGGTCCATACTCTGTCCACTAAATGAGCTTACTTTTACCTGTCTCGTCGCTTAGGTAGGACTTTCTCGTTTTCGGAATTGGGATATGACCCGATGGATCTTGAAAAATCCGAGAGTCCAGAGCGAGGTGAAGGAGTTGCATGCATTCTTCCTGGTAAGTAAGTTCAGCTTCCTCGGTAGTGGTGTATTAGTATTGGCGCACATCGAATAGATAGACGTGATCCATGTGGCCTTCGTCCCTGGTAAATGTGGGGGTGCTTGAACTGTCGCTGAAATTTGGTTGATTTGATAGCGATCAATTCTTTCGTGGAATTTTGTACTGGTGACTGGAGCACATGAGCAGGTTATCTGTGCAGGCAAGTGCCCAGTTCGCCTGCCCAAGTGTTGGTTAACTACACGTTCGTTATGGTAGTCATCACATCCACATATTGTTTTCCGATATAGGCAGTTCAATACTCAGGTGAGAGAGTGTGGTTACCGAAACAGTCTCGTACCAGATTCTCGTACCAGATTGGTGATTTCGATACAAATGTCATTGACACAATTATATTGATAAGAAATCCAAATGATTGGAGCTGATATCAATCACTCTTGTCGTCACAAGTTCCCGAGTTCTCACTAGAGATAACGTACCTTCAGATGAAAATAAGGCGGCATCACGACCCCGACTGATTTATACTGGGAACATTCGTTCCCAATGATATCTGCGTAAAGACAATGCATTCTGTGTCCCGGCTGCTGCATCGTCGATCATACTTATCATTGTTCAGGGTATCAACGATCTCATCTCCAATATAGAACATGCAGTGGAGTGGATATGCATCGTCGAATATACAAGTCAATTGTAGGTCAATAATGTTTGTTCTTTCATGGAACCAATAGTATGCCATGTAGTCTCTCATGAGATGAAATATCAGCCAGATGAGTGTTGAGGATAGGATAGCAAACTGAAAGTGACTTGGGAGTAGGTCAGTGGGAATATATCGATACCTACCCGGTAGAATGCTTACGACTTGATATGGGTTTTCCAGTTTCCTTATAAATGTCTTTGGAAAGGCCCAGTACATTCATATCAAGTGCCCTTCATACATACTATGGCTCCCCTCAACGAATTTTCGGCCAACGAATATGGTGTCTGGATATATGGTAAATCGCCGACTTCACTTCCAAGCTCAGTCCGCTTTGCGCGTCTCTGACTCTCGTACTATCACACCATGCACTTTCTACTTAGTCAAAGCACTAAGTAAAGTAGACTATGAAGTAGAGTGGATCATGCCTCTTTCTCTTCAATCTTTTTAGTAACTGTGTTCTACGTCCGAGGTTGATGACTTCAACTGTGCTTTGCGAAATGCGTCAACGTACTATGGAGCAGCAGTGATTATCACAGTAGAGTAATACTCGTAGTGGAGAAGTCGTGAATGATGACCATTGTCTGAAAGTCTCACGGGCGAGCAGAATGTAAGCTCCAGATCGTGTGCAATTCAAACAGGCAATTTTCTTCTCCTTCTCAGGAAATTTCCAAACGAAAAGGGCACGGGAGCCCTTTTATGGCGTGATCAAATGGTCTGCGAATCTGAATGTTTGAAGACTCAACCAAATTCAAGTATGAACTCTTCGGTACCCAACATTTCTTTGCACACTTAATATAGTTTGCCACTGACGAAAATGCAAAGAGGTGAAGACCATAACCTTCTCAGTCCATTGGCTGCCGATATATCGATTTGATATCATGGTCATTGACAACATACCGTAGATTTCCACGTCATGACGAATTTGAGGAGGGAATATGATGGTGGAAGTTGTAGTGCAAATCCTCTTGTGATTTGGGTCTACGGTCTGGCCCGACACGCACGACTTTGCGTGGCTGACTCGCGTATGCTCGCTCGCTCGCTCGCCGATCAAAGATCCAAGCGGGAGCCACCACACTAAAATACCTCCCGCAACAACCTTGAGGCTCATATCTCATAGTCAGGGCGGACGGAGGCCGTACTCCGCACAATGATTGGTACTTGAGGATCTCTTCTCATTCTAACTACTACTTGTATGTTATATCCACTTGATCAGAGAGGTCCGAACGTCGTCTAGTTGATCTATATGGACTTATAAACATACGTACATGTACATACATCTTCCTTGTTGAAATATTCATGGCTCTCATATTTGGTTGCCCTCTCACTTATCGACATCCCTCCCCCTCCTTCGACTTTCCATGGTAGGCAGTCACGTGATCTGAATTTCCGCCATCGAATTCCACCATCCAAACTATTCTTTCAATGGGGCCGAATATTTGAAAGTATCATGTATAGAACTCGATCTAACCAACACGTACCTGTTCAGCCTCCACATCAAGAAACATCACAAGAAATCTTAGCTTGTTCGAGCGAATAACTCTCTCATTGAAGGCGAGTTAACTCATAGAGGTACCTAAGTCATTATTCAACCACTCGAAATTCCATATGTCGATGTCGCCATGTTGTACCGGAGAAAAAAAGCCAATTAGTTCCCGCCACAAACTGATCACGACATCGCAGAGGCAGTTTCATTTACCTAAAAACTTGCCCTGTGCAGGGCGCAAAACCAATGAAGAATAATGATATTACCTACAATTATCCACTTGATTCTTGGATTGAATCAATTTCAGGTCCCTCAAGATGACCATTGTAGGTATGAACAATCACATTGTCTTGTGTTTTGCCTCTTACAGGAAGGTAACGTATGCTTCTCATCACACTGTCAGATTCCTCGTATTCTTTGGTGCTTTATAACTTCTCTGGAGTCCCCCCGTTTGTACTGATATAATAAGACAATCATCTACCTACCTTGATCTTGCCTACTTGCTTGACAGCGCATATCACAGGTAGTGAGTGGATTTGCGCCTATCACTAGATAATCCACCCCTTAGTCTTCCGCGTTGCCATCTTGCGACGACTTACCTTAGGCAAGCATGCTGGGCTTCATCTCACGTGACGTCGATTCCTCGGACTCGACCAAAGATATTCAGACGGGCGTCAAGAGTGATAATAGTAGAAATCACAGTCAAACAGATCATAGTGAACTCAGCCAAGGTAGATTCAAGTGACAGGCTTCATATGTTGCCGACATCTAACTCATGACGCAGAAGAAGGAGATGTCTATCAAACCAACAATGCAAGACGCCAAATTGGCCCAATAAGTGCTGTGTTTCTCATCTTTAATCGGATGATAGGCACTGGAATATTTTCCACACCATCGTCGATCCTTACTCTCTCTGGATCGGTTGGCCTGTCCCTCTTTATATGGGTCATAGGCATGCTCATTGCCGCTGCTGGTCTGGCAACTTATATGGAATTTGGCACCGGACTTCCACGCAATGGAGGCGAGAAAAACTACCTGGAGTATGTTTTCCGCAAACCGAGATTCCTTGTCACGAGTATGTATGCTATGTACGTTGTGCTCCTCGGATGGGCTGGCTCCAACTCTGTTGTCTTTGGCGAGTACATCTTGAATGCCGCTCAAGTCGAAGTCAACCGCTGGAACCAGCGTGGTGTTGGATTGGCCTGCATCACAGCCGCTTTCCTCATCCACGGCTTCGCCATCAACTGGGGGTTGAGACTGCAGAACTTCTTGGGTATCATCAAGCTTCTCATCCTGCTCTTGATCATTATCTCCGGATTTATTGCCCTCAGAGGACACCTTAAGGTCGAAAAACCACATAACTTCTCCAATGCATTCGAGGGAACCACCGGAAGTGCGTACGGTGTTGTTACCGCACTTTATAACGTGATTTGGAGTTACATTGGCTACAGCAATGCGAACTATGCTCTGTCGGAAACCAAGAACCCAGTGAAAACGCTCAAGATGGCCGCTCCAATAGCATTGATTATTGTTGCGGTACTCTACATGCTCGCCAATATCGCGTACTTTGCCGCTGTGCCAAAGGAAGAGATTATGACTTCTGGACGTATATTGGCGGCTTCATTCTTCCGCAACATGTTCGGAGCACGAGCCGAGCGCGTACTTTCCGTCTTCGTGGCCCTCTCAGCCTTCGGAAATGTGTTGAGTGTGATTTTCTCCCAGGGCAGAAGTATGTTCCCTTCATAGCAAAGATATATCCTTGGTCCCAAAACAATGCTAATTAGTACAGTCGTCCAAGAAATCGGCCGTGAAGGTATCCTCCCCTTCTCCAGGTTGTGGGCAAGCAACAAGCCCTTCAACACCCCCTTCATGGGCCTCTTCGAGCATTGGCTTGTCTCTGTCGTCATCATGCTTGCACCACCCCCCGGAGATGCTTACAATTTCATTGTCAACGTCATCTCCTACCCTCTCGCTGTCGTTAACGTCTTTGTCTCTCTCGCCCTCCTCATCCTCTACGTGCGTCCCTTCGCGGCCGATCGTCGTCCTCAGCACTGGGCACCGCCATTCCGTGCTACTTGGCCTGTCGTCCTATTTTTCATGCTCTCGAACGTGTACCTCGTTATCGCGCCTTTTGTGCCGCCAGAGGCAGAACAGAATGTCTACAACAGCCTGCCATATTACCTTCATTGCGTGGTTGGAATTGGATTGTTTTTCGTAGGCGCCATTTATTGGCTTATTTGGGCGGTGATTCTGCCGAATATTGGCGGCTATAAACTTGTCAGGGAGCATATTGTCACGAGTGATGGGTGGAGTGGAAATGTCTTCAGGAAAGAGAAGAAGGAGGTTTGAATGATGGGGTAGAAAAATAAATTGGCGTTTAGAAAAAAGGGGATAAAATTTAATAAGTTGGGAATACCTGTGGGCGACTTTGGTTTTTCATAATGCAGAATTGCTATGCATACACATGTACGGCTGGTTTCCACTATTCCTATGGGAGGAGGCGGTTACATAGAACTCAATGTTTCTTTGGTAGATAGGAGCTCCATGCTCACTTTTTTTAATACATAAATCGTTGTCAGTTTCTACATAGCTATCAGCGTGGTTTATGTGCTTCAACACTAATCAGCCTCTTGACCTTTCGTCACTGGAGAGCTTCTACTTTTTCGGATATCCTACCAGTATACTCACTCACTAATAAATCTGCTTCATCACCTACCAGCAGCAAGGACGTAACATTGTTTGAATACTACCAGAGGTGGAACTAATGACTTATCTCATATTTTACGTCGGTGGTTGCTAACCTTTGATTAAATGTTCTAGTATTGTCGCTAATAGGGGTTGAGTTTTATATTTTCTGTGTTACAGCGGTATTTAGTGGGTACCCTCTCTTATCAATATTTCAAATCTTCATTCTATTTTAGGATCTCCATTTTATAGAGTTACATAGAAATTACACATTATTTACTTGAACTTTCTTAAATTCAAAGAAAGCCATTAGTAACGTCGTATGGACGTTCTAAATGCACAGCTGGTGGTTGTCGGTGACTGTTTCCACTGGCCGAGAACGTTGCAGAGATAAGGCACGTGAGTTCCTATAGTCTCGGTGATATAAATAAATCAACCGAAGCCTAGGTGAAGCTGACTGAGATCCTGAACAAGCTTTTTCGTCATCATTGCAGATCTTCAACCTTCGAAAATGGACGATTCAATCGCAAGCAGTATCCGAGATATGTCCAGTGAGTGTGATGGCCGCCCAGCGAAAAGACAGAGGAGGAAATTCGTAGCGTAAGCATTTCCTGCACCCCTGCACTCCTACTCCATTTGTTATATAATTATATCTGATACTCAGTCTGCAGATGTCGACGTTGCCATGAACATAAGATCAAATGCTCTGGTGGACAGCCGTGCGTATATTTCTGATGCTTAGTGAACTTCGTACAACCAAGCCAACATTACATCTAGGTGTTTGAAATGCCAACAATCAAACCATGCCGAGTCGTGTGAATATGCCGCAAAAGATCGGAAAGTGGCTGTAAATGAGAGGTAAATAATACCTAGATTATAATGAGAAATATCTTTAATTATTCTTATTAGCTTTATCAAGCAACTGCAGGATGAGAACCAGATATTAAAACGAAAATTAGACTCTCAGAGTGCTCCCGGCACAGAGGGACCATCCTCACCCCAAGAGCCGATTGAAATTTCTCATAACGACGAAAGTACCCGGAATCCCTTAATCGAGGATCAAGCATGGTTCATCAGCTATCATGCGTCTTCGCCAATCTATGTTGGAGAAGCCGCTTGTGCAGCATTCGCCACACGGTTTCGCCAATGCCTTACTATGGGGAAGCATGGGACTATCGCACATATACCTCGGACCAATTTTGTGCAAGATCCTACTCTGCTTGCTGCGTCTGAGAACAATATTCAGTGGCCAGCTTACACGTATGCTCGACTACTTGTGAAAGTTGCTCTCAATTATGCTGGCCAACCTTATCATCTTGTGTTACATAAACGTACTTTGGAAGAACTTGATTCTATATATCGAAATTCTAGGTTTCACGACTCGGTATCTACGTCTAAGTTCTTTGCTCTCTTCGCTCTTGGAGAGGTTTACTCTATTCATAAGCGACCCATTGGAGCTGTTCCTGGTGCCTTATTCTTCTCACGCGCAGCTAATTTGGCCCAAGTTCTTCCTGAGAGAGCCAGTGTTGAGTACCTTGAAGTTCTCCTCCTTCTTGTAAGTTCGAAAGTAAACCAAATGATAACCATTGCTGAGTTGTCTTGCAGTCGCTATATTCATATAGTTTAAACCGGAGGCATTCAGCCTACTCATGGGTTGGAATTGCCTTCAGACTGAGCATGACACTTGGTCTGCATCACAAGCTACCAGAAGGCCAGATTGTCGATTACGTAGCTCGACAACACCGCATACGCATATGGTGGACCATTTACCTATTTGATCGTATGTGGGGTTGTAGATTAGGTCTCCCGCTAGCCATACAAGATGATGATATTGAGGTTGAGATGCCATCGGATAACGAGCTCGACGACGATGCCAAACGCAACCAATTTTCAGATACCAAATATGTGATTGCAAATACCCGACTTGCCAGAATTGTGGGAGATATCACAAATAAAATATACAGTCGCAGGAAGTACAAGGAAACTTTCTTGCAGCGAGTTCAGAAAGTTCTCCGGGAGTTAAAGTCGTGGCTAGAAACGCTTCCAGAGCATCTTAGGCTCAATTCTGATGACGTGAACACGAGCAATCCACGCCGTGTCACCTCACTTAATCTTTCATTCAACCAAGTAAATATACCAGCAAGGAAACCCGAGTCCAATCTGCTAATTACCACAGTGTGTGATCTTGGCCACTCGTCCAATATTGCTGCACGTCTTCAGCAAAACTCGTCAATCGCCATCAGGCGCAGAACGATCCTCTCGATCTCAAGTCTCCCAAACAGCCTTAACACTTGCCGAGGCATGTATACATGCCGCCCGACATTCTAACAAGCTTCTAACGCAAGCTTGGATAAATGGGGGTCTGACGACCTTCGGTTACTTCGATGCTCAATACCTATTCTCATCTGCCGTCATACTTGCAATAGCAAGCGTCTCAATTGGCAACAACAACGATGAAGATGGTTTTCGGAATGCAGCACAAGTCTTGAAGTGTATGGGCGGCGACGGGAATCTGTCCGCGGGTGATTTCTGCCTACATATTGAAGAAGTAAAGAAGTGCATTCGGAACTATAAGAACGCTACCACAGTAGAGCAAGATCCCACAGCTGGCACATCTGCTCAGGACTCGGTCACAGCTCTCGAAGATATGGATAGTCGAACGTTGGATATGAATGGTGAGCCTACGAATTTGGAAGGCAACCTAACGACCGAGATGGCGTTTCTTGAGCCTTTCATGCAGGAATTCCTAGCTCAGTCGGAGATGGATCTGGGGCTCTCGGATTTTGCTGAGCCGCTGAATGATTTGGGGTCGTTGTATGACTGGCCTTTGGATCAGATTCAGGATAATATCTAGTGCTCATTTGAAGTCGGCCGAATTTGACAATGGGATCTGAACACTTTATTTGACTTAAGCTGACCATCTTCCGATTCTACACTAGATGTTTGACCAATGAATTTCTACTTCAATTTTCACTTGCAGCATTTGCTCTATTCGCCGAGGCTTGCACAGTATAAGGTCGAAGCTATATATTAAGAACCGATTTGGCTACACCATGGCAGTATGCCGAATTGCGAATATTAGTCGCTTGTAGACCCGAGGCTTCGTAGTCTTCACCCCTATAATATGTGTGTGCAGAACACAATGAGCGGCTATTCCAAAGATTCATCAAACTGGTTAAAGTCGACAGGACGCATGCTGTAGGTTACAATTTAGCTTATAAACACATTATTGAGACTCTCACAATTTCGAATTATGCCAAAGTCTATCATCAGCAAGACTATTGTCGAATCTTCCTCGGGACATCCCACCTGAAACTGCACATCAAATGGCTACCACACGCCATTTGCATCGCTCGACCAAGAAGTGCGGATTGATGTGGACGAGAACTAGAATTCATCTTAAGGAATATCATGTCCGCGCCTTGAGAGATGAGTACATTATACTTCAACTACACTAATGTAGGGAGCTGAATCGTAGAGTCTTGAAATTACAGAACCCGAAAGACCAATGGCGAGCCAAGTAAAGATTCTTATTGAGATATTTTGGATTGAAAAAATAACAGAACAACAATAGAAGGATGAATCTCGAAACCGGCAAATTTTAACAGACAAGTGAACCTTGCCATGGTAAATAAGTAGCATTCATATAAGACGAGGACAAATACACCAACAAATTGCTAGCAGAAATCGAACCAATAGCTGCAAAAATAGAGATATCAAATCTTCATCCATTTCTTGAGCGTACTGGCGGAATTCTTCGTACTGGGATGACTGGCGCCTAACTTCTCTGTTTCGAGCTGCACGACCGTCGACATCAGTTCCAAGGCGGCGCTGTTGCGACCTTGTGATCTCCATGTAAGCGCAAGATTGTTCATGCTGATCAGCGTATTCGGAAGCCCCTGCCTAGCACCCTCTTACGCGTCTCCATCACTTGCACCCCTAGCTTTTCCGCTTCGTCCCACCGTCCCTGATTCCAGTACGTCGACGCTAGATTTACTAAACTGGTCAGCGTGTCTGGATGATCCGGGCCCAACAGCCGTTTTCTTTCTTTAAAACTAAAGTCTCGAACTTGAAACTCAGAAGACCGGTGGTCCATTGACTTCAAAAAGCCACCAAGATTTTCGAACAAATCTAAAACTTCTTCTTTTCTGGTACTGCTCGCCTAATAGATGTTAGCCGACAAATTGAAGCTAACCATTATATGTGTTATAAAACGTAATTTGTCTGCAGGACCAAAAATAGACATATCTGAGGTTTTATCAAGTAGCTTGAGGGACGCAATACTAAAAATCCCTTTCTTCTCAACCTCAAGTCTATCGTGCGCCCATGCATGTACAAGCTTGTGCATGTAATAAATTTCTTGGTCATCTCTGCATTGTACTAATGAGTACGTTCGAAGAGTTTGTAATGCTTCCTCAAGTTTGTATTTGTCCAGAATTTTATCAGGGAAGAGGTCAGATTGCCAATTATCTTGTGCTTCCGTTTGGAAAAGTTTTAGGAATATATCGTCTGGGTTCAGAATTGCCAGCAGACTAAGTAATTTTGATGCTTCTGGCGACTCCTTGTGTATAGCAGTGAAGGAAGATTCCCTCGTTGTCAACACACTCTCCCCGTATTGGTGTATAAGGCGCTTAGGTTTCTGGCTAAGAATATCCTTTTTTCTCGCTCGGTATTCTGGGAGATAACAGTGAACATTGTTTTTCACACGAGGAGTTTTCGATATATAGGCCCCAGCAAGAAAGATCGCAAGCGCGAGGCAACCAAGTTCTTTGACAATATCAATCAGCACCTGCTCAGGAGTATGCGCCAAGTTACTGGATCGAAGGAGCAGCTCTACAGCTTCTTCCATCTCCAATTCTGCTACTTCGATAGCCTGCAAATCTGGCATTGCCTTTGCTTCTGAACTCCTGGTAGTGATAATGACATCGATAGAAGAAGCGTCAGGAATATATACGGATAGGTGATATAGGAATCATCATCCTCGTGATCAATCGTATCTGCGCTGTCAAGTATAACGAGCCATCTTCCATTCCGCCCATGAAACCAGTTTTTGACTTCCTTTATAGCAGTGTCGACTGTTATTGCACTCCCAGATAAGCGATAATTCGGAAACGACAGGTCATGGATCTGTAACTAGTCCCGCTCTATCGATTCCTTCTGTTAAGAAAACACAAGGCTCTTTGATCTTTTGAGTCGGCGTCGTGGGTACCATTGAGAAGTAGACGTTATCACATCGAATCATTCAAACAATACTCGTATATTGTAAGCGCCAATAATCCTAAGTTTATCGTGGAGATAGATGTCATGCTGGCAATATGTTTACAAAGATCCTCCTACCCAGCACTGACATGATTGTGGTAGTGTACATATAAGAATTGGCCAGAATTGATACTTCTAATCTATTCATAGCTTCTGATACTTCTAACCCAAAGCTTTTTCATTGCCGCCATAGTTGTGGCCAACGTGACTAAATCCCTTTCCACCAATCT
Organism: Allantophomopsis cytisporea; assembly: GCA_024752435.1. NCBI lineage: Eukaryota > Fungi > Ascomycota > Leotiomycetes > Phacidiales > Phacidiaceae > Allantophomopsis > Allantophomopsis cytisporea. The sequence continues at coordinate 564,962 of CP103037.1, forward strand.
TGAAACCGTCAAAAGAAGCCCCTTGGCGTATATCTCCAGCCTTTATATTGTGGCCAACATGCGTACGAAATGATTCATCCTCTCCAGAGATGCCAAAGTTCTTCCAGCTGTCTCCCTTTGCCGCAAGCGTATTCTCTACAGCTTCGACTAGCATCTTGTCAGAAATACCGGCAATATTGGCCAAGAGTTTAAGATCATCGTTGTCTGAAAGCTCGGAGACTTCATTCTTTGATGTAGAGACTAGCGCCTCATTGATGACTGTCTTCTGAGCTACAAAAACACTCTCCAGTGAGTCCATGTAGTATGTGATGTCTTCGATCAGTCGATCAAAAACCTTCTTCTCGTGTATAGCCCATTTTGTCTTCTGCCAAAAGTTGACGCCCTTCTCTTTACGCTTTGCGACGATGCCCGTTGTAGTTACGTGAAGAAGCTTAAAGCGACCTTTCAATTCTGTGTTCGGGTCACAAACTTCACAGTCAGCAGCACCGCCTTCGCCGTTCAAGCTGGGAATATATCTTTCGGATCGTTTCTTGGCATCTTGAAAATCCCAAAGCAACTTATTCAGGATATTATCGAGGGTTTGGAGTTCCTTCTCTGTCGCAACGACTTGCGGTTGGTTCGGCGGGGAATTGGGATTCGGATTCTCGCCAAGGCCGACCAAAAGACCCCACCTTGAGAGACGTAGTGCAAGAACGTCCAGTTTGATTTGGCAAGCCTCGTAGTTCTCACACCAGTGCCGTATTAATTGAATGTATTCGAAGCACTCAACACAGGTTGAGAAGAGACCTGCAAGACCGGCAGCTCCTGTAACAATACCGAAGACTTCCGCCATTTGATTTTAAGGAGGTTTGAGAGTATATTTGAATTGATATCTGGATTCTTCTACAATCTGCCAAAGAGGATGAGCGACATATATAAGGCCATGCTGACCCTCGTCGTATATAGCCGGCAAAGCATGCAGGGCTGTACACTGCGCGACTGCGCCACTGCAGTGATGTTTGTCTCAGACGCAGCATACAGAAGTACTGAATAGTGAATAAAGGCTGCAGTTCACTTGTAACAAATGAGATTTGAAGACATAGCCGGGTTTTCTGGGCCGCTCTGATGCGATCTTGCATAGTGGGTGGTAACGTTGTAACGAATAAGCTGCCGAATAACGAATCAGCTCTAAAACATATGCCGACAAAAGCTTACTCTTGCATTACAATTTTCATTTCTCGATTTGGTCTCATGCCAGCAGCTCAACTGCTGTTGCAACAGTAGGCTCTATATACTACGACGAAGGCTTGAACGTTCACCACTTCACCGATATCAGAAGTGGGAAGTTGCTTAACTACCATGGATATCGGATTGAAAAAGAACTTTGAGAGCAATGGATATAAATGGGTATATGCAGAGGCAACATGCATCAAAAGAGGCCGACTAAAGCAAGTTATGCCTTGAAGTTCTTCACTAGCTATCAAACCATATTCCTTTGTATTTGATTCAATGATATACTTAACTCTTACATATTTTGCTTGTCTTAGGGTATTTTGCAGCGACTATTATTATATTGGAGTTGACATCTATATGCAGGTTTTCATAGTCACAATCAACCCTCACGATCAGTATGCATGTCACACTCCTAGGACTTTGATAAATACTTGATTTGCTTGAGTGGAGAAGTATTTCTGCCGTTACTGCCATCATTTCCCATCTGAGAAACCTTGCATCATTCAAGCTCAAGTCCACCTTAATAATAATCCGCAAGCACACCCCCAACTCAATAGACTCATGTATAATCAAACGCACCAATTAGGAAGGCTTGCTCTTCTCCTGATCTAAGACGAATAGTATCAGTCATATCAACGTGAGCTCTGATTCCTCTCAAAGCTAGGAGAGCAGACAACAGGAGTGTTGCGAGGGAGAATGACAGATGAACGTCTGTCTGGTGAAGTCTTCTCCTTTGTGACCTGGCAGACAGGGAACAAGAGCGACTCTCGTCTCTGCAATCCAGAAGCATCCTTGCCGAGATCATCCTTGGAATAGAAGATACGCGACTTGCGATTCTCCGACTTCTTGTTGACTTTCTCCGGTGCGATCTCGCCTCCGGCACGTTTTTCACCCTTGTTCTTGTGACGGCAAGAGCGCACTGTCATCGAGATTTGAGCATCATGGAAACTGAACATCAGCTCATCGACCGTGATCTTGCGAGCGTTCTTCGACTTGGATGACTCTCTATCAAATTGCTCGTTGCACTTGGCCCGGGTCTTCATCGCCCAAGCAGGGTTCTGCGACTCAACACTTCGGATGAACTGAGCAACGAAGAACTCCTCAGGCATGGTGGAGATTCTCATTAGGGACTCCTGGGTCTGTGCGAAAGCATTGTAGAAGGAAATTATGTTGGTGCAGTCTTCAAGGTTGATAGTAGTGATCTTATGAAGGAGTGTAGTGTAGCAATCAAACGACTCCATGTCAAATGAATTGGCTAGAATTCCCCAAAGCTGAGCTCCGGAGAGACTGGGGTCGGAGAGAAGAGCCTGGCACTCTGGAGAGACGGATCTTCTGATGATAGCACAAACGTCGGCGTCGTCACGATACCACTGAGGAGTCTTCACCTCCAATGGGACCCTTGGGTGAATGTGGTCGATCAACTGCTCCGAACACAGAATTTTGCGTACTCGAACACTCCAGATTCCGTAGTTGGAGACTCCTGAGAGAACCTGGCTTGGTTCGAAGACGATTATCGCTTCAAAGGTGTTGGCCTCATCCTCCTTTTGAGACTGGTGGAGACGCTCGAGGTCAATGATATCTAAATCGAGGCCAATGGATTGGATGTTGACATTAACGCATTCGAGGCCAGTTTCAATGCTGTTCATGATAAGTTTGGCTTCGAGAGCCCCGGCAACTAATGCAATGTCGTCCATTGCTTTTGACTTGGGAGTCATCAATCAAGAAGTCGTGATGTGGTAGCTATGGTCTGCGTATTTGTTGGTGGGTTTGTTATGTGTGGTGGTGGTAACTTAGTAGAAGAAAAGCACAAGTTCATGAAAGTGACTGTCTATGTTGAACTGACTACTCAGAAGAGGAAAGGTTATGTTGATGATTATGCTATCGTCATGCCGACCTCTATACTGTTTGTTGTCGTGAGGTAGACAACTCCGTCTCCTTTTACCCTCAAGAATCACTTCACTTGGAAATCACTTCACCACAAGCATACATCGGATTTTTCTTTTCGGGCGAAATCAATATCTCTTCACTATTCTTAATTCTCTTATATTTCAAGGTCTTTTTTTTTTGGTATCAAGTATAGGCACTGTCGTTGTTGTTCATGTTTGTACAACGAAACTATGATCTTCATAAACAAATCTGGTATAACATCGACCTTAAACCAATCTTATGCAACTGCCGCCGTCTCGAATACACTACTACCATCTTACGACTATCAAATCGAAAGGTCTCGTACCTAGCCATGGACTTTCAAGAGCTTTGGCTGTTGTGCAGCGAGGTGGTTATAATTCGCACTTGGCGTTGTTATTATAGCTGTATCTGACTGCTCTCCTAGCCGGGCTCTAAGTTGAAGTTGATAAATATGGACGACAATAACACAGTTTGCAATAGTAAATATCAGGTACATAGCTACCTAGTGTAAGACTTACGCACTACCACAGCATTATAAACCAGCCAGATGAAGACTACACACAGCAAGAGAACACAAACAAGAGAACCGTTCCTACTTGAAGCTCACCGTGACCTCAAAGCGATATTGGGATCCATCGACGCCGTAAGATCAAAATAATCAACTAATCCTTCGATACATGACTACGACAATATGCACAGCCCACCTATCTTCAGCATTCCAGAGACGTCCAACCCGTTTCCATCTCGAATCCACAGAGAAATCCATGCCACCCTTTTCCAGCAACCAACGTCCCCTTTCGGCAGAGATACGAGAACCCGAAAATCACTCACCTCGTCTTGAAGATGTCCATTCCGCTCCCGAAGTTACCGGGTCGCAGTGTAGCACTCGTTCTGACAACGGAGTATGAGGTCGATTTACAGGGCAGAATTTTATTCATTATACCGTACACATATGTTATAAGAGTGCAGCGGGTGTTGCTCCGGTGGGCACGTAATACAGATAGAAAGAAAGCGGACTGACTTGCGACGGGATCTTGAGAGGGTTCGTACTGTGTAAGCGGACACGCATGATTTTCAATGCTTTCTATAAGGAATATGAAGAAAACTGCTATACCATTAAAGGTAAACTCCTGGAATATCAGGCGCTAATAATTTTTGCTCTTAGTATGGTGTTCGGATAATGCCCGAGGTTGAGGCTGAGTTCTGGAAGATTGTCCATGAGAGAGTGCAAAGGCTCGGAGTTTTCGATAGCGGACTGGATTTTGTTGGTTATGAGTTACTCTTAATGTCATTTGATTAACAGTCCAACATATCACGGAGTAGTAATACTTATTAAAGTCTGGGTTATATTTTCTCCGATATTACAATAATAGCTGTCATATCATAGCGGCTGATGACATGATCTCGTACTTAGGTAAATATATAAGAGACCCGGAATATGTAGCTCAATAAGAACAGCGCTTAAATGAATTTCTCGTTCAAAGATTACATATATAACCGCTAGCCAGCTACTACAGCCAAATAATAGCATAATATGCGCACGTTATCTATTAGAACAATGGAAGAAACTGCACGGTAGATCAAGTCCCCTTAGCAAATGAGCATTATACATACACGAGCGAGCATCCATGCATGCCATGATAAGGCGCCAAATCTCCAAACGAACCCGACAGCAGAGCCAGGTCAGATACCTACCTAGGTATTCACCACACCTCACCCATCCTCACTCACACAAATCACGGCATAGCATCCAGGTAGCGAAATGAAAGCGGCCATACAGTACCCATCCGGACGAGAAAACAAAGAAATCAATTAAACAGCATGAAGAGAGAGAACACCCTTCTTACTGGAACTGTCGCAAATATCTGTCGCATATTCGTCACGTCCCTCACTGTGTCTTCGTGGAGAGTGTCCGTGTTGCTTCAGCATTGACATGGGATGAACCTGTACACGAATGGGACTGCGTCTGTACCTGACGATATCTGCGCATTGAAATGCGCATCTCTAATGGATTGTTCGGATGAACGAGATTGAGATTCGATTTCCTGCGTCACTATTCCCTCGTGGCCGGATGGTCGGTACTTGGTTGGAGGGTACGGCACATGCCGATTGAAGGAGGCTCAGCTTTAGTACATAATTAGCCATAGGTAGGTGATGGAAGTGTATGTTGCTGTTGCTATTGCTGTTGCTGTTGCTGCTGCTGCTGCTGTTGCTGGCTGGGCTGAAGAGAGACATGGCCGAGCCGAGGGATTTTGTGAAGAGTGGATTCGAGATGCCGATTTTGTCGCTGATGATGATGATGGCTTGGTTGTGACTGGCCGGTTGGGCTGTTTGATGGATTCGATGTGAGTGAAAGGTGGATTTGCTTGCTTTCGATCGGCGCTTCGGCTGGGCATATCCGATGGGATGCTATTCATCCGAAGTCCGTTGGTCTCCACTGGCACGTGCGAGATGTGTTTACTCGCGTACTGTTGCTTGTTACGTTGTTAGACTCAGACTTGAGTTGAGTCGAGTCGGGTCGGTGGCGGAGGGAGAGTCAGAGGGAGAGTCAGGGTGTTGAATACGATGGAGTAAGAGGATCAGAATAACAGCGAGAGAGTGAAGAGGTTGTTGCGTTGCATTGTCGCGTGGAGGAATGGTTTGGTCGTTAAGGCTCAGATTGAGTGCTTCTCTCCACTCGGGAGGGGCTGAGCTACTTTTGTCTGTCTGTCTGTCTATCCGTCGGTCTGGCGGTCTTGTCTGGACTTTGACAGACAGAGACAGTCCATCGCTAACGGCTTTTGTAAGCAGTCGCCTGTATATAGTATTAAATATTCTTGCGCCATATCCGTTTACTGTCTCAGTCAGTCAGTCAGTCAATCACTCACACTCACTCACTCATTCACGATACTACCACCATATGTACATACAATACAGTACAGCACTACCATGTCCATTCCATATTCAGAAGAATTGATCTTCTTGTATCTGTGCGAGGTTCATAGTTAATCGTTAGTGAGGAGCTTGAATCCACTCTCAATCGAAAAGAGTGTGTTGTGCCGAAGCCTCACAAGAGGAAGTTCGGATGGTCTCTTTGATCACTTGCATGTACTCACTCTACCTCGTCGCCAACTGCTGTATGTAGGTAGTGGCAGAATTCCTCTGCGCAATGTTTATTCCTGCTATCAAGTGGAGGATATATATATATCCCTGAATCCACGTGATTGTAAATTATTAAGCATTAGGCATTAAGCAGTGTTCATACCATTATTGTTGTTGTTGTCCCTTTCAGAAGGTGTCCGGTATTCGTTTTCAAAGTCTACCATATATGAGACTGCTTTGTTAAATTATCGCCGTTTCAAAATGGTTTTACTGTGCTTTGATGAAATCCTTCGTTCTCTATCCCTCGCCAATTGAGTATTACCATGTATCTCTCATGTTCCTCGTGGTTGGTGCAATTGATACCATTGATGTCTCTCCTGTTCATCCAAACTTCAGATCGTGATCTGGGGGCCATAATACGATGGATCGCTGATGATTGCTCCCATCGACGACCAACCTCCTCATCGAACAACAACAATGCGGGGTAAGACACCCTCACAGGACGGCTGTTGGTGCGCGAGAGGCGGGTTGACGGCGGAAATTGTCGATAGTTGGAGCGGAGATGCTACTGCTCTCAGCATTCTGGCAGCAATAAAATCAATAGATATGGACGATAATATAGCAATGATGGAAGCATCCGCGGGAATGAGGGTTCTTTCTGGTGTTGGGGGTTCTGTTCTTGCATTTCGTACTTGCATAGTAATGTCGGTCTTTTGGCCTGGTCCTGGTACCGCGACAAGGACGACGACATGGTCGATGACAAGGTCGATGACAAGGTCTGCGCAGATCTAATGCGTACACACAGACTCTTCTTGCGCATGCGGCCTTCGTAGCCAATAATCATCGAAGATATTCTTATGAACGGCTATGGTGATTGCATTGTACCTACATACATACATACATAGGGACATATATGCGACAAGTATGGATATGTGAGTATTTTGGGATGAGGAGGGACTGTCGATAGAGGGCGTATGTGGTGCATCCGTGATATGCAGAATATGTATGTATGTACTGCACACATGGCACAGAACGTGGCTGAACATCCGCACTTCACCACATTATTTGGTATTCTCGATTTCACGAATCATATCAATCACATCAGCTTCAACGACGCCTTCAGAGAAAACGCCCTCAACGAAACGCCTCGAAGAAGCATCTCGAGTCGGTGAACAAATGCCACTATTGAAAACGCCCAGCTGAAAAAGAAAGAGTAGATACTGGTCTAGGTGTCGGACATAAGTGTTGAAAAAATCAAATCCAAGCAAGCAAGCAACACAGCCGTAGCGAGGCAACGCGCCATTCGACGCCTGAACCAGGATGTATCGACAGCGTTAAGCGACGTCAACAATGACCTTGTCATCTTCATCCGCTCATTCCATGCCCGCAATACATACGTACATACACAACAACACCAAAGAATAACGAAAGACCGATATCCACATCCACATCCTCGATGACATCCTAGATGGAGAGTGGAGTCGGGTGAAATAAACTGTCAACCCCTTCAATAGCCCCCCTTCGAACTCATCGACAAGGTCTTTCCCAATCCATCACTTACTTCACTACGACTATCCTTGGATCAGGACTACTTGCTTATCCATTCACCATAAATAAACTATGGACAATAGATCAACTACCTTAGCCATATACCTAGGTATGCAGCTATCGATACTACCTTGCCTTACCTTACCCGGCACCCCCAGTCACTTTTCCCCTTCTATTCCCTATCGATATAGCACCCGTCGAACACTCATCGAACACTCGTCGACCACCCCTCTCTCGTGCCATCCCATCTCATCCCATCCCCTCCCCTCTTTCATCCCCGTCACACCTGCCTAGGTGCTCCTCTTAGTCCCTTTTATCATCCATGATGATATGATGTATAGCTCCATCACGACCGAGGCTGGGGCTCCTCTCCACAGTAAGTAATAAAGTATATAGTATGTCCAGGTACGGTGCATCTTCTCGCTCTTGTTCCTCATCGCTCTTTTCAGGTCTCACGTCTGTCTTGTCGTATTTGCCTCTTCGGGACTTCGAATATCGTCGTCGCAACGATGAAGTCTTCTATTACTATTCCTGCGGCAGCGCTGTTGTTCGCGTATGGCTCAACAGCTACTAATGTTACTAATACTACTGAGAGATCTAATCTGCCAATTGTTGATCTTGGGTGAGTGAAATCCGACGGGGGAGAAGAAAAAACACTATGATCTAACATTTGCAATGCAGATACGAGCTGCATCAAGCTACCATTAATGTACGTTCCGAGGCAGCCACCCGCGCAACCATAATCTTCCTGCACACCATACACAACCAACTTTGACAAGAGCCGCACATCTGACATAGCCAGGCAACTGGGAACTACTATAACTTCAGCAACATCCCATACGCCGAACCTCCGGTCGGAAACCTTCGATTCTCGGCTCCAGTTCGTCCCCAGACTATCAATCGTACCGTCAACAAGGGTGATGTTGAACATATCTGCCCACAGGCCAGTCCAAGTAAGCAACAAGAGCTCAGCTTCTTCACAATATACGCAACATTTGTCTAATACATCTCCAGAATGGGAATTGATTTCCGAGGAATACATTGCTGGCGTTAGCGCCTCAGTCCTCGAGCCTCTGTATGATGAGCCTTTTACTGTTGACGATATCGCAACTCCGGATCCGAGAACGAGCGAGGACTGTCTTACGCTCGATGTCATTGTCCCTGAAAGAATTTATAACTCTCGCTCTGGTGGTAAGTGGTTCTTTTTCCACAATATCTGTGGCTTGGATCTTTGTCGCGCCATGTATGCATTCCACGGACGCAGATCACCAGGTTGAGGAGCGTCTGTTTGCATACATGACTTGTGACACGTACCACATGCCACGTGACTGTGATATTTGGACAGTATCTAACGATCAGCAGCTCCTGTACTCGTATGGATCTTTGGTGGTGGATACGTTGCTGGCAGCAGCAAGGGCTCTGGAAACCCTGCCACTCTCCTTGCTCGCGGCCAAGAAGATGGCTCTGAAGGCTTCATTTTCGTGTCCTTCAACTACCGTCTCGGACTCTTCGTATGCCCCTCCTCAGTTTCACTCATAATCCCCCATAGCAAATACTAACAAATTTAGGGATGGCAATCCGGCCCAACTTTCCAGGAGAGCGGTACAGCGAACGTTGCCCTTTACGATCAACGCCTTGCCCTTGAATGGGTGCAAGAAAACATCCACCTCTTCGGCGGTGATCCATCGCGTGTAACTGTAATCGGCGAATCTGCAGGTGCAGGTTCCATCTTGCACCAGATCACGGCTTATGGTGGTAAGAATGGTTCGGCACCATTCCAGCAGGCCATCCTTCAGAGTCCTGGTTGGGTCCCAGTGCCAGATACCACTACTGAAGAAGAACTCTTCGCGCTGACACTCAAGACGGCGAGTGACCTGACGAACACGAGCGTCACTACCCTTGACGACCTCCGTTCCCTCACAACCACCGAGCTGCAAACTGTCAATGCCCTCCTCGTCGGCAATGCAACTTTCAGCAGCTTCACCTACGGCCCCACTGTTGACGGTGATTTCGTGCCTGCCCTTCCAGGTGTGCTCCTGCTGAACGGCGAATTCGATACGAGCATCAAGGTCATGGTCGGCCACAACTCCGAGGAGGGTATCTTCTTCGCCTCGCCTTTCATCTACAACGAGACCGAGTTCCACTCATTTATCCAAAGCTACCTCCCAGAGGCTACCGAAGAAGTCGTCGACTACATAGAAAATACCCTCTACCCACCAATCTACAATGGAACCTACGGATACACGACATTGTACGAGAGAGTAGCCGCTACCGTAGGCGATTTGGGCTTCGTATGCAACACACGCTACCTCGACACAGCCTTCGACAACGCTACCTACGCTTACTACTTCTCAGTCCCACCAGGTCTGCACGGTGAAGATATCGCCTACACCTTCTTCAACGGCGACACCTCATCCTCCGACGATGGCCTGCCCGTCAACGCCACCGTTGCCGCCACCCTGCAAACCTACATCACCGACTTTGCAAAGAACGGAAACCCCAATGACGGCGTTGGCGGCACTCCTTATTTCCCGCTTTATTCCGATGATGCCTACACCGTTGAACTGAGTCTTGATGAGGGTGATATCATTACTGATCCTGCTGCTACGGTTAGGTGTGCGTACTGGCAGAAGGCTACTTATGCTTAGGTTTCGGGTTATATAATGTGCATTTAGGCTATTCGTAGTAATGTTAATATGTGTATATGATGCTTTGATGGTCGTTGTGATGTATGATGTATATTGCTGTGACGTGCTTGGTTTTCGCGCTGGAGTTTTATGGGGAATTATATCTGGGGACAGTTCACGACGGACTTGTGGATAGAGTGGTCATATCGTTTGTCGATTTCGACTCTAAGTCAGTGGAGGACATAAAAACGTGCCCGACGTTAGGTTCGAACTATGGGGTTATCTTCACTTGGAGGCAAGAAAAAAGCACGTACGATTTGACGGGAAACTTAGCAGCTTCTGGAGTGGCTCAGATTGACATATGCTCGGAGTGATTTGGTGCTTATTTAAATGACACTACAGGCTTGGTATCCGTAATGCAAGTCGAAGTTGGACGCTGCAAGAACTGCTGAGTGGGAGTATCCCATGACTATACACGTCACGCTTGTGTTGACGCTTGGAAGGAGGCCATGTGGTATATATAGCATTTCGATAGACTATGTATGTCACGGCATATATTGACGAACGAGATAGACTGTTTATCTATGTCTCCGGCTATAAATAAACCTGTAAATCTAGCCCTCTTCCGACTATCATCAAACATACTCCCAAACGTATCCCCACCACAGGCCAGATCGAATATTAACAGCGCAGTACCATCTACCTTCAGCCGAACTCATGTGTACAGTCAGCATCACCCACTACATCTGCCTGCACACAGTTAGAACACACGTAGACCGTTGTGACAAGAAGAAAGCGAGGAACGCCTTTTGCAAGACACGTAATCATATCACCGAGACCGAGGATATTTGTCCCGCTTGCTATGATGACGAGCTGAGGGTGCAGGAACTTAATATGGTCGAGGAAGTAGAGTGGGATGCTGAGAATGTAGGAGAGAAAGTGGATTCCGAGTTTTGAGGACCGGGAAGAGGGAAGAGTGAGGAGGGTCTTGGGGGGGTTGATGATGTTTTGGGTGGGAAATATAGCACGTTAAGGCAAGTATATTATATTGTTTATAGGTATAAAATAGGGAGAGTTGGGGGTCGGAACTTGTGAATTCTGCATGTTGTAGTTAGGTGTTTAGCGATGAGTTCTACTGGTATCTCTGGTGTTTATTTATCTGGCTGGTAGCTGTACCCACATCATTGGAAGTCCGATAGACAGTTTCCATCTGCATTCGGAGCTACATGTGCAGTCGATATCTCGACGCTGATTGATTGTGAATCTGCCGTCCTCTTGGATGCATGGGGGTGCGCAGTTTGCACTCCCTAGTTGAGAAGTGCTTACTTCGCTTTTGGGAGCATTAGGGATAGTCTTACAACCCAGCTTGTTATGCACGTAATCAGTATATCCATGCAGGCACATCCCTATAGAAATTATTGTGGTTTGATTTCTTGCGCTTTTGCACTTATTTCACTTCTGATGTTTTTCTACGCAATTTGGAAGGGTAAGGACCAAGTAATTTCAAGCAGGCTCTTGATGACTTTGCAGCATTCACGAGTCTACGGCTCTGTGAGATCTGAGAAACGTTAACCTGTCGACCTACTAAGAAAGGTGTATGGTACTAGCTTAAAGACAACTCTTAAGGTATTCTTATCTGTTGTTGAAAGACCGACTTGATTGCTCATGTATGTCACTCGACCAACCCATTGCGATGGAATTTACTCACCACAATAAGATTACATGGACAGACCACCTCTTGTGACAGAGTCACCTCCATTAACATCATGGTTACAGACAGGCTGGCAATCCAGTCACAAGGGTAGTTGGATTGCTTGTGCTACGTGATGACTCTGGCTCAAGCTCTCAACTCTAAATTCAATTTCTCAACCTGAAACTTCTTCGTACATGAAAATTTAAACCTAACATAGCCATATCTCCAATCACCTTTTAGAGTGATTCCACTGCGATTGAAAGACTGTGAGAAGCTATCGGTATGGGTAACAATACCTCTGCGCAGGTACATCCTTGGAGAAGACATGAGCATAATGGAAGTCACTCGACAAGCTCAAGAAGAAGATACGAAACCCTTCATGAACCTGTTCCCACCATTTCAGACGCTTCCGAGACGGTGTTTCTACAAGAGAGCACCTCCAATATTGGATCCTCAAGGCACGGCTCATCGAGGCACGGCTCATCGAAGCACGGCTCATCGAAGCACGGCTTGTCAAGGCACGGCTCTTCAAGGCACGGCTCGTCGAGACAGGCCTCCACCAGAACTAACAGTACAGCAGAAACTTCACTGAGTTCAGATTCTATCTACCAACCACCATACCCGGCCGCAGTTCCAGGAGCGCGATATATGGTTAACGGCACCGAAGTCACCTCCGAAGCATATGCAGCTCATGTCGCAGACCGACGCATTCAGTTCGATGTCGGTTCCGACGTCTCCTCAGTCCGAACTCATCCCTCGGCGATGTCAACTGAGAGAAGATTTGATCAACCAAGTAGTGTGGGGGGCTTGCCGCATGAGCAAAGTCGTTATCCCGGTTACACTGGTCCTGTATTTCCCGCTGGCACAGTCCCTCCCGAGCTCCGAGATAATGGGGGTAGTCCACCGACTGGCTTCGATACTAATACCCGCTGGGACAAGGATACTCATGGTCCGGGGTGGAGACCGGCCCAACGCTAATTGTTGTGTATAAGCATTATCCGACGAATTACTGCAACAAAAGGGCGTTTGAGATTAATCTGCGTTGATTCTGCGAACTTCAATTAGTTTATTGATAGCTTGCCGTTTTTAGTAATTGATAACGTTGACTTGCTTCTGATATTATATATGAAGGTGAACTCGTAACGTGTTACTTACCTATCTTTGTCAGGACTCCAATGAGACCACCCAAGAGACTTTTCGCTCGCGCAGTATCAAGCACACCCCATTTGATCATAGTTGACTCTAGAGTACTTTCTTACTCAATATAACATATTGTTCTTCAACAACTGAACCATTTCGAAGTATTTTAGGAGGTGGTGAGTATTCGTCCTTGACATAACCCAGCTTCTCATAGAAACGCATGGCCCGTTTGTTGAAAGTGAAGCAAGTGAGCATCAACTTGCTGATCCTTGGAATTTTGTGGGCTACAGAATCCAACATGCCCATGAGAATCTCTCCAAGCCCGACCCTACATACGTTAATAAAGACTAATGCTGTCTTAAAAGGTAGAATGGAAAATAATAATTACCCTTGGATTTTTTCCATCAAATGGATTTCATAGCAATATATTACAGGATAATCATCTTCATATGTTGGCATGAAGGAAACAAAGCCAATAACACCATCTTGCGCTCGCCTCTTGACCAAAAGATACTTCAAATCAAGAAGCTTCATCTCTTTCAGTTTCGACTTAGGCTTCCAGCCGCCCTTGGATTTCTTATAGTCCTCTGAGCTAGTTGTTTTTACTAGATTAAAACACGCGTTAAGGTCGTCTTCGCGCATTGTAGAAGCTGTTTCAACGAAAATTTCATAGTCTTTGTTGTCTTTGTTTAGACACATGTAATGCTGTTCTCTGGCTCCCCTACGATTGTTTAGCGATTTCTCATAGAGATATAGACACACTTACACAACAGCCATAAAGAGTGGCATATATCGAGCAACAAAGTCCGCCAGAGGTTGCTTGTTGGCGTATTCAATATGATCCGTCATGACGAGAAGGATATTTCTAGTATTTAGGAAATCCTCCAGAAAGAACAATAAGAATGAGATTTGGTTTCTCCAATAATATGTTGTACGAATTTCCCTATATCGAAACGCGAGACTCGAAGAAGACGCGACGAGAGCGGTGAGAAGGAGCAGAATAATCGTTGGAGCGAAAAACTTGAAAGTACTGCTTCATGCTACTCTAATGGGACAGACCAGCTGGCTGGTGCAACCATAAGCGAGCACGTGATTCCCATAATAACTACTCCTACCTCGATTACATCCAGAAGTACAATCAGTTCTGTAAAGCTCCAAGTCACACGTGCAGTGCAGCTTGCTTCCTAATGAGATGCCAGATACGGTTTTCGCTGCCAATATGGCAGCAGGTTCGGAGCCTTGCAGCAGCAGCAAAGCCGAGACCAACTAGATTTGGGAAGAATGTCAGTCTTGATCATGTATGTATCATGTTTTTCTAAGGAGAAATCACCGCGGTGTCGTACTTTTCAGGGGCTTCGAGAGTGGCGCGATTGACATAGTTGCATAGTTCCTCCAGCGTGGAAAAGTCATGGCGCTGTGGCGAGAAATCCTGCGGGGCACACGAAAGATATCACACGAAGCAGATCGCAAGGAGATGAGAGGCTTTGCGAAGATAGAGTTTCAGCGAAATAAGGATGTAACAGATATTGTATGTCTGAATCGCCTGGAGAGATTTGTAAGGTTATAAGACTGACAACGTCAGACACAAATTCGATATCTTGTATCAACAGGAAAGACACAGTGGGAGCAGATGGAGCGCTACATAGATGGATTATAACACAGCCATTTATCAGCAGATCTAACATTGGTGAAACACCTCCAGTCTCCGCTCGTTGTCTGATATGTATGATGCGGTTCCGCAACGCCCTCCCGTGCGATGTATTGTGTAAAGCGCAACATCTCCTTCACAATCTCAAGTATGGTATCCCACGCGGTTGATGTCGACATAAGAGTATTATGGAAACTCGGGTTGTCAAAAAGCGAACAACCAACAAGTCCAATGAGCAAATAGAATTTCAGTCTACTTGTAATCGAGATATAATCTCAGAAAAAGTCGGACAAAGACACAAAAGGAAGACAAATAGCCACGACAAGTCCATGAAATTGAATTATTGAAAGTACGCAGCAAAACCAGTGGGCATACGTGTAAGACCTATAATCAAAGACTCAAGGGCTTCGATGACTTTATTTTGCCAACACAAAGAACAGATTTGACGAAATGAAAGAACACCTCGTTCTTTGTTGCACATGATGAGTATTGGTGCTTCTTTCAACTCGTATCCACAGCCATTAAAGAGACGCCAACTTAATGTTAAGACTCAAACTTCCCGAAGTACATTGCGTCCCTCTCCAATTCAACAATCTTCTTTCTTTATCTTTGGCAGCTGTCTTAGGATTCTCGACCAGCTGAAACATCACAATTCAAAATAACCATCTCCGAAAATGGCATCTGACAACTTTGAAAAGTATGAACCTGTCCCCATAGATACATTCGTTCCCTTCCGCGACACAAAAACGCTTTACGCGGACAGATACGGGCCATGGATTATGCATGGTGTCGAATTATTGGATAAGAAGGGGCAGGTTGTTGATGTTGGCCCAGATGTAGCACCTTATGAAGATGTCGCTATACGGCGAAAACTCTGGTACACGGCACATAAGTCTGGGCTAACACCCATATTCCACCCAGAGTCCCCGTTCGACATAAAGAACTTTCCCCCCGCAACTTGGCTCAGAGACGACCCCGGCGTCGTACAGAACTTCCTGCACCTCTACCAGAAATTCAATCTGTATGGCTTTAGTAGCGCTGCACTGCATCGCTGGGATGCTGCAAATGTGGAGGTGAAGGATCCGCGGGGACGCCTGAGTAATGCCATCCATCCGCTGCTCCATCGCCAATGGTGGGTACTGGGGGAGCGTATCGACCCCAATACAATGGGACCGTATGATATTGCGGAGGCTCGGAGGAAACAAGACGAGTTGTGGGTTGCTATTGAGCCGGCCTTGGTTCTGTTGACGAACTATCTGTCGCATTCGTGCTGCATGCCGTAAGAACAAATTCCCACCCCTCCTATAACAAACGCTAATGAGAATCATCAGCTGGATTGATGCGTGTTTGAATGCGCCTAGAGAAGATATCCCCGACACGGACGGCTGGGCAATTGGTAAGGATGGCATTAGAAGATGGTTGCTGCCACACCGGCGCTTCTGTCGTCGTCGCAGGAGAGATGTTGCGGCCACAGCGGTGCAAAACGTGCAAGACGAGCTGAGAAGATTAACAGGAAACGTCTGGTGGGTGATCTCGACAGAAGACATGGAGAAAGAAACCGTCTCTTACGGTGAGACACACCTGGCCTCTAGTAACGAACCGGGTTATCTTAATATTCAAACACATCTTTCAATGCGCTATATTCAGGCGCTGTTGCGGCCAAATCAGACGAATGGCGAGCGCATGTTCGCTCTATTTGAGCTCGTTGTCACTATGCTGCATGAGATGGGACATATACTCGGTTTCTGGGCAGTGGCTACCAAAGAAGGACTGGAGGACGAATTTCATGAAGGCACACTGCGTGAGCCGTATTTTGAAGACGAGCTCATCAACGAGCTGGGGTACTCACTGCTTATGCACGTAATGGGTGGTGAACCAGATGCTGTCAGTACACGCCACGCAGTAGGAGAACCTATACTCGCTATGATTCAAAGGCATTGGCCTCACCCGGGTGGCTACTCGGGTACAGGCGAGTATCTTCATAACAACAAGTTGGAATACGACGAAGGACCGATGGATTACTGGAGTGTTAGTATGAAATGGATTGAGGGATTGTGGTCGGACGAGTATTGGCAGGCCGTACGGACTTATGAAGGGCAGAACTTGAGGCACCAGAGAGTTCATGGATATAGACGGCGACGTTTCTGGTATAAACATGGAGGAGATTCGCTCAATTATATGAAATCAATGCCTTGGCCGATCAGTTTGCGAGAGTCGATACGCTCGAACGTCATCGAAGAGAAGAGGAAGGCGGAAGAGGACGAAAACTTGCGGAAGAGGAAGAGAGCTGCCGAGGGGGAAGAGCCTGAGAGCCCCAGGAAGACCCAGAAGAATAACAACTATCAAACGATTCCGCCCCTCATATCTCAAGACATGGGTCTCAGATTTGCAGACGATGAATGGCGCGTTCCCGTTGGATTGATTGGCATGGCAGAAGCAGACAGACGGACATGGGGCTTACTCCCTCTTGCAACAGGAGGGGAAGAGGAAGATTCTTAAATATTTTATTGCATACATGAGCGAAGGGCTAGGTTATTTAGGAACCGCAGATTATGTCCTTAGTACCAAGAGATTCAGAATGTTAAGGCAGTGATCTCAGGCTGAGCTAGTGGCTAAAAGCAATGGTATTGCTCTATTGATATGTCTATAGCTCTTGGTTAATACAATCATGTGACCTAATTTTCACCTGCGCGAAGCCTCTTATAATTCACTTCTCCTCAAAGTGGGCAGTAAAAGAAGCTTAGGAGTGCCCATACACTATCTTATATAGTCTAATCTAAGTATCCAGCATTATACACAGAATTCACCAGCCCACAATCGAGACGAATCAGTTCAATGCCACACACAAGCCATCAGTGATTTATAAGAAGATCTGATTCAGATCATTTTGTATTGACTAATTCACAAATACCCTAGAATCTACATAGAGTGCCAAAATCCAATCGAAACCTCCCAAAACTCCCAAGGTCCCCTATATAAACCTCAATCAAACTGCCTTGGCGCCAAGCAACGCCCTCTTGATGTCACGCTTGCTCTTGGCAGCTGGCAAGGAATTCGTGCAGTCAGCCATCTTGCTGGAATCGGAGATACCGAGCAAGGACATGCGGTTCATAGCGGAGCCGAACTTGCCAGTCCACTTGCCCTGGTTATTGACGAAACCCTGGAACTCTTTTCCAACGACTGGGTGGACGGCCAAGTTGGTATCAGACTGGAAGACAAAATCTCCCGCGTTTGAAGTAAGATTGAGGGTCTCGGAGTAGTATTTCACATCCCAGAGACCGGGAGTGGAGTCTTGCGGCTTGCCGGCCTGAGTAGTATCGACAAAGAATTGCTTGGAGCAAGTATGAGCGCCGAGTAGGGCGGCAAGATCTACGGCGTTGAAGCCCTTGTTCTGGAAGAGTTGATAGAGGAATGCGGCAGTGCCGGTAACCGGTGGGAGCAGGCCAGGTGCGTTTTGAGCTGAGGAGTCGCTGCGGCCAACGAGGAGAGTGTATGGCTGGCCACCAGGACATAGGACGACAGCTGTAGCGCCGCCGAATTGAATGAGGTCGGCCATGGTAATAGGCGCCGACGCTCCGGATTTGACACCACTGTAGTAGGTGCAGATGTCCTGCAGGCCCTTGTTCTCGCCACGACTATTCTCGGCAGAGCTAAGACAGAGCGAGCCGTCGACGGGGATGTAGTTCTGCGTAGTATCCCAGGCCCCGGCATCATGGAATGCGGCGCGAATAGCAGCTCTTGCTCTATCTGTGCATTGCCCAGATGTGCTGTCGAAAAAGTCCTTTGCTAAAGTGGTTGCGATGGATGACCACACGGTTGGACAAGCCGGGCGACCACCAGATCGCTCTTCCAGTTCAGCTGCAGGCTCAATTTCAGGTAGAGCATCTCTCTCAATCAATTGCTCCGAAACAGCTCCATATTCGATGGCTGTAGCAGAAGCCACCAAAGTAACAAGGAGGGTTCCTGTGAAACGCATCTTGGCTATTTCGGAAGGTTTGTTTTTGACTTGACGATGGAGTGAAAAGTCTTGAAAAACTGGAAGACTTGGAGAAGATGAGATGATAGTGTGTTGTTGATGCCGGAAGAAGTCTTTCAGGGGAGAAATTCCACATCTAGTTATACATTTCCACTCACGCCTTCGCATCAAAGAAAAGTCCGAGGAGAGCAACTAGAGCTGCCAATGGCGTTCTAGATGTGATATCATGACCATCACCAGACGCATGAATCTGCAGCTGTCGAACAATAGGAATATGCATAGAACACGAGCCAGCTGCCTCAACCATAAGATCTAGATTTGCGGCTGCAGCTTGAGGGTAGTGAGCAGAACAGGTAGGTGCATGCTGTGCATACTGTGCATGGTAGGTAGAGAATTAGGATGTTCGATATCTTGGCAAGCCATAAAAAGCCCAGTGCATGATCGCCATGTGGGCACCATAGTCAGCGTGACATGTTGTCGGATCTAGAGTCGTGGGGGAGGGGATGTCTGACTCCGCTCCGGTCACTGCCTGGGTTACCAGTCTCTGACTTGGAGGCTCAAAGGAAAGACAGGGATGCTAGAGAGACGCATCTCCGCGCAAAAACCCAAATATAGCACTGAGAAAGGCTTAGCACCGCCATAAGAGCTTGAAGCAACCTCGAAGGTCTCAAAGATAGAATGAAAGGTAAAATGTGAGAAGGAAGAAAACTAAACTTACAGTTTCCGAAGTGGCCTCGCCTTCTCCGTGTTGACTCACGGTTGGGGAATATCAGCTCCATCCTCTTTTGGGCATCCCTGAGCAGCCGCGCTGAAAGTGTGTGCTATAGAATGCTCAGCTAGCCAATCAAGTCATGGCTGTTTGTAATTGTAAACAGCGAGAGAAAACCAGAACATATTCCTGACCGCCATTCACGCCCTCGCCGTCTTAGCATTTCTCACTATCCTGGGTCTTTATGTGGCGACAAGGTGGCATGTGGGTGGGCGTGAGCGCCAAGATGCCATGTACCATGGTAAGTGTGTGTGGTTTGGCTTGAGAAGACTCCGACAGGAGCTGATGGAAGATCACCATGCCACGTGTAGGTTCAAGACAAGGAAGACCAGCATTATTCAGTCGTTCATCCACGCTGTAGGCTTGGATCAAAGGTGAACCAGCCCATTAAGCTATGGAGGTGTGGTGAGGTCGAGACGCTTGAGATGTGGAGCTAGCATGATGGTGAGAATTATCAATGTATAGGCGAGTATTGGATACGCCAGTCAGTCATTCTGCGGATGCAATATTCAATATTCAGTCTCCTGCATCTTGAGAAGTTGCTAATGGTTGCTGACGGTTGTTGTTGGTGGTCAGGTCGTTGAAAGTCTGCGTCGCTTGACGTCTGCTAAGGTAGGTTTGGACTAATGTTTGTCCGTCGTCGGTGGTCGGGAGAGGGGTGGGGGGATTTGACGGGCATGAAGATCTGCTCTGTACCTTAGACTCTACGGTACAGCATTTGAAAGAGACCGACACGCTTATGCCTGGGGTATCTATCAATTTACATAATCAGGACAACAGTTATTCATATGAATGCTAATTGCGTCAACTATCGGATCCCTCATCATCAATACATAGAATCCATTGACATATGGCTGATCACTTCTAGACCCCATGTATAATAATTCAGCTCAGAGAATATGCCTGGTGATGGTGCCTTGGAATAGATCTTTTCACTGCTTGAGCAAGTTCCTAACCCTCTTTGCAGGAAAGTCTGCTTTTAAACATAACCACTCTTCAACATACTATGGTTCTCGTGTTGTCCGGCCTATCCAGCATCTCTCAACTCTGTATCCTTCCGTCAGCATTATCGAATAATCGAACAATGATCAACAGGTTCAAGATCCGGGTTCAGGGTTCAGAGGGACTTGAGGACAAAGAGCCAGGTTTTGTCTGCGCGTTCCTGAACCAACAAGGATACACGCATGAGGACAAGCATCCATGCTTCGTGTAGAGAAAGACGCCGCATTTGGTTACCAGATCAAGGTCCACAGAATCCTTCCATGCATTTTCAGTTGCATTTTTCTTTGGTACCTTGCTTTGTGCCCCCAGGAACGTTACTACTACTGCCCGATGCACGCACAATACATGAGAATTCCCACATGGCAATGTTCTACTCGTGGTATAATTGCATTTGGTTGCAAGAGTCCGAGCAACACCATACAAGGATGTTAAGGTCTCTTCTCTTCACGGAAGACCGAGCCATATGTTTAGTATCACCCTGTTTTCTTATTACAGCTGCAGCTGTGAGAACCACCTTATCTATGCAATATAACTGCATATATGGCGTGACCCTCGTCTTGAATAGTAATGTTTGCAAGACGAGGTGGTATTTGGGTATAGTATTCCACCATACGGAGTTTATTGCCATTAACTCTCACAAACTTACTCCTCCTTCGGGTACAATTCAACAAGGTTCAGAGTGAACAATGCCATGCAACTATTATTTGCTGATAAACATAATTACAGATTACCAATACTGCGTAGTCTATCTCGCCGGTTAGTTATGTGGTTTTATCCTGGTGTCTAGATTTCTCGTCCCAAAGGACTATCCAGCCAAGCCATTTCTCCTAGCTTACCACCAAAACCTGACAAGTAACGCCTGAATAGTCTACACACCACCTTTTCTCATCACTCCACATTTATTTTTTGACCACTTCAGACCACATCCAGCTCTCCACGCCCAAGAGCCCCCATCCGCCCAAAACTCAATGCCAAGATCTCGCCATACCTTTGCCAAGCCTCACAACACCTCATGTTGCTCCTTGTCAGAAAACGGCACAGTGCAGAGGCTGAAAGAGGCCCAAACGATCCCAATCCAGTCCGGTCCCTTGAAGTTCATAAACATAGCCGTGTACCTGGGTGCGCATGGTATTTTCCAGCCCGTCAACTGCTCGCCAGATATCTTACAAGGATGGAATTCCCTTACCAGATGCGTCTGTTTGCGATTCCCAAGTCGGATAGTTTAGTCTTGGGAGTGTCCTGACATGTAGATCATATCATCTTCCAGACTCATGTAAGTACAATGTCGACTTATTATTATCTTCCTCTGTGATATATATGCAGCGTGTTTCTAGACGCTTTCTGCATCAACTCATCTGCAGTGTAACTTTAAGAGCAGGAATCCATCATCTATTTCTCCTGCATCTGCGCAATCCTTGCCACAGACCTGTCTGCATATTCGCAATCATCGTTAATAATCAACCTTGTCGAGATGTTACTTCACCTCCTCCCAACTCTCCTTACTTTCGCATCTCTCACCACAGCAATTGCCCTCCCCGCCCCCGCCGCTGCTCCCGCTCCGCTCCCCCAAGATGGAAATGCAGACGGCGATATTTCGACAGGTCTGATTGGCGATCTTAAAACCGGGATAACGTCGCCCGTCGGCCAATCAATCGCAAACATCCTCCTCGGCACCGAATCCGCCCAAACCTCCGTGACGGGCACCACACCCGCTTCCATCTCATCCTGCAAAACAAGCAAAGATGTCTGCTGCCCCTGGTATTTCGTATCGCGCGACCTCACAGCCGCATTCAAGGGTCCAACAGGGCGATGCAACGAGCTCGCACGCGCCGCCATCCGCCTTGGCTTCCATGATGCCGGCACGTGGTCCAAGGCTCTCGCAGCAGCCGGGCAGGATTTCGGAGGTGCGGACGGCTCGCTCGTACTCTTCAACGAAATCTCACGTACCGAGAACCGCGGTCTGGAATTGATCGTGGCCAGCGCCAAGCTGATGAAATCGCGGTATCCAACACTTTCAATGGCAGATCTCATTCAGTACAGCGCGCAGCACGCCGTGGTCACTTGCCCATTGGGCCCGCGCATGCGCGCATTTGTCGGTCGCAAGGATGCCACTCAGGCGGCACCGAATGGGCTGTTGCCTTCCGTGAGCTCAGATCCCACTACGCTGATCAATCTGTTCGCCGACAAGACGATTAGTCCGCATGACCTTGCTGCGCTGCTGGGCGCTCACAGCACCTCCCGCCAGTTCTTCGTTCAGACTTCTAAGTTTGGTCAGCCACAGGACTCTACACCTGGCGTTTGGGATGTCAGTTTTTATAATGAGACCGTTCAGCCCGTGCCGAAGCCTGGCACGTTTCGATTCGCGAGTGATGCTGTGCTAAGTAATGACTCAAGAGTCACTACAGAGTGGCATGCATTTATTGGCGACCAGACACATTGGAATTCGGATTATGCAGCGGCTTATACGAGATTGAGTTTGTTGGGGGTCAATAATATCAATAATCTTACTGAGTGCTCGGGCACGTTGCCGGTTGCTACACCAGTATTTGCGGGGAGTACGGAGACAGGGGTTACACAGTAGGCTGGGTACTGAACGCTTTGGGATCTGTGACTTATCGGGCGTTGAGCGTTTAGATTGCATTTCGTCATCTATCATCTTTGCATATTCCTGTTTATATTTTAGGAGTTAAGGATACATAGATTCTCTTGTGATATGTACACACATGTGTCATACTTCTAAAACATTAATACAAACTTATTCACAACCAATTTATTTTCGAATCCTTCTCAGTGCTCTCTCCAACCCAGTCAGTTAACTTACAATAAATGCCATGATGGCGCGCTGACATCCTTCATTCAAACAAATCATGATACCTATAAATACTCGCGAACATCTTGGCAACCAAAGCCCTCTCTTGGCAGTACGCTATCGGAAATACATGATAAACCACATGACAAAAATAAATCCTTTCAATCATCAACCACTGTAACTATTCATACTATCAAATCATGCGCCTGATCAACTCTTCTCTCCATAAAAATAAGCAATAATGATAATCCGCAAGATCTTTCTGCAAGGTATGTAAAACAGTATCACAGCAGGCTGCACATCCCATCAAGCGCATACTCACCCAAACGACAACGAATACCTTATTCAGCTCGCCACAAGCGTGTGCAATAATATCATCCGGCAAGTTATGGCTGCCTTGCCCAGCGCATAGTTCGCGCTTATTCCGAGCATCCACTTTGTGGCATGAATGATCTTCGCGCCTCGGGCACGGCTGAACCTAAGATAAAGTTAACGAAAACAAAAGAAAAACAACAACAAAAAAAAAGCTTACTTGATACCCGTTTCTGCACAGTTCGGCGATGGGAATGCATCTACTATGTAAACAGTACAGTATGACTACACGTATTATGCATCTTCAAGTCCGGACAATACCGAGCCTAATGCACGCACTCCCGACTCGCTACGAGTATATTCTCTAGCACAACAGTGAGATAAAACCCCATCATCGTTCATATCATTACTCGTCCGCATCGTATAGTTCAATCCAGCAATATTAACGTGCGCCGACCA
This sequence comes from Allantophomopsis cytisporea, assembly GCA_024752435.1. NCBI lineage: Eukaryota > Fungi > Ascomycota > Leotiomycetes > Phacidiales > Phacidiaceae > Allantophomopsis > Allantophomopsis cytisporea. The sequence continues at coordinate 589,146 of CP103037.1, forward strand.
GCAATACGCTCGCGAGAACTGCAGTGGGGTCCAGACTCACGGTACCTTAAGGTTCGCGGTAAGGTTTGCGGTAAGCTTAAACTCCACGCTAGTATCTTGGCACTTCGACGCTGGGGCCAGGGCCAGGGCCGGAGCGGTGGGACCACTATGCGCCACTGTAGTGCTGTGCTGGTGCGTTTGCTGAATGAAACATTGTGTGGAGTTCGGTGCTTACTGTGCTGGGGCTGGAGTCAAGAACCCCTGTACCGCTGACCTGGGAGTTGTGGCCAATGGAGGCGTGGATATGAGACGTCACATGTGAAGGGCGGATAGGATGAGTATATCTAAAGTAATTACCTTACGTTGGATGGTTGAGTTGGTTCATGAGACATTTGATGTATTATAATATGGTGATTATCGTGTTTGTAGGTTTACACATGTCGAGAATGATAGTCATAATGGTAGTAATGATGATGAGAATAATATTGATCATTTCGTGAACGTAACTCAAGTAAATGCAATTCAACTAGTACCGCTTCTCATGTTCAACCCCGCAGCTCTCGTATAGATACTGCATTATTTCGTCTTGGTAGAGGTCGTTAAGGAGCTGGTCTTTGTCGACGAGGATTTCGTAGACGTAGTCGACGTAATCGTCGAGCTCGAACTCTTTGTACTCGTAACCAGTGTACTCGCAGTCGTCTGTCCACCACCCCCGCTCTTCGTTGTTGAAATGCTTGCCCCGCTTGTATGCGTAGCGTAATAACTATTCAAATCTGCCTCGATGCTCAGCGCATCTGGGTAGGCATTCAACCCCTGGAAGTAGGGCAAACGCTCGTTTGTGATCTTTTCCACATCAGTGGGTCCGCTGTACGACTTCGCTTGGAAGATGTCGGCCATAGGGTCCGCGAAGGAGACGGTTTCTGGGTAGCCGTAGTCAGTGAGATTTACGGTGGAGACGTTGAATGCGGCCATCATGTCGTGATCTTCGTGGACGAGATTATGGCAGTGGAACTGAGAGTGTCAGTCATGCGTCGCTCATCCTTGTCTGATTAATTTCCAGAGAGGGGTTCTTCGGGACTCACCATATAAACTCCGGACCAAGGGGCAAAATTAGCTATCAGCTCTACCCTCTCATTGACACCGAGATAGACCACCTATTAAGTATGTAAGTATAAAGATAAACATAAACAAATAACAAATCTATCTATGCTGTATCTAGTTCCTCAAGATTTGAACTTACATCCTTGAGCGCAGCTGCTTCATAGGCTTCCACGGCGCCCCGCCCCCCAGATCGGCTGACGACTTGAAAGTCAATGAGATGAATGTGAATAGGATGCGACCATCCACCGCTCTTATTGATAAGTTCCCAGCGTTGCACACGTCCTTGCTCTGGGAAAGCGAGGATACGATTGGGGATATCCTCAAATCCGATGCCATTGATAAGCCATTCACCATTCGTGCGCTCGAAAGTGAAGGATTTGTCGATAACGGGATGCGCAGCCGGAGTATTGAGGTTAGAAAGGTGCGAAGGGATGGGACCATTGTTTGAAAGTGAGGTCACAGTTGATCCAACAACGAACTTCATTACGCGGTCGGTGGCTGGGTAATCTGTGTTTGTCTGGAATTGAAGCTCGTTTTTGAGAGTTAGATTCTTGCCTTGATACTTTGCGAAGTCGATCACAATCTCATAGCGTTCTGCCATGGCTATGATCAGAGATGTTGTATCTACTGGGTGATCGAGATAACCGGCATCAGCGCCAACGACGGTGAATGATAAGCGAGTATTCGGTGCATCGTCAGCGACAAGGTAGAGCTTGTAAGAGCGAGATATGGAGGCATCTAGAAGCCGAAATTTGTACAAACGCGGCTCGGCCTTCATGTAAGGCCATGGCTGTGCATTGACTGTGATAACGTCACCGAACAATGAGGTGCGCTCATTTTCAGGGGAAAGGAGTTCTCCACTTGGTAAGAACTGCTTTGATGCAATCATTAGGGGAATGTCATAGTCTCCTGTTGGGAGCTGAAGAGCATTGTCAACACTTGGATCATCCAATAAGTAGAATCCAGCTTGCCCAAAATAAGCATTGACAGCGGTGATGCCGAGAGAGTGATCATGATACCAGAGAGTTCTCATGGGTTGAGCATTGGGGTAATAGTAATCCTTTGCCTGGCCAGGGAAGGTTCTGTCTTCAGCCCAGCCATCGAACGGGGTTCTGCTGTAAGAGCCATGGAGATGAATGGAAGATGGGCGATCATAGTTGTTAATGAACTTGACGACTGCTTCACGGCCCCTTGTCATCTTGAAGGTTGGTCCGGGAGCAATCCCATTGTATCCAACTAAGGACGTTGGCCCAAGCTCTGGGTAGACCTGTGCGGTGAAAGGCTTTATGTTGATCTCATAGTAATCAATGGTTTTCCCAGTAGATGCATTGGTATAAGAAGTAAGCGGCGCAAGAGTGGGTGGAATGGGAAGAGGGAATTCGAAGATGTGCTTATATCTGAATATCCATATCAGCTACTGCGATTCTTCTTAATATCAAATAAATTATAAACTTACTCCGGTGAAACCCAGTTGTCAGCTAATATAGGAGCCACGAGGAGGTTGGTAGCCAAGAGTCCAAGTACAAAACGAGACATTGTATGAAGTAATAATCAGAGCGCAGAACAAAGTAATGGAACTTGGATGTGCCAAAGGCTTTGAGACACGGATTCAGATTGCTTGAATAGCTTGGCTCTTTCTCTTGAATGAAAGTGAAGTTTATATAGATGAAAGCCATCCTCCTCCGGATCATCACACACCACCCTTTTCTCTTACTCGCATGCTATTCTCAGCAATTCATCCTGTACATGACACGCCTTCATCATCAATCAAAGCCACGAGGAGCATGGATCTGTCTGAGACCATCGTGGTTTCCCTTGGCACATTGTGGCGAATATGCCGTTGAGACAGTATGCAACTCAGTATCATACCCCTCTCCCTTTCTCGATACAAATGAATAGCTAATAATACACAGCCATGAGAGTTCCTTCCGCCAAACAGTCATTAGCCAAATCCCAATCAAATGAAACGACTTGATGTTGGCGGATAGGAGCCTCATTGCCAAGGTATTGCCAAGTCACGGGCTGACAAGTAGACTACAAGTACCACCTCGTGGTGTCGTTCCAGCTTGGCGGAGACGAGATGACAACCACATGACACTCAGATGTACAGGTTCCCGATAGACTACTGATTCGTCTGCCGTGTCACCTCGGGCCAGACGAGAACTGAGAAATGGAAATTTATTTGCCCATATTGGGGTATTGAGTCAGCCTTACGTTCTTGGCATGAATCCATATCTCACCATAACATGGAACTTTGAACTGATTCGGGCATATCGCGTCTCTGAAGGATGAATATGCTTAGAAAACCTCATGCGCAACAACTCATGCACAACAATTGAGGCGGCCTTATAGTTCATCTGAACATCTGACGAAGTTCAGAAATCTGGCCTCGATAGAACTGTTGCATCTGCAGCCAAGGAAGGTAATCGCCCCAGGCAAAATAAAGACTGCGCTGACATGATAAAGCCACATGGAAGTCGCAGAAAGCAACAGTGCGCCAACTCTCACCTCATGAACAAGGAATGCCAAGCTCAACGGAAAGGCTTAACAGTACCATAAGTTTGGTAAAGCAGCTTCCTATGACGGGCAAAGTTCATCACACAGGATTGATTGCCAAGCAAACTATGCTTACATTGTTCACTAGCCTTGTAGGTTGTCTCCAGCCTCTGGCCTTCAACTTGTTCTTGTAACAAAGAAACAAGCACAAATTGAACCTCTGGCTGCTGGAACCTGGTCCCTATCAGTGGGATCCATGGTTCTGGGAAGAGGGCAAAGGCTGGGAAAGTTTTACGTTGCCACAAGAAACAGCCAGGTAGGAAACAGTTGAAAATCCGACTTCGGAGGATTAAGATGGAGAAAACGTGGCACCGTCCAAGGAATCAAGAATGCTAAGATAAGGCGCCCAGCTCAAACATGTAAGCTTAGCGTAGTTATTAGTTCTTTTGTCAATATGAATATCGTGCTTTTGTTGTTGTCTAGGCTTGGAGAAGGATCAATTCTGGTAGCGGGCTTCTGGGGCTTTTGTTGCACGACCGCTTTGGGAAAGCTCCCCATCACACTAATAGTCGGTCCCTCTGAGCAGAAAACACCACAATACCGCCCAACCTTTACTCCAGCCACAGAAATATTGGCGGTCCAGATTCTCTCTCTCTCTTTCTCAGCCTTCATCTTCCTTGTCCCATAGCCGAACATGCCACTAGACACCATGCAACTCCTGTCACAGCCTTACTCTTATTGTTTAATACCGACACTATCGTATAATGAATATCAAGCTCATTTGATCTGACAATCACCTGTGCCGTCTCTGATGATCCTGGTCAAGGATCCGTATAATCCTTGATAGAGATCATGTTAACGGACCCTACGATTTGCCGCATGATCTTCCAACAAGCATTCTTTTCAGCACAATGGTCCCTACCATCCCCACAACCAAGTCAGAGCAAGACAGGATCCTAGGAATTACCCGGACGATCTCCCTAGTTGATGAGTTGATACTAAGCGATATTAGATACATACCACGTCTACCAGAGCATCCAGAAGCTGCGTCAAGATAAACTGGTGTCATAGCCAGCCGCCACGCTTACCATCGTACATTGGAACCGGGTCGAAGTATTCATCAAAGAAATTGCTCAACGAATGAATGGAAATCTATTGTTAGGATGCTTCTGATATTGTATCTGCGCACATAGCGGCAGAGGCATTCTAGAATTATATTGGATGACACTCATCTTTGGTCACACAGGTCTCCAATGAGTCCAGGGATGCTAAAATCTGAATACGAATATAGTGACTACGGGTCGTGTATACTAAGGTCAGTGTCAATCTTCCAGATTGAAATCCATATCAAGAGACTTGGCCTCTCGACTTCCTTCCAGATTTCAAAAGCAACCATCAAGAATCATCATCCCTTATTCTGTTTTCTCCAGAGCCTGGCAATATCCGTTTGCATTCCTTCAAGATGCTGAGGCTCAACTTCTCAATCATTCTCTTTGCTTTGGCCTTGTTTGGCCTTTCCACATCTCAATTGACTCCTTCTGCCCCGTATGATCCTAGTCCTTTCACATCAATTGGGACTATCACCTCCATGTCACTTGACAAGACTGGCGGAACTCTTGCAGGTGGATCAATTACTGTTGATGGGGTAACCATTAAAATTCCTGCCAACACTCTTGTTACGTTACCAGCCATAACTGTTTCTTGGGGGGAGCTCTTTGATTCTGCTGGCAGCGGGCAAGCAAGTGGTTTCGAAGCCAATGTACGTTCACAAATCACACTGCGAATGGATCTTGCTAATTTACGTCCAGATCATTGGAAACAGAGTCAATAATCAATTGATTGCCGGTCTTGTTTATATATCCCAGAGATCTCTTCAGACTACACAAGGCTTCATCAGCAGCATTGATCCATCCAATGGTCACTTCATAGTTGATGGTATTGACTGTGTAATCAACGACCCAGTTGGCGCATATGGTCCAGTATATGCTGGCGATCCTCTATGGACATCTGACCCACAGAACCCATCTATCCACGCCCAAAATGGTTTCCCAATGTGCATTCCTCGGTCTTCCTCCGACAATCTCTGCCCATCCAAGAACCGACCTAAAGATACTAATGGAGCGTACAAGACCATTTTGTGAGATCCCAGTTTTTGTCTGTCAACAGCTACAAGTACTAATACAGACCAGCACTTTTGGAGATCCATCTAAGCTTGCCAGCGGCGACCCAGATCCAAACTTCATGGCGCCACTTGTCATTGGCGACTACGTCATCATGCAAGGGACCTTCAAGGGTAGCACCTATGAAGTAAATGCCTTGAATGCAAACCTGGGGATTTTCACCACACCCGGCACGAAGCCGGCCTACGTGACTGTTGAATCTGCTGCCTTCGGTATCACCAGTCCTACGGCCGGCGAAATCGCTGAAACACGTGCAGTAGCATGGTCAACAGATCTCGGCAGCACACTCAACTGGTTTGCAATTGATGTTGACCCATGCTCCGGCGCCTCAACGGAGCGTTCCATTGCAGTCGGTCAACCAAATGGTGCGGGGACTGTCCCCGTAGGCCGTGCAACTTTCCGCGAAGGTAAGACGGCTATCTCTCCCGCTACTCGTCAGGTTGGTTTCCGCCTCTCAACAGGAACAGCTCCTGCGAGCCAGAACATCACTGCCGGGCAATTCGTACAACCCATATTCGACTATATCTTCCCCGAGTTGCTCACCTTTGGTAATCCCATGTTCCCGAATGCTTTTGAGGTCATTCCCTTCCTCGCTCTTGGCTCTGGCCCATACGTTCCTGGTCGCGCAGATGTCGCCCCACCTGCTACACCCGTCGTTGTTGGACAGCTCAACCCCTGGCCAGGGGCTTCTGCGCCTGCTGCTACTTCCTGCCCTCCTCCTTCACCAACCACATCTACCCCAGCTACCCCAGCATCATCAAGCCCGGCAGCAACGACGTCTGTAGCGCCGGATACAGTGACAATTGATGCGACGTCTTCCAAGGCGCAGAAGGGCGTTGTCCTCGTTTCTGTTCAAGCACATTCCAGCAACACCGGGGCGACATTGAGTATGAGCCTTGCAGGCACGAATCCGGTTGGTAGCACAAAGATGACGGCTATTAGTGGTCAGCCTGGCTTCTTTACGTTAGACATAAGCGTCAAGGTTAAGCCGACGTCTGTTACTGTTACTAGTGATAAGGGTGGAAGTGTGACGAAGGCTTTGTGATTTGAAATGGTTTAACATCAAGTAGCTTGAAAATTGGAGGCGTTTTGGTTGGGTAGTTCACCCTTTACGTGGAATTTGAGATCTGAGATAAGTCACATCGTTAGGTAAACATATTGAGATTTGGGATACGATAAATAGTTTTATTCTGTGACCGGTGTTAATATCTGTAAGAAATGTTCCACCCAATTGAGGTATAATTCTAGGGATAGGTCAAAAGAGTAATTTAGTTACCTTCACCTTGTCTAGAGTAGGTAAGGACTTTTTATGCTTTTAGACACTCCATCTACTCTCGTCGAATGCGCCATATGCAAATTAGAGATACAGTTCTCCGCTCGAAACATCATCAAGCTTCTGTTGTACATATACAAAGTTGGATATTTTGCATGATTGTGCCATTCTGACCATAGTTCAGTCAGTTCGATATCGCTGGCAGCGTTTGAGGACCATCATATACAGTATTGAAACTCACTATGTGCATCCGGGAGCCTTTTGAATCGATTATGGTTTGGATAATGTGATTGTCTCCGATGACAGGAGCTCATGAAGATAAGAGAAGCCCTGTACCCTCTGACTACCTATCATTTGTATTTAATCTAGTCCCTTTAAGTATCAGTAGCGCCCGCGGCTTCGTATGTATCATTTGTACTCATTACCGCTCATTCTATTTCCAAGTTGTTTAGCTTCTAGTCAGAATCGCACCCATGCTAACACCATCCACTTAACCTCTCAAGAACTCCTTGACAGTCTCACCCCAGATGACGCCTCTCTTATAGAAATGCATAGCAGGTACATTTCCTTCTTTCAACCCATCAACAGCCTGCGCCAGCTCTTCACCTAGCCCCTCATCCTTTATATCCCGGATAGGATACAAGTACGTCTTGAATGCGAACACCAAAGCCTTCGTGTTCGGAAGTCGATGCAGAGTCTGTCTCTCACAACGAAGGAAGGTATTCTCAAGATCAATAATCTCTTCTTGGACCTCCTCGTCTTCATACAAATGATTCCCACTCGCAGCGTAAAGGTTGCCATGCGTCGTGATAGACCAATTTACACGCCTGACAAGCTTCCCAACCTCAATTCGTCCAAAAAACCTGTCCATACTCCTGTCCAATTTCTCTTTATACCCAGGAACCGGCTTATGGATATCGCGCAGCCGTTTTCCCAGCTTCTCGGCTGCGTTAAATCCCGCTGGAAAACATGTTACGTAGCCCTGTAGCATATAGCTGTCTCCGTCCGGCAATAGTACCAGGAAATCCTCGTCGATATTCTCTCCTAGTATCTCAAGAGCCGCAGCAGGCGAGGGGGCGGGAAGCGGGAGAGAACGACCAGTGACAAGGTTGAGGAGTGATGTGGGCTGGAGCGTAAACATAGTGGGGAAACGTGCTGGCAGATAATTGGTTAGGAGGTAGGTGTAAAGCTCAGAGATAGCGGCGTGAGAGGGTGACAGGACGCCGAGGACGATGTCTCTATGCTCGGTAAGAATATCACGTCGGGTATTTATGCGATTAAGGTAATTTTTGTCCATTTCAAGGAGTGTGGAGGGAGAAATCGTTTCGAGGCCTGGGGGTGAGCTTTGGTGGATATACGGGGGTTGCATGGGACATACCCATTGTCAAGTGGTATTTGGGCTTGAAGGGACGGAACTTCACGGGTTCTTGAACTGACCAATCGAAGTTGGGCAAAGGCTCGATCTTGGGAACATAGGGGACGTTTTGTGAAGACTTGAACGTTTCAGTTTCGTGGTATCATTCAGAGAAACCTAAAGTGTGAAATGAAAAGAAAGTTCGTCTGCTCGACATGATATGAAGGAAGTGAGAACGAAAGTAGACGAGTAGATCTCCACTTTGTTGAAGTGATGACATAAAAGTTCATGTGAACAATTCACATGCACTCCATTCTTCTAAGGACCATCATAGGAAACAAATCCATATGTCTCGTTCTTGTGTGAATGACTGAAAGCAAAAATATATCTACGTACCTGATCCCTCTTTCCCTTTCTCTGGCCTAACCTCCATATTCCCCAGCACAATACAATAACCACGGGGACCCATCGAGCATTGCTGACTGCTAAATCATACAACCCTCTCATATTGATCATTACCATAACTCGTGATACTATTGAGGCAATGTATTAGATTCACAGCTCTGAGTAATAACGACTTTGACATTGGGTAAAGGTGGGGTGGAGGGATCCCGCATTGAATTACCTAATACGGTAAGGTGCTGTTGGTTATCACACAGATATGTATCTTGTATGCAACCGCGGGGTTGAGATCGACAGCATGGATTGGCAGGTTACCCGAGTATGTATGTAGTCTTATCAAAAGGACTTGATACGAGGCTGAGGGTTTTATGGAATATAATTTTGTGCGTCTACATATATACATATCAGTTATTTTTATATACTTTTCTGTTGTGATATACAAGGCTCCAAATCAGCCATAAAATTTCAAGACGAAATCCCATATCCCGACCCAAACTCCAAAGCACCTCGATAAGTTCTTAAACCATCGTTCGTCATCGTCATCGTCTCATCCTAAGTCATCCAGAATTCCTCATACCAATCGTAGCTCACTCACAACCGACTCATGCCCTTCTCCAAGACCCACCGTCCAAACAACCCCGCTAATATTACAGCCGCAAGTCCGCCAAGCACAAGCACAACCACCACCGACTTCCGCATATCAAAAGCCTGCACAACCTCCATCCTCATCATCTTGCGCTGGTTGTTGTGCCAATACCACTCCTCATCGCTAACCTTGCTCATGCCTCCATCTGGATTCCGCACATATGAATACGGGCTCTCCTTGTACAGCAGGCGCCGAGCGAAGCCACGTATCTTTCCGAGGAGTCCTGTGGACGATGGTTGATGTGAGGTGGTACGCGCAGAGGAATTCGCGCGATCGATGAGTGCCAGTGAGATGAGGAAAGAGATGAAGGTTAATGGAGTGATGAGAAACTGCATTATGTTAGCTGGGACTTAGATCGAATGATGGAGATGAGGACATACCCGTGCAATTGCACCCTCCGTTTGAGCCGGTTGGGCGGCTGGAGCTTTTATGGATAGATCGGAAGCCATTTTATTTCTTTCTCTCTTATGTAGATAGGCTTGCTTTGAATAGGTATACAAGACAGTGTAAGAGATAATTTCTTGAGCGTTTCTTAATGTCGAGTAATCATAATTCACAAGTTTGATATCCACGGCAGTCTCACATACTTAAGTATTGACAGGATGAGGGTGTCACGACGTCAAGTGTGGAGTTTGTTTTCGTGCTTACGGATGGAGGCTCGTACTTTGTGCTGTGCTGAGCTGCTTCGCCCACACTCATGGAGACTTCTCACGTCATGCGAGTGCGATGAGCGAGCGAAGAGCGACTGTGCGAGCCGCGATTAGGATGATTTTGGCTTGGCGCGGGTTGTTCTATGTGCCGCTCCGACGCGGATTATGTTGTGTGCGAGATGCGAATGCGAGAGCAATTGGGATTATAAATTGTTGCTTTGTTATCAATACTCTTGTCAAACTTAAATTCCACGACCCTTCTATTCATCAAGTGTGGCTGATGGTATTCTTATAATTTATATATTTTTAAGCGAATTTTTTCGATTTTTTGTTCAATGTGCTAATGGTTAAAATTGTACCAACAATTCTCGGGGAAGGCTGTGTAAAAAAGGTGTCGGGATATTCGGATAGTATTCATAGAATAACAGGTACGCCATATGAAAGAAGGTGTGGGATCGTGTATTTTACTTGATCCCTTGCCACCCACGATTTCTTTATTCTTTTGGAAAAAGAAGTCCTAGAAATATGGATATTCTTAAATCAAACTCAATTGAAATCACAATCCGAATATTTCGGTAATATTGAACGAAGACAAAAATGTGATTGGAATTCTGTTTTTGATTTCCAAATATTTATTTTGGAGAAAGTATAAAAATATCTTCACAAATTGGACCATCAAAATTATACAAAAGTGACTTGCGGTAGTGTCACATTCTGGTCCAATGTGGAGGATAGCACTTAAGATGTTGGTACAGCAAAATTATTTCCAAACTTCGGATTGATCTAAATGGTATCATATGTAACAACACTCAACCAGCTCTGGTATTGGCAATGTTCAAGACCAAGATGTCAGTCGCACCGACAGCAGTCAAATCATCCATAACCGTAGCAATCCTCTTCTTCTCAACCATAGCAGAAACAGCCACCCAACCCTCTTCTTCGAGAGCGTTAATTGTTGGTGCTCGCTTCCCTGGGGTGATCTTGCAGGCCTCGGCCAACTTGCTTCGCTCCACGTTGTATTGGCAGAGGACGAACTTTTGCGCAGCTGTTGCAAGTTAGTGTACGTAGATAGTGGGATAAATAGGGGATCTTACTGATGACACCGTTGATTCTCGAGGCGATGAGCTCAACCAGTGCTGGGTTGGATGGGTTCTTGGACTTGACGAAGATGGCGGTACTTGATACGACAGTATCAATGGCCTTCAAGCCAGCAGCCTTCATGGTCTCACCGGACTCTACACACATTGTAAGCTATCATCCTCCCTGATGCAGAAACCTTATACTCACCAACCAAATCCACAATGCCATCTGCAACACCAAGCGCACAAGCAGCCTCCACGCTTCCACTGAGCTCAATGATCTTTGTCTTCAACTTTCTGCCCTCGCCCGTAACCGACCTCTCATAACCAGCCTCAGCCTCAAGCTTCGCAAAGTATTCCTCAGCCAGGTGAACAAAGCTGGTACCGATGTTCTTGCCAATCAAGTCTGCAGGAGTCTTGTACTCTCCCTTCTCAGGAACCTGAACTTGCAATCTGCAGCCACCAAACGCAAGGTCAAGGACCTGCTCGACACCTTTTGGGCTCTCGTTCTCGATTGGTGTAGAAGTACCGCTGGCAGCGCGCGCGCTGGCAAGCGCTGCTACACCGGCATCGTGCTCGGCGACTTGGTCTGCGCCCGTGATACCGATATCGACACGACCCTCGCCCACGAATGTAGGGATGTCGGCTGCTGGAAGGAAAACAAGCGCGATCGGAAGGTTCTTCACCAGAGCAATATCCAGGCGTGATTCTCGGCGGAACTGGATGTCGGCACCCTCAAGGAGGTTCAGCGACTTCTCGAGAAGACGTCCCTCTGTGCTGCTTGTCAGCTGGGTTCGTGCTATGACTCAATTGCTGAGCGTGGACGTACTCTTTGGAACTGCGAAGAGCAGTCTTCCTTCTAAGCTTCATGGCTGTCAGTATATTCCTCTGGGCATGCTGATATTGCGACTTCGGCTTACTGGTTAACGAGATCCATAGCTGGGGTTTGGTGGGAGGAATTGCGTATTGTTGTTTATCGGAGTTAGCAAGATGGGGTCGCGTCGTTTCTTTGTGGTGACGGAGAGATGCGCTGGTGTGTTTTGACCACAATGGTTTACAAGTTGAGTCAATAGGATCAATGGTAAGAGGAAGAAAGTCACGGAAGTAATGCAATGCAGAGGTCAATGAATGTATTACGATGCTTGATGAGCTGTCCCAATGTTTTCTCTCTTCTTGGCGGGGTCACGGCAATAAGTAGCACTTCATTGTGGATGACCTATCACAACCCCACGTTGAGCAGTAGGAGGAGAGGTCGTTGAATACATTCCTCTGTCTGAGTAAAAAACTTTCAAGGACTGAATTGACAGGCATCATCAGGTAAAGTTAACGGCTATGGACTATTGATATGGAGATCATCATAGTGGCCATGTCCGGGATGTGGAAATTTGTATCTTCTCTCTTGTAGGTACTGACTGACGGATGTAGGAGTACATGTAGGAGTACTCCGACACAAAGAGTGTTTGCCTTGGGAGAAAGCTCATGTCTCTTGATGTTGGCCTTGTCATTAATTCTTGCTTGCATCGATAACTTTTTTTTTCTCCTTGCGACTTCGCTAAGTCAATGCCCATCCTCTGGTGCTCCATCACGGAACTTGAGCCTCACTTCCTCCGATTACCCACTAGTACCCTTACAGCATTAGCGCTTTTCTCTCCAACTTTCGTTCGCTAGGGTTGGCACAGTCGAAAAGCCCTATCGATTTCCCAAACGAAGAAGAGAGTATCGACAAATCAAGCAAAAGACGACGCCAGCAATATCTCCCCGTACACCGATTTCCAGCGCATCACCCAAGTCAGTCTCGCCGATTCCCTCATCAACGACTTCCTCGAATTCCTCGCTGACCAAATTTTTCCAACATAGATCGCAAAAATGGAGTCATCTAAGGTCCCAGTCAAGCTCGTCAAGGTCACCCGTGTTTTGGGCAGAACCGGTATGCGAAACAATCCACATCTCGAGAGCGCATTCGCAACTCTCGCGACATCGAGATTGCAAGTTGCAGTTGAAAGCGAAGGTTCTGACGGTTTATAGGTTCCCGTGGAGGTGTTACCCAGGTTAGAGTCGAGTTCATGGACGACACCACCCGTTCCATCATCCGTAACGTCAAGGGCCCAGGTACGATTTCCCCATCTTTCATTCTCACGATTTTCGACGCGATATACGATCTCTCTATCGACTTCAATGTTCACTATTGAGCGATTTGAGCAATCAAGTCATGGGGGGTAAACAATAACAAATGAGCTTTAGCTGACGTTTGTTTCTTTCTAGTTCGTGAGGACGACATTCTCTGCCTCCTCGAGTCTGAGCGTGAGGCCAGAAGATTGAGATAAACAACGAATGGGTTGGGGGTGTAAATGGTTCTCTTTTGAGTGTGCAAGCATAGGCTGCGGGACTGGGTTTACTTCGATATATTCGATAAGGTGCTCAGGCACTCTGGCAATACAAAGGATTCCACAATACTTGATGGCTCTTCTTTTGACGACTTGGGAGGTGATGAACTTATTGATTGCACCGGATATTCGATACTCGGAATCTTCGAATAGCAGAGCAATTCCGACTTTACAACTCTTTCGGTACTCTGCATATTCAATCTCGATCGGCATTCGGATAGGTACTACGGAATCATCATTACGGCCTCGATTCATCTGAAGATTGGACCAGCCTCCTCCGGCAAAGCAGCGCAAGTCCCCCTAGTGCGCCATATATATGGGTATCAAAGTTTGCTTCAGAATGCAGCCACGGCAACGAACGAATGTACAGGTGCCAACCTCCTCGATTTCTTGGATTTCACACAACGCAGTGGAGCAGTTGTTGAAAGGAGTGCATTAGAACCAGACGTGACCCTAGAAGTCGTGCATGAGACCCTTGTTCCTGTAGAACTTCTGTTTGCCTTTGCTTCACGATCATAAAGCGTAGATCTCTCGCTCTGCCCATATAAAGCACCTGTAATACCTTCGAATCCGGTGAAAGCTGTACGAGAAAATAGCCGTACTCTTGCAATTGTCAATATTGCGTTGAGTTACGAATTTTGCTCTTCCGATCATGCGTTCTCTCTTTCACAGCGTGTTCAATCCGTTTTGATGTGAACGTTGTGTTCAACTTCTGCAGCATAGTATATGAACCATGCACTATCCTACGCCACCCAGATATCAGAAGTGATATCTGAGTGGTACCAGGCCCCCATGTCCCTTGGAAGACATATGTCTGGCCAGTTGTTGGCGTCAGCGCATACTGACATACTCGCGGCAGGCGGGTGGAAGTCTATTATATCGTTAATGTATGTGAAAAATGTAAGTATGCAGGAGAGCACTGAGTAGCAGCGAGAGCCTTCACAGATGGATAATGATGGCTGCTACCCCTTTCTGCATCATGAAAGTCTACCCAACTTTGTTGCTGTTCTGAAAGTTCCATCTATTGCTGTTACTCCTGATCCCTCGCTCCCTCTTTCTTTCACTTTTTTTTTTATGTTTCAATGCTGCTGTAAACGAGTGGAGTGAATGAAGACTTGTACGCTCACTTTCACAATTTGTCTATCTACGCGCACTGGCCGTTCCTAAACCTGACCGGAGTTGATGTACTCCATCTTACATTACCTTATCTTCTCATCTCTTCAATCATCAAGCACATCTCAAATTGAGGTGAAGATAATCGTTTTCACATCACATCTGGAGAGGCGACGTGGACGATCCTATCTTACGTCGTTACTCTCGATACGTCCCCTTCAGTCGCGTAACTCTTCACTAACGACTGACCTTCAACGCGCCGCCACGCGATTTCTCCCCCGCTAAAGTGAGAGCTTGGGCCATTTCCATCACCAAAATTATCTACCATTTACCTTTGCGCTGGTAATTTACTTTGCGCGCAAGATCGAACGGCAGCAACATCTAGCACTCTCACTTTCCTACCTTCTTCCACCACTTCATCCCAACAATCCTTCACATCTACATTTATTACTCCTACGCTGCTGTTCGTCAATTGCTTCACCATCTCGGTTCATCGTCCCAGGAGGGCAATGCGCAGCCATGGATTTCCCTATGCCTCCTCCGAAAACTAGGCCTTTCAGATTGAATGTGCATGTTCTACCCCCGGATGCCAGCAAGAACCTGTCTATCGTCCCCGACCAAAAATTCCTGCTTCTTAGCTCTCGCGGAACTACGATTCGAGATCTTTGCCCGAACATTGCTACGTTTGTAAAGAATAACTATGGAAAGTATGTGTTTTGCGCTGGCAGGTTTCTGTGCTCACCTTCTTGAACTACGTGCTAACATGAACATAGGAATCTTGACATTAAGAAGTGCCAGACTTTCGATGGGGCCGATCTTGGTCTTGATTTTCTCGTTGACGACGTCTTCGATGATAGAGATGTGATAAGGGTCATCGAATCGTATGCGACGCCGTCCCTGCGTGACTCAGTGCCTCCCACTTCTGGTTTACGCCCAGGTGCCCAGCTCAAGAGAGCCAGAAGCCAGAGCCTGCGACCTGGTGCACCTGGTGGATTAGACAAGATAGTGGAAGAGCGAGATTCACCTGCAGCATCACCAGGCACAGCGAGACCGAACAAGAGACAGAGAATTTTGAACAACGATCCAGACCGACCTATTCGATCGCGCGAACGAGACACCGAGAAGCTTCAGGAACCCACTCATGGCCACCCTATAGTCAATGGCCATCGAACACCAGTTTCACATGTGGAGGACTCTCAGGAACCGGCAAGCATCGTCGAGGAAACTCAGACTGCCGCCGATGTAAGCACCTCAACCCTTGCGCTGGGCTTGAATTCGACCCCCCCTTCGTCCCCTGAATTACAGTTGCGCTCGTTCCACGAAATTGAGAGTGATCCGGTAACTGACGATTATTTCTCGATCAAGAACTTTCACAGCAATATCTTCCCCAAGTTGAATGGCATCTCGGATAATATTCTAGGCAGCCCTTTCCATGAACCAACCCATCGAAGCCTCTCGCGACCTCTCTCTACAGACCCTAATAGATCCAGACGAAACGGCGACCACACCGATCGAATGCGTTCCACGTCGACGGCTGCGACTACTCCTCAGTCGAATCATGCGCTTCCAGTCACGGCTAATATTGCAGAACCAAAAACGAATGGGAAACTGAAGCGTCCGGATGCGAGCATGATCAAACCCAAGCCAACGACCCGAAGGTTTCCGGAGTCTCAGGCAAGGCTTGACATCTACGATGATATTGAGACTGATAGAGAGGAAGAAGGAAATACCGCAACATCGAAAACGGAAGGCTTCACACCAATTAATGCCAATAGGACTCGATCACAAGCAAAGGCCAATGGTGTCAAGTCCGACATTGCAGACGATATGGATCTCGATGAAAGCACGAACGGGGTTAATGGCAATGGGAAAGACCCATCTCCTAGATCAGCTGCAGCACTTGCTGCCGAGAAGCGCGATATGGAGCGAAAGCGTCAAGACGTGGCTGATAAGGAAGCTAGAGAACGCGCAGCAGAGGAGGAACAGGGGCGTGAGAGGCAACAGCAAGCAGCTGCGGAAGCTATCAAGCGTGCAGAGGAAAAGGCTAGAGAAGAAAAAGCTCAGGAAGAAGCCGAGCAGGTGAGACGCGTAGATGAAAAAGCCAATGTGGAAAAGATCGAGCAAGACGCCAATAGGGCAAGGCTAGAGGCTGAAGGTGATAAGATCAGAGCGCAGGTGGAAAGGGATCTTATTGAAGAAATTGCGGAAAGACAAGTGGAAGAAGACAAGCGTAAATCTCTGGAGGAAGAACGCCAAGCTGTTCTACGACAGAGCTCAAGGGAGAGGAGTCTCAAGGAGGCCAGCCAGCGGAGAAGACGTGAAGAGTCGCTCAAGAGTCAGACAGAGAAAGAGACGGAGAGAGACAGCAGAGCCAAATCGGAGAAAGCTGCTGAAAATGCACGTGCTGTTGCTAAGAAGGCAGAGGTTGACGCTGCGAAATCGAGAGAGACACCGGTGAGGACTGTTGCTTCGAGATTATCTTCTAGTCAGATGTCTAGTGTGGATAGTCCTGCTACCGCAACTGCCAAGGCCAAAATCTGGGTCGAAGATGACGATATTAGACTCATAATTGCGCAAACCCAGAGTTGGCCCTTTACAAAAATGCAATCCATGTTGTTTCCATCAAGGACGCCAAAAGCCATTCAAAGTCACTGGGCCGAGCTAAGGAAGAAGAAGCCCGACTTTATTGAATCTATCAAGGCGAAAAACCTCAACCTAGACGACTTGGATCAGGAAATGGGTGATGCTGATGATACCGAGGATGAGGATATCTCTGACAAACCTGCGGATGAGTCAAGAAGTATACTTGCCAGGAGTACTCCGGTACAGAGCAAGACTCCAAGAGGACGTCAAGAAACGAGAGATAAAACTCCAAGCTCAATTCTGAGGCGTACCTCTTCAGCAACTCCTCACTATCCTTCGGGGAGACCATCGCCTAAGAAAGGATCTTCCGTCCCGAGATCCTCGCAGGAGGCCGTAGATGTTAGCCTTGAAGCTCAGATGCCACTCCCTCCTCCAAGGCGATCTGTGTCATTTGCGGAGGATGTCTCACCACCAGCCGGGCAGAAGCAGCCTTCGCAGCCTACGCGGACAATGGCTACAAGAGCTTCTGGTGAGTATTCTGATGATCCACGGAAGTGTTGTATGAGCTAAATCCTTTTTCGTTGTAGCTTCCAGTCAACCGTTTTCTAACAGCCCGATACCTCCCCCTACAAAAAAGTCTCCTGGAACTCTGAGGCAGACTCAAATAATCAAGCCTAAACTCGGATATACTGGCGCGCCGAAATCTACTACGCCTGACAAGAAGGTTGCGCCGAAAGCTGCTTCTCGCCCCATAATGCCACCTCCGAAACTTTCCTCACAATCCCAGCCTATTCTGGCTTTCACTGCTGCAGGTGCGGCTACACTGGCGAAACCAGATCCTAAGACTGCGGATGTCATCGAATTAACATCAGGGGAAGATGAATCCGATTTTTCAGATGATGACGATGAAAATGACGGCGGAGTCAATCTTGCTTCACCGGATAAGAAGCGGGCTTATGCTCCAACACCGATTATACCTCCAGCTCTACAGATGTCCTCGTCGCAGATTTCGAAGGGCAAGAATACGAGATCAGAGAATATGTTCCAGGCTGCCATCAACCAGGCGAATGCCTTATCTACTCCGTCAATCCCTACGACTCAAAAGCCAGCCACCCCAGCAGCTCCCGTTCCTAAGCGGTCTGATTCTCACTCAACACCAGCCTCTCCACCACGAGACAGTCATTCACCAGTGGGTTTCCGCGAAAGTCATCACCCATCACCAGCCAGCTCCGTACATAAACTGGAAGGCAGACCGGTTAAAGATGCTACTAATGACTCGGAAGATGAGGACGGCAGCTCAGATGTTTCATCCTCAGACTACGAAGATGCCTCACCGCATCATCGCTCATCACCACGATCGCCCCCAATTTACCTCAACACACAGGAAGAGAACGACATGGATGTGGATGACTCGGACAACGAGCTCCCACCACCAAAATCATCTAACGGTAACCCCTCCCGTCCTTTCTACGGCCGTGTGGATCCTACCTCTGAACGCGACCTAGACGCACTAGTACAGTCTCAGATCCGCCGCGATACTTCGCCACACCGCACCCAGAACTTGACGCAGTCTAAACCGCCTTCCACCCAGTCGACATCTACTGCGGCGACCCGCCCACCTGTCTCCTCTCGCTACCGCTACAGCCTGACGAAGATGAATAAGGAGAAGCCCAAGGTTGACTACGCTGCCATGCATGCCGCCAGCCAGGCATCATCGAAGAAGCCAGAGAGGATTGAGGAGGAGGAAGAGGATGATGATGAATCGGATAGCACCAGTAGTAGTTCAGACTCGGACTCGGATTCCGACTCTGATAGTGATAGTGACGGGGACCCGACCAAGCTGCCACCAAGCACTCAACCTGTTACTGGTAGTAAACGCTCAAAGGATGACAGGAGACTTATGAGTGATGGCCCTCAGCCTGCGCGGGGAGCTGGCTCGGACTTGAAGAAAAACAAGAAGTCTATCACTTCTTTCTCGGATATCCAGATGATGTTTAACCGAGGGAAGTGAAGTATGAACCTTGACTGTTTGTCATCGTTAAGATTCGGTGACAGAAACGGAATGGGGCTGTTTGGTTATTTGATTGTAGCGGCGTTATGCATAGGTTGAAGGTTTGGCACAGGGGCGGCGTTGATAGTCTTGTCAAGTTTCGGTCTGTGTTCTGTTGTTCGAGTAGCGAAGGGTTTCTTTGTTTTTGAAAAGTGATACAAGGTGGATATAAGGAAATCACTGGAAGATACGAAGTACACTATCATGGATGGCGCGAAGTTCGTCTAATCAATCAATAGAATGGAAATGAAATCGATGTAATAATCGAATTTACGTTTTAGGTTGAGTTGTGATGTTTGAACTGCTATGATTGTAGACTTGAGAGACGAAACTTTTGAAAGTGGAAAGCTCATATTATATGTCTTTGGCTACAGTGTCATAATTGCGATATTAGTGCCCATTCCCAACCCTTCTGTTTATTCTCTTCGCTACTGAAGAAATCGGGAGAGGCTACATGCAGCCTCCATTTAGCAAGTGAGTTTTGAGGTAGCAAAGTCGATTACTTTACAAGTCGACTTTGATAATAAAGGATCTGACAAGCTCCATGATTAATCTGCCTGAATTACCTAATATACTTATGATGCAGGATACGTGAGTAATGATTATTTATCGATTAGACTATTGAACTTGATATATCTGCTTGGATCTTCCACATCTATCACATCTAAAAAACACTGCTCAATAGTTCTACAATTTTCAAGAGTTATACATCTATCAAAGAGCTATGTAATTACTAAGAGTTGTAAGGATTTTAAGAGAATTATACGATTATCCAAAACTATAAGATCTTTTGAGCTACAACATTTTAAAAACTATAGGAACATTCTGCAAGTGTTCTGAAATGGAATTACTCTGGAATAACCCATTATTTTTGACACATCTGCACGTGGCGTTTATTATAACGAAAACATCTCAAAAATTATAGGAATTTTGGCAAAGAAATGATGTAATTTATAACCTTGTTGTAAAATCTCTCCTGTATAAGAAGCCTGAATTGTGAGGGTGTGTCTATTGAGAACATATTGGGAAGCGTGAGTAAACTTAATTTCGTTCTGGACTTTTCCATAAATATTTAGATTACATTGAAGCTCCGCTCATAGTCGAAGCAAATGACTCGTATAAGAGCGTTCTAGTTCATAAATGTCATATACTGCCGGCCTTTAGGCGTAGATAACCTTACTCTCAACTATACCCTCCTTCATATGCTCAATCCTACCATGCTCCCCACTACCCTCAATCACATCCGCATTCTTAGCGTCCCTTCTGATCTTGTATTGAACCGCCAATGTGCAAAGCCCAAGCGCAAGACCCATACATATCATGGCAATGCTACCCTCACGCCACATAGGCGCCTGCTCAGTATTATAAAACAAAATGTTCCAGAACATGGACACAGCGATCGCGAAGGTGTTCATAGAAGCCAGGATGAATCCTCTCTTGGCATCATCATCTCTCAGCTTGTTGTTTGCCCACGCAAAGAACAGCGTCTGGCCGGCATATTGGCAGCCGCCAAGAACAAGTGCAAACATTTTAGCACCTTCATTTGGCGGGTTAAGCATGATTGCGCCAGAGATGACCGCTGTACATCCCAGGAACACGCCTACATGCCATGCTTTCTTTGTGATGTCGGAATACCAGCCTAGGACAAGGGTTGCCACAATTCCCATTCCAGAGATGGATGTGGGGATATAGCTCAACTGGGCGACACTGTACTTGTCGAGAGTCTTGAGCCATACGTTCATGACTTTAATCGTCAGCAGTTTTCTTGCCTCAATATATTGGGTTTAACTAACCTGCATTTGACCCGAACATTTCGGTATTAGAACCAAAAATCCAAAGCTATTGAACTTAGTAATCAAGATCTCACCGCAAAGCTAATGGACTTACAGCTACAAAAGCATAGAAATGGTAAGTGCTCAGCACTCGCTTCAGAAGACCCCATCCAAGTTCTCCTCGAACCTTTGTGACTTCGGGCAATCTTTCCTGTGCAAGGAGTTTCTCTTCCGGTGAGAGGTATTTCGCTTGAGAGGTGGATGGCGTATCTGGGAAAATGATAAAGCCGTAGATTGCAATTGGAACCGTGATTAAGAAGTCAATGACGAACAGCCATCGCCATCCAGCCAAGCCACTTTTCCCATCTGATTGGAGTCAGTTCTGTTAACACACCATTTGTGGAGATAACTCACTCATAGTATCATAAACTCCACCCTGCAAGAAACCTGAGAACATAGATCCTGCAAGTCCAGCAGAAGTAAAAATGGCAGTTCTCTTTCCCAACTCTTCTGGCTTATACCATGCACCCAAGATGTATTGCACACCCGGGAAGGTCGAGGCTTCAAGGACGGCTTGGAAAAATCGAATGATCATGAGTTGCCAGGAATGATGGACGAAAGCCATACTCATACACAAAACACCCCACATGAGCATGACAATCGGGAAGTAGTATCGAGGCTTGAAGATTTGAATGGCAATGTTGTTGGGGATTTGACCGCAGAAATAACCAGCATAGAAAATTGTGTTGATTTGGTTGAGCTCAGTCCCGTACATCTTCAGATCCTCTTTCATACCGGATGTATAGGCATTGCTCAGATTCTGAGAAACGAATCAATTATTATTCTTTTAGTGATTTAAAGACTCAGTGTTAACATACCGATCGATCGAGATAGTTGACCCAATACATAAGACAACAGAAGGAAAGAATGACCATATCAAGCTTGAGAATCAGACGTCGCTCTTCTTTGGTGGCTGCTGGGGCTCCCCAAAGGGCGGTGCGGATTTTGAGCATGGCACCCATTGTGGCGAATTCCAGGAGATAATTCTGGTTCTATGAGAAGCAGTTCATTCTGAGAAGAAGAAAAAATTCAGCGAGGAGGCTCAAATAAAGTACTCTTGGACCCAGTGACAGAAGTGGGAGTCAACTTATTATCTATCGCGCCGCGCGATAGTTGTCACTGACAATCATTGCTTTCTCAGCCAGTTGAGACCACCCAACGAGAAGGCCAATGCATTCGTCTTAGACGTTATGCAGCCCGCTTACCCCAGATCCATGATGTTGATCCTGATATGGAGTCCCGAGAGATAGGTAAAGAGTGATGGACGCCATTTATTCACAAATCGTATGGAGCCACATCTGCTGATAGGGTTGTAGGAAGATCGAGTAAGATCAACTTGCCTAAAATATATATATCCTCGCCCTGAATATCTTGAAATTTTAAAGAACGTTTTGTGTTAATGTCGATTTATTGGTCTACCAGTCACCACTTCAGAGATCACTGTCGGGAAACTCGCCTATTCTTATCTGACCTTCAAAATTTATGCTTTCCGCGATATGACTTGGTTGACATCCTTGCTTACCTATGAAATGCATTAACATCTGCATAAATTGCGTACACCAACCACGTGATATCAGAATGATTTACGTCGCAACGGACTGCGTCATCTTACAACTTTGTAGGTACAAAATCAGTTCTGCCAATTTCATACATCAATGAGACTTGAGGGTTCATACATATGAAATGGCGAAACAGATTGCCATCATAGGCGCTGGTCCATCAGGGCTTGTCGCGGCCAAATCTCTTCTTCACGACCACCCGAAAGGTACATTTGCACCCATAGTATTCGAAAAACACAGAACAATCGGTGGACTATGGCCTGTGACCCCCAAGTATGTTGACGGTTTGGTGAATCCGGAAATGAGCACGAACCAGAGCAAGCATACCGTGTGTTTTAGTGATTTGGCTTGGGACGAGAATACGTCGAATTTCCCAAAAGCTTGGGAAGTCGGTCAGTATCTGGAGCGATATGCTGCAAAATACATCACTCCACATGCCGAAATTAGAACGGAGAACACAGTTGTTGAAGCTCTTAGGGATGCTAAAACAGCTATTTGGACTCTAAAAGTTGAGAATGCGAAAGGTGTTGAGGAGCATTCTTTTGACCATGTGATTGTGGCAGCAGGCTTTTTTGGACAGCCTAAACTTCCTAGGGACCTGATTCCAGAAGGCCAACATATACCCATGATTCACAGCTCAAAGTTTCGTACAATAAATCAACTACTCTCTGGCGTGTCAACTGGCGGGAAGGTCCTCGTGGTTGGCGGACAGATGTCTGGTGTTGAGGTTGCCGCAGCTGCAGCGACTCAATTATCATCTGAGATCATGTCCCCTACTGCATCGACTATTCCTAATATTGAGAAAGTCACAATTCATCATGTGGTAACGAAACCGTTGTGGATCATGCCATTGCACTTTCCTACTCAACCAATGCTTGAATTCGAAGACAAAGATCATGCACCAGTAAGATCCCATTTTTATTAGTTACTCAGTCTTCTATACTTTCGTCAAGATGCTCACTATCTGTAGGAAGTCAACCCCAGCTCACCATTCATGCCTCTTGATCTTGTCATGTACAACATCACAAAACGTCCTCCAGGACCTATTCGAGATACATCCGGTGTTCTAGCACCTGAAGCAGCTTCTTTCTTCCACGGATTCATGAAGACAAACATTGGTAGTTCTCAAGCAGAGATTGGATTGGATCCAACCAAGTCGGACCATGCTCCTTGGCTAGCTGTTAGTGATGGCTATTCAGAGTTTGTTCGTTCCGGAAAAATCACACTTCACCATGGACATGCAACTCAGGCAGATGATGCTTCGTCGAACACCTCATCCACAGCCATTAAAATTGTAGGCTCTAGAAATTCCTACAATGTCGAGGATATCGCAGCCATTATTGTCGCCAACGGCTTCAATCCCGCGCCATCTATCAAATTTCTCCCTAAGGAGATCTTGGATGGTCTCGAGTTCGATGCAGAATCGCCATTCCCATTGAACCTACAAGTTCACTCCAGTGTCAACAGCACTTTCCCAGAGCTCGGTTTTGTGGGATTCTACCGAAGTCCCTACTGGGGTGTAATGGAAATGCAGGCCAAGTACCTGGGTAAGCTGTGGGCAGGCGACGAGCGTGCTATTAAAGCACTCTCAGAATTTGACTCCCCCATCCCCGCACGCCGTAAATGTTTCAAGGAGTCCCCGGAGCGACTTGCTCAATTCCCAATGGGCGACTACACGTTCCTGATGGAACAGTTCTCACAGATCCTTGCGATCCCGCGGTTGGAGCCATTTGACGACAACGCAAAGCAGGCGGTCAATGGGGAAGGTGGCGAATTGAGAACGGGCATCGTGCTTCCGTCCCGCTACACGTTCGAGCACCAAGATAAGAGTGAGATTGAAAAGGCGATCGCAAGTGTCAAGCATGCCCGGAACGACTCAGTAACTAAGCACAAATTCGTGGCGAGGGCTATTATACGCGCGCTCCAGGGACGTTGGGCGCTTGTGCGTCGGTTTGAAAGTCGTGATAATATGAATCCATCAGGAAACTTGGAGGGCACTGCAAATTTTCATCCACGCACACCCACGGACGCGACCTTTGATCTCGAGTATCTGTATGAAGAGGAGGGCGAATTCAGCACCGATTCTGGGCTAGTATTCCGCACAAATCGCAGGTATGTCCATATGTGTTGAGTACTGTTTTGGTGACTTGCTGATTTGAGTAGATATGTGCATCGCTACCAAGAGGCATCGGACACTCTCAGTGTATGGTTTGTGAAGCCCAAGGCGCTTAAAGAAGTGGACTACCTATTTCATGAGATGGAGATCCTGGCACCGGCAAATGGATCTGGTTGGCGAGCGAAGGCATATCATTGGTGTCAGCCTGATAATTATAACGTGCAGTATGAGTTCAGATTTGCCGGCGTCGGTATTGAGGAGTGGACTATGGCGTATACTGTTAAGGGGCCGAAAAAAGATTACACTATCTCTTCGACGTATAGAAGATAAATGGGAGATCATTCGACATATCATGGACGTCGACATCAATTGCTATTAGAATAGTTTTTTTTTATTACTTGCAAGCAGATGAGCGCTGATGAGAGCTTTGAACTCATGATGTCCCTTCTGATTTTGTATCTGCTTCGACTCTTCATGTCTGATTGCTCCTCCAAATCTCAATGATCGAATGATATTACTGCGCAGGCAAGATTTGAATTGAGATCTACTCTCATGGATACATGGATGCTATGATACCTAGTAAGAGGCTTGGTGTATATATAGACCTATTGTTATTATCGTCGGTAAGCTCGATTTGAGGGCAACTTACATCTCAGTAGAAATGTTACTTCACTCATGCTCTGTGCTTAGTACCACGGGCACTAGATTATCTTCAATGAGTGCTACCCGGTACTTATACATATGAACAATGTGGTAATATACGGAAGCAGAGCAAATTTAGCATTGCAATTTAAGTGAAGGCAGAGCAACCTGATCGTTTGTGTTTATAAGTAGGTAAGTTAATATATCTTTCCGTTTGCCGGAAATAGCCGTTGACGTCCATGCCGAGGCATCATCGCGAGCGAGCTTAGGCCGCATCTAAGATACTCTTATCGTGTCTATCTATCTATCACTTCTCTTACTTCCACTTCCCCCTCCGACTAAATTGTATCTCGCATTATACATCGATACCTCGTGCATATCTCTCGACGTAATTCAACTCAGCGCAAGCACTACATATCTGCCGGCTAGAACGTCGTCCCAGCCCTCGAACGAACCCGCCCCAGGCCCGCCCTTCTAACGGGCTCCATCCACAATTATCTGGGTATACACACATCATATTCGAAGCTCTGGCACGTAATGTCCTCCCGAACAACAACCAAGCGCCTCCTACAGGAAATAACAAACGTGCAACGCGAGCTACCAACCGTCGACGGCATCGACCGCCTTGCACCCGTTAGCGATGGCGTGGTACTAAACTGGGAGGCGGTCGTGAATGGAAAGGGAGTGGGTGGGGGTTATGAAGGTTCGCAATACATCCTATTCTGTTTCCGGGGCCACAACGAGGGTTGGGTGGGCATCAAGGATAAAAATGAGGAGCTAGGGATAAGCAATGCGGACTGACATGAGTAGATGGCAGATGGCTACTGAGCATCTCTGTGCCCGAGACTTATCCTAACAAACCACCATCTGTGCGCTTCGTTACGCGTATCGCGCATCCGAATGTGAATTTCCAGGTGGGTTGTTCTCGTCTCTTTTTGACTGGCTGCGCGGATGCTGATCGACTCAGACCGGAGAAATCTGCCTCGATCTCTTGAAGGATGCGTGGACGCCCGCGTATACCATTCTCAAGACCGTTGAGGCTATTAGGCAGATGCTGTCGTATCCAGAAATCGACAGCCCGCTGAACGTTGATCTGGCGGCGTTAATGAGAGGTGGTGATTTACTTGGTGCGAGGGGACTAATTGCATTTTGGTGTGAGGAGTGTAAGTGGGATAGTAAATTTCCATGATCGACGTTTATAAGCATACCAATTTGTAGATCAATAGCAGTGCTATGGTAAATTCCCTATGATTAACTCCTAAGTATACCGATTCCTAATTTACATTATCTCATTCCATCCTATGTCCCAACCACCAAAGAAAAGAAAATATTGTGATCATCTCCATTGCGGCCTTGAGCCCGACTTCCCAACAGATTCAACCTGGAATCCTAGCTCCGAGAGCTTCCCTGCATCGACGATATTCCTCCCGTCAAAGACAACCTTAGGATACTTCATGATGCCTGACACATAGGCCCAGTCCATTTTCTTTCCATTCTTCTTTACGCCATTTGCCAAACTTAGCCCGTTGAGACCATCAACAGTTTGATCTTCACGCCCATGCTCATCCACCTGGGTCTCGTTGGCGACAACATTTGCACTCGCCATTGCCTTCTCGCTTGCACCCAAGGTCAATGATCGAACACGTACATGTTGCTTACCCACTACCCGCTCTACATTTCTCTCAGTTCTGTTGCTGAACTCGTCCCACTCAGTCATGATGACAGCGGCATGTGATCCCTCACAAGCCTCATGCGCGGTATCATGAAAGGTGACCCTCGATGATACATCTTCTCTCTTCAATCCGCTTTCTTTTTCAAGAGTCCACCAGAAATGATCCTCTTCGACTTCAGGATCATAGATCGCCAGATGAGCCCTCTCAGCTATCAATCTAATCACCACTGTGACAGCTGGACTTTCACGGATATCGCCTGTATCCTTCTTGAAGGCTACTCCTAAGATCGCGATTCTCTTATCGGTCAATGTGTTGTGTAGGCGTGTTATGATACGCTGTGCGAAGCGGTCTTTCTGATATTCGTTAATCTCGTTGACCGATCTCCAATAAGCTGCTACATTTGGCAGTAAGAGTGTCTCTGAGAAGTGAGAGAGATTCAAAACGTCTTTCTTGAAGCAAGAGCCTCCGAATCCGACAGATGCCTTCAACATTCTTGGACCAATTCTTGTATCGAGACCGCACGCAAATGCGACCTCGTCTACATCTGCACCGGTGGCTTCGCAGATGGAACTTAGAGCATTGATGCTGCTGATGCGTTGTGCAAGTAAAGCGTTGGCAGCTAGCTTTGCAAGTTCGGCCGAGCTGATGCTCATCTCAATAATGCGATCTCGAGGAACCCAGGAGGCATAGACATCAGCCAATGCTGTCTTTGCCCTCCGACCGGAATCTGTGTTCTCAGATCCGATAAGAACTCGATCTGGGCTGAGGAGGTTGATGACTGCTGTTCCCTCCGCAAGAAATTCTGGGTTCGAGAGGATGTCGAAGTGCACGCCTGGTCTTGCGATACTGGTGAGGATCTCTTGGGCGAATTTGGCGGTTCCACAAGGAACTGTGGATTTCTCCACGATAATCTTGGAGGATTCACTTAGCTCTGCGATGCGTTGGATTGCAGACTCGAAGTAGCTCATATCGCAGGCTTGGTTGGCTCCATAACCGGATGTTTTGGTGGGTGTGTTAACGGCGACGAAGATCAAGTCGGCATCTCGAATTGCTTGGTCGACGTTGGTTGTGAAATGAAGGTTTGGTTCTCGTCCTGTGGTTTCGTCTCGTGCCTTTTTCACCACCTCGAGCAGATTCGGTTCTGCTATGGGCAGGGAATCCGAGTTCCATGCTGCTATACGCTCGGTACTGAGGTCAACGACATTGACTGTGATGCCTGGATTCTTGCTCGCTATCACCGAGCAAGTAGGGCCTCCCTGTTACGACTGTCTTAGTATGAATACTGGTAAAAAAAGAAAAAGAAGAGTAGTATGTCCGTAAACCATGCAGAAGGCAGTGAACAGGCAAACACTATATAATGAGAACCACTTACAACATAGCCTGCTCCTATGCAGCATATGTTCTTAATTTGTGTGCGTGGTACTTGGAGGTGTTCCGGAAAGTCCCTCACAGCTGGTGAGCAAACAGAGAAGAGTGAAGTAGGTGTAGGAGGCGAGCTGGGACGAAGGACATTCATGTTGACGATATTGAAGTTACGCTGCGCCGTATGCAAGATCTCGGTATTCTGTAGATCAATCTGTCACAGTATAAACTTATTATGAAGGAAGAAAGCTTGACAAACAACTTCCCAGAAAGTTTTGTTCCATCTACTGACCCTATATGTATCACCACCACCCGTCCTGCTACTCGAACGATAGTCATGGCCGGTACACCGTGCAACTTTCAAGCACGCCTTTGTCCAACTATGCCTTTCGATCAATTTGCCTAGACCCTTATGGAGGACCATGAAAATCCTACGGGGATACTTCTTTTCTGGGGTGTCAATCGACGAAGCAATAGGAAAAGCTCATCTCATTCTATCATGAGCGAAACGCTTGAGCTATCAGAGATTAATCCACAATTCAGCTCTTGGCAAGCCAACCTTACCGTATCCTTACAGCTGCTTATCTTTGTTTCCAGGTACATAGGGGTAAGGGAAATTGGGCTGGTAATTTATGGTGCTATTCAGCCTTTCCATGTGCTCGTAGACTAATAATGTGGCGTTAAAACCGCGTTCTCGCGGGACAGGAACGAAAGGTACGTCCGCTCCGGTATGTGGACGCCTTAGATGGTACCCGGCCACCACCGCTATATTCTAGTCAAGGCCGAGAAATCTTTCCAATTCGATGACTGTTGCTCGGCTGCAATACTAGGTAGATTCTTTTCCATCGTGTCATTGTCGTCCGAGATCTAATCTGTTCTTGTTCAACAGTGTGCTGAGCTGTTATATTGCTTCATATACTCAATACACATTGTTCCAGCTCTCACTCAGACTTTGTCTTCAATCTTTGGCAAGTCGTTTTACCTTCATTTTATCAATCAGCATCATCTAGGGAGTGAGATCTGCCCAACTCAGATCCTTCCCAGCTGCTTCTTCTTACCTTCTTTACCGCACCTGCGGCATTATGCCTTCTTCGACAGTGAAATTTATACATTTGGGCTTGTACTTTGCCATCAATTTATGCCTGAGTACTTTGAACAAGGTGGTCCTGGGCAAGGTATGTCTGCGTTTCCTTCATAAGCATTTGCTATAGTTTGCGTGTGTTGTATATCGAATGTTCTCAGAAAGCTGATAATTTTGATAGTTTCATTATCCATGGCTTATTACTGCCTTTCACGCAACCTTCACATCCATCGGATGTTATGCTCTACTATGGATGGGATACTTCAAGTTAACCCATTTGACCATGAATGAGAATTTAGTTTTGGTGGCCTTTTCCGTTCTCTTCACAGTCAATATTGCGATCTCCAATGTTTCTCTGTAATTCTCACCATCCACCTTTACTGAAATTTAGTCTACCACAGCGCTGACAACCGCACAGTGCAATGGTCTCCATGGCCTTCCACCAGCTTATGAGGTCAACTGGACCAGTCTTTACGGTCTTGATATACCGTCTCGCGTATGGAAAATCATATTCTAGAGCTATATACATGTCTTTGATTCCAATGGTTGTTGGTATTAGCATGGCTACATATGGCGACTATTATTTCACAGTCCCGGGCTTTTTGCTCACAACGCTTGGTGTAGTCCTTGCATCAGTCAAAGTAAGTCTTACTTCATCGACTTTTTTTTGGTGAACTATCACTTATCATTCCGTAGACAATAGCATCAAACCGTTTGATGACAGGCGCACTGAAACTCCCGCCACTCGAAATCCTCCTACGAATGTGTCCGCTCGCAGCTGTGCAGTGCTTCATCTATGCAGGACTACGTG
The DNA here is from genome assembly GCA_024752435.1 of Allantophomopsis cytisporea. Taxonomy (NCBI): domain Eukaryota; kingdom Fungi; phylum Ascomycota; class Leotiomycetes; order Phacidiales; family Phacidiaceae; genus Allantophomopsis; species Allantophomopsis cytisporea. Next base: position 619,512 of record CP103037.1, read on the forward strand.
GCGAATTGCAACAACTTCATACTCAGCTACCTGATATCAGTATGCTACCTAGGGAGACTCTGATTCTCCTCATTATAAATGGTACACTGGCATTTGCGCAGAACATTTCGTCATTCCAAACGAACAAGATTGCAGGAGCTTTAACACTTACAGTCTGTTCCAATTTGAAGCAGGCCCTAGTTATCTTGCTGGGAATTGTACTATTCCATGTCAAAGTTGGGTTTTTGAATGGCGTCGGAATGTCTATCACTCTGATGGGAGTCTTCTGCTATAGCTGGGTGGAGTTCAAAGGCAAAGAGAGCAGAATTGTTCTCCCGAAGTAACCGGCACGCAAATCAACATTCTCCAGTCTAGTAACAGCGGTGTCATACAATGTACCGATGCTCACCGATGACATCTTTTTTATTAAATCTTCTACCCAACTTCCTTCCATGCTCTGGTGCTAAATTACCATAAAATTTGACCGAAACATACTTTCACTCATTATGCTCTGAATTCTAATTGCTCGTCATGTCGATCATTCATAGCATACTGTAAGCCCGTTCTACTATGGTCTATCTATCTTGTATCAGCTTAGATCACTACTTGAGGTGACTGAACACAGTGTTTTTGACTATTCAGCTCTATCCGCCCGCCAGGGGCAGAAAGTACCCACGACCAGTTATTATGACACCGGCTCCCATCAACTAAGTTGATACAGTAGAACGAACAAAAAGCAAAAAAAAGACAAAATAGAAGAAAGTTCTTATCACCATACTTACCTCTGGGGAAAGTTCATGCAATATGCGCTCTCGCATCTAATGCCCAAGGAGAAGTGGAGAGCTATCCAGGTGATTGGACTTGTGTGGGTCAACTACTTGGCGTGGGGCCCCCTAATGTCTCGTCGGCTGATCAAGTTCGCCAATCTAATCAAGTCGCTAACTTATCCTAGCATCGTTTATTTCCACGACAATTCATCTACGCAAGCCACCAAGTGCCACTGTAAGCCGCGCTCGTGTCTCTCGCAGAGCTAAGTCTGCCATGAACAAGCCACGCACGGCTTCATTCTTATACTGGATTAGCTATGAGGGATAGTCAAGGAGAGTCAAGGATAGTCAAGGATAGTCAGGGGAAGTGGCTATAGAGCAACGATGTTATCACTACGATAACCTCCCCAGAGATTGCCGACTGTCCGACTGCTTTCATGACATGGTTGGTGCATATCGTTTTTCTTTCTTTCGTTTACTGTTGTTGTGAAGGATGGCTTCTGATTTGGCAAGGCTGAAGCTATTACCAAAACATACTTTTCTAATCGATTGTCTGTCATTGAGAACATCAGATTGGACTGGACTCTGATATCTTGTTCTCTTCGTTCCTTGTACTAGATGTGTATGCATCTCTCGCGATGGACTTCAGTGTGCTGCTGCGTCTATTATCAAATAGCAGACGTTTGACGTTGTTTGGTCTCTTTCTGCTTCTAGTCTTCCTCATTGCGTTGACTTCTAGAAATACTGTTTCGGTACGTACAGCTTAGGATTCTGCCGTGGTAATGTTAAGTCTGTCAGAGCTTTCCATCCTTATCAACCAAGTGGAATAATCGTATTGTGGTATACTATAATAGAGTGACTTACTGACAGAAAGCAGGATTCGCATGGAACTCGAACTCGAACTTCCTTCCAGCCTACGTCGAAATTGTCTAAGGATATATCAATACCGAATGATTTCTTCCATCTCCTTATACCAGCCACAACGTCCGATGTAAACCTCTGCAAAACCATTCTAAGTGCTGCAGTGCTGAACTACTCTACACCTGTGCTCATAAACTGGGGCAAAGAATTCAATGATGGGGATCTGTCAGCAGGCGGATCTCACCTTGCAAAGATTCCTGGAATCCTGAGTTACCTCAATTCCATCGGCAGTGAGCGCGATAATGACCTCGTCCTGATTGTCGACGGCTACGATACCTGGTTCCAGCTGCGACCCGAAATCCTCCTCTCGCGCTACCACGAAATCAATTCCCGCGCCAACAAACGCATCACAAACCGCCTAGGCACATCGGGGCCGTCTTCCTCTATCTCTCAAACTATAATATTCAGCGCCCAGAAACTCTGCTGGCCGCATACCCCCGATGAGTTGGCATGTTATGCTGCACCACCCTCCCCACTCCCACTTGATGTGTTCGGGCCCGACACCGATGAACCATATGCGGACCAGGAGAACCCATATTTGCATACCCGTCAACGGTTCTTGAACTCGGGATTGGTGATGGGCCCAGCGGGCGCTTTGCGAAAAGTATACTATGAAGCTGCGGAGCGTATGGAGGTTGATACCCAAGAAGGGAGTGACCAGGGTATTCTCAGTGATATCGTGGGTGCACAGGAATACGCACGAGAAGTCATACGCCAAAGACATCTGAGTGGTTTGTCGAAGCTTTCTGGATGGTTTGGTCGCTTATTCTCGGGAAAGAGTGAATTCGATGCCGATAGAGATGACCTTCTTAGGTCGGATCCTGCGAGAGAGGTGTTGGAATTGAAGTCTGCGAGCGGCAAAGGCAGTGGAAGAACAGAGCTGGGATACGAGTATGGAATTGGACTCGACTATGGAAGTGAGCTATCTCACGCCACAGTCTTCGCACCTAGAGATGCGGATTGGATTTCATTCGACTCTGTAGGGTCCAGGCCTTCCAGGTTCTGGCACATCAATTCTCCATTGATCAAAACTCTCCCAGATGACATCAGAAGCTCAGGACTACCATTCTCGGGGTTAAGTGAGACATCGATGCGTCCTAGTGGCGGATCAGGGAGGAAGCTGTGGGAATTTGTGGAGTTGGATCCAAACAAGGAGGATGGCAGTGAAGTCTCCCTCATTGAAAATGGTATGGATTATGTAGACGGCCAAAGGATGGACGTCAATTCGACATGGGATCACGTCTCCCTTTACACACATCTCTGGACCGGAAATGTCCCCGTCTCAGTCCATCATAACGCGTGGCAGCGACATATGAAGTCTCTTCGGGAGAAGATGTGGACACTTTTATGGTGGCAGCCTTTCGCAAGCGTGTTGCTTGATGCTCATATCCATGGACCAAGAAGTCCGATTGTGGTTGAGAATGGGAGGAGTTGGTGGAGTCCAGTGGAAAATAAGGGTGGTGCCAGGGCCGATAATGGTACTTGGTACCCCTGGAATGATTTATGTGGTCAATGGAGTTGGGATTTATTTGAGGGGAAGTAGAAATTTATGTAAAAATATATTAGAAGTCTGCTCGGTGCTGCCGCTAGACTGTTGGTTGAATAATGAGATCTATGGACTTTTTAATGTTGATCTCGAGGGAATTTGTCTGGTAGCTTGTAAATTTTTATATACGTCTTTTATTATAACGGAGTAGAATTCATTTGATCTTAACTACTCTAGGTGACTCATCTATCTTTTATAACATTGCTTGGTGCCGTTTCATGTGTCTTCGCTTGTTGAGGAGCTGAGCTTCCCTCTTTACTGGATTTTCCTCGTTGTTCTCTTCGTCATTATTCTCCTCCTTATTGTTCTCCTCTTGGGCGTTGCTCCCCTCCTGATTTTCATTCTCCTGGTCGTTATTCTCCTTCTGGTTATTATTGTTCTCCTCCTGGTGGTTCTCGTCCTGGTTGTTGTTCTCTTCCTGGTGGTTTTCATCCTGGTTGTTGTTCTCCTCCTGATCATTGTTCTCTCCTTGATGGTTTTCCTCCTGGTTATTATTCTCCTGGTTTTTCTTCTCCTCCTCCTTCCTTCTATTCTCCTCCTCCTCCTCTTTCTTCTTCTTCTCCTCTTCCTCTTGTTTAAGCCTTAACCTCTCCGCCTTCGCCTTCGCAAGCCTGTTCTTCGTCTCAGGCGGGACTCCAGCATCAACACCATCAAACATGTTCTCATCAAAAGCAGAACAGATCTGCTGCCAAGGGAGCCAGTGCCCATCATCCGTCCACATTCCACCAAGGTCTCTCCTCAAGCTATTATATCCTCCCTTGGACCAGTTTCGCACCGTACCGTCTTTGTCGATAGTAGTTGCAATAGGGCCTCGGGGTGCTCGACTGCCAGCACGCAACACATGCCGGCCCCATTTTCCATCCACAAACCAATTCCTTGGCCACCACTTGTCAATGAAGCTCTTGTCGCCGTTAATATGGATCAGCACTGGTACACTGTTGGCAGGTATGTTTATCATCAAGGGTATATCACCCCAAGTTGTGTTTGTGGGTAATTCCTCGTACAAATCTGGTGGTGGTTCATCCAGGGCACCTTGACCTAGGACCTCTGTAAGCAACCTTTGGGATAGAGGCGGTTCGGAGTTTGCAATATCCTGTGGCAGAATTGCCTTTGCAGATGTGTGTGCCTTGACAGCCACATTGTGTCTCTCAAGAACTTCGGAGAGGGATTCTGAGGAGTTGAAGATGAGCCAGTCGACGTCTGAGGTTGAGTGTGTCATGGTATGGAACAATTGTGATTCGTAATCGAGACCGATATGGAACTCAAGTTGCTTGGTCGAATCAGTCTTGACATTCTCTTTTGCCTCCTCTAACGCTGCCTCTTCTGGACTGTCTCCTGAGGGTTCTTGTTCTGGATCATCTCTTGCCTCTTCCAATGCTGCCTCTTCTGGACTGTCTCCTGATGGCTCTTGTCCTACCTCATCTCTCCTTTGAATTTTGACCAGATCATCTTTCGGCTTGGTCGATAATGCTGATGAAGCTTGATGCACACCTTCATAATTATGTCGATAATGCTCTTGATCGCCGAAGAGCTCTGCGAAATACCATTGATCCCGGTCACCATTGTACTCCTTTTCAACCTTTATTACTGCAGCTTCGAATATAGCGCGCAACTCAGCAACCGGTCCCATTATAGTGCCTGAATTGAGCCAACGTGGTCGCACAGCATTGAAGTCTGGATCTTGATCAGTCAATTTCCCATAGGCATACTTTGGAAGAGTCGACTGTGGAACAGCATAGCATGCAGTGTGTTCTGGAGTCTGGGGCCAGCATTTCTTGTCTGCACCAAAAATGACCGTCTGCTTGAAATCGTGTTCTGAAATGGCTTGTGAATCATAGGTCTTGGAAATGATTTCATCGCGTTGCTTATTGATCATGAAGTACCTCTCAATGAGGACGTCGGGGCGAAGTTGAAACCATACATCGTGGCCATCAATAATCAGGGCCAAATCCTGGTCGTTTCGCTGCGGTAATCCTCGAAGGTATGTAAGAATACCCGAAATCTTTTTCAAATGAGATGCGTATTCATTATCTGGATCCTCTTCGACTTCCCAATTTACTAATATAGGCAAAGGGTAATTGAGAAGGGCAGCGGACAGTAGGGTACGACAAAGATTGGGCTTTGGGCTGGTAGCTGGAACAATGAGGTGAAGCATAGAGTCCTTCGTCAATTTAGACGTGGCTTCTGTATGGAGGACATTGTGGTCCACTATGGATTGTTGAGAATCAGATAATAAAGATGAAGGCTGTAGAGAAATTATCAATCAGTCCATGCTCAATGATCTGAAGTTTCGCTGTGATAGGTAGATATATCACTCACCGTCGAGAAATACAAGAATAAAATAATGAAAACGACTGCCAATACTCCTACCCGTCGACTTCTCAGGTTGAGAGACAGACAGCGTCGCGCTGGAAGAGATCCTTCATTTCCGTTTGCAATACCCATTGCGCTGAGCCTTTTCCAAACCGTGCAGTATGGGCAATGTGATATTCGAATGAGATGATGATGCTAGAATCGAGATAGAAATTCTAATTGTTGCTTTTCTGGGCAAACATCGCCGCGAAATGTGATCTTTGGTGTACCTTGAGAGTTCAATGAGCCACAAGCATGTCGCGACGAGAATTTACTTCCTGGATGAGGCCGAAGTGTCTTTCTGTACTATGGTGAACCTATTTACGATTCCGCCGACGTACGAATTTGAGATAAGTCGGGAAGCCATGGCACGAGTAATGAGCAAAGTGGTAGTATGAGCGTGTATCTATGAACATTTGCTAAATTAGTAGATATCACTAACTCACGCTACAATTTGAGCACTAGGCCTGTCGCTGTCGCGCTCCGTTCCTCATTATTCTCTTGTCCCCTGCTACACCCACTCTAGTACAGGGGATGAAAGGAACTCCTCCAAGAACATAAATGTACATGTGTGGAGAATGTCTGCCAAGAAACTAAAAGTTGAATTCCGCTTTGCAAAAGAATCAGAACAAGGATCGACGGCTTCGACATTCGTCTAATGATACTCAGCTGAACCAAGATACCAGCACCGACACACTAGAACTTCAAGGATATCAGCTGCTTTGGAGGCTGAACAGCGAGAGTAAAAATGGAAAAAGGGGAGAAGCGGGGGTGAATAGAAATGGCCCGTCAAGTTCTGGAATCTAGGTACTTCATACGCACATACCTACCTACCTACTGGTAGAGTGAGAAAGCTCAGTTAAACCCGGAAATCCGAGAGTTTTCTAGCTGCGATCGATAAGGTATTTCCCACGTTGTGCACCTCTAGCTGGGATAAGGATTTCTGTCGTAATTCTGGACGATTGCGAACTCTCTTGCCAGCAGAAGAATCCTGTCATTCCAATTGCAACATCTCCGGCTTTCACTGGAGCTGCTTCACTCTCTGATCCATGGCTGATATGCATGCTGCACAGCTCTCCCCCAGAAACATTCCTCTGCGAACCTGGAAGTTTATTTTGCTAGGCGTCATAATCATATTCTGCTTCTTATTATCGTCGAGTTTCAAATCTTCTTTGTACAATGACGGTTTCTATTCGATTCAAAATTCTACTCTCGGATTTGGTGCGATTCTCTTAATATCTCTTCCAGAACGTACGGACCGTCGCGATGCTATGTCTCTTCTTACATCAGTCTCTGATATCACCATCACTCATCACATAAGTGCCATACGGGGTGAGAGTCTTGCAGATAAGGCGAAGCCCTTTAGCAGAGGTGCCGAGGAGGTTGGTGATGTGTATTTGGGTAGTTGGAGAAGTCATATGGATGCTCTGAAATACATTGTGGATAATCGTATAGAGACGGCCCTGATTTTAGAAGATGATGTCGATTGGTAAGTGAACTCTCCAAGCCTTCAATAACGCATCTATTATTTCCTTTGTGCCAAAATTAATTTACAGTTGCATTTAGGGACCAATCTGTGAAACAGCAGTTGACATCTTTCGCAAAAGGGTTGCGTGCTTCGAATCTCGGCCAGTCACCAGCTACTCCCGATCATCAACGATACCCCTATGGACAAGACTGGGATATTCTTCATCTTGGAATATCCAGAATCTACGAAGCTCCAGAGCCTCTAAATAAGATACACACAACCTATCAGGACCTCTCTCTGCCAAAAGGACCGCCTACGGATACCGACTGTTTCAAAAAATCAAGATGGTACTGTTTCGCCCCTCTTCTTTCTAGCTATACTACGCCCGAGCAATCGCGACTCATAGTGCCCACCTACGACTCAGTGGGCCTGGTCAGCATAGCAGTATCATATAAAGGAGCACAACGGCTTTTATACCTGCTCAGTTGGCGAGGTCTGCGTGATACTCTTGACAAGAGCGTTCGAGATACGCTGAAGAGTGGCGAGATACATGGCTGGACTGTTGTTCCACCGATCTTCGGAAGCTGGGTTGTAGCTGCCGGCGGAGATAGCGACATCAGTCCTGGAACTTCGAGTATTCCTACGAAGGTTGGGAATAATCTTGAAGGGAAGAGTAGGAATATGAAAGATAGCATGAGGAAGCACCTGAGTGATATTATGGAGACGGAGTCATATTGGGATAGGATAAAAGCACAATGAGCTGGGATTATTAGGTGAACATGACAATATCGAATCATTAAATCATGCTATCTTGAATCATCTTGAAATATAAAAAATGAACTTATACCTCTCGAGATGGATCAATTGTCTCAATTTCGTCAAGCTATGACATTTTGATGCATGTTTTCACGCCGTTCTGACTGCAAATATCTTTTCTTTGCTTGTCTGCTGAATGCTCCTAAATCCATATCATTACAATCACCTCTATCCAAAAAACACGTTGAGTACACAAATTTTTTCAGATCAATTGTCCTTCTACGTAGCATCTCTAGCCTCTTTAAACAATCCTCCTCTACCCTTTAGCTTCATAGTCGCGCAGCTTCTCCTCCTTTTCACGTACCTCATTCTCTAAATTCCCAATTCGCTCGACCTGTTGTCTGAATATCTCTTCGAGGACATGATGGCTTTCTTCAAGGCTTTTTCGCTCCTCCTCTAGTTGATTCTTATGCTCTTCCTCTTCCCTCCTACGCTCTTCATCTTCCCTCTTACGCTCTTCCTCTTCCACCTTACGTTCCTCCTCCCCCCTTCTACGTTCTTCCTCATCCCTCTGTCTCTGTTCATCCTCTTCCTTTCTCCTTTTCTCCTCCTCCACCTTTCCTCTCCATCTCTCTGCCATCTGATCCTTCTCCCCTTTCCAAAACTCAGCAGCTTTCACCTCTAGCCGATCGCTGTATGCCGTTCCACTCCACTCTGGCAGATACATCTCTGCTCGATCAGCCCAAGGCTCCATCCAGCTCTGGCGATATTTGGCTCCTGCGAAGTGAACCAACATATCTCCTTTCAGCACCTTCCAGGGTTGAAGGTTGAGGACTTCTTCTCCGTCGTCAAATTCATCAGGGGTCATTGGTTCTGCGTAGATCCAAGTGCCGTTTTCTGAAAAGGTGCTGTTTACTGGGAAGGAATTGAACCAACGATGTGGCACGATAGTCCAATTCCTTTGGAAGGCTGGGACCTCGTTTAAGATATGTTGCAAAGCTGTTTGGTCTCTGAATTCCAAGTACTGGTCCGGACGAAGTTGGGAGTATGAGATAACTGCTGATAAAAGAGAAACAGACCATGGATGAACACGGATGGGGAACACGCCAGCGTTGATTCCATCCCAATTTTCGGTCAGCAAGAGGTGGATGTCTTGAAACTTAGGATTGTCTGGGGGTAAAAAAGTCTCCAAACGAATGTGTGGGTTCATGATAATTGTATCAGCATCGACCCAACTATACATAGTCAGCTTTTGTGCAAAGGTAATAGGATACATTAGAAAAACTCACAATAACCATTGTAACCGTTCATCTTCCGGCTTCAATAGTTCGGCAGAAATTAAGGATTGAAGGTAAGCTGGCTTAGACCATGTGCCCAACGGGCGACCATCGGGATCAGCCTCCTCAAATACTAATTGCTTCGTCGCTATGAGGTGTTGATACCCGTGTAATTGGTTATGGACATCATGACTCCTCAATGCACGTGATATCAACGTTGAATTCAGCTCATTAACAGCAACGGAGACCTTAGCAATCCTGGATCCGTGGCCGACTGAGTCCGAGCTGCTATAAGCGGTATTCACAGGGGACACATGAACCCCATCTTGTTGCCAGGAGTATTGGAGAATGTAGGTAACAATGAATAGACATAAGATGATTCCTGCATAGTGCTGCCGAAAATTCAGCATTTTGTCGAGATGTCAAGTATCACGGGTCGTTGACCGCCGCAAAGTATGTTCGAATACCAAAATGTTTGGCAAATGTCGGTGCCGATGCCGATGAAGTGACTTAGTGCCAGAAGAGATGGAAACTTGATAGGCAATTCTCATCACAATTATCCGTCAGAGAAAGTGGACGCGGACAACCCCTTTTCATTAATCATTGCCTCCAAAAGCCACGCCGTGCCCTCCTAGAGGCATACCTATACACAGCGGCTCGTGGCGTTGTTAGCGGAGGCCAAAGCAGCGCAGTCCCCACCACCCAGTCTCTTTTAGATGAATACTCAGCTAGCCCAGCCGCACGGTAATAGGAGTCTCTCATTTTTCACTCACTGCCTACATACATGCTCAGCGCTGCTTCGTTCCATTAGTCGCCTATGCAAGGGTTGAGTTTTCTGGGGCTCTGAATTGGGAGACGCTCCGGAACATCGAGACATTCGAACCTTACGTTAGTTTTTATCTGTTAGCGTCTTACTATCTAAATTACTATTTCATGGAGAGCGAAACATGGCGAACATTCACTGCCTAGGTACGGTACATACTTACATACAGTGTGATCCCATGAGATAGATAGTGTGGTCGCAGGGGAGTTGCTATTCTTCCCTCTCAATCGGCGTCTCTCATCTTTCTTATCCCGACACTCTTTATCTGTTTTCCCTTGAGCCAAACCGAGATGCTTGTTTAAGTTCATCTGATAGTAAGTATCTATACCTGAGATGTTGTGGTCTATTCTTACGATCTTGTAGTGATACCATGATTTTCTCAGTCACTCGTTTACTCGGAGGGAAACTACCGACTCTCATTTCTATCTTCTTTATCATTTTTGTTTTACAATTCTCTTATCGACATTTGGGGCAGGATGTTTCTACCACTATTGGATCGGTCCACCAGGTTCCAGGAAATCAGGTTTCTGGGAAGCAGTTGGATGGAAACTTACTTCAGGTTGCTGTGATAAATACACAGCTGGCACACGACGAAGTCATTGTCCCTCTGGTAAACGCATGGCTTGACGTACCGGACTCGTCGGTAAAGATTTACCAGGCAGCGTATCGTTTTGGGATGGAAACTCTCCTCAGTCAACAAGGATATCCAGAATCGATGAGAAATGATTACCATATTGGAGAATTTCATAAGATTGGAATGGTCGACAAATATCCTCTCCCAGATATCCTCGTGGCTACAACCTGTATGGACGACTACGTAGGTCTAAAGGAGAACTTCACCACACTACTTTACCAGCATCACACCCATCTATTTTGCGTCGTTCATCACGCAGATCGAATGCAAGAGAAGAGATGGAAGATGGAATCCACTCTTTCGCCATGGATACGTGCGGGAAGAGTCGATTTTATCGTTCTAGGTGCGCACGTCGCGGATTACGCCATACGACAACGTCTGGAGAAGAACTGGCCCGTCGTCATAGAAGAAGATCATCATCCACCATTCCGTGTCTTCGCACCAGTCTTCAACTATCTCCCTCAAACTCCCGAAGAGGCCACAGGTGTTGGACGCCAAGCTGGGTATGCGATTCAGGGCGAATACCAACGTGGAAGAGATTACGATGCCGTATTTGGCCATCTCCGCCAGTTCCTACTGGATACCGAAGAAAGAGGAGAAGCAACCAACGAGACCAATTTACATCTTGTTGGATTTGGGAAACATCCAGTGGTTCCGGATGACCTACAGAAGCATGTTATCTTCGATGAAAGGCTTGACTATATAGATTTCTACACTACACTTATGCAGACCGAGGCTGTTCTGACCGCGTTTGACAGCGAGGAATACTATAAAATGAAAGCATCAAGTTCTGTCCCTGCAAGCTTGATAGCTGGAACGCCCCTAGTTGCGAATGATAGGCTGTTGAGAGCATATTCCTATCTGGACGAGAGTATAGTATGGAAACAAGGCGATGACGAATCGGAGATGGATGTCGTGAGGAGGGTTTTGGCTCTGAGTCGTCATGAAAGGGCCGAGAAGAAGAAGCTGGTCAGAAGCTTTACAAATGAGTTGATCGAGAAGAGCAAAAACGATGTCAAGGATTGGACTGCACAAGCAGTGGAGAAATTCCCAGAAAACTGGTCATCGCATCACTTCATGAAAGGCTACGAACATGTTCAGCAAGACCTCCTCCGTGTCTAACACAATATGTTCTTCAGCATTTATTTTAAGATTTTGGGATTTGCTGAGTTAGTTTATAAATACGTTATGGCATAAGGAACAGATTTGCCGTCTCATGTTTTCTAATCGAAGTTAGTTACTTGCCATAGTGAATTGTCTTACATTGTAGCGACTACTGAGATGAACCCATAATGAGTACATAGGTAGTTGGTGACCATTGGCTCGTAGAGCGCCCTGGAAAATGAAGTCCCTCATAGGAGGCGAAATATTAATCAGTGAGATCTTTCAGCTCATCAACAGGGGAATAAAAAAGGAACAAAATCTGTTATACGTAGAAACAATTTGCAGATGGCAATTTATATTGACGAGAGATGGATTTATTCCAGAGCCTTTGTACGAGTCTAAATTGGTACCTAAGTTGCCCCCGAGCCAATATATGACGAGCAACAAATGCACCCATTATGCCCCAACAGGGCCATCGCATGCGCTAAGATACGGCAAGATATGTACTACTTGTGGCTGCAATGCGACAGAAGCGCTTCATACCTTTCTACAACACCATACTGTCACTGTTATGTGATTGCACATCATGACTTACACACTATATTCCTACGACTTTCAACAACTTCGATGGAAATGGACGTACACATTGACTGGTGGCAACGCGGATCTCACGGACCCAGATGTCAGAGGTACTGTTCAGGAGCTCTCCAAAACAACTGAGCAGTACCTCGCTGAGATGAAACCAAACAGAAGTCAAATATGGCCAGACCTCAATCCGATACAGCTATCCGATAATTTTCGAGCATCATACGATAGGCTCCGAACCATAGCAATCGCACACGCAGTACAGGGAACGACGGTTTACCAGGATACTCAAGTCAGAGATACTTTGTTGGAGTTGCTTGATCTTATTAGCGAAGAGTGTTATAATTCATCGACAGTGATAGACCCGCACGAAAATGTGAGTATTCACCAACTCTCTCATAAAACCAAGGCTCATCACGATGTAGTGGTGGAATTATAAACTTGGCTCGACGATGCCCTTGATCGACATCAGCATACTGTTATATGACTTCCTAGGACCGGTGCGCAGGAAAGAGTATGCAGCTACTGCGGTGAAGATGGTTGGAGATCTAAACAATAGAGCTTTGAAAGGGGCCAACCGCGCCAATTCATGTCAAGCTCTTATAGGTAAACTCCCTACAATATTTCTACGTCCACTACCAAAGGTTAATGAAAATAGGTGCGGCGATACTCGATGATGATGAATTGGAACTTACACGAGGACGAGATGGTTTATCTGATGTGGAGGGCGGGAGCCAGCTATCCTTGTTTGACTATGTTACAAGTGGTGAAGGCTTCTATGAAGATGGGAGTTACATCTCACACAACATATATCCTTACACAGGTGGTTATGCAGTGGACCATATGCTAGCAATCTCAAAGATTGCATATGTACTGACCGACTCCTGTTATGCTGTCAGTGAAACTGAGATGTCGGCCATTTACAACGCTGTTGAAAAGACGTTTGTTCCGGTGATGTTCCGGGGTACCGTCATGGGGCATGTCAGAGGTAATAAAGGCACTTTCTTATGTTATTTTCTATGCGCTAAACGATATGAAAGGAAGGACTATTGCTCGAAAACCGGAGCCTGATTCATACGCTGGGAACCGGTTATTACAGTCCGTTCTGTTTCTCTCAGAATCTGCACCGGAACCTTACAAGACACGCTTCAGGTCATTGGCTAAATCCTGGTACGAAGAAGCTCCTCTTCCCAATCTTGGAGGCTCCAATATAACCCAGGCCATTGGGATCAGTAGGGTGATAGCAGGAAGGGCGTCTTCTGCGACTCCCCCTAAAGGATATATCGTAACAGCGATGTCTGATCGAACAATGCATCACCAACAGAATTGGAGCGCGGCAATTTCCATGGCTTCAAAGCGAACAGGCAGGTATGAATCACTTAATTCTGAGAATCTCCAACCTTTCTATCTTGGCGATGGCTTCTTGCATTTATATCTTGACAACGATAAGACACATTACATGGATGATTACTATCCAACAATGGACCCATATCATACACCTGGCGTGACCAACGGACAGAATGCTCAGCTGCCAGAGAAATATCGCAAAAAAGCTTACAAACACTGGGCGGGGGGAGTCGAGTGGAAAGGGCTTGGATCTACCAGCTTGGAGTATCTATCCGCAGACAAAAAGTCCTATTGCAAGAAAACCTGGTTCTTCCTCATGAATGCTATCATAGCCCTGGGTTCTGGTTGCATCGGTTCAAGCTATACTGAACTCCACACAACATACGAGTCGAGGAAGTTACCCATATCAGAAACTATACTGACAGTCGATGGAGTAATAAGAGACTCTACGGGGTCCCAACCATGGAAAGAAACTTTTGAAAATCCATCATGGGCTCATATCGATGGTGTAGGTGGATATGCCTTCTTGAATGATGCGCCAATAATATTTCACCGTGAGCAACGAAAAGGCAGATGGACAGATATCGATAAACATCATGATTATGCAAAGTTCGATCAACCACTTACACGCGAATATCTTCACATCTATCAAAACCATGGAATCAACCCTACCTCGGCCGCCTACGCATATGCTATATTTCCCAATATAACAGCAGATGAGACGCAGTATCTTGTTAGAGAACCAGAATTCCGCGTGCTAACAAGCACATCCAACATGCAAGCCATCACTCTCAACTCGGAACATACAACTATGGCAACCTTTTGGTCGCGGGGCTCCATTGGCAGCATGACCGCAAAAACACCGTGTGCAGCGATTTGGGGAAATAATGGGGCTCTTGATACAGAGTTTATTATCTCACTTTCAGATCCTACACATTTGGCTAGTGAGATTGACATATGGCTGGAAGATGAGGATATTGGCCGTCTTGTCTCTAAGCATGCTAATGCAACCATTTATTATAGTGATGAGGGGTATGGCATATTCAAGCCCAAGGGAGTGGGTGTCAAGATTGATTCTCGTGGTGGAAAGGGCGTCACATACAGTGTAGTTTTTGAGAGATCGAGACGTTCATTTATGAACTTAGACTTCAAATAAGGCGCTTCAAACACGGGAATATATATTTCTTCCAACCTCTGTAGTCTTCCTGTCATAGTTGTACCCGTACCCTCATATGCTCATGATCCTGGCATCTTGTCCCCGGCTCGCGTCAGAGCGAGTATGCCTCGAATGTGTTTTAGTAGAAGAGGATACCTCACTTAATTGCGACCTCATCAAGAATAATGGATAACTCAGTAGGGTCACACAAATTTTTACTCCCTCTGACGGTGACTCCTCATCAGTACCTCTTCAAGGTGACCTGAATCAAGTCATCTGTAAACAATATCGAAGCATCTCAGCATCTCAGCTACGAAGCCTACCTCACCCCATGACGTAGGAAGCTTCACTTTTTGCAGCGATAAGAGATTATCGGCATAGAGCATTTGCAGCACGGACGTGTGGAGTTCGCAGATGATAGCTTCGAATGATCAGACAGGAAAGCAGCATGCGTATCTGAGGTACAAGGTTGATGGATATAACGAATGACCTTCAGCAATAATTTGAGACAAGATATGACATGTTCAAAATCAGTCGGGAATGTTTCATGAGAGCACTGAGGTTAATACTCCGGGTTGTCAACTGACCACCTGTTCATTAACTCACCTTGCCATGTGAAGAGCTGAAGCTGACTCTCCGGCAACTACCGCTCTGTCTACACTCTACCTATCTTTCCTACTCTAATTGCCAGCCTTGACAGTGACGACGGAGGGACACATCATTATTCATGTACATCTAACCTCTCACATTTTACCTACGTGTAATCCATCACCGCATCGTATAGCGATCAAGGCAATAGAGCGAGATCAGTATTCCTCACCGTTGAAATGGAACGGTACGTACGATTACTATACCCAGTCTTATCCACAATATCCAAATTCACTTCTCTGTAAACAACATGAACTGATTGAGAAGCTTCACAGATCATTCTTTCGCCGTACACAACAGGCTCCCTCATCCTGCTCCATCCACGATGCCTACCCTCTCCTTCCAACTCCGAGTCATGACCGAAGTCAGCATAACCAGCATCATAACGAGAACAAGCCCTATCAGGACACCTCATCACCGCTCTCGTCGCCTCGATCGGTACATTCACATTCTACATCTCCCTCTGAGCGGTTAGACCGCATCGATCCTACACCTCATCGCTCTTCCTCACGCAGTGGAATAGGTAACGGGACTGGAAATGGTGTGCCTAAATCAGCACTCAAGCTCCCCCCACCACCGATTGTAGCGAGCATTATTCTGCCCAGACGAGTAGACGGAAACGGCAATGGCACTGGGAATGGGAGCGAAAACGGGAATGGAGCAACTTTTACTGGCAAGACCAGGCGAGTCAGTTTCACAGGTATCGGCGGCTTAGATCCTATCATGGGATTAGTGAGGAGAGAAAAGGCTCTACAGGTGGAGTTACAGGATTTGTTGGATGCACAGAGTGAGGGTTTGTTAAGGGGCGGAGGGAGGGAGGATACAGCGAGCGATGAAGGGAGTACTACAACAGGACCTACTGCAAGTATTTCGGGGTTGCCAAAGGCAGTTGTCCCTGTGCGGCAGCCGAGGAAAAAGAAAATTGGGCTAAGAGCTGCGAGGAGGGGGATTTTGGGATGCATCAGAGAGCTGGGGCAGGTGAAGAGCGTGGAGATGGGAATGGTGAACGAGGAAGTTGACAAAAGAAAACGAGCAATTGAGCGGGTAGAAGTATGGGAGGAAAAGATTTCTGGCCTAAAGAAAGCACTGGGCGAGCGAGAGGACACTCGTGAGATTGAAGAACTAAAGACTGAGCAGAGTGCCGTCGCAATCGAGATCCGGGAAATGGAGGACCGCCTTGCCGAAATGCGTGCTAGGGACCGAAACCTCCGAATGCGCGTCGAAGAGCTCGAAAACCGGTCAGAGGCCCGTTTGAGCTCATATCGCGAGAGTCTTCGACTCGCCCAGCGTGAAGCTGCAAAGTTTCTCGAATTGCCACCTGTCGGCGCCATTCCTGGCAAGCGCTCTGATGAGCAAGATGTCGATTTCATGACGCTGCCGCCTAAGCGACGTACACTGGAGATGGCACGCAGCTGCTGGAAAGGGGAGATCGATGAGCTAGAGCGGAACAATGAGACTGTTGGGAAGGAAATGGCGGCGCTGCAAGATGGAGCAAAGATGTGGCGGGATGCTATTGATCATGTGCTTGACTTTGAAGATGGGCTTAGGGAGCAGATGGTTGCTGGGAAGCAGACTTTAGAGGGGCTTAGGGCACAAATTGGCAAGATGGGTGATGTCATCGCGCTGCTTGAAGAATATGTTCAGGATGCTACAGCAAAGGGGTGGAATCTTATGGTTTGTGCGGTTGGGGCGGAGCTGGAGGCGTTTAGGGAGGGAGAGGTCATCTTGAAGGACGCATTAGGTGATGATGGAGATGATACTACAGTGAGCGGCGAATTAGAGAATGAAAATGGGGATGCGAAAGAGGAGAGTAAGTATGGTGAAGAGTTACAGGAGTTGGGTGAGGGCTTAGGAAAGGTACCGAGCGAAGGCGGGAAGAATGAGCAGAAACCACCGGTTCTACATGATGAGAGTGAAGACGATGGACCGGATCCAGAATTGTTGGTCTCCCATGAGGACACAGACGGTGAATGAGGATATGCTGATACAACTATTGTTTGAAGATGTTGATGAGAAGTAGCCGCCATGAGTTGATTATTTCTTGTCTGCATGATTAATGATACCCTTCTCTTAGTCTATATTTTGGCATAGATTGTAGTTATCGAAGTTACCAGGCCTTATTGGAACATGAAAATATGCGTGAAGATTGAGTACGCAGTACCCTGTCTGCAGTGAGAGTTCTCGTCGCAGCTAAGATCAGTTCAGGTAGATTCTCATTATCATACCTGTGCCCGTTAGAAAGGTCTTGAGCACACTTTTGCTAACATTTCACATCATCGACATCTAGCATAGTTTCTCTCTCAGTATAATCGGCAGCTACTTATTCACAGTTATGATTTTACTTAGCCTTTTTCCTACTTATGCTCTGACATATCTACCACTATACATCTCAAATTCGGATTAGCTGTCCTAAGTAGCCACCTACAGTTGAGCAGAGCAAGCTCTCTAGAGTCAAAAGATCGAGGGAACTATGACGAAAAAATAGGCGAATGCACTGAGTATGCTGGAGTTTATGTACAAATTGAGACGCATTTAGTGCACTTTCCAATCCTGATCAACAGTTATTTCGAACATAACACTACAATAAACATCAACGGAGGACCAACTATCAATATCAACAATGCTCCTACTTTTTTAAATACTGTCGTTTCTGGCAGTACAGTCTCAACGTTGACCACTACTGTGTAAGTTGATTGAATAATCTCGAGACCAAGTGATCGACACTGATATCTACAGATTTCCAACCGTTGCCGCAACTTCCCAAATCATGAACGCTACGAATACCACAGCTAGACAAAGGCAAGTTGAGTCATATTCTCGGCTCTGGATGAGCTCTGTGAAACTGACTACCTCCAGCACTGGCTCATCCACGTCTGTTGCAACTCCAATCAATCTTGTGTACCCGCCAGGCGCAACACTGAGCTTGCTCAACTTTTACATTATACCTGTGACACCTTCTGAGAGTGTCACTAATCCTATCGAGAAGCGCCAAGTTCCAGCGGGCTATGGTAACAATTGGTTTCTTGGATACGGCGGTGCCCTCACTTCACTTCCTAACGCTGGTATTTTCAATCTTGTCAACTCTCAATTGTTCAATTTCGACTTTAGCCAACTTTACTCCTCGAGCTTCGGAAATTTCAACGCCCCTAGTAACAACGTGTTCAGTTCCCAGTACAGTCCATTTGCGGGACCAATAGATCAGGGTTTCTATATCGATAATTCAATAATACACTGGACCGACCCTTTGTATGCAAATGGGGGACATGCTCAGTTCTGCGTTGCCCAGTCTAATGTGTTTGTTCTTTACACATCTCAACCATCATTTAGTTGCATTTCCGTAAATCTTCTCGCCGTTCCGATTTCTCAGCAGATCTCCTCAACGTCAGCTACCACTCCTATCAGCGGTACCTCTAGTACCTCTAGTACTTCTTCTGGGCCCGATTTTCCCCTTTCTCTCACCTCAGCGATTGGATCTTCCGCCACCAGTTCAAACGCAAGTAGCAGCGACAGTGTCAGTCCTTCAGTGATGATTGCTCTGAGTAGCACTTCCGGAGAACCTAGCTTCACGACCAACATTTCAAGTGCAAGCGCTAGTTCATATTTCTCAACTTCAGCACCGACGAGTAACAGTGCGACCACCTCGCTTTCCTCAACGCCCGTCTTATCAACAACCATTTCAAGCATAAGTAGCAGTGGGAGTGCTATGTCTACGACGTCAAGTACCTTAAGTAGCAATCTTGGAGGATCCGACTCGACAACATCTTCCTCTAATGGGATAAATTCATCTTCTGACACCAACGGTGATTCCGGGGCATCTATAACAACCTCATATGCTTCTCCTGGATCTTTCAGTATCGGCATATCTACCAGCACTTCCGAAGAAGCTGATTTGCGATCTTAGGGGAGCGAGTGAAGCTTCTTGGCCAAGCGGTGCGCCTGGAGATCCCTCACCGACAGTTCTAGTCCGCTGGGAACACTGATGACAGCTACAATGGAAGCATATATTATTTCGTCAATAGTAATGTCTTGAGGAAAGATTCTGGAAGCGTGTTAATCGCTGCAGTAGAGAATCCCGGCAGTGTCAGAAGTTCATTGACAAATGAAGCGGCTGAAGCATCTTGAATAGATACAATTATCTGTTTGATCAACTAACTCCATAATAGTCAATTCGCTAAGACAATTTGGCATCTATGTCGTTGGAAAGAGCGTTCACAATCGAGCGCCCGGTTCAGGAGAAGATACTTGATTTTAGACACGGATCAAGGAATCGTTCAATGAGAAGATTGAAGTCTGCTCGAGATATCTGTGAAGAAGACTCTTGCGTGGGATGGAAGGTGATTTTGATTAACCTTTTGTAGTCCCGATTCGGTGCTCTTTGATATGAAAAGGAATGTAGATGAATAGAGAGGTTGAAGGAGTTGCTCGGTGGATGACGTGCAGTTCTTCGCAAAGAGATCTTACAACATTTACACACGGGTTACGGCCTGTATTTATTTGAAGTTCTTTAGCAGTCTTCACATATAATTCTAATGTCATGAATTATCACCTTTACTACTTTTTGACGGAGCTGACAAAAATGTTAACATGGTCTCGTGACCTGTAATGCAATCCCGATATTTGAGATCGGCCGTACAGGTGCGTACCGTGCTTTCCCACTACCATGGAAGTTTCTGTCGTCGGCGCTTATCACAACTGTGTATTCCAGCCAGTAGAATAACAGGGTAATCAGTTGTGTAAATAGGCGGGTGTCTTGCTCGTCAAATAGCCTAAGAGTATGTTTGCCGCTCTTGTTCTCATGACCGTTTCATAAAAGCGAATCTCGGGGACTTTTTCATGTCTAAGCTTGGATCAAAATTCTAGTCTCGATTCCGAAAAGTGTGTTCTTGTTTTCTTTGCTAATAAAACACGGAGTTGATCATTATTGATGTTCAGATAGTCTCTAGCATATCTAAATCATATATTTATATACGTATCGAAGTCTACCACACGCTATTACACAGGAGGCGTCCTTATTACGTGCTTGAGAAATCTATCAAATACCCATCTTAAAGGACGACGGATTTTCGAATTTTCTTCAACTTCTTTATGCAAAAAGCTGTAAGACGCAAATATATTGAAGGCATTGAGACGTATGTGGCTAGCCAATGAGTATCCAGTTATACAACTCCGCCCATTTATTGTCAATGCTTTCCCACTCATCACCATCAATTATCGTAAGGAATGCACGCTTCTTATGTCTGTGAAACTCGCTATTTGATACTCGCTGATGATAAATACAATACAATCCCAACTCCAATCCCATAACTCTACTCTTACAATCCTTGTCATTCATATAAGGTGTGCTGCATGGGGTACACAGCGAATGAACATCTTCGGGACCCCACATCTTTCGTAATCACTTTACTTCTTCTCTGCATCAACGGCACCACGAGTGAAACTGTTCAAATGTCAGTACATTTGCCACGTTGTATATCGATTGAATGGTCCAACTCACTTGTTCCACATGTTTCCGAGGAATCCGGCGGCTGGAGCTTGGTCGGCGAAACTCTTTCTTCTAGCTTGAGCTGCGGCATCCTGCGAGCCACGCTTCTGATGTGTAAGACCTGAGAAGAGAGAGGCACCCTCTTGAGAAGGCTGTTGGTGAATGGTCAGTGTGTGAATCATAAAAGATTTGACAAAGGGAATAGGCTACGCACTCTTCTGTTTGTGTCATTGCTCTTGCGAGGCCCATCGACGTTGTTTGCTGGGGTGGAAGTCGTTCCAGTTCCGCCCATGACAGCAGTGTTTCTTCCTACAGACGCCATTATTGCTGGGTATGTGTTTTGATGGTGGTTGATATAATGTTGATCGTTCGTGGTAGTTGTTTTGTATAGTGAATGATGATTGTGTATGAGAGGTTCGATAATGATAGAGGACTTCAGGAAAAGGAAGTCACAGGTCACTATCTATACCCTCAGTCACTGCTGTAGGCTAAGTAATGATCTCATAAGTAAGAATGGCCTGCCCAAAGAAACATTCCATATTCTACCTATCACCACGCAAGGAGCACAAAGCTACCCCGCTCCCTCCACCTCAAATCAGGCGATACTACCAACCAGGGTGCAATCCACAATCAGCACGCACGGCAACGCACAACTAGAACTGCCAGAATAAAATAAAGCAAGAATCCTCTATACCATGGACACCAACCGCATAAGCCTCAAGCCAGGAAGTACCGATCATCTTTTACTGGAGACTCGCGACACCGATCGAAAGATTGAGAGTTCTGGTGTCAAATTGATAGAGTGATAGAAATGCATCAGTGCGGGTAGACTGGGGTGCTTGAGTCAGAGCTCGATGGCGCGCAAATCGATGACGAGTGATGGGGCCGGAGGCGCAGAATGAGGGTAATGCGCGGGGTGATAGAGCTGTAGTGCAGAACACGCTACCTTATTCAAGTAAGACAATGTGATCTGACAAGTTGAGATTTGAGATCGCGATCGGGCTTCCGTCTTCCGTTGCAGGGGAGATGAGGACTTGCAATGATAAGTATCAAGTTCCTGGCATAAGGAAAGAGGGATATTTGAGGTACGGAATGTCCACCACTTAAGGACTATTATAATTCATGCTCTAAATCTAAAAACTACTCAGATCTCCTCATAGATATTTGATCGAGTAATCTTATCAATCGACTCTGAATAATCCGAATAGAACGAACTTATTTATATTCATGAATTTCAGAAGAGAACAGAATACAATGGAGCTTAACATCCAGATTGACATTCTCTGCACGCCGATCCACAATGATGCTTGAATTTGTCTGAAATCTCAAGCGTCTTCGTCCCGTAGATCGGGTTAGGACTATGTGACGACCATGTCATAGCTATCTGAGGCTCAGACTAATACCCCTGTACTAGTGAGTGAACGACGCATACTACGTAGATTAAAAAAAATGTCTTTTAATCTACTGGAAGAAATCATGTCGTTCATTACTTTCTTATCATGTTGACATGTTATCTTGTTGCAGAACGCAGGAAGTACACAATCACTAGCGACTGCAATTGGGTACAAGTGCTTGATCGTAGGAACAAGAGCCATCTACTAAAGAGAACTACATATGCACACGACGTGTAGACGTGATACAGAAGATCTGACAGTCAGAATTACTGTAAGTGAAATTGTAGACGTCGGTTTGTACAGTCACGTGAGAGGATCTTAACTCCCAACCACGACTAAGGTATAATACTCTAGATGACTCTATAGCTTTGCTTGTTTATATGTGTTACATGATCTTTGGAGTAAAAGCGATTTGAATATATCAAACAACTTGCAAAGGTTATGTAAAAGCGCACACCAGTCAATCATCAATTCAAAAGACTATACTACTACGCAAAGTACGAGACACTTGCAACCACGTATAAATGTGCCCACTCTGAGCACTCACCATCGAGAAATCTCCAAAGAGTCGTAAGGCTATTCAACCTATCGTCTTTTGCTTGTTTCTTTCCTCCTTATAACGGTCTAGGAAGCATAGACATACCAGTGCTAGTCAAGAGTTTCAATGGTATCTTTGACATTAATACCTCTTTGCCTTGTACAGTCTGATGATAGTCCCTATATCTAACATGTCAAGCTACTACCAGGCATGTAAATTCTAGGCGCGACTGTAAACACGAACTTGACTCATCGTGACTACGCTGCTGATTAGAGTTATTTGACATTGTTTTTCCCAATGGGTCTTTGCTACAGGCTTTCAATCACTGAATTTCTCCTATAACCATTTCCTGATACGATTGCCATGAAAATCTCAGATGATAATCTACATCGTAGATATAGAAATAACGTGCCTATGCCTCAGGAAGACTAATGAAGCTGTAGGACATAGTTGTAGAATATAAATTAGCTAAGTGCAAAGGAATTCCAAAGGAAGTATTGCATGTTCTATACAAGATCTTGCGAAAATCATGTAGACAAAAAGCTTACTGACTAAGTATAGAGATGTGAATGGGGTTGGAACTGTGATTATGCGTAAGTCAGGGATATAAGTCTCGTGAGGATGTATAGAAATTGTTCTGTAATGTTACTATCACATGTTGAATGTCATACGAAATTAGGTTTATGTGTTTGATATAAGGAAGAGAAGTACATATGTACAGCAAGGTGTCTGCCTAACGCGGAGCACAAAGTTGAAGCACCTGAATGTGAAAAATACCGCAGGTGAGGCTCTAGATATCCAAGGGCATAGTATGTGAGATGACTTTAACTGCCGGCAGAGATGTAAACGAATTTTACAACTGATGTAGCTGGCGATTACACAGGGAAAAAAAAAAAGAGGGAACGGAAGAAAAAGAAAGAGAGAAAGTGGAAACACCCCAAAAAGGCAGAACAAAAAAATGCCCTTGGTTGTATTGTTTGAGCGAGAATCGAACCCGCAAAAGATCAATGGGTAGGAGAGTGCAGTCTCGTACCTCATCGCAGAAAACCCGCTTGTAGGTTTTGCTGTTCGTATAATTACCAATTCCAAGTTCTGGGGGAGGGGGAATTAACCGCTGCACCAGTCAACCTTGGAAGATACAAATGTTGGGCTTATTCGATTGCATATGATTGTTCTAGAGAAGTGTGTGTGAATTGAAGTATGGTTAGGTAATTTGGTTATGCTGCTCACTCTCATTATTTACATGAGTCAGATATAACTTCATTTATACGTAGCTGCGGTACACTTCACTGTCATGCCTCTGCAGTGCCTAATATAAAACTTTCGAGAACTATGTGGTTCTTAAGTTGCAGATATGCAAGCTGGCTTCCAGCACTTGCTCTTGTATCCCTCATTCGAAAAGTTCAGCTCGACCTCACAACGCCATATTTGTAGGAAAGTGTTTAGATAAGTTTAGTAGATTACTATGTAGAAGCTGTCGATTAGTAACAAGGTTACTAGTGACAGCAGAAACCACAATCTCCAAGGTAGTCAAAGAGAGAAAGCAGAATTTATTCTAAAGCTACTTAGATGCTCGTAGTTTTAGGTGCATTGCTTAAAGGAGAAATGTGTAATGTGAAAGAATCAATCGCGGTCTGCAAGTGAAGTTGGCGATTGACTGTATGTTCTGCCAGAAGCTATAAATTTTGAAACAGATGCTTGAGCAAAATACTCTCTATGATAGCTCTGGCTTAATGTAGTCCCTCTATGCAATATAGATTCTTTTTGTTCTATAAAAGTTTGACAAATTTACATTTCGACTGATATATACCGTGTAGGTGCGCACTCCAAACTTTCTAATTAAGAACTGTTCACTTCGAATGCGAGAGTTACACTGATATGACAACTACGCGAGTTGATATTCACGCAATTGAACAAGGTATTGAGCCGATCTTAAGGCCATCTAGATTTCTCGATTTCATCCTAAGCATCTTTCACACTTTTTCACTGTCTGATTAGCTCTCCTACTCACTACACTTCTAGAATAACGAGGGTGATTCGTTATTGCGGGGGAGTATGCCAATAACATCGGTAAACTTATGTGTAGGATATCGTAGGCTTTGTTAAAATTATGGTACCTAGAACATGAGATGTTTTTCAAACAAGTTCTAAGTCGGCGGCGAATTAGAGACTATCGTATATCAAACAGAATCTCATGATCTATTTAGCAGAGAATCTTACCTTTTCACCATCAACTTGACCCTGCTGGTCAAATATTCCTCACGTGCTTGTCGACCAGACTATCCGATAGAGTATAGAGTGTAGGCGTGTGATTCTAGCCATATGCCCAACATTTCCCAAATACTCAGCATCTGGTTGAAGCTGTAAGGCACGAACTAGGAACGTGCTCAGTAAAAATCCCGTTTCTGCAGGGCTACATAACGAGGCAGAATTGTATCGAGTGCCCGGAAATTGTACAAGTCAGCCAGTCTGGCTCTGACGAGCAGAGCTAATTATATTGCCTGATAGCAACTCGTTTATTTTGCAAGTCTTCGTGGGGCATTCTACTAATCATCACCCTTGTATCAAGTGTACCAACGATAAAAGTTCTTGCCGTACTTTCAAGAGTCACTGATCCACTATGACATTGCGCTAGTGCCAATGAGAGTCTCAAATGATGCTTGCCCAGCGTGATAAACCCAGCATAGCAAGTATTGTAAAACAACAGGATTTGCCATTATCTGTAGTTCAAGATCTTTTGGTGTTGAGGATTGAACAATAGTTGAGAAGAGCTCTTGATTTTGCAAAGCGAACGGTCATAGATAGAGACATGATATCATGTTCCATATACAACCAGCAGATACTTACATTGTTTTATTGTAATTCAACGCTCTACCAATAGTTGACAGAATCATGTGCCTACAGTAGACTTTTTGGCGAAATACAGTAGCATACAATTCTTTACAATCCCTGATGCCCCATAGCCTCTATCCGTTAGCATCATAGCAAAGCAGTGTCAACAACCTGAGGCTGTAGTTCCTTGGTATTTCTAAGGTCTATGACCGAGAAGAAAATAAGTATACCACTCTTGGAAATGTACGACTTGTGGGTACTGCATATCGCAAAACAACTACATAACCTAACCAAATATTTAGCTTCATCGTAAACATACGTTACAGATGGCTCAGAAGAGCAGGGGAGATGCTTCTTGGTGTTAATTTCAGTCTACACTCCCCACTCGATCATTGTAGTCATGTGCATTATATTATTCTTCATGAGCAATGACACGACGACATTCACGAATAATTGAAACAGAAACCTAGACTGGTCAGTGCATAATATACACACATTGCTGACTTAACAATCAGGAATTGAAGGGAGCGAGCGGGAATTTGATGATGAATGCCCAGCTAAGAGTAGATGACAAGGTGTGGCTGGTTAAGCTTCTTTGAAGATGTGTGGGGTTGCTGATCGGGTTGTGTAGCATAGGCAAACAACATTGGATTGGATGTTGAGCATTACTGGATTGGGATTTAAGGTAATTGAAAGATCTTAGGGACTTTGTACGAGCTTTTGCCCCTCATCTGAATGTTCTATAATAGGTAGAGTACCATGAACGTCTCGGAACAGTTATATGATGGTACGAAGAGCTATTGACCACGCACCATCTGATTATTGAACCCCTCATTTACTCATAACCTTTATTACTGAGGGTCTGTGACTTGAAGCATGAACGATTATGAATATAATATTCATAGATACAAATATGAGGGCGCTCTGTGCCGGATTACCGATGATCGCTGTTGAAATGGGAACCGGACACGACGGATGGATAGAGATTCGTGATATTTGTATCGTATTTCTGGGTTGTGCTATTCTAATTCGAGTTTCTGATCATCAACAACTTCACGAGAGCACGGCGAAGTAGTAGGATGATGGACGAATTTAGGCTACAGTTCTCTATCCTTTTAAACTCGAGAGGCTAATATGAAGCAGTATATACCCTCAGTAAGCTATTTCACGTGAGAAGTTAGTTTAATTCTTATTTTTACCGTTGGAACTCTCAGGTCTAAGGTGATGCTGATTGATATAGTTAACATAAAGCACCTTAATTTGAGATGCGAATAAGCACCAAAGCAAGTGAGATACTTTATGATGAATCTCAGGTATATGAAATCCAGCCGTTATACTAATTTGGAAGACACTGAGAATGTATTTTAAGCCATTGATGTCAAATTCGTGCATCCATTATTCCGAGGTTTGAGTTCATAAGCAATTGCATTCATTGAATACCTATTTCACGAAATCCTATCCAGAGATCAGCATCCCCTAATATGAAAATACTGTTAGGAAAACTACCTCTTCGCTTTAAATAACCTCGTATATCTACATAATCTGACATACCCCTCACGGAATAAACTCCGTCAGCGACCCTTCAGAGATGATCACCATCCCAATTGTGTTCTGGGCAGTCATTACTGTACCACACCATACAACTCCGTACTTCCTCGGTGTCAAGACTATACACTAGGCACGGCATCTTTGAATGGATGAGGCTCAGGTACAAGTATATACAAACTTTTGCTGAGGTGCTGCATTGGGACTCCAGCTCACCCAATGTGAATATAAAATTAATATTCTACCTTTCGGCATAGACTCTGCGGCAGAAAGCATGAAGTAACCCACCTCTCCTCATACTATCCAACACAAACGACCTCTCAAAGTGCCTCGCTCTAGATCCAGAGCTCCATCCCGCACGGTGATGCAGCAGGAGTTATATTCGCTCTCAACACACATTGACTTCCCATCCAGCAGTGCCGAATAGACCCATGAACCTCAGCACGGTAGAAGCGAGCAGCAAAACTTCACGGAAAAAAACTTCACATCACATCACATCCCAACGGGTATTTTGTGCATCCCCAAAAAACAACCCCATTCACAGAGGTATCAAATCCATCCGGCGACGTTGTCCACGGTCCCACAAGCAGGACGTGCACGCATGCATGCACCCCACAAGACCCCGGCAGATCGACGCAGGCACAGGCCAGCGCTCCGTCCAAGCTCAGAGAAACAGAGCGCCTTCCACGCAACGACCAACAAAATGCGCAGCCAAAAAGGCCGAGGAATGCACCTTCTTCAAAGCACAAAGCTGCGATCTCCCGTGTCGGTGCACCTCAGGCTCGCGCCTATGTCCCGATGGGGGACTTGGAGTTCTCGCGCGGTGGGGATCGAATTGGGTAGTGTGGTGGGGTTGGGGACGAGGATGAGATGATCTAGACGCGTTGGGGCAGGGATTAGCGGGGGAGTGACGAGATGGGCGGTGCGGTTCAGATGGATTGGGCACGCCTGGCTTGGTGGGCAGATTGACACGGACTTCCGTAGCGGCTTGTGTGGTGGGGGGAGTGGAAGACCGTGGATCTGGGTCGGTCATATCTCCTCAGTAGCACGCCTTTCGTGCTTGGAGATTGTAACCGTGGGGGGCGTGGGGTGTGAGCTTCATGAGCAGTGTGCGGGTACCTATTCTCTCATGGGACGAAGGTGGTGTATTACCGTGGATGGACAGTTGAGATGGACTACTCCGTAGAGATAGATGCCGTACTATCGAGGAATACGAATGCAGAATACGAAGGACCTCGTATGAACAACAGTAGCAAATCGATGGATGATATTCAGATATTCTATTCATATCGCAGTAGGAAGATCACTGGTCTAGAATATCGCACAAAGGGACAGCAAGACGCCTCGAGACATCCCGTTGTGACAAAGGCTGTTCAGCACAGATTACAAGGCAGACTGTGATGAGCTCCTCGTCCCGACGGAGATGATACCGTTGGAGGAGGAAGTGAGCAACGAATCCATCAAATCCGTCAAAAGAGACAGCCAAAACTCTGCACACCAAGACGGAAAGAAGTCTTTGGCTGAAAGCCCCCAGATAATATTCCCAGCGTCAAGAGTACCACACAAGCATTCATGCTCTAGACTTGATCCTCCCGTCCCAAAAAGCATTCCCAAACCATCCCACCTCACCAAAGCCTCAAAAGCTTCACAACCCTCATCCTCCAACCTTAAAAAGTCTGAATTCAAATTCACAGCTACCCAATCACTCATCCCCATAAAATTCGGGCTGCAATCCCTCACCCATCCAGCTCAACATCTCAGTGCTTCATTTTCCCATGCCTAAGGCCAATCGTGCATCCTCAGTGCAAGTTTAACGTAAAAGACAAATTCCATGCCGCAGCTGGGCCTATTTTATGGATTGGATGCAAAGCCTCTAATAATAGGTGAAGTCGGCACGAGTTTGCGGGTCGCTTGCATGTGAATGACAGCTCACATTTGAGCTCACATTTGCGCCCAAGGCACAGGAACTTCGCCTTGCCGTATTCGATTTCCTTGAAGAGGGGTTTTGAAGGCTGTGAATATGAGATGATAGAAGATGGGTGAACAGGAAGTTCGATGATGTTTTGCGAATCGAATTGGTGATTTGTAAGACTTTGAGTTATGAAAAAAGATTCGTGGATCTCAAAGAGCGAGGAATGTAGAGGCCTAGAACATCGACTCAAGGCTTAGGCTAAAAACGAGAGCGAGATATCCGAGATAGAACAACTACCAAGACAACTACGTCTTGTAGTGAAATCATTCTTGTGCACAACTATTCAAGACAGAACCATAAACTGAAGATGCACCGTAATACATATATTCTTCAATATAACTAGTTGTCATAAAGTACATAGTCGCCACTACAGCCTTTCAGACATTAGGGTAGAACAAAAGAGATACATCAGAAGAACAACATAAAAAGTATGTAAATAGTCGCCGTAGCAGACAAGACATGAAGAAGTAAGACATAGAGGTAAAAATGAAATCAGAACCCCTCCCAAAAACTCAAATTGATATCAAAACGCCGCTGTTGTATTTTCCCACCCCGTCCCAGTTCGGAGCATTAATATGGTCATGCAAGCACACACATACACAATTAGATAACCGGCCGTTACACAGAGTTGGTGCGTGCAACGTGGTTGTGTATAGCAGCCTGCTGTCTCAACTTGGTGACCTCAGCCAACAGCTCACGGTTATGAGATTCAAGCTGTGTGAGACGCTCCTTCGCTCGAGCAATCACAACGCTCTTGCTGGGCTTTGCTCTTGCTGTAACGGATTAGCTTCGAGTACATACATGTATACGGGCAATGGGACACTTACAGTCAGCACTGCCTTCAAACAGGTAGCTGCTCAACTCTGAGATCTTGGTGTTAAGCCTGTCGCGGTAGTTTCTCTCGACAATGTTGTGTGCGCGCTTGGCCATGGTCCAGCTCCCCGATGATGCGGTGCGTGAATGACGGGGTGCGGCTGTCGATTTGAGTACCTTAGACTTCTGCGGTGAGGAGGACATGAGGCGTGGTGGACTGTATTCGTCGTCTTCGCTCTCGGTGCTTTCAAGCGAGGGCATACGTTCAAGATCCATTGGGGAGCGGTTGCTTGCTGTCGGTGTTGGCATGCCGGTTGAAAGGTTTGTTGAGAAGCAGAAGTGTGTTGGTGAAGGAAGTGCAGATGAGATGCTGTCATTTGTGGAGAAGTCTGAGATTGGGGAGGCGAGCGGATATTGAGCGTGTTCCTCGATATGGGATGAAGAGTATGGAAGGATTGGGAGACCCTCTGGATAGGGTGATGTCCAGCTTCCCTGGTGATCGTTAGCATTATTGCATTGGAATTTGGTTTTTATAATGTGGGTGAGGGAAGTTGTAGGGAAGGCTGTTGGGTTGGCATCAACATACCCAGGCAGTGTATCCTTGGGGCTCGTTCTTCATTGCGAAGTAGTCGGCATATGCAGTCGCCATGATTAAATTTGTGATGTCTTTTATGATAGTAAATGATTTATTGGAGAGACGTGTGAGAAGAAGAAGATGATGATGATGGTTGTGGTGATATGATCTGGGAGGACAAGAAAAGAAAAAGACGATGCAGGTAGATAGATATATAGATACAGATACAGATAGATACAGACATAAGAAATTGACGTGGAGAGCTGTACCACAGAGCGGCAAGCTATGGTATTGGTCCTCCCCAGGACAGCTCGTGCAGCGAGGCTAGCCCACACCCTAGGATATGCTACATGGTACATACAGACCCTACTCAACAGGACAAGCAAGACATCGGAGGATTTTGGCGCTAGCAGTCCTGGACAGCTCTTGGAGGCCACAGTGCAATTCCCGGGGAATTGCAAGTGCCCTTTCCTTGATTCATCCTTCCTGGATTCAACTGGACTTATTTTCGGGGGCTGATGACCGGGGTTGCAATCCCTCCATAGGCAGGAATCCTTGGCAACGCTCCTCTCGTCCATGATTCCAACAAGGATGGGCGTCTGTCCATGCTGTATGGCCGACACCACGCTTCCACTATGTGAGAGATACGCATATGAAAGATGCAGCAGTATAGAATAGTGTATCCATGGGCCAGAGACTGGGGTGGTTGAGGGCTTATTCGCTACCTCGAACCAACAGAATCTAATCGAGGGCGAAGCACTTGATTGGACTCGAGCAGAAGGGATGGGGGGGGGGAGGGGGGGCGGCGGGGTTGGAGAAGAAGGAGGTTTGGATAAGGTACTATACAAAATAGCATTTGGGGGAAGGGTTTATTGTGTTATGGTTACTGTACTGGAGGGAAAGTCAAACTCAAAAGTTTGATGATGATGCTTTGCTATCCATTGTCTAGATACTCCTCAATCCGTCTCTCGATTCTATCTTGTACATAGTACGGGATGCTTAAAATTAATTACGCATTGATTTCGAACAGGACTCAGTCCCAATTCCATTCTCGTTCGACTCTCATTGAACTCGCCACCGATGATGAGGTACTCTTCTCCGCGTAGATTCGGTTCCATTCCATACCCCATCAATTCCGCCATCTCCATACGTCAAAATACGTAGATAGATACCCCGGGAGCCGACCGACACAGACAAAGATACAGACAGACACGGAACGGGTTTTTCCAAATGCAGTGGTGGCTTGATGATCCAGTTCCCGCCATCGTGGAGGCGTACACTCTAGGAACATCAGAAGTAGTAAGGTCGGGGAGACGAAGGCGCCGAACTGTACCTAAAGGGCAGCACTTTAAGGCAGAGAGACGGCAGGACGGGTACCGAAGGGAGCGCGAATACTGGCAAATGCTGCAATTTGGGGCATATAAACGACGCTGCACCGTGAATAACATGCTATGGCACAGTATGGCTGGTACTTACCAGTGCTTACCTCACGTCTAGAGGCGCCTTACGAAGTTAGGTATGCCTCTGAATGGGAATACCTCAGGACCGAGGACGTTAAACCGTCAGACTGTACAGTCAATAAACATCTAATTATTGGTGATACCGTATGGTACTCACTCTATCAACGATCACCGCCGTTGTCGTTGATCGTCATTACGGACTAACTGGAATCACATTCCGCCATCTCAATTGAGCTCAATTGAGGATGGGCAATAACTTCTAGTACTCTTCACTGTTATGGAAGTCCGGATGTGGAAGAGTACTCTGTGTCCCACGTCGAAACCATGTGGCCCGACCATCCATCACCATCTGGCATTCTCGTGTCTCTCCTCGCATTTCCAGCCCAAAGGCACAAACGGCGGCTTGTGAGGGTACAGACCACAGTGCACACCGGGCTGTGCGCACGCTACCTACAATACGCATCTAGCATAATGTAACGCCATGCAGACTTCATATCAGCAAAAAGGGAGGAATAAGGGAAATTAATAAGGAGAGTGTAAAGAGAATGAGAGCAGAATCAGGGCATAAGACGGGATAAGAGAGTGGAGATTACTCAGGACAAGAGAGTACGGAGTTGCAAGTAGGTCGAAGGCAGTGAAATGAAAGGAGTTGAAGAAAGGGTAATCAAATCTGCCCAATACAGTATTAGTACATCGAGCGTGAAATTCGGCCGAGCAGTATACAAGATACTATGTACATGCACCAGCACACCCCGCCATTCACTTCAGGGAATGATGGCTGCAAGGAGGGACAATCATCATGACGATAACCATCTGCCAGCCTGCTACAATCCAGGGCAGAAGACAGAGAAGGAGATGCTCGCAAGATGCGCCCCAGTCGAACGAACGCACAGGCGTTGGGGGAGTCGGCTCACGTCAAAAGGGCGCACAACGCCTAGCCGCAAGGAATATCCTGAACAGGGAACCAGAGGGTAGAGCGCAATGACAGGCAATCAAGAAGTGTATCATGTATGTATGTGTATGTATTTGTCAGGAAAGGGCAATAGCTGGGGGAAATAAGATGGAGATGTAACAGTCTGAATGGTCGAGCCTGCGAATGTAGATGTTGGCTTACACTGCGGCGTCTAGCGATGGATGGTGATCCGGCTGCCAGACCGGGGGGGTTGCAAGTTGTCGTGGCTCCAGTGTAGAATGTAATATCGCGGCAGACAGATGCGATTCTCGCCATCTCGAGCACTCTGCATAGCTACAGTACAACTAGCTACAGCTTCACAACATGGAGCTGATGAGCTTAGCTGATGGACATGGATATGGACATGGGCGCCGGGAGCTGGGAGCTGGGAGCTGGGAATTGAACGAGACCGCTTAGGTATACTCGACTCGTTATAGTCATCATTGAATATGGAAAGGATAGACGGAGAATAGCATGGAAAAGATTAAAAATGCACTACGTCGTAGTATCCAAGTAATAAGATGGAGCAGAGTCAGCAAGACTCGCCATCCATCATCGTCGTCGGTGCTCGTCGTTGTGATTCTGTGGTTCAGTATCGCCATCGCGCGGCTGCTATCGCAGATTTTCACCGTCCGCTTCTCAGATGTCTGAGGGGTCGAATGGCACGACGGGAGTGCAAACCCGCCCGGCCCACAGATTGCTCAATCGGTCGTAGCACGGCATCCAGACGGTGCAAGTTCGACAAGATATGAGAACTTGCATTTACTTTTTGGGCAATTTGGGCTTTGTAGTACGTAGAAGGCTGGTCGACGTGGGGCAAATGAGGCAATAGATCTGAAGTTAAGGCCTGAAAGGTGATAAACGAGGATAGGTGGGTATGTACCGTAAAGCTAGACAGACTTGCCAGATCCAAGCGTCGGACTGTCCGTGGGGTAAAAACCAAGCAGAAGGAAGAGAGAGAGATAGAGAGAGATGAATTAGATGTCAAAGTAGGGAGGCTATTAATTGGTGAATTGTACTGGATTTGGGACTTGTAGCGGGAATCATGATGATTGAGATGGTCTTGATAATCATCTGGTAGGCTATATTATTGATAGAGTGAGTAAAACATCCCCACCTTTTCATGGACCATGCATGGCTAGATAGAATAAACACATCCCGGGATAGCTCGATTAATGGCATGCATGAAGGACAGTTGAGATAAGCGGCGATGATGGTGGAAGAAGATCTGCTGCTGGGATAGATAGCTCATCCTAGCATGGCAATGATGGGATGTCTTTGTGTTGTCGTTGAGAAGTGTGCATTGGTGCAAGCTATACGCATTGAACTGATGAACAGCCCTTGCCCAAGAGGGGTATAATGGCTGAAGGGTTTATAGCTGAAGTATGCTTTTCCTGAACGAAGTCTCTCGCAATATGCCGGTCTACAGGCTTAGCTCGCGATATTATTCGTTGTTCGTTCGAACAGTAAGGTATGTAGTTATTAGTTATTTATACTTTGGGTTTTGTCTCCCATCACACCCAAGGGTCGCTCGGATACTCTGTCGGTACTGCACAAACTTGAGACGCCTCCTTATCTTCGCAACTTGCTCAATTACCCGGAGATGTAGAGTCGGGTAGCTGTGACTTTCACAAGCCATATTTATATGACTACGAATATGCACAATAGGGTTTATCCTGCATGCGCAAAGGTGAATAAACCCATGGAGGCTAATAGCGGAAGACTGAAGAGAAAGGTGTAGCTTCTCAACCCAGGCATTTTGTTTTGTAAAAGTCTGTACCATATGACCCAGCAAGGACATAGAAGCAGCTCATGGAAGGAAGCGGAAGGGTGGAGATGGCGAATGAATTCTACATCGCAACGACTTCTCCGGAGTCGAGCCATGTATGGAGATTGCTGGGGAATTTCGGGATTGCGATGGACATGAGATGATGTAGATGAGTATGGGCACAAAAACCTAAGTATACCCCGATACCATGGTAAGGATACCAATCCCACGTGCCTGGCTCGCACGCTTTTCCAAAGTACCTACCATGGTACCTTGGTAGATAGTCTGTCTACCTTTACCTTACCTTACCTTACCTTACCTTACCTTACTTTACCTTACTTTACCTTACTGTGGGGGTACAGCAGTACCGTGCCTGCATTCCCGTGATAGGAAGTCCTCGTGCGCCGTCTTCTACCACTGCTCACATATTCAAGTATATGCATACTTAGGTAGATAGTAGGTCGGTATGTAGTTAAGGTAAGTTCTTACTCTGACAGCCCAGAAAGGCATCAAGCATACCTCGGCGATGTCATAGTATGAGGGGTTCAGTGACACTACAGTCTTAAATAGCGTTTCCTTGTGATACTCGAGATATGATTGATTGGAAATCGCAAATCATCCAATTTAAGGCTGAGAGCAGATTGGGTTGCCATCTTAACTCTATGGTGAAGTGTAAATATGGCACCCGAGAGTCGTATATGAACGTCTCTATACTGGCTCACTGCATTTAATCTCTCTCACAGAAATTGAAGTGTAGAGTGGGATAGACAAAGCATCCACACCTACGAAAAGATTCTCCACCTCTCTCTACCTAGCTTACGCCGTCAATCCATGTCTCGTCCGCACATTGAGCCTGGTGCCCATATTGAGATTCTCTGGCCTTGGCGGAATTCCCTGAGAGGTCGTAAAGCGGGCTGGGAGATTCATTCTTCGTAAAATCCTGCTGACAAGCAAAATGAAGTTTTGCAATGGTCTTTATGGATAGATTGTTTACTCATACATTACCTTCAATAGTGGTGGATCGTTAGATCGACAAAAGGTAAGCACTGGGATATCTATCTATCGTTCACCGAAATTCCACTACAGGTGAGCGGGAATGCCTTCTGATTCCCGTGCGAGCCGATGCTGCGGGAACCCTCAGAGCTCTTGGAAAGACCTGTTTCTCGACATAATGGATGCATCACACAAGAATTGTCTTAGCATGTATGACGGCATTCATTGCTGATAAGGGTAATGAGTAACGATAGAAACTTTGCAGTTGAAGAGCATGAGATGTAATTTGATAGCAGGCTTGTCGATGAAATAAAGTAAGCTACCTTAATCTATTCTCCTTATACCGTATGAGCCATGCTTAAAAATAAGGGAGGGCACGGATGGATAGGACGCAATAGCGAAAAACTGGGGATCGTCATATTAGGTGATCCGCATCGGTCTACCCGTATTATATTAGATTAATTGTATCGTCATTTTTTTTTCTTTCCATCAGCATCAACACGAATCGGTCGTGATTTACTTTTTACACTTGACTGGCATGCTCGTATATCCAAATCATCGTTTTCAACATGTATGTACCCCTCTTCTATGACGGCCTCGCTGCAACCTCGCTACATACTTGGCTGCGTCGCTGTGCCACGTCTACCGCACATCTCGCTATTACTTAATTCTCGACATTGAGAAAGTTAGGGCGAGGGTAGATATGAACGCTTACAGCATCTAATGCGGGTTCTCTGCCTGTCCTCTGCCACTGCAGTACGCAGTACGAATGGATGTACCGTTGACAAGCGGCTCAAGCTCTTCGCCTGATAGCCAAGGTTCAAGGGTCGACGAGTCTTTCTCACTAGGTACTGGAGAACACTGGAGTATTATTGATAGTACTATGTAGTCGACAACGCCATACTTCAAATATGACATGGTAGCGACCTAGACTTCACCTCAACAACCTGCGGAGCTTAGTAGACTATTGTCATGGCCTAGGTATCTTTTCGGCCGGGGTTTTCAGACGAAAGAAAAAGGAAACATCACATTCTCATATCTTCGACCTCGTTCAAGGCTTCTGCCTGTCTTACGTGAGGTTTGCAGCATCGTACAAGAATGTATATGCACAGCTCGCACGTGCGAGAATCCTACCATAGAATTCCATCATGGCACACACTGGGCATTAATTAATACTGAGCGGAGAGCTGACGCGATACGAGCTGTGGCAATCTACGTGAGATGCATCGATTCGACGACAGGACTCGCTATCTTTGTAAGTCTTCTCCAGCCTTAAAGGGACAACTTCTTGCCATGCTTACTTTGCCTTGCCAGCCTTGACGTTATTCGTTACTTAGGTACTGTATCAATAATCAGATGAATTAGGCTGCTAAGAAAAGGGGATCTCATATGGGCACATCTCTCACAGATCTCGTCTCCCGCCTATCTTACTCACTGTTCTGTGAGCCTGTGAAAATCATCCTCGAGACGGCACGGACAATGTGTTGAGGAAGACCCTATGAAGCTTAGAGGCAGATACACTTCAGCGTACTGGACACTGCGGAGAATGAACGGTACGTAGCGTTTACGCATTCCCCACCGCCGGGTATCCCCTTGTCCTAGAAGCGCATCTCAGGGCATGGATGCTGGCGATCTTTCACCAGCTGGTCAGTGCTCCGTCCGTGCAGCACCAAATTCTGCCAGCTTGTCACTGTGATTGCTGCTGCCGTTGCACATTTCAGCCGCCAACGAGACGCCGAAATGTCACTCTTGTGCGTATATGTATATAAGAATATCGTTCCATGCAATAACACCAAGAAATATATATCACAAATGCTACGCAACTGTGTCGATCGAAATGAGTTCGAGATGTTTCTTGCAAATATGATAGATCTTGTACCGTACTGTATGGAGCAGTATCCGCACCAAGCGAATCCCGTGCACATCTGCACCACTTCTGCGCCGAGTGAACGGCAAGACAAACACTCACCCCCAACGACGATAAACAATCCCAACTCTCTATTTTGCCTCATAAGCCCATTTCCACCAGTCAAGCCGTGTAGTCACGCAACTGCCAACGGTCTTCTCGAATGTGATTGTACCCCATATAATCTTGGGCTCAGAATATCAGAGCTGAGCTGAATTACTTTTCATGCCGGTACATAGCATGCACCTCACTCAATCATCTCGGCTCCAGCACTGTGTTTTCTGTGTAGAGAACCTTGAGCCAGATATGCATAATAGAGGAACTGGGGTTCTCAGACTGTGGTAGGAGAGGTTCCCAGTGCCTGCGAAATATGGTCGTGATAATGGCCGTTGGTGCGAAAGAAGACCGTGGAATAGTAAAAGGGTGAAGCTTCTATGTGCGCATGCATTGATTGTCTACACAGGTAACAAAGAGAGACCCTGAATCCCTCAATAATGAAAAGATTCCCGAAGCGATCCTGGAAGATCCACAGAACGATGAATTGGTGCAAGCCAGAACTCAGCCTCGCAATCACATGCGAATTCCAGGAAACAATGGACACCAGGTGAGTAATAATAAAGAAGTAGGTGAGTAGTAGTATTGATCTAGTCCAAGCACGTCCAAGTGGTATTTTGACAGGCACAACCGGATTTGTCTACTCTGCTTCGTCGCGCCACAGTGTGCAAAGCCTCTCAACATGCTATAACTCCAGATATGGGGTGGCTGAGCACGTGCTGGTCTTGAGAAGGCCCAGATTGGTGATGGTGGATGGGATGAGGAACGGGACATCACGCCAGGTAGAATTCGGCTTATGAGGCTGGAAATTCGGTTGCTTATAGAGTCCTTTGAGACTGCGAGTATAACAGACACTTTGTTCTAGTAGATGGGTATTGATAATGATGTCTGCATATGGGTATCAAGAAACCATCCAGATAGCAAGTACACTGTCAATCCACACCTATCTGACGACCTCGATATCTACTTCTCGTAAGCTGCAAGCATTGGGTTAGGGTCTCCTCTTGAATATGCACTTACCCACGCGCCGGTAGCTGCATAAGTCTCCACCGTCCCCCCGGAGTCGCTCGTACCACTCCAGTGCCTGTGCGTGTGCGCCTCGATCCTCATCCATCAACGACTTCTTGCAGATAGGAGCTCCAATCTAAGATTCAAACACTTTTCCACACCTTTTGTGCGTGATCTCTACAGTGGGATTCGTGTACGCCCCAAACTGTCTTCCTCACACAGTCTTGCGAGAGCGTCGTTAGAACTCGGCGCGGGAAATATATCCTCTATGTTGTTCAGGACTCGAAAGAGCAAGATATGTTTCTGGAAATACCCGTGCCATCGATCTCGATGATATTCCCTTCGGGAAATTACTTTGTGCCCGGTCTCTAGTCGAGATGGCTCTTGCTATCGACAATATAAAATATCCGAGATTTAGAGTATACACATGCTTTCTTACTGTCTGTGCCTAGTTTGTAGGACATCGAGGATCATAAGACTAGGAGCCAGTCGATTTGGCTGACTTTTCTTCATTAGATA
Organism: Allantophomopsis cytisporea; assembly: GCA_024752435.1. Taxonomy (NCBI): domain Eukaryota; kingdom Fungi; phylum Ascomycota; class Leotiomycetes; order Phacidiales; family Phacidiaceae; genus Allantophomopsis; species Allantophomopsis cytisporea. The sequence goes on from CP103037.1 coordinate 658,685, forward strand.
CTCGAGATACTGCTTACAATGCACAAAGAGCTTAATCGTGTCAGACCCATGGTCGCCCATGTATGAAGTAGCGATGTGAGACTTTCTAATCAAAAAATTCAATCTAGGAAGTTGCTGTTGCTTTTTTACACTTTCTACGGCACGATCTTCCGAATGTAATGAGGTGTACAAATCTGTGTCGAACCTTCGACTTGAGGACTTGATCGAAAGTAGACGTATCCTGCACTTGAACACTCATCTCTCCTCGAGCTATGTCATTGAGCTTCAAAAGTCTCAGTATTGGTTATTCCACTTCCGCGGCTTCCAAGCCATGGCTAAGCCATTGATTTCATGCAAGACATCTCTATACCGCACAGACGGCGGCTTGATCATCTCCCCACCTTGCACGGCAATAACTATCCTTTCACTTGCCTACACCCACCGGTGCAGCGGCCCGCAGGGAGATCGCCTGGCTGCAAGCCCCGCAAAAGAAGATCTTACTTTGCATGTGCTGCCAACATTGTCTGGCTGTAAGGAGCTCTATCATGAAGTATAATGCATTATACGGGATTAGCACCATTTGATAATAAGCACGTAACTTACAAATTATACCCGCAAAGTATACTCAGTGTTGTATAGTAGAGTCTACGCATGGGCTTTTCAAGATGAAGACATTCTTTCTGCTCTGTCGCGTCCCTGTGAAATCACCCTCTTCATGTCACCTATCCAGTCATCAGCAAGGCTTTTACGTATTGTTATGCGCAGATCCATCACGTATATGATATCCATACCTTTCGAACGTTTCAGTCTCAATCTCTAATGCTTAAGATCCCTTATATTGACAGATATGACAAAGTTCAAGGTGTATCTTCATCTTCTATGGAAATTTCATGAACCATTCGACTCGATTGTATAATAAAAGATAACAAAAAGGAATCAACAGCTTGAGAAGTCGGCTTGATATCTGAAGGTAGTCCCGACGAAGATCTCATGTGAATGTCTTCAATCTCACAACACGGGTCTATCACCAGTATCTCATTCGAGATTGCGGATACAAGAGTTGGATGTGGTTGGCAGACACGGAAATTGGGATAATATACAAAACAAGTATTCTGTCAAGAAATATCACGATGCTACGGTACTCGCAACTTTGTCATCTCCTATCATACCCACTCTCTCTTCATTGATGAACGTCTTTCCCTCTTGCTCGGCTGTAGCTTTCTTCTTCTTCGACGCCCTAGACTTTTCTAACGATCTTGCGTCTTCGATTAATCTTTTCACGCCCCGCACCAAGCTATCTCTCTCGTCTCCTTCTGCGTTTCCACTTGCAGCCCACCGAATTCTGCACTCTCCATCTAATAAATATGTGTACCCGACCTTGCTATTGAGCAGCCCAATTGCTTCTCGAATCTCGTCAGAGAGTCCAGTCCTCACCATGAAATATTTGCCCCAGTTCTCTCTTTTGTTCTGCTTTCGTAATCCCGGTACGAAAAGCTTAATGATCCAAACTTTGAGGGTGTTTTCTTCCATGTTTATTTGGACGTGTTGCGCTATGTCCTTGTTCTCCTCGATCAACCTCTTCAAATCGGCATTCGTCTTTGTATTCGGAGAGAACGTCGCTGCTTGATTGGCAGCCCATTGTCCACTGAAGACGCTGACTAGCGACACACGATCCTGGAGAATCGGTGTAGTACTCGAAGGCACTGATTCTGGATCTAAAGTCTGTCCATACATGTTGGGGAAGAAAAGCGATTTGTCGGCCTTGAATAGTCTTGGATTTGCAAGGAATGACTTCCCCTTGTGTAGGCTCATATTGCTCCAGTCTCGAAAGTAAGGCGTGGCTATCTTCTTCGTTAATTCTTTTCTTCGCGCAAGGTGCTTCTCGTAATCGACGAAATCATCTCTGCGTTGCTTCAATGTTCTTAGATCGAGCCCAGTATTCTCATGGGGGTGTGGAGGTGCCACCAGCCCAATTGGTCGAGGCAATGGCTTGGGGGTGAATTCTGTAACAGCCTTGCCGGAGGCGCGTGGTGCATCTGCAAGTGGTGAAGGAAGAGGATTTGATGATTGTGGTGGTTGTGGTGGTTGCGGAGGATCAGCTCGAAGGACATATGATGAGGTGAAGGAGCGCCATTGACATCGAAGACAGGCTGTACTATCGATTGATGCGTACGCAGTACGCGCTGATCTTCTTGCTATAAACATTCTGCGACAGAGCTGTTGCGTGTTTCCTGTAAGGTCAGATCGTGGGGTAGCAATCGCGTTAATTATTCAACGACGTATGCGGGGTATGGAGAAACATAGATCCGAAGGACCTTGGGGATTTAACATGTCGTAATTATTTCTGTCTCATCTTATCTCATACATACTCGAATGTCTTTGAGACTGAAAACATTGCCATCTATGCTTGGAACGCATCAGAAAACAGTTTCAGAATCATAGGGTGTCTTTCAGCTACATAGATGTGAATCCTACTCCATCTATGGCACTTTCGGATTATTTAATTTTGACCTGGAGTAGGCTCAAGTTATTGCCGGTAAAAGCATCAAGCAACAACTCAAACACCAAAACACTGCAGTACATAATTACAATATCTAAAATGTATATGCCCCGGGTCAATGTTGTGATTATAGCGTTTGACTAATTGCTGCTCAGTTCTTCAGAACTTATCATTAGAACCTTAAAGTTCAAGCCTCTTAAAACAAAACCTCAACTTGGGATTAGATTTCCTCTCAAAATAATCCCCTGAGGTTGTATCTTGGTAACATACTGAAGACAGGTCACTAGCTACAGTTGAAATCACATAGTTTCTGAATGAAATAAAGAGAAAGGGGCAGCAGGAGTTACATTGTTGACTACGTAAATGTATGAAGAGTGGGATATTGTTGGTTGATTGCCAAATACGGACATTTATTTGTGTACGGAACATACCGTAAAACATTACGACGTACAGGCGCAGTCTGTGCCGCCACACCCTGACAATAAAATTGGCCTCCATTATGGCCAGGTACCTAACGCGCCTCGAGTCAATTGTATTTGCCTAGGGAACGTTTTAGATCTGTCAGAGGATGGCCAGCATTCTGAACAATTGGTTGACAACGAACCTTGAACCTTGCATGGTGATCTTCTTACGACAAATCAACAGTCACAAGACTGCCAATATGTTGGTGATAGCCAGCAGAATGGTTGACGCAGTGAGTATATATATTGCCGTCTGGATACTTAAATTATATATCAGTTACCTCAATCTGCTCATACTTTTCATTTTTATCACAATTTTATCACAATTTCCACTATCTTCAAATACAGTTGTGTATCTTCATGATGGATGGATCTCCTGGGATGCCACAATTGCAGGAACTGCAGTCCAATGACCAGCGAAAACTATTGGACATCATTGATGATCTTCGTGCAAAGGGACTAGGAACCTATCTCGATCTACCTCAGCTGGTTGTTTGTGGAGAACAGTCTAGCGGCAAGAGCTCAGTTCTGGAAGCGATTTCAGGAGTCCCATTCCCCCGAAAGGACACAACCTGCACCCGTTACGCTACAGAAGTTATTCTTAGACGGTCTCCTCTTGATAAAATTCGCGTATCGATCACACCTAGTGATGCAAGGAATGCCACAGAGAAGCAGACTCTTCTGAGCTTTCGCAAGGAAATATACGGTCTCGAGGACCTAGAAGAACTATTTCCAGACGTTGAAGAACTCATCTTGGGATCAGAGGGCTCTTCAAAATCCTTCACCAAGGACGTCCTTCGAGTCGAAGTTTGGGGTCCGCATCAACCAGCACTGACGATCGTAGATCTACCCGGTTTCGTCAGGTCCGTCACGAAGAACAATACCAAGGAGGATAAGGAAATGATTCACGATCTTGTCCACGGATACTTGAAGAATCCACAGAGTATTATCCTAGCTGTCGTGTCTGCCAAAAATGAGATTGAAAATCAAGGGGTGTTGGACGAGGTGCGAAAATTCGACGACAAAGGAAATCGAGTGTTAGGGATAATCACCAAACCTGATACTGTCACTCGAGGCTCAAACAATGAGATTGCTTATTTATCGCTCGCGCGAAATGAGAACGTCACTTTCAACTTAGGTTGGCATATGATCAAAAACCTTGACGAGAGTGAACGAGGCTCATTGCATAGTGACCGCGATGCTATGGAGGCTGCATTCTTTGAGACAAGTAGCTTCCAATCGATTCCGACCTCACGACGAGGCATTGTCAGCCTAAGAAAGCGTTTAAGTACCCTGCTCTTCGAGAAGGTGAAGCAGAATCTTCCAAACCTTGCAAAATCACTTGACACGCAGATTCAAGCTTGCCAGTCTGAACTTGACAAGCTTGGACCCAGTAGAGCTACGACTGAAGACCAAAGAGTATATCTTGTCGAACTAAGTACAGAGCTTCATCGACTGTGTTCGAATGCAGTCAATGGCTTTTACGATGATCCCTTTTTTCAAAGCGAAGAATCTGAGCATAGACGACTGTGTGCTATCATTGCTGCCCAAAACCTGGAGTTTGCGGCCGATTTTGAAAACAATGGTATGCAGTGGAAGATCCGCCCAGACTCGTCCAAGACTTTCTTCGTGTTGGAGAAGAACTCACGCACTCGGAGTGAGGCTATCGAACACTGCCGTAACTTACTAGTCAAGACAAGAGGTCCAGAGGTAAGATATACAGCATTTCGCTTAATCCATATACCTGCAAAGATGCTAATCAATATTTGCCCTTAGCTGCCGGGATTGCCTAATCCTTTGTTAATTCGCGAACTCTTCTGTGACTACAACCGTCCATGGGCCATTAAAGCACGTGATCACGTCGAAGCATCTTGGAATGTGGCACGGGACTTTGTATATGAAGCATTACAAGAAAAAGCGGGTCAACGTGTAGCAGATGCTTATTTTGATAACAAGCTGGGGACTTGTATGGCTGAACTCCTTCAGAGAGCAAATTCAACTTTGGATGAGTTGCTCGCTGTCCACAAGGGTCACCCGTTTACGGTAAACTCTGAATTTCGCAGGGTACTCCAGGTGGCAGAAGCAAAGAGATTGACGAAACAGCTAGCGCCAAGTATAAGAGAATATGCAGAGAAGAAAGACAAGCCTCTCGGAGAAGAGGCTTTAGAAAATTTCATAGTGGGAAGGATAAGCTCTATCACTGAGGAAAATATGGACCGTGCAGCATCAGAAGCGGCGCTCGATGCCATGTTAGCATATTATCAGGTAAGAAGTTTAAGATGTGCCGCAACTTGAATAACTATACTGATCAGTTTAGATTGCTATGAAATCTTTTATCGATAACGTCCCCTCGCTGGCAATAAGTGCGAAAATATTGCTCGAGCTTCCACTACTATTTCGCGCAACCGATGTTCTTCGTATGGATGACTCGTCTATCAATGCAATCGCAGGTGAATCTGAGGATCTCAGCGAACGTCGCCAGATCTTGCTCAGCAAACTCAAAACATTAAATGAGGGAGCAGCGATATGTCGACGACATAAAACTCATACGTACTCCGGTATTGCCATTCCCCGAAAGTAAGGAAAGGCTATTCATTGAAAATATGCTGACATTTAGCACTAGCCGCGAGAAGTAGTGCCACGCCAAAGAGCTCTACACCAATTCCATTCTCTGGATTTCCGTATTCGGGACCAGTTCCCAAGAAGCCAATAGATAGGGTAGTCGGCCAGGAAGACCCAAAGTCAACCTTCTCGACCTCATTGTTCGGTGGAAGTATCAGGACCGACCCTCAACCGCAGAAAAGCAAGAGTCTCTTTCAAGACCTCTCAATACCCGTTAACTCCAATTCTACTCGCTCGTCGCCTCGTGTTCGGCTGCCACCCCAGACGCCTCTTTCTGATAAATCGAATGTTGACACACCTGAAAAGGGTGGTTTTTTCGGTAGCAGTAATTTTGGAAAGGTCGAGAAAGGTGGTTTATTTGGTAATGTAGATTGAGTTCCACATCAAGGAGAAGTACTAATGATGGGACAGGTTCAGTTGGTCTCTTTGATACTCCAAAAGTTGGCCTATAACAGTAGCAAAGCTAGGCCAACCCAGAGTTCACACCTATTTTTTGTCCCGGATAAATTACTATGAGAGATAGTGATTGCTAAGTATTTCTCAAAGTACAACACCGCATGCCGGTTGAGCCAAGTATATGGTATAAAAAAAAGCAGTGATTCAAGTTCGAAGGGATTGCTAGGATGCTTCAATACTTCGCGTACTGATGCATAGGTACCTAACGGCAAAAATAAATCTCTTCAGTCTCAGATCCTTAGTCTACCACCATAAGGTACAAAATCTTGTTCTTCGTCCTTGATTATGTATGAACCATATTCTGATATTGGCATGGGCGTATAAATGAAAGTGGGCCACATATCTTAACATTATGGGGCCAGCTTCATGGGTGATCTTTATATACTCAAAATAATAATCTCAGAGGATAGTGTTAAGAAATACTGTCAATATATATGGTCAATATCGGACCTTGCAGACTACCATGTTCACGGTAATACTTGTGTTCCACTCGAGAGTTATGTAAAATAGACTGCAGAATTGTTCTTGTATAATGTCTCCAATCATTTCATTAATCTTAGCTCTACCGTAACAGGCGCACGTCGTTAGTATTGTTGATAAAATAAGTACTTAGTCCAACTATTTTTTGGTAATATAAAGGGGGAAAAGGAATGGGGAAACGAAACTAATTTCAAGATTTACACAACATCCTTGCACCTGTTCATAAAATCTGATCTGATGATATAATATGGATAACAGCATACAAAACATTCACGTGAATTCGCCTTCCATCTGCTCCACATTTCCTTGCTTACAATGAACGTTGAATATTAGTGTGGAGTACACATTTTTCATTATGCACGATCTGAGTAGATTTGGAAGAGAAACAACTATTGATAATATTGATCGATCAGCTCAATACTTCATTTAGATATGATCTGTCAACTGAGTTCCAGGAAGTTGAGCACGAACTGAAACTAACGACGTAAGATCTAGGTAAGGTATGACATCAAACGCTTTTCTGACAGTGATCGTCACAGTAAACACCAAATGTACTACACGTCACCATCACAGTCACCGTCACCGGAGACACTTCCGGGCAGGTTACATATTCCTATACCCATCTTTTACTCGGCAAACAGCCCCAGATGCATGATAAACGTTCGTCATTGTCCTTTACGGAATACAAATTGACAGCAGGCATAGCCAATGAAATAATAATCATCAATGCTCTCTTCATCTCATAAAGAGCTCCTCAGCTCCTCATATTTCCAATCTCTACCAAATTAGCTCTAATATCCTCACAAAGTCATATACAAATCTTCCATTTACACCAACCATAAGAATGTCGGGAACAACGCATAACAACGCCGACTTCCAGCTCAACGAAGTCTTCAATGTTAAAGGCAAAGTAAGATCTATGTCTCCAATATCAATCTAAAAAGTCATACTGAGAAGTTATCTTCAGGTTGCCCTCATTACTGGAGGCGGGAGTGGCATCGGTTTGATGGCCACTCAAGCCCTTGCAGTTAATGGAGCGAGGGTGTACATCGTGGGTCGAACCGAAGAGAAGCTGGAGCGTGTAGTTGAAAATCACGGCCAAGGAATCTCTGGGGAGATCATCCCTCTTACAGGTGACGTGACATCAAAGGAAGACATCGCACGACTAGTAAAGGAAATTGAGTCTCGCGAGAAATGTCTTTGCATCCTCATCAATAATGCGGGCATCTCAGGCAACACCCAACAAGTCGAATCGCAATCGGCGAATGAGATGAAGAAGAACCTGTTCAATACTGATAGCTCAACATTCGATGACTGGTGCAATACCTATCGTACGAATGTCCCGCAATTGTTCTTCATGTCGACAGCCTTCCTTCCTCTCCTTCAGAAGGCTACCGAGCAGCAGCATGGCTATTCGGGAACCATCATCAACATCTCCTCCATCTCCGGCCTCATTCAGTCGTCCCAGCATCATTTCAGTTACAATGCTTCCAAAGCTGCTGCCATCCAGCTCACTAAGTTGCTTGCTTCTGAGATCGTGAACAATGGTCTCAAGGTGAGAGTCAATGGAATTGCTCCCGGAGTTTTCCCTAGTGAGATGACGGCTGGTGAGAGTGATGAGAGCCAGAAGAGTCGTATTCCAAAGGAGAAATACGCCCACCTGCCAGCGCAGAGACCCGGTAATGATCGAGATATGGCTGCCGCTGTATTATTCACTGCCTGTAACCAATACTTGAATGGACAAACGGTTGTGGTAGATGGAGGTTACACACTACACGCGGGCACATGAATATACCCTTAGTATCAAAATTATAATATCATGAATCGAAGATTTTGACTGAAACCACGTTTCTTGACAGAGATTTATGGCGTCATCTCTTGAGCCACACCGTTCCACCTGCGTGTTTCTTAACTATATGCACTTTTTTCTCGTTCTGTATTGATATCTATACCCACCATATTTAGAAGAGTTTCGCCAGCGTACAAATAATACCAGTACCGTAGCCGCTTATTGCGAGTTGGAAAAAGGCGAAACTATTTGTAATCGTATATAGTTATATACTAAGCTGAGTCCTACAGAGTATGCCGGTATATGGTATAGTTGCTAATATTGAGAAACAAGCCCTTAGTACTACCCAGTTCTTATACAATGGCGACCGACTATATGTTCCTTTTATTCGAGTGAGTAAGGATTGTTATTAGACAAGTATACATATCTCAATTGCAATGCCTAGGTATCTGAATAAGCAATTCAAGTGCTAATATTTGTCCAAAAATGTGGAGGAACAATAGATCGATGGTAAAGCCAATCGGATAACTCTTGAGATTAACGTATATCCATACAGTTACGATTTCACAATACATAATACCATTTCATGGAATGTTGATATACAAAGAAAGATAATCATATGCATTTTTTAACGTATAGTATCTATTGTTAAGGATAAATTGAAAATCGCGAGGCTGTCTATTTAGTTACAGAGCAACCAGTGAATGTCCTCAAGTATGGGGTATTCTTCTCTAAATTCAAGTTGACTTGGTTTCAAATACGGTTGAACAGTTTATAACTCCCATTTCCCCTCGTCATTATTGCTTTCAATTAGTCTCCACGCGGACTTGTCGGAAAAAGGTTGATTAACTTCGCGTCTTCTGCTTGTGTGTATGGTAAATGAAGTACGGTTAATAATGAAGTATGCGAAATGATCTAAAGCTTAAGATGCATAGGGAGATACCTTCACCTATGTTCTTGACCATTCACATCAGCAGAGGAGGCGCAGTTGATCAATCTCAAGAAAGCTCTCACGTGGAAGGAGACCGATCTCGCCGTTATGAATTACTAATTCGGTGGGTAAACGTTGATTTGTCTTCACTGGAGAAACCTAACCTCTTTGAATTTTATGCCAGTGTGTTCACTCGCTGAATCCTGTGCTTCTTCGCCTACTTGGCAGCAAGGACTTAACATATGGACATGTAAGAATCTCATCTTCGTCCGAGACATTACCAGCTTCTTTCATTTCCTATAGAACATTCATCTTGACTGCTGAGATAATCTTGAAGCTGCATGCAAGGGCGGCACTGAGCTCATGGCTCGGAGGAAGACGCATCTAGATGAAAAGCAGCCGCATGCGGCAGAATTAGCAATAGTCAAATGGACACTCCAAATAATTAACCACCAACCATATTTTGTGAATATCAACCCCACAGTTCGCCATAAGTCTAGTGAGGACTGATGTGTACACATCGTCTTCGTCTTAGGATAGGTTCTTCCCTTCAAAAGCTAAAAGTTGGGACTTTGAAAAATGAGGGAATCTGGAGTTGATCTATTCCCTAGACTCCCTTACACTCACAACTTACATCGTCTAATCCTCCTGTCGCTTGGTAGCTTTTCTTGTATTGCTTGTATATCTACCTTGATTATGCTGATCGAAAACTATAGTCCTACAAATTACTTCGAAGCTGTCTTGTTCCTGCAAAACCTCGACAGGCAAATTGACGGCAGCTTAATACTATGCCGGCCAACCTCCCTATTATTATTCAGAAGCAGCTCTATGTAGAGTCCTCAATATGGAGTTTATTATGCTTTCTCAGTCTGCTGGCAAGATTGTAGGTTTTATTGATACCATAAGAAGGGTCAGGCTAATATATGTACCAGGGCATCGAAGTTTATTGTACGGAAAACTAATGGTGGATTGAAGATCGATGACTATCTTATGATATTCTCGTTTGTACGTTTAAAGATATACCCTCTAACTTATAGTCAGAAATATTAATCTCGTAGTGTTTCTACATTGTTGTCGTCATTACAGCCAATATTTTCGCCATCAACAGTTTCGTCTTCATCGATGCTTCCCAGCTTTCCGAGACGCCTAAGAATATACAGTTGACTATCCTAGAAAGCAAACTCTGTATAACCATTGAGGTCGCTATGCTCACATGTGTATGGGGTGTCAAAATGTGCTTTTTAATGTTCTATTCCCGCTTAACGTAAGTGTCTCTGCGCCGTAGGCTAGCTGACAAGAATTAACCAAAACTTATAGTCGAGATATATCAAAAAATATAGCTATAAAGGCAGTTATAGTATATGTTGCGACATCCTACGTTGTTCTTATGATTCTCCTGTTTGCCGTACTTTGTCGACCGTTAGACCAATACTGGAGTTTAACACCTACAAGCAGTAAGTCTTTACCTCATTAGCAAGATTGCCTACTAATCCCTTTTTAACAGCCGAATGCATAACTTATAGAAAGTACTTCATCACGCATATCTCCCTTAACGTTTCCTCCGATCTTCTCATAATCGCTATCCCTTGGTCCTTCATGGCAACTCTCAACATAAATCGCAGCAAGAAAGGCATCCTTCTAGGCCTCTTCAGTCTTGGCATATTTGTTATCATTGCGTCTTGTCTGACGAAGTACTTTCAACTTACTGGGGGTTATTACCCACGTTGGATACTCTGGTATATTCGTGAAGCGAGTGTAGCTATTCTCGTGGCAAACATTCCTCTTTATCTGCCTCTTGCGAAACACATAATGAGCAGATTTTATACACAGAATGATACAAGTTGGCTAAGTGTCAAGTCTAGTAGGTGAAGGGGAAGGGCTAAAGAGGTAAATATGGCGAAGAGGCTGGACTCTTCAAAAACACCCGAGATGATCAGACTCTGCGCCGCTTTTAATCTCAGCATCTTTGCTGTACGTGTGGTTCTTCATCTCATCATTCCTCCCTAAGGATTCTGTTATATTACTTTATGAATACACACTAACGCACTTAGATACTTGCCGCTTGCCTTACAAAATACTATGTCCTCTTAAGCTCTATCGACACTGGATGGGTCTTGCGGTACATTCATAAGGGTAGTATAGCTATCATTTTTGGAAATAGATTGCTCTGGCCTTTGCTGTTGCTCTTCATCTCCCAGAGGGTTTCCATCGCATTTAGACCGCTATCTTCCTTCATCAGTAGCCGCAGGGGCAATTCCAAGAGCTCATCAAGTACCAGCACTAGAAGCGTGCCGACAGCGGGCAATGCAGAGATCTGACAAGCTGGAGGACAAGAAGACTGCATGCTTTGTCTAGTACTCCCGTTGGTCGATGTAAATCTTGATTCGGACGTTGTTATGTGCCTGTTGAAGGCACTCAATTGCCTCAGTGGCACGCTGGTTAGAAGATCTCCTCGGTCAACTGTGTGATAGTCTTTGGGAGTTGCCTTCGAGGGATGTATCTTCTCCGTAATCGATTTGGGTGTGTAGTGCAGCAGCACGTGGTGATATCTAGACATTGTCAGTCCTTGAGTTTGAGCGTCGCGTGTGTGAATTGTAAGAGAAACGGGCCGATAAATCTCTTGAAACATCGAATCTTGAAAGGAGCCGCTCGATAACCTGATCCATCGCTACTTGCACGAAGATACGGGGTTCAACAAGCGACAAGTTGAATGCTGGAATCATAAATCAATCTTTGGCGCGCAGTACTCTAATGAGGATTTGCAGCAGCGCTTAGCTCTTCGCCGCCAGGCCTCTCACCATCTACAAAGAATGAGCTCGAATACGCGTACTGGGGTGGAGAACAACTTTGATATCGCGGAAATGCCAAGTAGTGATACGATGGACGATATTATCTTGCAGAACAGTAGAGAATCGCAACGGAAACAAAATTTCCCCACAACACATAATGATGGAAAATTGAACGATCGGAGGCTTCCCCTCATAGGCTTTATTTCAATTAGAGAGATCGGCAAATTCCAGTTTGATAATCCCTTGGACACAAACAATGTTTCCATAGCGATCGGCAGCCAAGCTTGATATGCCTTTCGTATTTTGTGAGTGGGCAGAAGGAAAGAAAGAGAAAAACGCAAAGACTCCAGTGTTACAGATTACTTCCCATACGTTGGGATATGAATAGTCGAGTATGCTATAGCTATCAAAGCTGAGCAATGTGGAGGGTTTAAAGTGTCGCTGGAACTTGAAAAGATCAATGTTCGAGCTCTTCGTTAGAGATGGTTGCAGTATATAATGGGTCAATGGATTGTGATGTGGAGAGTCCCTGAAAATATCTTTCAAAGGCCTGCAGATCTGGTAATCTATAGCTTTAATACTCATGGCGATTTATTGGCGTTCGTCGGCTTTGGAAGCTCACCCTTTACTCTGAATCCTTAGTCAATTGTAGATGGACTCAATGATGAGTAGGATAGTCAAAAATGTTTGTTATTGCGATGGCGAAGAGGTCAGATCGGATAGTTTGACTGTTTGATTGTATAATGAGATTGCCGTGAGTGGATGATAATAATATGATATGGTATATAGAGTGTTGATACAAAGCTTTTCATTTCATGCGAAATTTTAATAGAATTACTAGTAGTTTACTAGCATCTTACTATTACTTCCTTTGATAGGTTCAACTTGTATACCTACTCTATGATATAAAGGAGTATTTATTGTTACAGATATATACTAGTGTTTTCTATTCGATGTCTCGACTTAAATTGCACCTCAAGTATGTTTATTAATCGACAATAATAGGGAGACTAACTACCTAAGATAGTACACGAATCATTCGCGTTGAAAGCACTGGACGAGCATGGCAAACAGGTTTCGGCACAGTGGGTCATCGATGTTGTGAGATGAAGTGGTTGATGTTTCTGAGTAGTGTTCAGAGTCTTGTATATTCAAGTGTTATTTAGAAACCGTGAGTTATCTACTACGTAAGCCGTGCTTCCTGCTTCTCGCTTAGTCAGCAATGTTCCTGCTCTGGTGCCCTTATGCAGCGACGTCGGACCATGTGACTCAGCCTTCTCTCACGATGATTCAGCCTCGTTCAACACTCTCACAAGGGCTGACCTTCGAACGTTCTTTATGAACATCTATCATATCGCAGCTCGTTATTGTCTTTGAGCCTCTCTTTTCTTAAATCAGGACGTGAGTATTTTATGATTCTATTCATGATTGCATAATGAGTGTCACTCGCCCACAGATCGTACGGTGGCTGCTGGATACTCGCAGCCTATGGATCACTGGGGATACTCCCCTCAAGACCAAAGATCTTACAGAAAAGGTATGAAGTACCCAAAACCATGTAAAAGGATATCCTAGTCGCAATTTGTGATCAGTTATTAACAACATTTCTGCAGGCGCCACTATCAATCTCTTTCCTGTCAGCGGATGAAAAGAAAGCAGTGCTGAAGTATTACTTCGTTAAAGATGCAAAGATGAGCTTGGCATCACAATTGATGAAACATCTCGCCATTTCAAAGCTATGTGGGATTCCTTGGGATAAAACTGCAATTGGACCTGATAAGAACAAGAAGCCATGTTATCAATCAACGTTGGGAGAACCAGCCATTGATTTCAACGTGTCTCATCAAGCCGGGATTGTAGCACTAGTCGCTTGCGCAGGCGTTAAGTCAGATGTTGGGATCGATGTTGTGTGCGTCAACGAGAGGAATGAATACACCATGATAGATAAAGATGGCTTATTCGCTTGGATCGGCATGCACGAAGATGTCTTCTCACCATACGAACTCGACTATCTTAAACATGATACGAAGCATTTGTCGTTACCCCAAATTAATTCGTACCCCTCGAAAGTGATTGAGGCCATCTCAAATTGTCAGCGACGTGATATAGATCTGGGCCTTGATTATGATGAGGGGTCCGACGATGTCCACATCACTTCCACAATAGTCGTTGAAGCCAAGCTGCGAAGATTCTATGCTCTGTGGTGTCTCAAAGAAGCTTACATAAAAATGAGCGGAGAGGCCTTGTTAGCAGACTGGCTTCGAGAGCTCGAATTTCGAGACTTTCGGGCACCTGCTGCCAAGTTTGGGGCCGATCGTGACGATGCTAGTATTCCCGGCGAGGTCATACGAGACGTGCAGGTTTGCTTCAAGGGTCAGAGAATATCGAATATCTGTATAGAACTGGCAGCCTTTGGCCAGAATTATATGGTTGGAACGGCTATTCGGCTGAAGTCTGGCTCGGTCAACAGTGCGGATCTTGAGCTTCTCTCCTTCACACATTTACAGTTGGAGGACGAGCTGCGCGCATTGAAAGCATCCCGCGTAGTTTAACAAAAGAATGAGTGAAGTTAGAGACATAGGCGCTCCATAACTTGTTAAGCCTGGCCAGCCAAGATATCAACGAAATGCAAGTGTGATCGTGTATACTGCAATGAAGAAGAGAACAGAATCAAAAACATAGATGAGTATGCAAATAGATTCATGGCCTGCATAGACTTGTTATTTTGTGTTATCGATTTTCCGACTGCTTGATAGGTGTTCACACTCAAGTCACAGCCTATTCTTGTTATAAATGAACCAGTAAACCATCGACTACATCAGACTGCTCCTTCCACCAACGTCGGTTGGACCCTGACCATTTGGCATCTCCCCGTTCCTCCCAACAACAAATTCCCTATAGATTCTCTCCAATCTCACCCTCTCGTCTGCGCTGATACTTGCTCTGGTGCTTCCCAGAGCCTTCACGATATGCTTCCACTTAATGAGCACTTCCTGCTGCTCCCTCACGTCCTTCTGTTCAAACTTTGGGTCCCCGAGTTGCCCACGCTGCGCAAATTTCTGTCTTTTCTTTGCCAATCTGATCGAATCTAGCTTCATGGTGATAGCCGCGCGCTCGGCAATCTCTTTGGATCGATTCTGGCCACCCTTGATACGAGCAGAGGATTCAAGTTCATCTTCATCTTCACCAAACCGAAATTGAATGAAGTCCCGCGCAGAAGAAGCCGGTTTGCCATTCGTCTTGGAGGCAGCCTTGATTCCTGTTTCATTCTTGTTCTGGTCTCCTAGAACGTCATGAATAGCTTCGAGGTTCGCATTGGTTATCAAGGCTTGGAGATCGGCGCCGGAATAACCTTCTGTTCTGACCGCAATCTCTGCCAAACCACCCTCGGGACCATCCTGAAGGTCTTGGCTGAGCTTCAATTTCTTCCCGAGCGCTCGAAGAATATCCAGTCTGTCTTCAAAGCTAGGCAGATCGCAAATAAGTGACTTGTCCAATCTTCCGGGCCGTAAAAGGGCAGGATCAATCAAATCAGGACGAGAGGTTGCCGCTAGTACGTAGACACCAGATAGACCTTCCGCACCATCCATTTGTGTAAGCAACTGGTTCACAACACGATCGGTAACACCGGTGGAATCATGACCTCGTTTTGGAGCAATCGAATCAAACTCATCAAAGAACAGAACACATGGTCGTGCAGCTTCCGCACGCTCAAACAGATCTCGAACACTTTTCTCCGAGGCACCAATATACTTATTCAAAATCTCCGGTCCCTTGACACTGATGAAGTTCAGGCCACATTCTCCAGCCACAGCACTAGCTAGAAGCGTTTTGCCACAGCCGGGATATCCATACAGAAGAAGCCCAGACCGAAGACGAAGTGGACATTGGGCGAAGATCGGAGCATAAGTCGTAGGATATTGCAGAGTCTCCAGTAGAATTTTACGTGTTTCTTGCAAGCCTCCGATTGAATCAAAGGTAGTGGTCGATGTTTGCAGGGTGACATTTCGTAAAGAAGCAGGAGTAAATCCTTTCAGGGCGCTAGTGAAGTCTTGTCTACCTAGGGAGACAACGACATTATTGGAGTCCTTAGAATCTTCTGATACAGATCTGATAAGAGCCTCGCTACGAGCACGCGCAACTAGAAGAACCAAGTCCGCAGGCATATAGCCGTCAGTTTGCCCTGCAAGGTCAAGAAAGTCGAGAGCTTGATCTACCACAAAGCCGTCTGACCCTACAACAGATGCCGGACCACTTGGAGTATGCTCCATCCAGGCACTGTTGACGGCATTCGAATTGTGGCTCTCGGATGAGGTCGGTCTGCTTACAATCTTGACATCGGTCTCATCTGAAGAGTCCGTCGTACCCTGGTGTACCACCATCTCCATAACCCGGCGTCTTGCCTCCTTGTTCGGTGCCTTCAAGCTTACAATTTCGCGAACAACATGTCCTCCAACAATAACATTGTTGAGCGATTCTTTTGCTTGGGCAGTAGCAAGAACAACAACACCACTATCTTTGGTACAGTACTGCTTGACAATCGCACACACGGCTTCGCTAACTTGTCTGCTACGGCCATTCTCGCCACCAACTTGCAGCTCAGTTTCCACTGGGCACAGCTTATCAAGGTCATCAAGGATGATCAAAGCCTGTCCGCCAAGGCGAGCACCCCATGATGCGCTCATGAATAGCCTGTTCAAGGTCTCGCGAATGGTAGACACACGAGTCTCATCAGTGATCAATTTTCGGCATGGGAAGTAACTAGTGTGGAACAGGAACTCACTGCGCAACTGATGCGCAAGTAGCTGGGACAAACAACTTTTCCCAGAACCAAGAGCCCCTGTAAGTAACACGGATGAGAGATGTGATAAGTGCGACCGTAGTTGTTTTACAAGGGTATCGATGCCAACTAGATTCGGTTCCTGGTCAGGCAAAGGAAGACTGATAGTAGAGTCCTTCAAGATAGATTTGGGGCGAGGTATGGTTGCTTGGACATCGATGTTTAACTTCCGCTCAGAGCCCAGCAACCAACTCCATGGCTGCTGGCCCGACTCACCCGTAACGGGAGGATCAAAGCGAAGGATCCCGCCCTGCCATCCTTGGTGGTTCTGGGCCATTTGACTGAGTACACATCCGTCCGTTAATGGTCCATCGAGCACACTGTCTGACTTATCGTGTGAACCATACATAGTCCTAATGCGTCTGCCAGCTTCTTCTCGCTCTTCTTTAGTCTCGCCGCCGAACTTCAGACCATCGTTGAGTTTGCCATTCTTGGAAGCGAAGGGGAACACTTTGAGAGTCTGCACGGATTTTGGTGCTTGTGACGGACATGCCTGTATCTTCACGATCCCGCCTACTATGCCTTCAGCGCCCATAGAAGCACACAAAGGTGTAGAAATTGCGATGTGTCGACTATCAGGAGGATCGGCCCACTCTAAAAGCCGTGCAACGACCTTCGTAGCAGCCTTTCCCGCATCACCAGCAGCTTCGGCTTCTTGTTGCTCTCGTTGGGGGTCAACTGGAGCTTGTAGTCCTGCGGGTTTGATTATCGTGACGGTGACCCACGAGAGTCCTTTAAGACTTTTTCCCAGCATATGATCTCGGTCTACCCATACTTTGAACCCCTCGTTGGCTGACAGAGTATCGTTCTCGAAATATTCACTGCAAACACTACGATCAAGCGCGCGAAGAAACAAAGCGGGTCTAGAATCTCCGTCAACGCTTGTCCTACGTCTAAGAGTACTCACCCCACTTCGACCGCCAACGCTCTTCCTCGAATTACTTGCCACGCTCCTGTTCTCCCTCGTCGAGGTTCTTGTTGTCTTTGCGCGTACTTTGGGTGCAACAATAACCTCGGCATCAGGGGAGATTTTGGCAAACGGGCTTGTGGGCGATAGTGGCGGGATAAGAGATGTGACGATGATGTTTGCAGTGGACGTCGGTGATAGGTGCAGAGTGAGAGGATGCGCGACAACAGACTGGCCGCCAGTAGGCGTATATGATGGATTTGGGAGGGCACGGATCTGAGAGAGAAGGTTGATCTCTAGAAAGGTAGCATGTAGTTCAATAATTTCCCAGTCTGTGGGTGTCAAAGGTTCGATGTTGATAGTATGTGCGAGTGGGGGATCGACGTGAATTGTCGCTGTGACTTTTTGCCCATCTGACAAACCCAGAGTGCGTGCAAATGTCGCATCAATCTCCACCAGAGATATTTCCTGATCTCGCCCTATAGTGTTTCCTCTTGTACCGCTGATTCCATCTCTATTCACAAAGGGTTTCAACTTCCGCTTGCTCTGCATACCCGTCCATCCGACATAGATCGATTTCGGAGCTGTGTCACCAATGGCAGTTGAAAGTGGGGTAGGGCGATAATTAAGTTCGATAACGACATTTTGTACTGGCTATTATCCGCTTGTCAGTAGTAGTCATGTAGAGTGTACCTTGAAGACTTACTGTATTAATATTTACAAGCAATGATACTAAGGATGAAGGAAGATTGACGAGACAGTTTTTTAAGTGAATTAATGACAATTCTGCAGGTGTCGCCGAACCACTGGTCCGCTTCACGGGTGCCATTGAAGCTGAATTATGAGCCTCAAGATAATGAAGCCTTGGATGGGCAATATTCAAGGAATGTTGAGCAAATAATAGAAAGGCAAAAGAAGAACTGAAGAGCACAACCCGCGAGCCTCGGACAATCTGCACGGGGCTGACAGCTCCAAATGCCGAGGCGCATGCGGACAAGGTGTGGGACCGGGGAAAGGCTGAAAAGTGCGGCCTTACATATCGGGCACATGATAAAATCAATTAATGTCGCGTCAATGGATGAGCGCGTCGACGCGTCAACGCGTTTTGGAAGTGCCTTGTGTGCCTTTCGTGCCTTTGCGCTTGAAGACAATAAACATTGCTCAAAACCGAGCACCCTGGCAGCGTCGAACTCTACCACATATCTCAACATCACTCTCTCCACACCATACGCCAATCTTTTTACTAAAACCTGGTGTCAGGGACGATAGCTGCGACGAGGTCGACTACCATACAAACATAACCGCATACCATTCTTTTTCCATCCTGCCCCCAGTTGGTATCTGAAGTTCTACCTACATCCAGCATCATATCATGGCGCAACTCCCTACCTTCCCAGCGCCCGTCAACTATGACTCGCAAGAAGGTACAGAAACTTTTGTTCTGTAGTTGTACAATTGGTTGCTAATAATTTGTCTCCAGCTGCTCTCGAGGACTTCCTCAAGACCTTCAAGACTTCTCCACAAAAGACAACTTCAGCTGCGGACGCACTGATGGGAATGCAAATCGACGATGACGACCTCAGCGATGATTACGACTTCATGGATGATGATGATGGAGCTGCTCAACGAACAAGAAAGGCACAGAAGGAGCAAGCCAGATTACCACAGAAGAAATACATGAACATTCTTCAGAAAATTGCAGATCGAGAGGAGAATGAGATCACAATTGAACTAGATGACCTGGCCGAGGTGCGTATGCTATGCCAAGCTCTTTCGGGAATTAAGTAACTAATGGAAATCCTTGCAGTATGAGAAGACGTTACAACAGGAAGATCCTCACCTTTCCCTCAACCTCTGCCGCTCGATTGAAGTCAATGCTCAGCACTACATCGATCTGTTCTCAGCAGCCGTGGACAGAGCTATGCCCGAGACAACAAGAGATATCAGGTAGGTCTATCCTCAGATACAATTTCTGTACGTTTCATACTAACGCTATATGTCGCAGCTTTAAGGACGATGTTCTTGATGTCATCATGTCCCAACGAGTGCAGCGAAACCTGGCTATGAGCATGCAAGCTGACAACGATATGGACCCAACAGAAGCCGTCTCTGTATTTCCCGCCGAACTTACTCGAAGATATACATTGAACTTCAAGCCGCGAACCTCGGCGGCTGATGGGACTCCATTGAAAACCCTTGCGGTACGACAAATTCGTGGCGAGCATCTTGGTCATCTCATCACCGTCCGAGGTATAACCACCAGAGTTTCGGATGTAAAGCCAAATACTCAAGTGAATGCTTACTCCTGCGATCGCTGTGGTTGTGAGATCTTTCAGCCAGTGAGTACAAAGTCATATGCGCCTTTGACTGAATGTCCGTCAGAGGATTGCAAGACAAACCAATCGAAGGGTCAGCTTTTTCCCTCAACTCGTGCCTCAAAATTCCTTCCATTCCAAGAAGTGAAAATTCAGGAAATGGCCGACCAGGTCCCAGTTGGACACATTCCCCGAATGTTGACGATTGCGTGTTATGGCTCTCTGACCAGGAAAATAAACCCCGGCGATGTGATCGACTGCGCCGGTATATTTTTGCCAACACCGTACACCGGTTTCAAGGCAATCAGAGCAGGACTCCTAACAGACACCTTCCTCGAGGCACAACATGTGACACAACACAAGAAGGCTTACGAAGACATGGTTGTAAATACGCGAATTTCTCGACGTATTCAGGAGCATCAGAACTCCGGTCATCTCTACGAGTATCTTGCCAAGTCAATTGCACCCGAGATATACGGGCATCTTGATGTCAAGAAAGCCCTTTTATTGTTACTCGTTGGTGCTGCGACGAAGGTTACTGGAGATGGCATGCGTATTCGTGGTGATATAAATATCTGTTTGATGGGAGATCCTGGTGTGGCCAAATCTCAGTTACTCAAATATATCACGAAGGTTGCACCTCGGGGTGTTTACACTACTGGTCGAGGAAGCAGTGGTGTCGGTTTGACTGCCGCGGTTATGAAGGACCCAGTGACCGATGAGATGATCCTCGAAGGTGGCGCATTAGTCCTTGCCGATAACGGTATTTGTTGTATCGATGAGTTCGATAAGATGGACGACAATGATAGGACAGCGATTCATGAAGTGATGGAACAGCAAACAATTTCCATCTCGAAGGCAGGAATCTCGACTTCTTTGAATGCTCGCACTTCTATCCTGGCCGCTGCTAACCCACTGTATGGACGATACAATCCAAGACTTTCCCCTGTAGAGAACATCAACCTTCCAGCTGCATTACTTTCTCGTTTCGATGTCATGTTTCTCATTCTCGATACCCCTACTCGCGACAACGATTTGCTGCTTGCACAGCACGTCACTTATGTGCACATGAACAATCGCCACCCGGATACTCAAGGAGTTATCTTTAGTCCGGAAGAAGTACGTCAGTACATTGCGCAGGCTCGAACTTTCAAACCAAACATCACCCCTGAGGTTGCAGATTACATTACTGGTTCGTATGTGCGCATGCGAGAGCAGCAAGCGCGCGATGAGAAGGCTGGCAAGAGCTTCGCTTATACATCCCCAAGAACTCTGCTTGGTATCCTCCGTTTGTCACTAGCACTTGCACGTCTGCGCTGGGAAAATGAAGTTGTACAAGATGACGTTGATGAGGCCTTGCGATTGATTGAAGCTTCCAAAGCAAGTCTGTACAACAAAGTTTCTACCTATGGCAAGGATGCTAGCCCGTCCAGTAAGATCTACAACCTTGTTAGAGCCCTGGCAGATGCGGGAGCATGCTCTGCTGATGGTGCTGATGAGGACGCGTATGGGGATTTGAGTATGAGAAAAGTCCAGGAGAGGGTCCTGGCCAAGGGCTTTACTGTTGACCAATGGCACGATGCAATCGAAGAATATACTATGCTCGATGTAAGTTACTTCCTACCCCGACCACGTCAACCATGAAATTAATGCAGATAGATTTGGCAAACCTCTGGTAATGGTTCAAGATTGATCTTTGTTGATTCATCTGCCGATACTTTGGCGCAGGATGCCTTCGACGACGAGTCATAAGTGCGTATATGAGAAAACGCGTTCTTGAGGGGCGGGAACTGTACCACTTCGGCTCAAGTGCATGCATGCATGTTGATACAGATCAAGAGAGGTTGGGGATGTGAGGGGATTTGTTCGGCGTTCAAGGGGAGTTTGGCGTTGGATATGAGATACCGTTTGAAATTTCCCAAAGAAAATGATAATACCTACGGTCACGTTGAGTCGCGTCCAAACTATGGGATTAATTAATTTTCGTGACACGGAAGCTGTGTGACCACTGCATATGTGTGCATAGGCGAGCCGGCACATTAGATGAATACCAAGCGGCTTAAGTCGCATACACGCATGTTATGCACTGCCGGAACTGGCTTATATATTACCTGCTACGAAAAAAATTTTGTCGATGCTTCTGGGTCTTCATTTCTTGACCTCCATACATTCAAGTCATGATTTATGGGAGTTTATCTCATACATCATCCACAAATTATATGCTTTGCGGAGGCACCGGAAACTTCTCCTTTCTGTTGTGTTTCTGCATTGCACCTTTCCCAGTCTCATGTATCTCATTAATTGAGGTCATTTATTTCACGTATTTGTTGGCGGCTCTTGATCAATGGTATTGCTCGCCTTAACCTACTCCTTCCTAACTACAGCTTCAGCTGCATGATATTTGTAGTCTGTTTGCTTCCCCGAGAGTGGCATGTACTCTACTTTACCTGCATATATCTGTATTCGCTTCATGAGACTTAATTATCTTCTATCTCTTATTTTTGGACATAACCATGAAGCTTCTGCAGCTCTCTCTGCTTCCCCGAAGGCTTGAAAACCTTAAATCTCCGTAGACTCTGAGAGGTAACTAACCTCTCAGCTCATGACACAGCGCGTAGCACTTTTATCTTGCAGATCAAATATCGCTATCCTGTTTTTCCTGGCCGTTCTTCCTCGGTACAATCTCGTAGTTATACTTTGACTCGACACGAATTATACACGCAGCACGGGTTTCACGTCGCGTCGTAAATATCTGTATCTGGGATCATGCGGTTTGTAGCATCACAAAACCAAGAGCTCCCACACGGAAAGTGCTCTTTTTGTATCCCACAGTGCCTCATTCTTCAAATTTTATTGGTCAAAAGTTCTTTGTGAAGTCACTGGACTACTGCCTATCGTTGTTCCGTTCCCTGATTGCTGTCCGTCGACATGGCGAAGCTAAAACGGCTCGAGTCAAAGTTGGTGGATTCAACACCTGAGCGCAAATCCAAGTCCAAATCCAACTTCCGTATTGATGCCGGAAAGTGTGAGTAATTCTTACTGTAAAGCACTTTCAAGTCTGGAATTGAGTATCTTGTCACAGCCCAAGCACAAAGTAGCAAGAATCGCTCTTCGCCGAAGGAGAAGGAGGAGAAAGGATTAAGATCGCAGCCGATTGAGAGTATGTATGCCTTCTGATTTCCTTGCTTGCTGAGTATTTCCATCTCCATCCATGAACCAATATTGCAATGAATGAAGATGGATAGATTTGGCGAGTACACGATAGTAAAAGTTATATTCATATCGCTCTACGGAGTTCTTTGCATTCGCGAATATCATCTTTAACCATAACAGCATATTTCGTTAAGCAGCCATTGACGTCTTGGTGAACAGAGGATTCGAGCGACATATATGATGATTACGACACGCCTCCAACATATAAGAGCTTCGGTCTTAGGAATGGGCTTTCCAAGAATGAGTATGAGGAAAAGGGTAAGCGGAATTTCTCACCATATCTGTATGCGCAACGCGCTGACAGTCCTGATTTAGGAAAAGTTGAAATAAACCCTATTTTCAGAGGAAACACTCCACAGACTGCATCAGTCTTGCAGAATACATACCATCGAATTGAGGCTTTGTTTGATGTCTCTGGAAATACAACCCAAAGCCCTGCCGTTGCGCAATGTTCTTTGCGGTCATCTTTTTCGCCATTGATGTCAGTACCGTTGGACGGAGAGGGGAAACTTCATATTTCTGGGACACAAAGTTCGTCTCAAACTGTATCAAATAGTGGAACCTGCTCTTCTAGACGTCCTCTTCAGAGTGTTACAAGTGCCGAAGAAAGCTCTTCATGCAAAAAGCGGAAACTGAGAGGTACGTAGAGTTGTGAAAATGTGAGGAAATTGGTAACTGACAAATTATAGTGCCCTCCAATCTAAAATCAGAGGCACCAAGAATCGATTATCTCCCACGACGACCTTGGTATGTGGAGATGAGTTCCAGTGACGATGATGAAACCTGGGGAGCAAGAAAAAAACGACTCGCCTTGGCAAGTCGAGAAACTGCTGACCAGCCATCAACGGAGCCTTCAGCGCCATCAAAATCCCGAGCGCTTCTTCCAGAAGGACTATCAAGCCTAACTTTGCCATCAACTCCATGTCCCAATCCGCAGCAGATGAGAAACAGCACCCGAGGGTCTTGCATCAAAAGGACTACCAGTATTTCGGCTGTCAAAAGACCCCCAATCCTTGTTAAGCGCGTTAAGCATTCTTCAGGAGACGAGAGCGAATCTCCCGATGACGATCTTGAAATAATATCTGAAGAGACTTTCAGAACGTCGTTGGGGTCTAGGAGGGAGTTTGAGCAGCTGCTAGCTGTTCCGACAGCGCCGATATATTCGAAATATGCTAACGAGGAAGATCTCCGGTATAAGCCTTATGGCTTTATAATTACGCAGCACTCTGGCACAGCTGAAATGACTGGAGCCAGGAGGAGCAGTTCGGTCGTCAGTTGTGTCTCAGGGCTACGCACACTCGGAAGGAATACTTCCCAACAGGCACTGTCCAACCCAAAGACAAATGGACGTATAATAGACGCGGTTGAAATCGTCAAAAGCGCAGAAGCAGAAGAACACTTCCGCCAGCCCAATTGCGAAAAACATTGCACGAGGAACACTGAGTCAAAGGGATCCAGTGCTTCTGAAGACGAGTCAAGTGAGTCTCTGGAGCAGGATAGCCTGGAGGAATCCGACTATAACGATGCGGACGAGTCCGATTATAGCGATCGGACGGCGGAGAAAAGGGAAAAAAGAGTTCAAAAGCGAATATCGATGTATTCAAACAAAGATGATGATGTTCCATACGCTAGGCGAGCATCCCGCAGGCTTTCTAAAAAGCCGCCTGCTCCGGTGTTTGGTCCTCTACCAAAAGATCTTCGAGAATCAAATGCCAGATCTTACAGAGACGAACAAGAAGAGGCGGTAAATGAGACACAAAAAGCACAAAGCGCCATGAGTTCGGAGCAGAAACTAGCAATTAGGTCAAGAGAGTTGAAGGAGAAGCCAATCACCAAATTAACGACACCAGATTCGGGATCAGACGGAATGGACACAGGACTTGAGCTTGGGGATTCAGACGCAGACTTTGGATCGGATACAAGAACAGAGACAACAGCGGTATCTGAGGATATTCAATCTGATATCTCAGTGTCCACATCTACTCCCCAGGATCCATCCCAGTCTCTATTCCAGCTTACACAGTCCGACGTAACAAGCTGTACATACCAGATCCCTGCATACTTTAGGACACAAGCTGCAGATTCACCGGGGTGGCAGTTCTTCCAAGAATACTACAAATTGCATCCACAGAAAAGAAATGACGAGATCAGTCCATTTCGCACGTATATAACAGGGCTCAAGCACTTCCTCGAATGCGAAGAACACAAAATTCAACGACCTGCTCTTGCGAATGCGGCAAAAGTCCTCGACCAAAATGTTGGGGTCAACTTGCATGCTTCGAATGGCAGAAAGTGGGACAAGATGCTAGCAAAAAAGATCCCAGACGGGAAGCTGAAGCAAAAGAAGAAAGGAGAGGAAGATCAAGAACCCCTGAGGAAGCTTCAGAGTGGAGTTGACAATATCAACAAGGTAGTCAATGACTTGAACCGTAAGTTCGACGACTCGTCTCAAACTCTGAACAATATGGGGACCAGTTTGGAAGAGCTATCCTATGAGGCTCAGGGACGTCACAGAGTACTGCGACCTTTTGCTCGCCCTGTTGTGTGAGGAATCAATGGGACGTTATTTGAGGATGAAGAACATATTTAGAAACCAAACATATTCTATAGTAAATTTCGTTTAATGTAATATCGATGTCCCAAATATGTGTAATCGTTAGTGTTTTGCGTAAATACTTTCCAAGATCATATTAAAATTTAATCGATGTTCATGTAAGCCGGATACATCTTTTGGGTATTCACTAAGAAATGCCGACTTATAGATAAAATGAAGACATTTGATAGACTCTCCTGATATTTACAAATTAGTCTATCAAAATTAAGTGCTGTAATGTACTTGAGGTACATGCGCCTAAACATAGCCTTTTCCGGTCCTCCATGATAGATTGGCATTAAGCTGGCTAATACTATGGCAATGAAAGTGATTAATTATTCGAAGCCCATTTAAAATTATCAAGACTCTCTGTTCTTTATTCTGCCATAAGTTCGCACAATAATGATGAGGCAAGAGACTCATAAGACGTAACTAGAACCGTTGCATCCATTAGTTGTCCAAATTCATTACAAGTCTTACTGACTGTACGAATAGACTGGGAGTCAATTTCACAAGGAACAACACGCCGAAATTGGAGCACAATCGATTGTAAGAATGATATATTATACAGACCCTCTCATGATACACATATCCGCAGCCCTCATATCCGCATGTGCAGAAGCCCACGCTGCAGTTCACCGATAACACCCCTGCCAGCCAACGCCCATTGTTCAGTGACAGTTTTCTCATCTACAGCATTTCTGTAGAGACCACTAGCAGCCCAGTATGACATCAAGCCCTTAGCCTCGTCCTTCGAGAGACCGTTGAGGGTCATCACCTGCGCAGTCTTCAGGGAGTCCAGCACTCGCGAATCGTAAGCCGTGAATGGATCTGCCTTCGGTATCTCGGAACCAGCTTGACGGGCATTGGTTTGTGCAAGCGCAAGATCCATAGTCTTGGAAGCCGGCGCATGAGCTTTAGATGTAGCAGCAAGAATGGCGCCACCATTGGTGAGAGTCTTCTTTCCAGAGAAATACTCTAAGAAAAAGTTGATTATTGCGAGATCGTGGGCATGGATAAGTTTATAGTCGGGGTCGCGGTAAGCACTCGCAGTCATGATGTGGTTGAGGCCGTCTAGGGCAAAAAGGACTGGTGGTCGTCCTTCCGTGGTGATCTCGGTCCAGAAAGCTTGGAAGAAAGGCCAGGCGATATCAGGGTCGCGGGCACCGAGCTCTGCCAATCTGGCAAGAGTAATGTTGTCCTGAAGCGGGATTGGGAGGTATTCATGCTTTTGCGATATTTGCAACTCGTGGAGGACTTTGCTATTGGCTTTAAGGATTTGCCCAAGCATCTTTGCTGCGTAATCATTTTGAGCGTACTTTTGTGGCTTGGTATCGGGAATAGGAGAGTATGGGGTGTGGGCAATGGTGAGTTCCTGAGCTAAGACAGATGTTAGTGTTAGATACTCAACTGTTACAGAGTGTCGCCTTACCTTCCGGGATGTTGACCACAATCCAGTCCTTCGTAAAGGCTGTAGCCATTGCCTGCAATAACATCAAGCTCTTGCCAGTACTCCTGCCACCATCAAAAACAGTCACAGACGTCTTTTTCTCCTTCTCAGCATTCTCGAGCAACTTCGCCAATTCCACGCTCTCGCTTCTGATCAGGGTACCAGGTCTTCGGAACAACTTCCAGCCTTGGGTCGTCTTGAACGCCTCCATAGCTCTCAACTGATCAATGACAGCATCCGGTATAGAAGCGATCTGACCAATAAGCTCAGGGTTTGCCATTACTTCAGCACTGAGCTCCTCCAATCCCGGAACCTCCAGAGCATTGGCATTGCTCAATATGATTCTCTTCCGCAGCGCCTTTCTCTCCCCAGCAGCAGGGGGACGAGTGTTCTTGACAACAGCCTTCTTCTTAATCCTCAAAGTCCTTCCATTACGTTCACTTGAATTCTTTGTAGGCTTGGGAGGCGCCTTCTTCTTCTGCGAAGAGGCCACAGCCGTGGTGCGCGCAGCGACATTGAGCCCGGACGAAGTCGAGAATTGAGATCGCGCAGAGGCATTGAGCAATGACGGGGCGACCGATGAAGCCGAAGGCCTCATTAGGCACTTCCAGCACGATGATGAAGCCATAGCGGGGCGGATTGGAGTGGGAGAGAACGACGGCGAGGGAGCGACGATGTCGCTGCACCCGCCTGACGAGCGACACATTATTCTTAGCGCCGTGCCCGCACGGCCGCTAGTGCGGATCAGAGCCCAAAAAGTTGCAGCACCCAAGATAACTCTGCACGCCCCAATCTGCGACAAATTATTCACCAAACACCACTGCACCAATTCTACAAAGCCCAGGTATTTTATTGTTTTATCTGGACATCAGGAAAGGAAAAATGGCAGACGTCAAGGAAAGAGTCAAGTTGCCTGTACAGGTCATCAAGCCAACACCCTACAACTTCGACCTGGGACTGCTCCTCGCAAACGACCCAAACCCACTGGAGATCAGCGACAACCTCGAGGAGTCACTGGCGGCCAACGCGCGCGACGGCGCACAAGCGCTGCTGAACCAGCTGCTGTCGACATGCCCGGTGACGGCGACACCGGCGGGCGTGCTCCTCACGCTGCCGGCGGCGTCGACCCCGCTGCCGCGCGAGAAGCCGCTTCCAGCGCCCAAGGCCGAGACGACGTGGCAGCGATTCGCCAAGAAGAAGGGTATCAAGGATAAGACGCGCGAGGCCAGACAGAAGATGGTGTATAATGCCGAGACTGGCGAGTGGCAGCCCAAGTGGGGATACAAGGGCGCCAATAAGAATGGGGAGCAGGATTGGATTGTTGAGGTCGATGTTGCGAAGGAGAGAGAGAGAGCTTTGGCTGGTAGCGAGAAGGAACAGCGTGGTGATGGCCGTAGGGAGCGCAAGGAGAAGATCAAGAGAAATGACAGGTTACAGCGGGCGAACGAGAGGAAGGGCAGAAAGAATGGCGCCAAGTAAGGTGCCTGTACTGAGTGTATTCCGTTCATGGCGTTGTATCTCATCAAATAGGCGTTTGGGCATACGGGAGGAGGGTAAAAGCGTGATCCGGGTGGATAAATCGTCCACAATTATTCAACTCAAGTGCGGCTATAGACACTGGACTGAGTTATCAAGATTTGCATCAATTCAATCACATCAAAACGCAGAAACATCCAAGTGCAAAGGAATTGAAGCTCGTGATTTCTGTGATGTTCATCCTATATCATACACCATGGGCTATTTCCTTAACCCAGCCACCAGAATTCAATTCAAAAGAGATACCAATTTGCAAACGCCTCGAGCAACTTCTTCCACCGTAGACTAGAGTGACCGCCAGAACTAGAATGCGCCAGATGCTAAAGGGGCGGGGGAGAGAAAGAAAAACGCTGAGACAAAACTGACAACAATTCATTAAGCACATAGGTACAAAAAGGGGTATTCAAGTTGCGAAAGAAACAATCAGGCAAGCAGCGCAAGTGACCATCGCTGCCGTTTATAGAATGGTCGAAGGTCGTGCCAGTGTGGACGTGTTAACGGGATGCGTTGAAATTCGATGCAAAGATGCGGGAAAATCATAAGTGCAAAGTGAAGAAGAAAAATTCCACGTTCGACGTTGTTTCGACTTGATAGATGTCGGGTATTCGATTCATCTACGAGGCTCTTCTGCCCGGATGTGAATGGCAAGATTTTCTCTGAACGCTTCGATTAGGCGTTGCTGTGCCAGTGCTCGTTCCTCTGAGACTGGACGCTCAGCGAATCGAAATCAGAAGCCCATTGGAGACAATGGTTTGATAGGTGAGAGAGGCTTTAGAGATGGTGACTTTTCGGGACTCTGTCTTGGGGTGCGAGGGTCGCGTGTAGTCAAGGTGTCACTTGAAGCAGCACTGCTATAGTTCGCTGCTTTGTTCTTATGTGAAGACTGTGGGGGTTGTTGATGTTGTTGGTGTTGTTGATGCTGTTGATGTTGTTGGTTGGTGGACTTTTTAACGCTCAGACTTGGGGGCTTGCTGCTCTCTGATGATGAGACATTGCGGTCGTCAATCGACTCGATGGCAATACTGCTTCGGCCTTCCGATCTGGAGGGGGGAGATTCAAAGAGAGCGTACTCTTGCTCGATATAATACTGCTCCGTCTTGCAGCCCTTCCAGCAATCACGCCAATTTTCCACCAAGAATCTGAAGCAGAAGCGATCAATCTTCATGCAAGGTTGGAAGCAGATGCATAAATTGCGGAAGTCCATCTTATTCTTATCTTGGTGGGCGAGCAGCAGACTTAGGTGGCATGTGACAGCGAATAAAAGGTAATAATTGAATGGTGGAAGGTTTGAAAGCTCATCTATGAGCATCTGCGGTACAGTCTCGGCGCCTGCGCATTCTCGAGAGATGCGATCCTGACAGGCTCGTGGGAAGATTTCGTCGGGAAGCTCACGTAGCCATGCTTTGAACATCGATCCGACAATATTGATATCGTAGAGGTCCTCTTGCGCAAACAAATCCACGTCATGCTCTGTATGTGAATCAGTATGGCTTTCAGTCTCAGGAATTGGGCTGCTTACCCTCATCGAACCTCCTCTGCCATTTCTTGATCTGAGGTCCACTACCAGGCACTCTGTACAAACCCTCCACTTCACTTCCTTTGTAGTTTAGATAGTCAATCGCACGCCATGGGAAGGCTGGCATCCAGAATTCTGTCTTGTCTCTGGACTTCTCCAGCTTCTTCGATATTCTTGTGAGACGGGTCTGCTCCACTAACGGTAGATTGATAACTTTGAGAACATAGTGCTCATCGTCCACTATAGGCTCTTTTTCCTGCACGCTGCCGGATCTTCCAACCTTGGCCCATATACCCTTACCAATGTTTTGAACGGCTTTGGAGGAGTTGCTCTTGAAGGTATTGAACAAGGTCGATGAGTTGGATGAACTAGCGCTCATGGACTGGTTGTTGCGACCGTGATCTCTACCATGATTCTCTCTGCTGTGGTCCCGATGCTCTCGATTACCATGCTTCTTCGTTTCCCTAGGACTATCCCTGGCCGAAGATGACTGCCCATCGTCCGATCTCTCAGATCGCAAATGTGACTTGAGACTTCCATCAGAC
Source organism: Allantophomopsis cytisporea (assembly GCA_024752435.1). Lineage (NCBI taxonomy): Eukaryota > Fungi > Ascomycota > Leotiomycetes > Phacidiales > Phacidiaceae > Allantophomopsis > Allantophomopsis cytisporea. The sequence continues at coordinate 689,607 of CP103037.1, forward strand.
CTCTGTTTCGATCTCAGACTCCCCATCTCACTGTCCAATCGCTCGCCTTCCTGGGACGGCAAAGACCCGCCCATTGTGGCGAGGTCGAATGTGTTCGCACGGTCGAGACGCGGTGATGGTTCGGTGACCTGGATGGGTACAGCCTCATGTGGACTCTGTCTACTCGAACTGCTTTCTTGGTCTCCACGTATCGATTTCGATCGACTCAAGAGACGGAATGGTTTGGGTTTTGCTCTCCTCGAGGTCGATGGTCTTTGCTGCTGATCCACGGAGCCGGAGTCCATGGAGCTGCTGGGGGATATGTCAGGCTTTGCGGAGCCCGTAGCCGGTCTGCGTGTGGACGACTTGTCCGACTTGGAAGCTATAGAAACAGATGTTAGCGATTGACGTGCCGACGGGGAACGGTGCCCGAGCACGACGCCCGGAACAGGCAAGACCCGAGACAAGTGAGCGCTCACCACTCTTTTTACTCTCAGAGATGGCGACGGGGCCCGTCATTGCAGAACGGTCGGCGTCCCTGGACATGCCCTCATCGGACACCTGACGACTGGTATTGTTTGATTTCGAGGCCTTGTAATTCGAGAAGAAGCCGCCCTTGTTGGATTGTTTCCCGCGCACTGAGCCAGGGAGCTCCTTGGCCGCCTTGGACGCTGGAGCCGAATGCGTCGGTCGATGAAGCGATGCCGATGATGTGTTCGTGGGTGTTGAGGGTTCCTTCCGGGCTTCGGCTGCCTGCATCGACGGCTGCTCGCCGCCGCGAGACTGAGAGCGCTTGAAATTGGAGAGGTATGGAGAACGTGGTGATGATGAAGCGGGTGGATTAGCCGTGTAGGGTCTGTTGGCCAATTTGAGGTTTGTATAATTATTATCAGCGCCAGTGGTGGTATGGTCGAGAGTGAGCGGCTGTGGGTTGGACTTGCGTGCCATTTCTTTGGGTTGCGCCCAGGGGATTTGATTTGGCTGCTTTGGTCTGATTCGTATGCTGCTACGGGCAGGAATGCTGTCTCGTGTGTGCACAGGCCACAACAGTGTTGGTGCTAGGTACCACCTCAGGTACGACTTCAGGTACTTTTTTGTATGTCCGTACCTGTTGCGTTGCAGATGCAGCACCCACCAACAACAGCGCACTGTTACAAATGGACTGAGGGGGAGTAGGGGTGGGGGGATGGTGGTGGTGGTGGGAGGGGAGGAGTTTATTCGTTAAGCAAGAGAAGAGAGAGAGGAGGGGGGGGGTGTGATGAGGGATATTGTGTGGGGAGGGGTTTGAGTAGGAGAGAAAAAGAAAAATGAAGAGAAAGAGGTACAAAGTCGCAAAAGATGGACAAAAAAGATGAGGGAAGAGAGGGATATGAGTTTGAGGTTTGAGGAGGAGGAGGAGAAGGAGGAGGAGGAGGAGGAGGAGGAGGAGGAAGAAGAGGAAGAGGAGGAGAAGAGTGAGTGAGTGAGTGAGTGAGTGAGTGAGTGAGTGAGTGAGTGAGTGAGTGAGTGACTTAGGTGGGTGTTTGTAGTGTGGAGGGGAGGGGAGGGGAGGGGAGGGGAGGAGAGGAGAGGAGAGAAAGAGAGAGAGAGAGGAGAGCAGGGGAGGGAGATGTTGGAGAGAAAGGGACGACAACACGATGAATGACAATCATGATACAGTGACGGAGAGAAGTTTATAGATCAAAAGAATGAAGTCGATGTTGATGATATCTATGGTGCGACGATGAAGTTTATGTGTGTATGTATATGTATGTGTATGTGTATGTGTATGTCACCGAAGCTCCGACGTTTGGGGTTTTTCTTATTCTTTTCTTTCCTTTTCTTTTCTTTTTCTTTTCTTTTTCTTTTCCCTTTTCTTTTTCTTATCTGTTCAATTGATATTAAGTCTTAGATTGGTCGGTGTCGATGGTGTCTTGAATAATGCTATTACTTATTATCTTTTATCGCGAGTGTCGGATCTTGTGGTGTTGTGTGAGTGAGTGTAATTAGCTGTTGCATTGCGTTATGAAGCGACGATGTCTTTTTTGTCAATTGCTTGCTCTCTTTAATTATGCGCTCTCTCTCTTTATTTCTCTCTCTCTATCTCTCTCTCTATCTCTCTCGGTGCTCGGTGCTCAGTGCTCAGTGCTCAGTGCTCGACCTCTGAAACGTGCAATTGGAATGCACAAGTGCGCGATGGATGTGATGAAGCACTACTAGTGATCAATAAACTCCTTACGAGACAAGAGACAAGACGACTTTACGGCGCAGCATCACATGTGTGTGCACCAACTTCATACACTCACTCACTCGTCATCTTCTTGAGCATGTCCTTTTCTTTTCTTCTCTTTTCTTTTCGCTTCTTATTTTTTATCCATTATTCATTCTTCACTCAACAAGTCATTAGTCATTACGATTCTCCTTTTCTTTGTTCCTTTGCCGTCCTCTTCCGTCACCTGATGTCCGCTGAGAACGTGTGACAGTGGTACGTACTTGATGGACCACAGCACCATCGCAGCTCTTTTCTTCTGCATCGAATCTCCTTTCGCTTCTCCCTTTGTCTATTATTTTTCATTCATATACGAGTGGGCTACGTAGCTAGGCAGTGCTCCCAATGCTTTCTTCTTTCTTTGCTTTTGTCTTCGTTTTATTGTTCTTTTGGACACCAGTAATCATTCATTCCTCTGCTTTCTTTTTCGTATTTCCTGTGGGTGCCCTCTTTTTATGTCGTCTCTTCTCAACGCCCATCCTATCACTCTGACCATCACCGATGTGATTATGGTGCAATTCATGTGACAGAGATGTGTAGGCGGTATGAGAATATGAGTGAAGATGGACGTAGTCAGTGAGCAGTCAATGATGAGTGGTTGACTGAGTAGAAAATCATCATCTGCATAAGAAAGCATATAATGCAAGTCCCTCTGATTGTTGATGCTGCTCTGCTTGAGTACCTTACCTATTACTTATGTAGGCTGCGATGTTTGGGTATCATCGAGATAGACTTCGCGTTATTACAAGGCCTTGGCGTCAACTGCCAGACAGTCTAACGCTCTACTACTGCGTAGGGGATTATTGCGGACTTCAGACCTTGGTGAGCCTTAAATTGAACCTTATTGCTAATCATCACACCAGACAAGAGGAAACGGGAAGGAAAAGGAAGGGAAAGGGAAGGTAGAGTAAAGTCAAGTAAAGTAAAAGAGGAGGGATCTTCCGGAATCGAGTTATGTATGACAGCACTCCTTGAGTGAAAGAAGTGTTGCTTCATAAAAAGGGGGTTGCCTCAGCGGCTTACATTCTTCAGCAGCAGTCATCTTCTGTACAGGACTATGGCTTCATCATTTATAATCGTACAAGAAGATTGATATGTACACGAGTTGCTCATAGCCATGTATGAGGATGACGGATTGCTATTGCTCACCTTTAATCGTTTGGGGGCGAAGAGCAGGCAAAGTGGTATGTTTTGTATGTACAGATAGCACCATAGTATGAGCGATGCACTCTCACTATGCGCTCACTGATGCACAACACCAGCCACCACACCACACAACATAGGTACATGTATGTATGTATGTATGTATGTATGTATGTATGTACATATATGTAGTACATAATACATATAAGGTACGCATACATACGCATATACACGCATACACCATACACATATTACATACATACAAACACTCCTCCGTAAGTACATGCTCATATTTACATACATGCGTGCATGCATACTTATACATATACACACATACGTATACATAGATATACATATGTACATATGTATATATGTATATACACACCTACTCTCTCTCTCTCTATATCCTGACTACATATATGTATGTATATTACACACACACACAAACTCTCTCCGTCATCCCCGTTCCCCGTCCCTCCCTCCGTTCTCCGTCCTCCGTCCCCCCCCCCCCCTCTCCCATTTGTCTGGCTCTCTCTCTCTGTCTCTCTTCTTGCCTTTCACATGCTTCTTCTTCTCTACATGGAAAGTTTCCCTCTCACTCTCCTCATCCTCTCACCGACCCTTCTTCATACACATCCCAATTACTAAATCATCGTTCATTTGCTGCGTCTTACCGAGAGAGTACTTACACAATCCGACTTCACCTCACCTTACATACTCACCTACTTACTTACTTACTTACTTACACCTACTTTACTCTCCTCCTCTCTTTATATCTTTCTTCCTCCTCCTCCTCCTACTCCTCCTCTTCTTCCGCTTTCTCTTTCTCTTCCTCTTCCTCTTCCTCTTTCTATTTACTTACCCAGCATCGTTCACTCTTCTCCTTGTACTCTCGACATCCCTCTTTCATCTCATATTTCTCTTTCATAACACTTCCAACACCTCATTACAACATTATCCTTCCCCTCCAACTACAATAACGACGCACAACAACAACAACAACAACAACAACAACAACAAACAACAATAACTCCCACAACAACAGTAACTCATCTCCTCATCATACAACATCATGTCCATAGCAATCTCTTTCACCACTATCATTACACAATCCTTTTCCCATCTCTGATGCTCCTCTGCTGTCCCCGTCATGTCGGATGACGCTAATCACAAAATTGAAAGTGAGTCGCGTCTTTTGCTCTGACATGTGATTATCGCAAAACAAAACTTGAAAACCCCGACATCCCGCTAACCAATGCTCTCTTCGCAATAAATCTAGGCATTCTACAAGAAGAAGATGTAAATCATTCCGAATCATCATACAAATGATCCTCATCATCTTTTACTCACTGACTTTGAATTGCAGCTCTACAAAATCCTCGGCGCATCGCGCACCGATTCGGCAAGTGATCTGAGGCGGAAATACCTCGATCTAGCGAAAATATGTCATCCGGATAAGCCACCATTCCACCCTCTTTCCACCAGCGCCTTTCAAAGACTGGGCTTTGCTTTCGATATATTGAAATCTCCCAGCGCACGAAGAACGTATGACCGAGCATCGAAACCTGCCTCGTCACAATTACCAGATAAGACGACCTTTCTTGGTGGTGACCACACCTTTAAGAGCGCCGTGGAAGCGATACTCCACGAGTTTATGACGGGCGATTTCGCAATTGTGCGAAGATGGCTGGAATCCCTCCACACACAATACCCCAACCTGATCAGCGAAGAAGTCGTCGTGAATGTGGAAAGAAGTTTTATACGGATCCGAGAATTAGTCCTGACCACGAGGACGTACGCCCTTCTCATCTATATCGAGTTGGGCAGGATACATCGTGTACAAAAACGTTTGATGGGCTTGAGATATCTGGATGTGGTTGGACGGACAAGACTCACGATACATCTAGTGAGGGTAACACTGGCCGTGCCCATGCGTGTAGATCGCGCCTTGAAAGAAAGAGAAGAAAAGGCATGGCGAGCAAGAGCTGCTGGATTGCAGGCAGCTGGCTTTCCACAGAACAGTCCCCGAAGTCAAGGTGGTATCCTCAATGACCGCGTCAGTCAAGTTCTGGAATTCATTGTCGGTGCGGCTGGGAAAGATGAAGGTGCTGATGAGGCTTGGAGTGCACGCATGAGTGCTGCCTCCTGATTTGAAGAGCTTCAAGGTTCGATGTTGATTGGACCGTATACATGAGTGGAGTTGCATAGCGTTTTTTGATACCCTTTGGTTATGTTGTGCGGGTCTGATGAAAATGTCAATTGGTAAGGTGCATGTTCACCATGTTTGTCCATTTCATTTGTGCTGGTAATGTCATGAAGACTTCATTTCGTATTGTCGTTGTTCATTTGGATTACAGACTAGACATTCATGTGGCTTTTGTAAGGAGTATGGAGCATGTACATGTTTATGCTTATGCTTATTCATAAGTAATGTATGTTCTGCGTACATACATAAAAAATACATCCGGTCAGAAAAATCAAAAATGAAAGTTACATAATTAAAATTGAAATAATACAACGCAATAACTCATAGCCCACGCACTTCATCGTAAAAATATATCAATCCAATTTGCACCGAGTGAAAGAACAAACATCACCATTCTCACCTCTTTTCACTCCTCTCCTCTCCTCCCCTCTCCTCCCATCCAAATCCCCCCCCACTCCGATAAATCCGGTCTAGCCAGGCACCAGCACCATTCTGAAACCCATAAATGAACTCACAAGATGCCATCATTCCATGGCCCGAGCTCGGCAGATGCTGACTCAGGACTTTGATTTGAGTTTGTGTAGCGAGCGAGATGCGTAGTAGAGGGACATTGATACTGAGACTTTCTAATCTTTGCTGTGATGAGTGCTGCTTATCTGCTCCGGAACGGGGTTGTTGGCTCTTTTCTGTTCGTCTACGTCTACGACGTGTATCATTTATCTGTGAGAATACAGAGAGGGAACCTAGGTGGGTCGTGTACATCAAACACAGTATATAAGTTAATTCTTTTAATTTCTCTTGTTGATAGCGGTCCGTTCAAACACAGTTCTGTTGAGCTTCTCGATGATGGGATCTGGTGGATACATCAACTCTGGCTTCATGCGGATCCTCCAGATCTTCTTGGGGGACGTTTCGTGATTAGCGTATAACAATAACTGGCTAAGGTAATGGAAGGAGGTTGACGCTGTTAAGTATACCCCTGTCACCAAAGGCGACGCATGTTCTTGTTTCTTGTTCGATTTGTTTGTCTGTCAGAATCCTCACTCCGTCTCTCAGCAATTCTCTGAGAACATGCCGTTCTGTTTAATACGATATATATATATGTATATATATATATACCTTGTCCATGCAAGGTTAAGCGAGCCACTCACAATCCAGAATTCATCTGCTGAGATCGAAAATGCATCAGCTGGCACCTTGATCAAGAAGGGTTGAGAGAAGGCTGAGCACTTTTCCAGACGGTTACTTATTCAGCATGAGGCGCAGGAATTCCAGGTTGAAAGCCATTGAAAGCGATACCAACGTTGCCAAAACTTTCAACCGATCATTTTGCTATTTTATCCTATTATTCTATCCTATTCCGTTCATTTGGCTCGGAAGCTCTTCGAATTTGTGGGAAGTCATCAGTAGGCTGGCCGAATATGGTGCCACCTCAAAAACCTCTCGATGAATTTGCGCTGGCTGTTATATGCCCACTAGGTATAGAAGCGCTAGCCATGATAAGGCAACTGGATGAGGACAAAGACTATGGGACGGACTTTTCGACCGATTGTAATTTCACACTTGGCGGCATCGGCGAGCATAATGTGGTCATCACAAGCCTTCCAGCAGGACGACAAGGTCATTCTTCTGCGGCAGTAGCCGCTCAACAAACCAAGGCAAAGTTTCCGAATATTCGATGCATTCTCTTGGTGGGAATCGCTGGTGGTGTACCGTCCGTAAAGAACGATATCCGACTAGGGGATGTTGTTATCAGTTTTCCCACTGGGAAGTATGGAGGAGTAGTTCAGCACGACTTCGGGAAGGAAGAGGAAAAGTTCATGCACAATGGCCAGACAAACTCAGTCCCTCAGCAATTGCTGGCATACCTGAACTCCATCAAGCTTTCACACGCGCGGTTTACTAAGAAACTACCGAAATATGTTCGAAATCTTGATGCTCAGATAGCTGATGGCTTACTCGAAAAGCCAAAGAGTGAAAGTGACCGACTATTTCCAGCAACATATGTCCACCAAGGTGGTCTTGATTGTACAGCCTGTGATGAGAAGCAGGCGAAGCTTCGAGATGCGAGAGAACACCCCGAGGCTCATTATGGGCTAATAGCCTCTGGAAACCGGGTCATGAAAAATGGCCAAGAGAGAGATCGTTATAATCAGGATCATGGTGGTATTGTCCTTGCATACGAGATGGAGGCTGCAGGTCTGATGAACTTCACACCATGTCTCGTCATACGAGGAATAAGTGACTACTCCGACTCCCATAAGCCTCCAGGGAAGATTTGGCCCCCCTACGCTGCTGCTGCTGCTGCTTGTTTTGCTAGAGAATTCATCGAAGAGGTACCGGTAGAAAGAATCAAATTTCTGGTAACGGAACATACAGTGGAAAGAAGTTAGTATGATTTCTTATGATGTTGAAATTGGAATATATAAGGATGGGCGATTGTGAGACTTCTCATATAACGTTGTATACACCTTTATCAAACACAGGAAGAAACATATAAACTCAAAATCAATTTCTTCAAAGATATACAACTGTTAATGACTAGGACCAATTGTAGCCAGTACTAACTTCCAACTGCTACAGAACCACACTGGAACGTACCATTTGGGCGAAATGAAGACTTTATTGGTCGCGAGTCTGAACTCTCGTACCTTATGACGAAACTGGACCCTGAGAACGAGGATGATTGTCAGCGTGTCGCAATATCAGGGCTTGGGGGAATTGGAAAAACACGAATCGCTCTCGAAGCTGCCTTCGAGATCAAGGAGAAGTCTCCTGATAGCTCAGTATTCTGGGTACCGGCCATCGATAAAGCAAGTTTCGAACGCGCTTACCGGGAAATTGGACAGGCGCTCGAAATACCTGGTATAAAAGACGAAAAAGCCGATACCAAGTTACTTGTCAAGAAATTCTTGAGTCGTGAGAATATTGGGAGATGGTTAATGATCATCGACAACGCAGATAACCTCGAAATGCTCTTCGGTACAGGTGACGAGAACAGCGAAAGCTTTAGTTCTCTTTACCTTCCATTCAACCCAAGAGGTTCGATCCTCTTTACTACTCGGGATTCCAGAATTGCCGTCAAACATGCTGGAACAAATTATATCGTTCTAAAAAACATGAGTGAGAACGAATCTCAAGAGCTGTTTGAGAAAAGCTTGGCTGATAAGAGTTTGGCTGAAGATAAAGAGGTCGTTTTAAAATTCCTCGATATTCTCAGCAACCTTCCTCTGGCAATTAAGCAAGCAGCAGCATTTCTTAATGAGAACAGCATGAAACTCTCTGAATACCTCGAAATATATCAGAATAGTAATGAAGAGCTTATCGAGCTTCTAAGTGAGAACTTTGAGGATAAAGGACGATATCAGAGCATCAAGAATCCTATCGCTTCAACCTGGCTGATCTCTTTCCAACATATCGAACGATCCGACCAACTTGCTGCTGAATATTTATGCTTTATGTCGTGTGTCGCTCAGCAAGACATTCCTCGCTCGCTTCTACCGCCAGCTTCGAAGTTAAGAGGGGGTAAGGCCATTGGAACACTTAAAGCTTACGCTTTTATAACTGAACGTATTGGACACAATGCCTATGATATACATCGACTTGTGCAGTTGGCGGCGCGAAATTGGTTGAAGAAAGAGAACAAGTTGTCTTCCTGGAGCCTTAAGGTACTCGAACGAGTTGCAAACGTCTTTCCTTTCTTTGAGCATGAGAAGAGAGCCGAATGTACAGCATTACTTCCTCATACACAGTATGTTCTTGCGTTCCAGAGGTCATCAGGAGATTCTGGAAAATCATCGATAGTACTGTTAGTTACCATTGGAGAATACTTCAGGGAGACTGGGAGATATTCTGAGGCGGAGCTTGTATTTCGACAGGCACTTGAGTTGATGGGAGAGGTACTTAGCCCGAGACACCCGTTAATACTTGAAAGTATAAACAGTCTCGCCTTAGTACTCTGTGGGCAAGGGAAGTATAAGGAGGCAGAGACTATGCATCGACAGACACTAGGACTGAAGGAAGAGGTATATGGCCCTAAGCACCTGTCAACGCTTGAAAGTATAAGCAATCTCACTTTAGTCCTCCATATGCAAGGGAAGTATAAAGAAGCAGAGACTATGCATCGACAGACAATAGGATTGAAGGAAGAGGTACTTGGCTCTAAGCACCCATCAACGCTTGACAGTATAAACAACCTTGCTTCAACACTCTTTGATCAAAGGAAAAATGAGGAGGCAGAGACTAAGTATCGACAGGTACTAGAGTTAAAGAAAAAAGTACTTAACCCTAAACACCCGTCAATGCTCGATAGTATACACAACCTCGCCTTAGTACTCTATGAGCAAAATAAGTACGAGGAAGCAGAGACCATGTATCAACAGGTAATAGGATTGAAAGAAGAAGTACTTGGCCCGAAGCATCCGTCAACTCTTGATAGTATAAGCAATCTCGCTTTAGTCCTCCATATGCAAGGGAAGTATAAAGAAGCAGAGACTATGCATCGACAGACAATAGGATTGAAGGAAGAGGTGCTTGGCTCTAAGCACCCATCAACGCTTGACAGTATAAACAACCTCGCGCAATTACTCTCTGGGCAAGGGAAGTATAAGGAGGCAGAAACTCTACATCGAGAGGTACTAGCATTGCGGGAAGAGGTACTTGGTCCGAGGCACCCATCAACGCTTCTGAGTATCAACAGCATCGGGGTAGCACTCTATGAGCAAGTGATGTACAAGGAGGCGGAGACTATGTTTCGACAGGCACTAGAGTTGAGGGAAGAGGTGCTTGGCCCTAAGCACCCATCAACGCTTGACAGTATAGACTACCTTGCCAAAGTACTTGATGGGCAAAGAAAGTACAAGGAGGCAGAGGCTATACGTCAAAGAAATACTAGGAGTCCTGAAGTCAAAGACGTCGAAAATCCTACAGACGGGGAAAAGAAAACTCCCTTGACTAGTCCTTCGCAGACAGACGTTTCTCCATCTATAGCTCTTCCAGCTCCAAACCGGAAGCCAGCTCACCTGAGTATATCTGAACGAGCTTCACCACCAGTGAGACCTTTGAAACCGACTCATCTGAAGGGAGGTGCTGTATAGTGTGGATTTGCAACATCCATCGCCTTAATGTCTTTCGAGTTTGAAATGTCAGGGAATTCTATACGCTCACAGAGCTGAAAGACCTGACACACATAGCCGATTTGGTTATGGGAGTGGAATACCATCCAGTATACAATGGGAAGATGTTCGGAGCTCAGAGCGATGCCATGGTCCTTGTGCGCTTGTTCGATGCTCATGGAGTTGGTAAGAACGAGGGATTCGGTTGACTTGTTCGAGGGGAGCTTGATGGTTGTCCCATTACTTTAGCTGGTGTTGAGGATAGCACATCCTTGTATCTCATGATTCTTTGAGTGTTGAAAGCTTTGTGTGGGGGGGAAGTCGAAGAATTCTTGTGTCAATGTGTTAATTGAAAAGCTGAGACGGGTCTCGAGAGTTTCTTGTGGGCATTCTTATTGTGGTTTAAGAATCTGTTGCCGCGGAAATCAACATACTGCAATGTTGTGCGACTTGAACTGCGAAATGCTGCGAGTATAGCGATCACTGCAAATAGAATGCTGTTAAATCACATGCTCCTCTCAAGTCTACTCGAGACACAAGTCGAGGTGCCAATTGGATGTGAGAAAGGCTGGTCGAAATTCTCGGTCCTGAAGATACGTGAAGCATCTTAGTCCCGATAGAGTTATTGAGCATGGAAGTCGAGTAACCTTGTCTGTTGCTTTCCTGCCTTGATCTAGACATGAATTACATAGTAGCGGATAATTGAGACTATGTCGGTGTCAAAGATTGTATCGCATTGATAAATAGATTGCTTTGTTGAATCCACCTACCATACATTTAAAATCCATCTTTAATCACGTTGAACAAAATAGAATTGCACAACTGTTTTCAGCGTTCAGGATGGAATGCAAGATGTACTCTTTCTGTATAGTCATGTCGAGGCAAGACTTGAGGATAATTTTAATGGTCTTAGTGAAGTAGATGTTCGCAACTTGATGCCACTTAATTTAAGAAGAGGGAAGACCATTTCCACATACGAAACGGAGATCTCCCTTCAATCACATTTCGTTCATAGATGAATGCAGTGCTTAAGATATCTCAAAAACCAAGCTCCACTTCATGTAAGGGTTACAAATTTCCAAGCATAGTTAATCTCAAAGAAGTTTTTAACACCAAAGTTCGTTCTGCGCTTCAAAGAATACAGGATTTTCATTGCCACACCTACTAATTCATCTTCGCATTTGAGAAATCCATCTCCGGATGCTGCTTCTTGAACTGCTCCAACATCTGCAACTTCTTCTCCTCATCACTCGTAGGCTTCCCCATCTCCTTCTGCCTCTGATCATACATCATCTTCTCCACCATCCCTCTAGTCTGGCCGTCCAAATCTCCCAACTTGCTGTTCTCAGGCGTGATCTTTGTGACGTCAATCTTTGGCGCATTGGTGACAACATGTTCCCACCATTGTATCTTATTAGCCTTATCAAGGTGCACTTCGATGATCTTAGAAGATGGCGGTGATGTAGTGAGTGTCCAGGTCGAGTCATCAACAAGGATGTCGTGTGGGAGATCGCCCTATCACATGGTTAGCCTGATGTAATAAAGGCTTGAGAAGGGGCTAGGGTAGCAGACGTTAATGAATGGCTCGGCGCCTTTGATCCCTACTAACAGTTTGTTCTTCTTGATGTCGACGACAAGATCCTTGCCCTTAAGGTTGCCAGGTACTTCGACGGTGATGTCGAGGTCTGAAATGGTTTGCGTCCATTTATATGGTAATGCTGCTTGTTCTTCTTCTTCCTTTTTGCGTGCCGCTGCCTCAGCGACAGGGTCGATTGGGTCAGCGTCTGAATATACAGATTAGCACGTGATGCTTGTGTTATGATTAACGCGATTTTGGGTTGCTCAAGCATATCCGTTAAAAAGCACGGCCAGTACGAATCAGCTGAAAGCGTTCAAAGAAACTGTTGAAGTGATTCTACTTCGTAGATCATGAAGGGATCATGTTCAACCTTGCAGGGGCTGACGCAGAGCTCATTGTTGCTCTCGATGTGCTTTGCTTCCACCTCTATAGACTGAGACATATGCGTTGATTGTCTGTAACAGTGACGGCTTTTTTAAGAGAAAGCTACTTACCTGGTGGATTCATCTTGAGCGTTGACTTGTGAATAATCTTGTATTTATTGCTCTCCGAATGAGTGTTTTGATGCAATGCTCAAGGCTGTTGTACGCTAGATTGATGTAAATTTATTTGATTCGCTGGAAGCTTCGAAACCATGACGGTGGAATGCAGCCTTGTTCTCTCAGCCTTGGTGCGCATTTAACGGCAGTTCATTTGATTTCGCGGGGGAGGAGTGGGGTGGGGTGGGGAGGGGTGGGGTTGGGTTGGGAGTCTTTGACCCGAAATGCATATTCTAAGGTATCTTGCTATTGATGCTACAAACACAGAAGTATAGAAAGCATCTCCCTCTTCCATAGACTCAGCTCTTTCAATGAGCATCATAGATTTCTGACGAGCCCATGATTTCAGAGATTGGTTGGGATGCTCGTCGGCCGGCCGGTGACAGATGAAAAGTATTTCGTATTATTGATGAAAACCCAAATAATTGCCCTCTTCAGATCAAATAATCGAAACGTTATCTCATTCATGTTCGAATCAAGAGCATGAGAGTCTCATTTTTAACTGTCAAGCTCAGTTCTTCAATTGTTGATCTACATCCGCCACTGCTCATAATACCATCGGACTACTCATCCATATCTTCTATGATACATAGTACATATTCATATGCATATCCAACGCCACTTACATCCATCGCTCATTTATTTATCTTCCCTTTAGAGAATTTCCTGTGCTTGTGGCCTCTTTTCATGCTTCAATTATTGTAGAAATTCCATTATGGGAGAATATATGATTATATAGCAGCCGAACTGTCAGTGTCATCACTTCTCTCCCCTTTACGACCTATTCTATATTCCGCAATGGGGGTACGTACATCTATAACCTTCCACCAACCAAGTCGCCATATCCATAATTCATGTACAAGTATGAACGTTATGTATGCGAGATCAGCAACAAATTTGTGGATGCTGATACCAAAGTCAAAGAGATAGAGATAAGTCGCGAAATGTAGATTGCTATTGGTGGATAAATCGCAGTACTCAACATATCACAGCCGTTTCATGATAAGATACAGCAGATCAACCCAGGAAACACCCTGCGCATAAGCCACGGACAAACACCTATAAACAATATTCCGGAAACCATCCCGATGGCTGGGACTACGGTTGTGAGTGATATCCGCGTCGCCTGTGTCATCGCGGGGTGTGGGGGGCTACCTTTTCTTATTCAAGTTCAACTTCATCCCTCTTCCTTTATTCTCATTTATCTCTTTCTCGCTGGAAGAGTTGATGTACTGAACACAAACCTCTACAAAAACTTACAAAGACCTCACAATGCCATACCCAGAGACATTCACCGGCTTTCAAGTCGCTAATGCGCAAACCTGGACCGAATTTCATAAGAACGAATTCCAGCCTAAGCCATTTGGCGATTACGATGTGGACATCAAGATCCAAGCATGCGGCGTCTGCGCATCTGACATTCACACCATCTCAGGCGGATGGGGAGAGCAAAAGTACCCTCTATGTGTGGGCCACGGTAATAATTTCAAACTTCACGCATATACAAAAGCTAAGATGTATCAGAAATTGTTGGAGAAGCATTGAGAGTTGGCCCAAAAGTAACACTCATCAAGCCAGGACAGCGCGTTGGCGTAGGAGCGCAAAGCTATTCCTGCTTGGACTGCAGGCAATGCGCCAATGATAATGAGACTTACTGCCGTAAGCAACTCGATACCTATGGTGCTGTATGGCCAGATACTGGTATTGTATCTCAAGGTGGCTACTCTTCGCATGTGAGGACTCATGAGCACTGGTATGCCTTACCCCGCCCCATTTCTCATGACCACTGACCAACCATGCAGGGTCTTCCCTATACCCGACGGCCTTGAGACCAATCTGGCCGCGCCCATGCTCTGCGCTGGCCTTACAGCTTACAGCCCCCTCGTACGCAACGGCTGTGGACCAGGCAAGAAAGTCGGCGTCGTAGGCATGGGCGGCATCGGTCATTTCGCCCTGATGTTCGCGAAGGCCTTGGGCGCTGAGACGATTGCCATCTCGCGCTCACATGCCAAAGAGCCTGATGCACTGAAGATGGGAGCAGATGGCTTCATTGCTACTGCCGACAAGGACTGGAACGAGCCGCATACAATGACATTTGATTTGATCATTAACACTGCTAATAGTAACGAGGGATTCGATCTCAGTAAGTATTTAAGTCTGTTGGATGTTCATGGGAAGTGGATTTCAGTTGGCTTGCCTGAAGGCGCTGGGCATGAGATCTCAACTATGGACTTTATGGCGAATGGGTGTCTCATAGGCGCGAGTCATCTCGGGAGCAGGAAAGAGACGTTGGCTATGTTGCAACTAGCTGCCGATAAGGGGATCAAGAGCTGGGTTGAGGAGATCCCTATCTCAGCGGAGGCCCTTACCCAAGCGGTCACAAGGTTGCATAAGAACGATGTTCGATACCGTTTTACTATGACGGGTTATGATAAGGCTTTTGGTGCTTAAGTAGATGAATTGCGGTAGCTTCTGATAATCTTCTTCCACGATCTAGCACAATGATGAAGTTATTAACATATCTCCCGCTCACTTGCCATTCACTATAGCTTTACTCTGTGACCCGGAGAGTGACCTTGACAGTAAGGTACAACTCTTATTCGTAGAATGATGATTTCTGTCCATAGTAAAAAGCGCCTTCAACCTAATATAAACATTAAGTTTATGTATCAACACAAGTCGCATTTAATGAGTAAACGTACCTCTTCATCTATGTTAATCCAAAGGCATTAACATCAGCGTTTCATACCACTGTTAAGTTTGGGGAGGTCCGATGTATGAACTTTTCATCCAACAACAACTCTTAAAAATAACATTTTCTGTTGAAACAGAATTGCTTGCCTTACTTCGAAACTAGAAAATTGTCTCGGTTTATACTAGTTACGTACAAACCATACACGCTTACTTATAGTCTCTCCAAAAACCCCCTCATGAATCATGCAGGGGCCAAATGCCGGATAATGCACTTATCTCCGACGCGATAACGACCTAATCGATAGGTACCAAACATTACCAAATAATAATTTATTTCCCCCTCCCATACAGCTCAAATTCTTCAATCAACATCGATAACATTCCTAGATGCCCTTTCCATCATCATCGATTCCCTACGTATGCGCCCGCTGCTTGCGAGCCAACAATCGCCATAATGCAGTTCCAATTGCTCGCCTCCCATGCCGTTCCTTCTCACTCTATTCGCCACATCTCGGTGGGCAAGCCACGGCTCGAAAACCATCCCACGACATCGAGGCACTAGAAAATGAGGAGAAGGAGGAAGAGGCTAAGGAACAGGGTGCTATGTCTAGGAGGTTACAAGAGGCTACAGAAGATGCACTCTTTGAAGGCGGAAGAGCAGGACGAAGAGCCGTAGAGGATGCGGGCTTCTCGGAGGAGCTGCGTGCGAAGCTCTTGGAAAAGGTTGAATCTGCAAAATTCAAATCGGATAATGCAAGTGCTTTTGCTGAGGCGGGTTTGAGTAGTGCTGCTGGGCAAGGGACTCGAGACATAGCCTCCGCCCAGGCATGGTCGGGGTCAGAAAACACAGAAGATACAGTGCTGAGAATGCTCAATGATGCTCATAAGCCTTTGAAGCCTGGGGCAAGAGGGACTGCGAAGATCCCATCACCCATTGTGGATTTGAGACTGAAGCCAACAGCAAAGACTAGCTCGGGACAGAGGTTGGCCAATGCAAGAGATAAGACAAGTATATACTCTATTTCTAAAGATGAGAATCTGAGCGAAAAGGAGAAAGAAGCTATTAGGAAGGAGTTGAAGGAGAGATTCACGCCTGGGGCTAGAGCTATGCCGAATACCGTTTCGGGGCTGGCGGCGCTGGCGAATGAGAGAATTGAGGATGCTATTGCCAGAGGACAATTCAAGAACATTCCCAGAGGAAAGGGGATTGAAAGAGATACAAGGGCAGACAATCCTTTTATTGACACCACAGGTATTTATGCTCCAATACAACTCTTGATGACAAGCTGACGCTGGATAGAATACATCATGAACAAGATGATTCAACGACAAGATATTGTTCCTCCCTGGATAGAAAAACAACAAGAGCTGGTGAAAGCTGCTCGAGTTTTCCGAAGCCGTCTCAGAAATGACTGGAAGCGCCAGGCAGCAAGGACTATTGCCAGCAAAGGGGGTTCATTATTCGAGCAGATGCGTACGGCAAAATTGTATGCTATGGCAGAAGCCAAGAACAATCCACAAACACGAGCCGTGGAGTCGATATCTGTGCCGACAAATGTTACTGAAGACCCAGTTATGATAAGTATTACTCAGGAGCCTTCGACGACAGGCAGCCCAGCGGAAGTCAAGGTGACAGTCGAGGAACACGGCGCTGAGGTCAGTATTAGCAAGCCTGTAGCTGAAGCAATGCAAGCCGAGCCTTCGTTCAAATCACCGACCGTCCCAACTGCCGAAGCCTCAGCAGAATCATCAGAAGAGACTTCTTCACCCAATTCCCTCACGATAGTGCCTGGCACACCACTTCCCGCCCCATTCCGCATCCCTTCCTGGGAAGCTGCCGAACACTCCTACTTAACCCTCAACATCACCAATCTCAACAACCTGACACGCACCTACAACCTAATGGCGCCAGACCTCGCCAAGAAACCATACTTCCACCTCGAGCGTGAATTGCGATCCTGCTATGCTGATGTAGCACCTCAGCTTGCCGATTCAATTAAAGAGCGCGCCCAGCGGCCTGCGAGGGACTTCGTGGAGAAAATTCCTCATACGCCTGGCAGTATCTTGACAAGGTTTGGCGGCGAGAAGGCAAGAATTTATGACACGACGAGGCCGAGCTATGGGTTCAAGGAGTTTTGGCGAGATCTTTTTGCTAAGGACTCGAAGTCTTATTGATGTAGTGTGTAGATGTAATGTATAGATGTAGATGATGATGTGATGATGTGTATAAGATGAACAAATTTAGACTCCTATTCTTGCAAAAAAAGACAGCACAAACAGCTTAATGCGAGACAATGAAGAAAGCTTGTTGGTATTGGGCGGATTATGAGCTAGGGGAAAGCACGTTGAATGTGTGAATCATTTGGATCCCCAAACCGTCTGCATTGTCAGAAATAACACGAAACTCCAACCCATATAACATTTTCTGAAAGTCTGTATCTCTACTTTACATGTGTGGTATAAGATAGAAGGTACAATTACATAAGCCGTTTCCAGTCTTGACACCAGGCTTGAATCCTTAATCACAAAGACAGCTCCATATATACTATGTTAGCAGATTTCTTTCGAAATGATCTGACGCCATCCTTAAAGGCAGAGTACTGCGCAAGCAGAGCTCAAACGCCACCCAAAGATTATAATGTAGTCATTCTAGTACTCGTCGATCTAACTCCGCAGTATCTGCAAAATTGTTCCTCCTAGCCTCAGAATAAAGAGACAAACCAGGGTGAGAGAGATGCTGCCAGATTTCATGTTCGTAATAATCTGGTTTCAAGGTCAGCGTCATTGTAGCTATTTAAGCTACACGATCTGCTAAATTTCAAAAAGTCACAGGGAGCAGATTTGGTGTTGAGTTAGAAAGCAATTTAGTATAGTCTGCTGCGTACCACAACGGACGTTTTTGAGGCCTAAAGTTCGTTCTAATTACTGGGCTGACAGCTCGTTGCCATATCAAGACTACTGGACTGCAGGGGGGATGCGATCATTTAGGGCTCAAGGGTCTGGGAAGAGAGGAAGATAACAATTCAAGTAGGAATTGATACATACTTTGCTCAACCAATCACAAGACTTCTATCTGATCGTAATTTCACGTAAATCAGCAAATCTGTGGGAATTGTCTTGAAAATGTACCATTGAATAGCCTACCAAAAGCAATATACCTAGTCTTACAAATAGACCTCGTCGAATTTGATCTACCAGAGTAAAAAGAAAAAACACAAAGAACAAAATTTATGCAGCAACACCAGCTAAACTTCGAAATTCCGATGTACCAATTTCCACCGGGTTTTCTGTAATCTTTCCTCTATCATACCATTACCTTAAGAAAAAAAATTGAAAAAATTGAAAATGAAAACCATCTGAAACCATACTCAATGAAAGCAAAACAGCAAAGATTTGATATTGACACAGAAGCTCCATACATGATACTATACGATTGAAGCTTTGCAGACCAGTAACTTTAATGTTCAGGATCGTGGATGAAAGGCATGGTTGCTGTCATTATCACTGTTGGTATTGTGTGGAGTCATGTGTTGAACGTTGCCAGAGCTAGAATAATCATGATCCATCACAGGTTTCCAGTCACCTGGTACATTTTCGCTGAAATAGGAACTAGCAGAGAAACCGGACTGGGTGAATAGAGGATTGTATGGTGCCTGTTGATAATAAGGCATGTGGTAGAAATCGGCAGGAATGTGCTGCTTGACGTCGGGCAAATCTTCTACATTTTCTTTTTCGTATGATCGTGTGGGGATTGGCTTGACTATGCGAGTTGGTGTTGTCTGCTCGGGTACGTTGACAGATGGTCGAAGTGAGAAGCCTTGTGGAAAGTCAAATCTTTTTCATCTGTCAGTCAACAATGAAAGTCTCTTAATAGATAAGGAACATACCTGTGATCTTCAAGCGGGCTCTCAGTATGGCCTGTGTCATTGTCAATATGTATCACACATACAATCTCGCGACCACTTACTAGGACTAGCAACATCATCGTCAGGCGAGTCAAAAATTCCCCAACGCTTGATGCCAGCCTGCTTCTCTCTGGCACTAAGTTCTTCGATTGCTCGACGGAACTCATGATCTTCTTCAGCACTCGGTTCGAACACGCGACTTAAGAACTCAGAATATGGACTTTCAGTCTTTGTTGCACTTCTCAAAACTCGAGTATGTGCTGACTTTGGTCGTGATTTTGGTGTTTCAAAGTTGTTTGTGCGAGGTGACTGCTTTGGATGAGTGATATTAGAGCTCACTGTTGAGAGAGGGCCCTGCTTTTGTCTTGTATTGTATCTCTTTGGTGGATTCTTGACTGGAGTGTTCTCCACAGAGAGAGGGCCAAAGATGTCTCGAATCCGCTTCAGCTCCCACGTCTGGCGATCCTGTTCATACTCGTACTCATACTGTTGAGTCTCACGTGAACTACGTTTCATACTCACAAGAACTGATGCGTCTTTCTTCTGGTTACGTCTTCTCTTCATCTCTGGAGTTGCGGCATCAAAAAGTCCCATTCCTGGCCAAAGAACCCCTTTTGGCTTGCAGCCAGTAACAGCGTCAACGTCATCGTACTCTTCTGTCTCGTCTGATCCCATGGAGGTTCTGGTGGAATCGTCAGGTGTTTGATGGTGCGAGAAGTTTGGTATGTTTCGTCCCATAGTTGGCGTAGCATAGCGAGGAATATCCTCGCGATCCCATGTATGCATGATTGGCATAGGGGCACGAAACAACGGAACAGGGGTTGAAGCTGGTGGTGGAGGTACACTCAGAGTTTGCATTCCTTCTGTCTTTTTCTCAGTTTTAATCTGCAATGGCGTTAGCATAGCACTCATTCTCAAATTTTCATGACTACGAAAGAAACCGCTGCCTATACATTGTGACCGAAGGATAGCCATTGTCCAATAGATACTACAGCTGAGTTGTATTTTCGGAGGTAGGGACCTTCCAAATACTGAGGGCTCAACCTTGAAGTCGACCACGGCAATGAGAGCAGCATACAGTGATTCGGAAATTCGATTTGAATTTCGGTTATAAAGGAATTGACATACCATAGTACTTGCAGATGATTTTGATCGTCGAGAGCCCTTGCGGTCCTTATCCTTGACTGCCAGACGCTCGGCCAGCATCTGACCTAAGCCATGTTTCTCGTACCATTCCTCGAATGTGTCAAGCTGATCACTGGCAGCAAGCTCAGTCGGCGCCCGAAGTTGGAGCTGGAATTTGTGAGAGAGATGGGATTTGGAGGAAATATGCGTAAGGAGATGCGAAGTATCAGAGAAGCGAGGGCCTTTTGGACAGATGCTGCAGAAGAGCGGGATGGACGAGTTAGAGGCCTTAGACATTATGATGATCTCTGCACAAGTTAGTTCGGTCCGTCTTCTTCAAAGTATGTAAGATGCTCCCCAGACGTGATGAACGGACGGAAGGAAGCAGGTGAGCCATCAAAAGACAACCCCAGATCCGCACACAATAATGAAGGAGTAGAGTAGAAAGCCAATGTCTGGGGGGCGTGTACAATCCAAATCAACAGGGAAGGTGATAAGATCCAGTTCCTCTATTGACGTGCAATTCCAACATGGTAATGGTTACGTGTATAGCGACCTCCAATTGAAACTCATTGTGATGTGCGATTGATGGGTTGAAATCGCCAATTTCAAAATGTAGAAGCTGGAATCGCTCCAATTGTGCATTGTGTTTGTATGGACCGGACCAAGAATTAAAGACATAGGAGTGGAGGTGGAGTGCAGAGAATAGACAGGAATACGTACTGTACCAACTGATCTGCCGTCTGGCTGAGTCTGATAGTTTATAGTCTCGTGCAGTAAGCAGCGAGTAAGTCAAAGACTGGAGTGATGATCAAGCAGCAGCGGGCAGCAAAGAGCTGTCAACGTGACTTCTCATAGACTCGGTGAGTCCGACGATATGGTCAAGCAGTGTCGATTGTCAGTTGTATGTATGTAGATGATGAGGAAAGAAGTAGAGACTGTGGGCATCTAATTTATGGCGGCGTGATCTGGGGGCCCTTCCCGTTTGTGCTGACGTTGTGAGGGTAGCAGCAGTGACAGGAGCCTTGTAAGGAGGCAGCTGGGGAAAGCGTCAATGACTAGGCCGTCGCGTGCACAGGGTAAGGACTGGAGGCAAGAAGAGAACTCCCGTGATTGATTGCAACACAGTAAAGGAAATGGTCATTGGCATATATATCACAGAGCATGCCGATGACCGTGTGAACATCGGAAAGGAGGATTCAAACATCTAGAGGGTCAAGATGCTGTGAAATTGAGCTGAGTTGATTCCATTGATTAAATTGATTGAATAAACACAATGAAATGTAGAATCACGTGTTGCGAAGCCTTTGTGAGCAACACATGACAAGTGTTAGGCATCGTAAGAAGGTTCAAGAACGAGAGAATTACTTCAAGATGTTTTTACTAAAAATAAAAATCGGTGCCAATTGTTATAGAGCACAACGATGTTATTCTCAAGCGACAATCAGGAATTTTGTTAACCATGAAGTCGGGCACTTATTGCGGAGATAGACCCAGTGTGCCCCTGCATCCCCAGGTTGACGTTTCGCTGTACCCCAGACCAAAACGAACGCTGAAAAAAGAAATAAAAAATGGGTCCTTTGTGGGGTAGTAATGCCAGGAAAGACGCCGACGGTCATGAGACAATGCAGTGTAGGATGGGTATTACTCGACTACAGTATACGATAACCGTAGCAGAAAATTGAACGCCATCTAACTTGCTTTCCTCTCGCTTTGTATCCCGACAGCCATGTGTAGAAGACGGTGGGTTATTAGATAGCAAGAGATATCAAAGAAGCTCCTTGGGTGACAAGGATTGAAATAGATAGAGATGAGGCATTAGAGATCACAATACTCATGGCTTGGAATAGTTATATGTTCATTCATAAACTAATCTTGACTATTATTTGCTTGAAAGCACAAGCTGGGTGACCTTCTTCGGCATGGCACTACATAACGTCAGCATCAACAGAGCGCCATGAACAAGAATGTGAATACTTACTATATGGGGTCTATCTCTTCCAGACCTGGGTGTTTGAGAAGACTCAGACCTGCAAGTCCGAAGAATGTATGGAATACATCAACCATGTCACCAGGTCTATCCGCAATGCCACCCATTTTGTGGTCCTGAAATGTGTCAGCATTTAGGATTTGAATACTAAGCCCATACATACCTGGCATTTCAGTATAAAGGCTGAGAGTTTGTCGGAGTCGATCCAATGTGCACGATCGATGATCGACATTGAACTAATAACCCACCATGAATAGCAGACGTCTTCAAGTTTCTCAGGTCTGCCATTCAGTCCACCTCCCTCAACTTGTCGCTCACTCAGCCATCGACCGAGTTTGTCTTTGTCAACCAGATCTAATCGACCCGCAATAGCGAGAGCAGCAACACAGGTGAATATTTGACCTGAGTGTGACTCTGCCCCAGGACTCACTCCGTAGCCACCATCAAAGTTACCACAAGCTACGATATGATTTACAGCCTTTTCTACATCAACCAGGTGTGTAAGATGTAATAGTGATAGAGCATTCAAAGCACCATAGAGAAAACGTGTGTCTTCCTCGCCCCATTCGTCACCAGCGAAAGTGCCTGTCGACTTGTTCTGGAGATCTGAAATGTCTAAAGGAGCGGAGATCAATAGGACTTCCTCGCATAAGACTCAAGGGAACGGTGATTACCTACATTTGCCAATAATAGCTTTGCCTTTTCCACGCTTCTCGAGCTCATCAATAGCATCGATGAGCACCAATACCTGAACAGCACTCACAGTAGATAGCATATGCGCGTCATGCCCCGGGGCGGCACCAAATCCACCCGAATCATGCTGGCACGACAAAATGAAATCAATAGTCTGGTCTCTGGGTAAGGCCTCGGGCCTGCCGAGAAGATGAAGAGCTGTTATACCCCAGTACAGGCCGTTCAATCTCAAATGTTCCGTCAGCCAATATTCCAGCTCGTCTTTTCGCTGTGGAGACGTCAGTCGATCAGCCAGCCGCAAGGAGCGCAGAAGACCTGTCAACGCACAGTATCTAGACTCTGGATATATTTAACGTGTGGTTCAATCACCAGCTGCAGCTCGTCAGGTAGTTGATGGGCATCTGCCCGACCAGGGCCGGAAGCTAGAGACATTTTCCAGGCGGTTATATAGTCAACTAACTATATGTGCTAGAGCTGGGCCGGGTTCGTAGGTATGCGGAGAAGTATGCGAATATATGTCAAGGTGAACACGTTTTGAAGTTTAATATGCGAGAAGGGCAGTAGAGCATGAATGAGCGGGCAGACAGAGCCTGAGCACGTGACAGATACCGGTTATCGATTGTCTGATAAGAATTGCTGAGCGGCAGATCCCGCCCTTGGAACCACCTCGCTGGATGATTTATTGCGTATAATTCAAGTAATACAATAGGGTTTTGTGACAAAACAGATAGCTTAGACAACAATATAAATGGGGCGATAAGTTCGAGATCTAGAGAGGATGGATCTTTTCGTGGCTAGGTTTGCTCGAATATATACGTTAGGTACCTAGGTAGGTAGGTATACGTACCATACATTACCAGTTAAGCACTGAGTATAAATATGTACCTAGGTTATATACACCGAGTGTGGTTAAGAGTTGAAAAATAGACTTTGAGAGTGGTTGATACTGACTGTATATCTCACACAAAATACCTAAATATAAAATTTTATTTATAAGTAAGGATTCAACTTGACTGATTTCAATTTTTTCAAACAAGATGTGCGAATTGTATTGCGCTATATATTTACTACCTTATCTTATTTTCCCAAGTAAGTCAAACACGCAATGACCATGGCATCAACGCCAACATCAAGCGTAGGTCGAATAACGGGAGCAAAATGCGAATTGTGGTTCACAGGAATATCAATTTCCAAAGTCCCCTTCTTGTTCGCCTCGTCCCATTTCTCTGCATCTGTTCCTCCAAACATCCAGAAACAACATGGGGGTTGATTCGGTGCTCCAGAAGCAAGGACTCCGAAATCCTCACTACCCCCACTTGGCTCATCGTTCGGATTGTAGTTGTCTCCAAAGTACTCACCAAAACTTGACGACAGCGTAGCAGCAACGTGCTCATCGTTATACAAAAGTGGCAAGTGGCTCGACACCTGCCAAAGCGGCGGCTTCGGACTTCCAGACGCCTCACACTCCGCCTTCACAATTCGCTGAATAGCTGCAATGACCTTCTCGCGCGTCTCGGTCTTATACGTGCGTATGTTGATCTTGATCTCTGCGAAATCCGCAATGATATTCTCCGTCATCCCAGCATGAATACTACAAACTGACACCACAGCCGTATCCAGCGGAGCAACCTCCCGACTCACCACCGTCTGAAGCCGTACAATGATATGCGCCGCGAGGACCACAGGATCTATAGCCTTATGAGGCTGACTTGAATGTCCACCACGCCCATACAGCGTAACGAGGAACGAGTCGCTCGCAGAATGTGAGGGACCCGCACACAAAGAAATCTTTCCCACACGCTTAGAATCCACATGCTGCCCGAGCACGACGTCTGGTAGTGGGCAGGCGTGCCTTTCTGGATCATATAACCCATCGTCCACCATTGCACGTGCACCCGCTCCCCGCTCCTCTGCTGGCTGGAATAGCACAACTAGTGTTCCACTCCAGTGCTTTTGCGCCGCGTGCAATGTAGTGACCGCTGCCATCATACAAGTGACATGGACATCATGACCACAGGCGTGCATCACCGGCTTCTCGACACCGTCATTGTCGACTTGGCGAACTTTGCTGGCGTACGAAAGACCCGTCAGCTCCTCGACGGGAAGCCCATCAGTGTCGGCGCGCACGAGAATGGTCTTGCCCGGCCCATTGCGGAGGATACCAATCAGGCCCGTGCCGCCAATGTTTTCTTTTACCTCGAAGCCTGAGAAGGACTTCAAGTGTTTCGCGGCGGTGGAGGCGGCATGGTTTTCTTGAAAAGAGAGACCGGGGTATTGATGAAGATGTTTGTAAATGTCTTCATATGCTTCTAGATCAGGACGGAAATCTTTCAGGATCTTTTCAAAGGGGGTTGAGGTTGGGGCTCGAAATGAGAGCTTGACTGTAAGATTTGTTAGTTTAGAGTTGAGCTTGTCCGTGCTGAGAGTGGGGGTTAGGTACTTGGATTGTAGTCTCCTCCTCCCATTGTGGCAGAATTGATTTGACAATGAATTGACTCTTTGAAGTGAAAGAAACTACGTGATATAGCTGATAAATTAGCAGAGAATTAAATCAATTGAACGTCGCGTTGGGGATTTGCTGGTGTTCATATACTCGCTCCCCGCCTTTATTTACATTGTGGAGAACTGATAACGTGCGATATAAGCTACACGGTATGCTGAGCACTTGCAGGGGATCTTAGACAAATTAGCCAGTCACGTCACTGAATTGAATGCTTGCATTTATTTCCATTCTAATTCCATCTTAAGTCCATCAGTTGGCAAGCGTTTATATTGGTTGTTATTACCGACGAAACATAACTAGGTAAGGTAGAATGGACATCACTATGCAATCTAATCTGCTTACGCTATGACATATTCAGTCACTCCACACGGCTCTTCAGACTCCATAATTGATTGGCTTTTAGACATACAATTCAATAGCATTGCTTCGGAAGTTTTCAGTTTTGTCAATATGTTAAACCGTTTTTAATCTACATAATGATATAATTCAGGAGATCTGAAAAGTATTCGGTGTCGAGCCCTTGGTTGAGGATAGCAACTTTTGATGTTCTTTACTTTCGGTGAACGCAACCAACCGTACGCAGAAGCTCTTTACGATAAGTTACATCTCTTGTGAAAGGCATGTATGGCTTGGGTTCAAGCTTAAAACACCTGAGTCATTGTGCTCCACACAACTCAAGTAATAGAGAGATTGAGTTGAGTGACAGTGAGGTGAGAGAATCACAGCAATCAAAAGCACTAGAAGACAGCAGGCAAGATGATAGCCTCGGTTCATCACATCAGATATATCCAATAGGTATCTCAGAAGTCGCCGTTGCTAATCTCCTAAAAGCCTCACTGTACACACCCGCTAGAGTTTTCCGTATGAAGCATATTTAGACAATTTATTCAGTTTACATGAATTTTCATCAAGTACCTCCGAATAAAAACCAATAGTACTCTATATGGACGAATGAAAGAAGTCGATATAACTTCACCTATAAATCTGCAATGAAGCATAGCTCTAAACTCTAAACTAGAAAATCTCTCCACCATAGTGCCATCCAGGCGACCGTTAGATTCCAACACTTGCACATGCAGTTCAGTCGCTTAAGCCTTCGATTGCTTCATTAACCAACTCAACAGATCCACCTTGGTAACAACAGCAACAGGCTTAGGCAGCGCATCGCCATCCTTGTCTCCCTTCTCCGTAACAATAGCAGCGCTATTCCACTCGAAGAATTTGCTGAGCGCCGCAAGGGGAGTGTCTGTAGTTATTTGGATGAACTTCCTTTTAGGCGTCTTCTGCTGTCTATTTTCGCCCTTTCCCTCTATACCATTGGTTTTCGGTGGTTCAGTAAGATGACTGATATCTTTGGGATCAGTGACAACTTCGGGAATGCTAGAGAAATCGAACATGATTGACGAAACAGGTGTCTTGCCTGTCGCCCGACCGTGTGAGACTCGACTTAGGAGATTACCCAGGGTTACAAGCCCAACAAGCTTGCCACCTGTTGGTGCCAATACTGGGAGTTGATCGAAACCTTTCTCGCGCATTGTTTCAATGGCATCGGCGACGGGAGAGTCAGCCAAGACAGTTGTCACTGGCTTTAGGCGCAAAGAACGAACTGTTGCCCCACTGTAGAGATCCTTTGACTTGTGGGAGTCAAGGATGGGAGATGTCGGCGTGGATTCTGGTGGGGTAATGGGAAGAAGGTCGTTAGCAGCAAGCCAGTCATCATCTGCGAATTTGCTGAGGTAACTTCGGATGCTATCTGGCAGGATGACGACTACAATATCGCCTTTTCCAAGACTAAGGTCTTTCACTCCTTTTACCATCGCTGAAATAGCACTGCCGCTGCTGCCTCCAACAAGAAGTCCTTCTTCTGCAATCAATCTTCTTGCAAAGGCGAAGGATTCTCGATCCTCTGTCTTGTACCAAACATCTACTGATTCCCGATCACAAACTTCTGGAATGAAATCATAGCCAATACCTTCCACCTTATATGCTTCATTGGCATGCTCTTGGTTCAGAGTTTCTGGAAGAGCTAATATCGAACCAAAAGGATCCGCCGCAATGACTTTGATGTCTGGGTTGTGTTTTCGTAATCCCTTCGAAAGTCCACTGATAGTGCCACCTGTGCCAGCTCCTGCAACAATTGCCTTGATCTTCCCGTCTGTTTGCTTCCAAATTTCTTCTGCGGTACCATACTCATGTGCCAAAGGATTATCCTTATTCGCATATTGATCGAGAATATGTGAGTTTGGGATCTCCTTTTGTAGTCTCTTAGCGACACCGATGTGCGACTCTGGGGAATCGAATGCAGCCTGTGTAGGTGTTCGTATGATGGTAGCACCGAGTGCTCTTAGAACGGAGACTTTCTCAGGCGACATCTTCTCTGGAAGGGTGATGATAGTCTTGTAACCTTTGATTGCACCTACAAGTGCAAGTCCAATACCACTGAAACTATTAGCTAAATAGAGGTGATATTCGATGATGTAACGTACGTGTTTCCACTCGTTGGCTCAATGAGAGTATCACCTGGTTTTATACGACCGGATCGCTCAGCTTCCTCGATCATGCGCAGAGCGATTCTGTCCTTCACACTACCGCCAGCATTGAAGAACTCAACCTTTGCGTAGATCTCCGCTTCGATACCCAAACTTTGGGGGATCTTGTTCAGGCGTACCAGCGGAGTGTTACCTATCAGCTCTGTAGCTGACATAGCAACAGCTGGGTTAACCGCTGGGTGGCTCTTAGTAGACATTGTGGGTCTTTCAAAATGCCTGATGAATGTCTTTTGAAAAGAGAATAAATGTGAGAGAAGAAAAGAAATAACTTTGGTTACACCCCATACATACCGAAGCTTATGGCGACACAACCACCAAACTAAACCATTAATACTTAGAATACTATGGGAACCGAGTATAGCCGACAAAAGCCGGCTTTCGTTACGAGGGGCATTCATCACATCATGGTCTAAAACAGAAGGTGAGTAATAATGGTGGAATAAAGATATGAATAAATAAATAAAGGCTTAAAAGCGATTCTACACTTGTGCGTTTATAAATTTGTATTCAGGTATTCATAAGTGTTATCTACGCAGCCCACGTTGAGATCTTGGCGACTGACAGATCGTATCTTCAACGTCACAGGGAGCTTTATTAACCTTATTTTTATTGAGAATTTAGATTTGTTTCTTATCACCAAAAAACGGACTCTCATGATCCTCTCTAAGCTAGGTACCTGATACCGTGGCAATGAATATGATCAACATGAAGGGTGTATGGGATTGTACTGCATCTACTTGCCACTTAGATTGAAGTTATTCAAGCTTACTACGTACAGCTTCGGCACCTCTTATCTTATCTGTACCTTAAACCTTAGCTCAATAATGTTGTTTCTGCCCCATCTACGATTAACCAAGGTAGGAAACTTCGTCTCGTCCACTTGTGAAAACTCTGTCTTTGAGCAGAATAGAGGTGAATACATACAAGACCTTGGATAAGCGTACTGCAACAGAGAAGCCTACATACAAACCCAGTACATGCTACTTCGGACACTCGTACATTAGCCATCACCACCGCGCACGCACTTCAAGCTTTCCAAGAGCCTTGACTCACATCTACAAAACTATTACGAAATTCCCATCACCAACTTTCACGAACCCTCCATAGTCTTACACGACTCAACAACGTCAATTGGGAATTTACAAGACCAAATTGCCATAACAAAGTGTATATTAAACGCCTATGACGTTGTCATGATGTCTGACAAAAACCCTGGCGTACTTACGCCCTCCGCAGTTGTTCCTAAGCCTGCTTCAACCACAACAACAACACCGGAGATTGGGAGGAAATGGAATACGAAGAATCTTGGTTTGAGACTTGGAGCTGATCTTGTATCGGCCGCCTCAGCGGGCTCATTGATAGCCCCAATCATCACTATTATTGACCAGTAAGTCTTCATATCCCACTTACCCCTTCCTTTACTCCAAGGTCAAAATCTGATATTCAGCAGGGGAATTATGGAGAACGCATCTGGCAAAGCAACCCTCGGCGACTCGATCAGAAAATCTCTCAAAACGCTCATTACACGCCCTCATCACCTCCTATTTTCCAAGCCCGTCGGCTTAATCTTCATGCTCTACGGCGGCACCTACCTGACAGCCAACGTGCTGGACACGGCCACATCGACGGTGCAAAACAAGCCGGCAACGCTCGTGACAGCTGGTACACTAAAGTTTGCTGCTTCCTCGAGCGCAAACATCGGCCTTTGTCTCTTCAAAGACCAAGCATTCGCGCGACTTTTCGGGCCTGGTGGCCCCCCACGTCCTGTGCCACCCCCGACATACCTCCTCTTCGCAGCACGCGATTGCTTGACTATTTTTGCATCCTTCAACGTCCCACCTCTCCTTGCGCCTGTACTTGGCGAGAAGTTGCCTGAGGAGCTCCAGAAGAGAGTCAGTGGGCAGACACTGGCGCAGTTCTTGGCGCCGGCTGGGATTCAGCTGGTCAGCACGCCAATGCATCTACTAGGTTTGGATCTTTATAATCGCTCTAATGTCAGTGCGGCGGATAGGTGGGCGATCATCAAGAAGAACTGGGGTATTAGCGCCATTGCGCGCATGTGTAGAATCGTACCCGCATTTGGTGTGGGTGGGGTGGTTAATGGGAAGGTTAGGAGAAATATCCTTTCGAAAGCGCCGGCTTAGTTTTGATAATCTTGTTCTCACATCTGCAAATATCACCGATCCTCAGCTATCTGGTCAAGAGAGACGAAGAGCCCATAAGAATGCTGGAAGTGCCGCTGTAAGGCTAAAGACGACTTTCTCATCAAGGATTCGCCGGAGCCGACGCTTTGTTTGGGCCTGTTTTTTTATGGGGCATCCAAAGATTGGAAGGACGTTATACTCTCTGAGGAAGTTTTGATACAGAGTTGTGGTAATCAGGACTGCTTCGTTACTTTCGATATGAGAAGGTTCAATAATCGACGATAATTTGGCGATAGATTTTGTACATATGAAAGGAAGATGTTTTGTTGTGGGATATTGGGAATGAGGCAAGTGTATAACAGCAGAGAAATATACAGACTGGGCTCTCCCTTGTGTAGAAGCCTAGGCCACAATAATAAAATACTGGACCACAGTCCCAATTTCATACAATATAATGCTTCAATGCGTACAGCAAACTTTACTCGAGATGGCATCATATTAAAACCTTACGACACTCCACGGGCTGGAAATTAGGCCATATCCGAATCCCATTGGGAACTTCTAAGATCTCTTGGAAGATTGGGACGGGATGATAGTGCAAGGATTACCGATCACTGTTTTTAGATGTTTCCAGGAGGCTGTTCCTATATAATGTTATGGAATTACAGTTGTGGAAACAAGGTGATCTTCTAGCCATAGCCAGAGAGTATTTCTCCAAAAGCAAATCAATTAAAGGCCGTACGTGGTGGTTTTATAGTCAATAGCTCCAATTTCCTTGGTAACATGTAATCCATATTGGACAGCGTGGGGCCTTAGTGGATTATTGTTGTCCCTTGACATTAGTAAACAAGATTTAAGTAGGAGCTACTTGTCTATCACTTATCAGCCAAAAAGAGCCCCAACGTGAAAATTATTTCTGGCGTCACGTATGGGTCAGTCTTTTTGATATTCGAACTCAAATTGCTTTGCCTGATAGGAGAAAGATCTATCAGGTTGCTGATGCACAATCATGAGTAAGCCGTAGATAGTCATATGAAAGTCGGGGCTGAACATGAAATATTAAAAATCCGGGGTTTGCCGCCTTTGTGTTCGACGTCACCGTGATTGTTCACACAATATACAGATTCTCAATGCTATCGCGAGAGAATTCCTCACAAATATCACAAACAAACCACTCTTGACGCGTCTCTAGCATCATGCCTAATAGATCGAACATACCGTCGTTTAAACTACCGGAGAATCGCGACCTCGCGACCCCGTTGACGAGTCCGACGAACGAAGAGGTGAGTTGAGCACATTCCGGCAGCAGAGTAGTCCAAATGATTTGATGACCTAATGTTAACAAAGTCGCATCCAGGGTCATTCAAGCTGTAGCGATTCCGAATACCAACATGCTTTGGAGGTAGTCTTCGATGCCGAGCAGAACCACCGCCGAAAGTCCTCTCTCGTGTCTACCGAGGCACCAGCCTTCATACAGGCCCGCCACGATAATACCGCCTGCTTTGTACACACACTGCTTGAGTCTCAACGGCAACGTGGCATCCCCAATGGAGGACTCGACGGCATTGCCGAGACCCTTAAGACGACACGGATAGACAGTGGCAAGAATGGCTTGGATGGCACGCATGGTAAGCACAAGAGTGGCGGCGGAGAGACGCCTGTAGAGCCAAAATCGGGCGGATCTGACAAGGGGAAGGGCAATGCGAACGGGAATAGCAGTGGAAGCAGGACTCCATTATCACTAGTTCCTGGTGGTCAGGAGGACGAGCAGGCATGGCAGAGACGTCATTCAGGATTAGACACGCCGCAGAAACCATATCCAGATCTTGGACACCAGCACTCTCGACTCCTTACTAAACGACAGTTGTCGGATATGGCTTGGGGTGTCCGTGAGCTCTCAAAGCGGCTCGGCAGTATAAAAATGAAGTTAAAAGTTCGCACTGTGTTCTTGTTAACCAAGGCACACGATGAGGAGCTGATTGGGAATACGCGCGAAGTCGCAAGGTGGCTACTGAGTCCTGAGAGACAAGTACGGTATACAGTCTATGTGGAGGAGAACCTGAAGGAGAACAAAAAGTTTGACTCAAAGGGCTTATTGATGGAGCTAAAGGAGTTAGAGGAAAAGAAGGAACAAGAAGGAGTTGAGGTTAAGAGCGGTGAGAAGAGGCTACGGTATTGGAACGATGAGATGTGCCGGACTCGACCGCATACATTCGATTTCATTGTAACGCTGGGAGGTGATGGGACGGTCCTTTATGCTTCATGGCTCTTCCAACGAGTCGTGCCGCCGGTATTATCATTTGCACTTGGATCACTGGGATTCTTAACAAAGTTTGATTATGATGACTTCCAAGGATGTCTTACTAGAGCTTTTAGAGACGGTGTGACTGTCAGCTTAAGACTAAGATTTGAGGGCACAGTGATGCGAAGTCAGAGGAAGGAGGGAGAAGGTAAGCGGGACTTAGTAGAGGAACTTGCGGGTGAAGAGAAGGAGGATGAGAGGACGCATAGACCTGACGGCACTTATGAAATATTGAACGACATTGTAGTTGATAGAGGACCAAATCCAAGTAAGTACCCTGTTCTTCCTACAAGTTCTGATCTAACAAATCACAGCAATGTCATCAACTGAGATATTTGGTGATGACGAGCATTTCACCTCAGTGGCAGCAGATGGAATATGTGTAGCTACACCAACCGGTAGCACGGCCTACAATCTTGCAGCTGGTGGTTCCCTCTGTCATCCTGAGAACCCAGTCATTCTTGTGACTGCGATATGCGCACACACCTTGAGTTTCCGTCCGATTATCCTCCCAGATACCATGGTGTTGCGTGTGGGTGTTCCCTACGATGCCCGAACCAGCAGCTGGGCTAGTTTTGATGGAAGAGAGAGGTATGCTGAGCAATCACTTCTACAACCATTCTGACTTGAGATCACTGATACTTTACAGAGTTGAGCTGTGTCCTGGAGATTATGTCACCATTTCCGCATCCAGGTATCCATTTGCAAATGTTATGCCACAAGGTAGGCGGTCTGAAGATTGGGTCAGTAGTATTTCGGGCAAGTTGGGATGGAATACCAGACAGAGGCAGAAATCATACAAGGAGTGGACTTCTTGAGAAATCCCTAATACGACAATTTTTAAAGGGAAATAGAGTGACTGCTATTTATACTAGGATACCGAAATTATGAACACAAATACCAGGAATCGTCTTATTGAAATCATTGTACATACATACATCAACACATGATGTTCGGCGTCCTGTCAATGGTAAATGTGCCAAGTTCGCTCAATACCCTCCACAGTTATCACCGTTGGTAATGACTTGCTGCCTGACATGTCAGGGGAGAGACCGTTGGAAAGGGTGAAGGATGACCATGAGAGCAAAAGGACCACCAGACATGTGCCCTCAGCTTGCATGATCAAACTCGTCATAAGACAAATAATCACAAGATCAGAATTTCAACAGCCTCTCAGACATTACTTTTTACAAATTATTATCTCCTGTTTTCCTTGGTAAAGTGAATAACTCGAAGAGCATCTTTGCGCAAATACGTAAATAAATAGTATACTGATCTGCTAGAGATCGACGCGACAACGCCGAGTTACATCATTCGACAACACAACACCCAAAGTCCCCGCCATTAGCACCGACCATAACAAGTCACTCTTCCGCTCTACTTGCATATGCAATATCCTCTTTCACCACCACAACAACACCAATATCAAATTCCAACCACTATATATCATGGCTAGCGTAGTCCACGACCCACCTGCAGAGATGCATAGTCCTCCAGGACCAGCTGCAAAGCGCCCAAAGGGTGTGTTTTTAAGCTGCATTACTCAACTTAGACTTATCTAACACGAACAGGAATTCTCAAAAACTCTTTCCATCGTTCTCCGCCGAACCAAGCTCCAATCACAACTTCTCCTCCACCTGCGCAACCACCGACTGCTATCAGCGAAGTTCGCCCTGGGCTCGAGCGCGATCTTTCAGAGAAGGATATCACTTTACAAAACACCCTTCAGAATGCCGGACATCGAAGAAGCTCATCAGCAGCTCGTCCTACCGGCTCTAGAAGACAATCAGGCAGTACGCAGGATGGCGACGTGAATGAAATGAGGCTGAAATGGGACGAGGCAAACTTGTACCTCACCGAGCAGGAGAAGAGTTCTACGATGAAGATTGACGAGCCGAAGACACCATATGCAAAGCACTACGACCCTTCGGAGGATGATGAGGAGATGCGAACTTTGGATGCGCAAGAAATTATCGTCGACGAGCTAGACGCGACTAAGCCAGCCAAAAAGCATGCGAAGGAAGACGACATCCCGGGATTAGAGCTCGGAGAACCGGAAGAGGCTGTACCTGAGAATGACCCAGGAGAAAGTGACAGATTGGTCAGAAGAAACAGCGGCGCCAAGGCTGTACATGTTGACGAGAGCGTCGAGGAGCCGAGTGGTAGTCAGTTGGAGAGCGAGAAGCACAAGAAATTCGAGGAGATGAGAAAGAAGCACTACGAGATGAGAAATGTCGCAGATCTTTTGGGACATCCTGAGGAGTTAGATGCCATGGATGAAGATGAGGATGATGACATGAATGGAAGTGCAAAGTGATAGCATCAGGGGTTTAGGATTAGGAGTCATGGATGTGGAGTTCTTGATTAGCTGGTCGGCTTTGGAATGGGGGTTCTGCAAATGCCTCTTCACGTTGCGTTTTCAGCTATGAATCATTGTCTGCAGTCAGCACCCGTTTCTCTTTTTCCTTTATTGTTCTTTTCGTCTTGATTCCATGCTCCGCTGTGCAATATACCAAAGTCCTTGAGATACACAAATGAGAGCAATTTAAAGGCATCCTATCCTCCTTTGCTTAGGCCAGACATGTTCTATTGACGATGATACTAAGATACAGCACAATAATGAGAGGGTTTTATCATCAACGTAACTCAAAGGGTCAAGCCTGAGCATTTATTGACTGAAACTCGATGACCTTGTGATATCAAAGGCAACCAAGTTGTGCTTCTGATCAGTAAGGAGTAATGTGAAACGGTCTAATTTCTTGCTCAGATAGTAAGCGATGCGAACATGCATACTGATCAAACTTAACAACCATTGTGATTGGGACCTTTGATAATATCGATATTGGTATCATTGCACAGGTATCTAATACATTACAGTTGTTCAACTCCAGCTACAAGTAAATCCAGGGACTTTTTATCATTTTCCGTCAATACATCACCCAGCAATCTCGCTAGACCACCCATCATCTTGCCCCGCACCTCATCTTCCAACTCCTTTGACTTGATGGCCGCAGTGTCCAATATAGAATGTGGCACGTTAGCAAGTTTAGCGACGTTCAGCCCATATGAGCGATGCGCGACACCTTCTCCGATCTCATAGAGAAATGTAATATCGTCACCATCCTCAACGAACTTCATGTGTACGTTCTTCAGCTCTCCATGCTCAAATGTCTTCTCTAGCGATGCGAGGGTTTGGTAATGTGTAATGAACAGTGTCAGGCACTTTGAATCCCGGATGATGTGCTCGAGGACGGCTTGCGCAATAGCTACACCATCGTGTGTGCTTGTTCCTCGCCCGAGTTCATCAAGGATGACTAAACTTCGTGGAGTTACTTGCTTAAGTATGTCTGATGTCTCCGACAGCTCGACCATGAAAGTGGATTCACCTTTCATCATGTTGTCGAAGGCACCCATTCGAGTATAGACTGCATCGAGCATACCGAGAGTTGCTGATTCTGCGGGGACATAAGAGCCTATTTGTGCCATGATGCATATTAGGGCGACCTGTCGCACATAAGACGACTTTCCGCCCATATTAGGACCGGTAATGAGGAGACCCCTGGTCCTGTCTTGCGACAAGTTGGTACTGTTGGGCACATATGTATCAAACAAGAGTTGTTCAACCATTGGGTGTCTACCGCCAACGATATCGATCTTCGGTGAAGATTTGTACCGGGGTTTGATATATCCAGGCTGAGAAGCGGTGGTCGCCAGCGAGAGCAAACAGTCCAGTATCGCCAAAGAATTGACACAGTCACGAAAAGATTGGTACTGGGCTGAGATGTCACCGAGTAAAGATGAGAAGGCATTGTCACAGGCCGCTGCGAGAGACTCCTTGTGCTGATCTCTCTCGCGGAGCATGTTGATTACTTCTGGAGTATGGAACCGAGCTAGCTTTTTTGTACCGCTGATCTTTACCCACGAAGCAGGAACATTTCTGAGGTTGGAATTCTCAATTTCGATCAGGTATTCGATACCGGATGATGTCACGTATGTGATCGGGGTCTTTCTATTGATCTTGGCAGCTGCAGGTTGCCTGTGTTCTTCTAGATCCTGCTCCACAGCCGCGATACCCATTTTATGGTTCGTAATCGCATCGGTCTCGAATTCTTCTCGGAAAAAGGCGTATTTGTCGTCAGAGCGAGCCGCTTCAGGATTGATGCGTTCGAGAAATCCTACAATAGCTTCGCGCATAGTAGGAAGAGATGCCACCGCCTCATTGATCGTGGTGGAATTGAACCCGGCCTCTTGCGGTGACTTGACTTCCGCAAACTCGTTCGCGATACATTGCATAGTTTGTAAAACCGTAAGAAGTTCTGGGCGAGTGCATTTCCCGTAGTAGATCCGAATGAGGCTCCGCTCAAGATCTGACTTAATCTTCATGAGTAATGACTTCAGCTTGTCTACTCTGGCTGTATCAGCCCCATCCTTCAATTCCTCGATTGCCTCTGTGCGCTCCTCGAGTCGACTTTTATCGAGAAGTGGTCGTCCAACCCATTTACGTAGCAACCGTTGCCCAAATTTCGTTTGTGTCTTATCAAGGGCCCAGAAGAGACTACCTTTCTCCGTGTGGTCGGTCTGATTTCGGTATATCTCAAGACTGGTGAGGGTGTTCCCGTTCAGAAGCATATGCGATCGAGAGCTAAATGATTGGAAATACTTTGTCAAATCGAACACATGTTCCAGGCCGTACTCGGTCATATGTTTTATCATGGCCGACAGACAAATCGTGACAGGTTCACATAGCTTGATGACCTTGTTGAGAAGTTCAGAGGCCTTCTTGTCTCCTTGCGACGATTGTGTCTTCTCAGCATAGAATTCGGCAACGTGAGAGGAGCTTTGAGCGGCAATAGTCTTGGGCTTGTCAACTCTCTCCACTCGAATTTTATCCCCGAATACATTGGTATTGCTGCCAGACAAGTGTTGAACAAGTTTTTCGGTGGCCTTAGTGAGCTCACCTACGATAAGAAATTCACAAGGTGATATGTGAAGCAAGCGAGTCTCGAGTTCACTTCTCATAAAACCATCTTCGAAGTTGTCATAGATGACGTCGCCTGTGCCGGGTTGTACAGCAAGTATTCCAATATCCACTTTCTCGTCTGTTCCTCCAGCCTTTGTTTTTGTCTCTGTGAGGCATAGAAGGTAACCGGTCGCAGGCGCACCACCTGATGGCGCATCTGTTTGGTCGAGTCCATCGACATCATCGATATATGTTCCTTTCGTATATAAATTCGTGAGCTTTCGAACAAAAGGTGTGTTTCGATTGTCTCCAGCCTTCTTCAGTGCTGCAGTCTCGATTTGTCTCACAACTCCAACCTTGTGACCTGCGGCGATAAGTCGTTTTGCATGAACAGGCAATCGATGGACTGGTATACTGGCGGAGGCAAACTTATCGAGATGAGCTTCAGATGGATCTATGCAATATCAGTAAGGTTGTAGAAGTACGATGTCTAGGTGAACACACGCTCATCGAATCTGAATTTGCCCGGGATACAGACGATACTCAGCTCTTTTGCAGCTACCCTCGCATCTTCGCCAAAAAATCTGAACTTGTACCCAACCTCTACAATGAGCAAGGTGTCCATATGTTTGCGTTTGATATCAAGCATTTGGATTTCCATTGGTGTGAGCTTTCCAGTCTTTGCACCTTTCTTCTTGCCCTTTGCCGCTTGTAAAACCTCCTCTGCATCATCGGCATCCTCTTCATCTAATACTGATGTTTCTTCGGAGATCTGACCTCCTCTCCGCTTTATTTGAGCGATACTGTCTGGGTGCCCTAGCTTCTTCACGAACTTACGATGTAACTGTTCTTTTTGATGCCTCGTATTGTCGTCGATGTCTGGGTTCGCGGATGTACCGTTATCTGCCTGACTTGAATCGTAGACATATTGATCTGTACGCGATGATATGTTTGATCTTGCATTGGTCGATTTCGTTGGTGCTGAAGACCTCGCATCACTCTTACGTCCCAGTGATGGCAATGCCGTTTCGGGAGCACATGTGTGCCCATCCTCGTTTTCACCCATTGCCTTGATCTTTTTGCCTGGTCTATCGAAGGTTGAGTTTCCATCCGTGGGGTCCGACTCAAGAGGTCTCTTG
Organism: Allantophomopsis cytisporea; assembly: GCA_024752435.1. NCBI lineage: Eukaryota > Fungi > Ascomycota > Leotiomycetes > Phacidiales > Phacidiaceae > Allantophomopsis > Allantophomopsis cytisporea. The sequence continues at coordinate 728,419 of CP103037.1, forward strand.
ATGCTGGATCCTGAGAGCGTTTCTCTGGCGGAAACATGATTATGACTGCTTTGGATGTTCGAGGCAGCTTCGCCGCTCAGCTGGCCTGCAGCCGAGGAACTATCTGGTGAAGACTTTGAGGAGCCATTGACTGTCTTCCGAGTGAAGAAGCTAGATATTGACTGCTGCTTCTTCGCTGGAGTGCTGGGAGTTGGCATCTTTCTGGCGTTAATTCACATAGCTTTTCGCGTCAATAAGGTGGAGGACGCGTTTCCGCGATGCGCGTCATCTCAGATAATTAATACGTAGGTACGAGTAGTGCTGTAGTACCTAAGGTCAAGCACCCAAAGTACACCAGTCAGGTAAGGCACCACGGCCTCGCGAGGCTAGTAGCGGGAAGCCTAAGGAGTTTAAGCTTGTGTCCAGATACATACATTACCTTACCTTAACAACTGGGCTACAATATAGCAATATAAATTCTTATCATCAATAATTGGTTCTCGGTCTTTGTGAGCGACATGCTACTGAAGAGAGGAACAATGGCCAGGATTCTAGTGTATCGCCTTTTCTTATAAAAGCAGCAGCTGAGTACCTAACTCCCTACCCAATCCTGCTCATCACTCACGAATGGAAATAGATCACATATGCAGAACTCAGCTTCCAAACATTGCATTACGACGAGCTGGTGGAATGCTACCCGCCTGAACTGTGTTTGGCGCCTATCCTTTCCCTCCGGAGCCCTGATCGGCTACAAACATTCTCAAGATGAATTTGAGCAAGATTTTTTGCTTTAAGTCTGATGAGTTGCATCAAGCAATATTATATTGATTCCTTGAGTCTACATCAGTCAAACGGCCTTTCTCTTGCAGCATATCGAGTAAGGTTTCGATCCAAACAAAGCATGCAATTAATCGAATTCTCACCGGAATTGCCCAATTTATGTAGCTGACATCTCCCAATACTTTTACATTCCATTCTAATCTGGGCGTTCCACCAACTGTTCGTGTTATGCGAGAATAAGTTTCGAATCTTCTGTCGTGCTCCTCTATGTCACTTCCCGTATGTCGCCCTCCATAGCACTTTTATTACGAGGCAATACATTTCGTATATTTTCTCTCATCAACAGATGAGAAAAACGGTGTGCTTCATTAAATTCTTTATAATTACGGTATCGCACATAACAATATTTTGGAGTGGGCATGCGATTGCGGCATATAACGACTCCTTTACTGCCACTCAATTCTATCTCATTCTCCGGGGATTTCATATTTGATTCGAATTGAACGAGTCTAAGTGCTCAATATCACCCTGAGCTTTAATTGATCCCTCTAGCAACTTGCCTTAATTATGGCTCAAGTCCGCGTGCTACACATGATTTGCTGCAAGTGCTATGGGACGAATCGTTGCAAAGCGCACCCGAAAGACAAGTGCACCAACTGTGACCACGCAGAGTGCAGCCATTGCGGTCACTGGACACAATATATCGACTCTAGAGACTTGCCCGACGATCATTGATGCATCCATCGCTCGAAAATCGCTCACAGAAACATGTTTGAGAGTGGTGGTTTCTGCACAACGCGCCATGAACATTGACTCTCTAAACTTGACGTTCAGTTTAGTTGCGGCACAGAACTCTGTTGCGTGGAACCATAGAAATGGAGTCGAAATCTTTACGGCGGCTACGATCACAAATATTCTGACATAAGCGTTGTCGGGGATTGCTGTGCAAGGGACGGTGAAGCCCAAGGGTTCATTCAGAATGCGTTCAGCGGTCGAGATCTGGAGTTCATATTCGATATTATGCGGTTGAAATTATGTTACGAGATATCTGGATGGTGGTTTAGACAGGACAAAGAGCTGTTGAATTCTTAGTATGTATGAGTATTGAAGGCGGATTTCATCTATTAACAACCATTGACAAGTGCCTGTGTTTGTTGCAACGTTCACACTTGTGAAGTCGATTCGTTCTTGAGCACTCAGCGACCTGTGTCTACCCAGAAGAGTGTCAGAGCCTTGAACTCTAACATCTGAACTGGCTGTAGTTGCTGCAGGATCTGGGAAGAGGCAAGTATTTCGAGTAGAAACTCAATACACAGTCAGCGCAAAATTGAAAAGCTTGATCCACCTGAGTCTGCAAAAAGCTGGATCGATATCGAGCGGAAGCGGAAACCCCTGAAGAGTTCTCCTGTATGGCTACGCAAAGGGGAGGTCATCCTCATGCATTGACAGATTGAGTTCTGACCACATGCGCAGAACATCTGAAACAATTATTGTTCCTCTGTAATTTCCCAGCTGTAGACCCCCGAGAGAGACGTCACAGCTTGTGGAGTCAAAACAGTGGCAGGATTGAAGTTCAAGATTTTTCTGGAGACAATACTGAACACGCATAATGTACAAAAGAAGAGGCGAGGCACGTGATCGACTGTCGGGGAATTGTTAGAGTTTAAGAGCGAAGGCCGAGCCGTGTTGCCGGCCTATGGGACTTCTCCGACTGCGTGACATTTCTTTTCATCGCTCGGCGAAAGGAGATCAACATTGAGTGGGACAAGGAATGCTTTCATTATACTTACAACGCGCGTATGAGTGGAGCAGCTTGACTACGACGTTTGCCGATCCAGCATAGAGGGCGTAGGAGGAGTGGAAGAATTGGGAAGAAGTAACCTCTTCGAAGAGTAAGGTATTATTGGAACACCACCGACCATTCAAACAATAATTTGCACTTGCGCACACAAAAGTCAAGTGAACAGCGACAACAGCCTTATCTTGACTGTACTTCCGGTACTTACTCACGGTACTCTCTACCTGGGTACTCAAAGCCGGCACGTTACAGTACCTGACCTACAGTACAGTATCACAGTACTTATGTACTATGTACATACGTTGTATACTAAGTACAGTCTTTTGAGTGGATGCGGCTGCGGGGTAATATATGCCGAGTCTGGGGAAGTCCTCAACTAGGCACTATCATTGGAGATCCCCCGCACCACTACATCATCACTACCACACACTCACACCCAAACCCCTTCACCACCACCGTGTCACTCCAGCATTCTTGACAACTCAATAGGCTATCATGGCGTTTAGTTCTGCTCATCTGAATTCAATGGCTTCGGTCATCGCAACAATTGGTAATCATGAGTGTCCAGAGCGGCTGAGGTGTATTCCTCTGATATTACATTACTCCTGCTTTGCAATTGTTTCTTCATCCTTATGCGCATCAAACAATAAGACTCATTGAAGTACCGTGCACTGCTCAGCATGTCTGCTCCGACGAATGCTATGACAATACCGCGCGGTAACCGCGATAGCGAAAGCAAGAACAGCGATGAGAAACATACGGCGGGTCAACTAGAGGACGCAACAATCAATGATCTACCTCCTGATCCGGACGCGCATCTGAGTGAAGCCGAAAGAGCCGCTCTAGTAAGTGATACAATCTTAGACATTGCGCCAGATGAGACTGACAGCCGCGCAGGATCGTAAACTATTGTGGAAACTGGATCTGACACTGATTCCATGGGTAAGTAACACAGCAGAAATTCGAGAGAGGCTACACTGACCATTTTAGCTGTGCATCTTGTACTTACTGGCCTTCCTTGACCGAACTAATATTGGCAATGCAAAGATTGGTGGGCTCACGAAAGATCTCCACTTGAGCAGCGGTCAATACAATGCTACCCTCTCAATCTTTTTCGTGTCATACAGCGTCTTCGAGCCGCTGACTAATATCATGCTCAAGCGTTTTCGGCCTTCGCGGTTCATACCCGTCATCATGATCATATGGGGTATTTGCATGACATTTATGGGGTTCGTGACGAACTGGTCGGGACTGATGGCAGCGCGGTGGTTCTTGGGTCTCGCGGAAGCTGGTCTCTTCCCTGGCATAAATTACTACCTTAGCTGTTGGTACAAGCGCTCTGAGTTCGGCGTGCGAGCCGTGAGTTCGCCACTCCATAGCGCAGTGTTTACGATGCTAACAAATTTGCAAGGCGATCTTTTTCAGTTCAGCCGCACTCTCGGGATCCTTTGGAGGACTACTTGCAGCTGCAATTGAAAAAATGGATGGAATTGGGGGCAAGGCTGGCTGGGCATGGATTTTTATTCTCGAAGGACTGCTAACTGTGGTCTTCGGTTTCGCTTCTTTCTGGGCTGTTCATGATTTCCCTGATCTTGCAACTTTTCTATCAGTCGAGGATAGACGACGTGTTGTCCGCCGATTAAAGCTCGATAAACAATCCTCGGCTGAACACGAGGCATTCCGCATGACATATTTTTGGGCTTCTGTAAAAGACTACAAGACTTGGCTCTACCTGATTGTCTACATGGGCGCCGACATGCCTCTCTACGCCTTCTCTCTCTTTCTTCCAACCATTATATCTGAACTTGGATATTCTTCAATACATGCTCAACTGCTCTCCGTACCACCATATGCTGGTGCAGCTATCTTGACGGTGGCCATCGGATTTGTAGCAGATCGTACAGGAAAACGAGGGCTCTGCAACATCTGTGTATCCCTAATTGGCATCGCTGGGTTTGGAATGTTGCTTGGTGGTAATTCTGCTGGCGTTCGCTATTCGGGCACGTTTCTTGGTGCTCTTGGTATTTACCCTTGTATCAGCAATACAATCTCGTGGGCATCAAACAACATCGAAGGCGTATATAAGAGGGGAGTAACGCTTGGTTTCGTCATCGGCGGGGGGAACTTGAATGGGATTGTGAGTTCCAACATCTTCCTGGCAAGAGATTCACCAGCGTTCAAGCCCGGCCACGCAATTATCCTGGGGTATATGATTGTCTTCCTCCTTGGGGGGTCTATCTTATTGGAGCTCTTACTTGCAAGGGAGAATATTGCCAGGAAGTCGGGCAAGCGTAATCACTTGGTCGAGGGCTTAGATGGTGCTGAGGTCCAAGCTCTTGGAGACAAAAGCCCCACATTCATATATACGCTTTAACTTCACACAAAAATGGTATTGAGGTGGTGTAATGTTGTGGTGGTACTGTCCGCTGTTCCAATGAAGCCATAAATTATGTTCTAACTTCTGCTTTTGTTAATTTTCGTTATCCACAAGGATTGCTGCAGGACGCACCTTAAGAATTGAAATGCACACAACCTTGTATACATATGCTCCCATGCTGCCGTTTAAACCACCAAATGTGTAGGAGACTAGAGAGAATTCGCTACTCAGGTCTAACTCGTATGATGGTGCATGATCGGCCCTCGTCTCCTTCACTCCTCTCATTGCATCATACGTGGCGTGCCTGGACATATAGGACCCCACACAATAATCCGAGACCTACCCCACTGCCAAGCCCCTGACACGCCTGAGTCAATACAGTCTTGTCTCAAATCACTTGACCCCATCTCAAGAAGTATGGTGATCTGATTCGAGAGGCGCATGAAGCGCCACATCACAGTGCATGGTAACAAGATTTATTTTTCACTCCTTTTATCTCAGTCCATCATGTCGGCCTGCGCGTTTCTGTAAAGCCGAGATGCGACACCTATCTTTGAGTCCGCTTGGTGCGGTTCTCAACTGCCAGTTCCCCCATCGCATCAACATGTACATTCGTCACTCTCTGCGAAGCAGCCAAGCCGATACCCGAGGCTTGAAGTCAAAACCAATCTATGATCCGCAAGTATATACCCCACACTACTTATGCGCTGGAAAACTTAAATAAAGTCAACATTCTCTGCTATTTTCTGAGTATCAACGACAACATCTTCTATTCCTTTTAAGCTCTCACGCATATCAGACTTCTAGTTATGTCATCAGCAACTCAACCATTAGATATTGCCATCATTGGCGGAGGGATAGGTGGCCTAGTTCTGGCCATCTCCCTCAAAAACTCTCCTCACAAAATTACAATTTATGAGTCTGCCGCCGCCTTCGGCGAGATTGGTGCTGGTGTGGCTTTCAGCGCCAACGCACTTCAAGCCATGAAACTCATTTCACCATCGCTATTGGAGGCGTATCTTGCTAGGGCCGACGTTGATAAAGGGGATTTAGAGAATAGAGAACACGTGATGGACTACAGGATGGGAATGAATGTCGGAGGGGCGAAGGAAGGTGACTGGATTGGAACGGTCACAGGCAGCACACAAAAGGGAATCCATAGAGCTACTTTTCTGAGCTTGTTGGTGGAGCATCTGCCGAAGGGAATCACGAAGTTCAGAAAGAGAGTGGCAAGTGTCGAGGGTGAGGATCGAGTCAAGATACGCTTTGAAGATGGAGAGACAGTCGAGCACGATGCTGTCATTGGCTGTGATGGTATCAAGAGTAATGTTAGGAAGTGTGTCCTGGGTCAGGACCTGGGGCCTGTTTTCTCAGGAAAGTACTGCTACCGAGGACTCGTACCTATGGATCAAGCCATTCAGCACTTGGGAGAGGAAACGGCAAGAAACAGAGGCATGTTGCTTGGATTGCATGGACATCTTGTTATTTTCCCTATCGCTGAAGGAACGATTCTGAATATCGTTGCTTTCAAAGAAAAGGTGGATGGAAAGTGGGAGAGTGATAAATGGATCGAGAACGTTGATGCAGAAGTCATGATGAAGGACTTTGAGAATTGGAGTAGCAACGTCCGGGGTCTCTTAGGTGTACGTCTCTCCATTTGAATATGCTTGATGATGTACTAACAACATACAGTGCGTCGAGAGGCCAGATCGGTGGGCTGTCTTCAACCATCCACCACCTCCAACTTACCACAGAAACAACATCTGTCTTCTTGGTGATGCTGCTCATGCTTCAAGTCCGCACCATGGAGCTGGTGCCGGCATGGCCGTGGAAGACGGTTTAATATTGTCTCGCCTTCTGTCGGCATGTAGTAGTAGATCATCTGTTGCTCATGCGTTCAAGGCTTATGATGGTGTTCGACGACCAAGAGATGTAAGGTTGGTGCAGAGCAGCAGGGAAGCGGGAATTGTCAGAGAACTTGAAGATAAGAGATGCTGGGAAGGTGATAAGTTGAACCTTGAGAGATTATTCGAGATTATGAATACAGAGGCTAGATGGATTTGGGATGAAGATTTGGAGAAAGAGATCGAAGCTGGACTGAAGAACCTCAGGGAGATGGAGGCCGCAGCTTAAAAGCGTAGTTCGAATTGGATCACCTGGGGGCAGCTTCCATTGATTGTATATAAGTTGAATATAATATAAGATTTTTTACAAGATTCGAGTTTCTGGAGAAATAGCTTGGGATATCCAAAGCTTCAAAGTTAGTGAATAGCCCTCAACTTACAGGAAGTAGGAGTTCGTATACGTGAAGTATCTTTGCTTCAGAACTGCATGTGATGGAACCTTATGTCCAACTATTACGCTCGGTCCTTCGACAATATTTCGAACACCCCTTTAAGCAGTTCCGCTGCTGAGAATCTAGCCCTTTTACTTCTGCCTACTTCATGTAAACAGCTTTACGATCATTGTGCGGACATGCATTTGACTCCAGGAATGCTGATCTAGAGATATGCTCTTATTGATTGGATTTCACAAACCTAAACTTTTCTAGAGCATAGAAAGACCAGTGTTTCTATTCTTCCCACTCTTTTCAATTTTTACAAAGTTTCCAAAAATACCTCGTAGTAGTGTAGCTGTCGGATATAGCTAACCATTGATCAAATTCCTGAGTATTATCACTCTTCGTTTTCTCATTACTTGCTAAGCATTAGTAATCATGAATAAAATAGTATTATAGTACAATAATAATATAGTTATAGTATTAACAATTTCATCTCAAAATATGGAATGCCTTACATTCAACCTTAAAATCAGGAGCTGAATGGTTCTATCAGCTCAATTGCAAATCATCAATATGCATGTATATCAATAGTAACGAGATAACAATAAAACTTATTACTTGTCATCCATACTGACTCCTATCTCTCTCCCAAAGAAAAGCCTGCAGAAGGTCTTAGAAGTATTATAGCATCGATACCTGCTAATTCTTGAGAGAAATCTCCACTGGCACTTCCCTAACCTCAAGCTCAAGAGTTTCAGGTACGGCCCAACCATCAAGCTCAGCAATTTCTGGCCAACACCGTCCGTCAATCTCATGAGCTACAATAGAGTCCGGAGATACAACCATTAAATTGGACATTGATTGTTCGCTATTTGTATTGTATTCCTTTTTACGCTGAGCCAAAATAAACACAATTAAACCACCTAGAGCAAGCGCTCCAAGGACTGTGCCTACTGCTATTCCCACCTTCGTCCCTGTTGAGAAGCCAGAAGATGAATGGGGTATGGCAGTGGTGATCGTGTTGCTTGTTGCTGAAGTAGATGTTGCTAAGGTAACTATAGCTGAGGTAGATGGAGTGAGAGTCACAGGTGAGGATGTTGATTGAGGCACAATGTTGTAGCCATTCATCTGAATACCCCACGCTGTAATAGGGAAGTCGTATGAAGTGCTGGTGGTAAGCCATGATTGATATTTGTCTCGAGTCACGAAGGTGATTACTTCACCAGCAGGTACTAAGGATGAACATTCACCAGTCGCACACTCGTCTTCGATTTGGACAAACGTGTAATTACTACTGACATGTTGTTAGCATGGGCTTAGATGTAAAGCTTGGACTCTTGACGCACGGGGTCAACAGGCCATAAAATTACTAGATAAATTCCCAGGAAGGATATTGGGAACATATTTCCAAAAGTAACTTTCGCAGCCACTTGACGAGGGCCATGGGGTCTGAACCGATATCCAAACAGTCGTTATGCCTCCATGTGTCTCTGCTGAATACGACGAAGGGCTCGTCATAACTACTGCGTAGTGCAATGGTCATTCTCAGGAATGTAAAGTCTACTGCGGTAGGTCACGTAAATAATGAAAGTTTGCTTACTTCGGTTAAGCAGCTGACCCATGTTCTCATTGCTGTTATACTGTAAAGGATACGTAGAGCCGCAACAGAATAGTACGAGTAGAGTAGAATAGAATGATGAATTGAAGCTATTGATATATACAATTATAGATATCTCTACGCTTATACACTGATCAATACGCTCAGTAGTATACGCTCTTTATTATAGTTATACCAAATAAATGGTTAGGGAAATTGAGGCGCTTAACTTTCTGCTTAAGACCAGGAACTTTGTCTGTTGCTCGCACGAACTTATGTGAGCTAGGTCACCAGGAGGCTATAAAGGATTGCATCTACAAGGTCATCGAGTTTGTGGCTGCGGGAAGTAGTGAGATATGCAATGAAGCATAGGAGAATATACGTTAGTCCTCAATATAAATTGAGCACACATGAGTCTAGGTATCGTCTTACTGGAGAGAACGAGAATAACAAGTTGACTCTGGTCAGGCAAAGTGCAGATGAGATCTAGGAAGAGCTACGAGGAGGTGATTCAAATTACAAGGCGGTTTGCAACATCTTTTGTAATTTTAAAAGCGATGAGAGACTTGATGATGTGACATAGGATATGTATATGTATGCCACAGACGCACCTAATTTATCTTGAACAGGAGTATTTACGATTTACGGTGGGTAGCAAATTGACGCGCAGATGCTTAAGAATATATTGCTTCGATATTCAATGCTAATTTACGCTTACTCCAAGATATCAGGAAGAAAAGAGACTACTACTATGCGACATATTTTTAACACTAATTTCTGAAATGCGTGCTTTGGAAATCTTTACGAACTATAAAACAAAGCTCTTTTCTCTTACCTCAAGCTTAATAAATTAGCTCATTAGCAGCATCAGTATCATCGACTGTTGGATCAGTATTGAGACTGTTCTCTTCCTCCTCTGTATCAAAGTAGCTATCTGTAGCCGACTCCTCGCTATCATCGGAGAAGAGCAATCAGCCGCTTCCGAAAGGGTATGTTGGTTAAATATGTTAAAATAAAAAACAACGACAGAAAAAGAGAGGAACGAGATGCGAAAGGAATTACGAGGTGAGAGATTCGAAGGGTTCGAGAGAACCAGTGTTCATGATGAGAGGTAGAGAATGAGAATGAGCGACAAATGTGAGAGCTGCCATTGTAGAATAGAGGATGGTAGGTAGCTTTAAAGATCCTATTTAGGCTTAAGAAGCGAGAGACGGGAATCGATAAGGGTGCGCTGACAACGGACCCCAATATTAAGCTTAAGGGAGGCGTTCGTGCCTAAACTAGCGGGGCCGTTGAACGGTTGTGGCGTCAGGTGAAGATCACACTGCCGTAAATACCTAGCCTTGCCGTCTTAGTTACTCCATAATGCAAGATCTTGGCAAACAAGCCGCTCAAACAGCGACGGAACACTCTGGGAGAAGATATAATTTGCCCTTTGATGATTCAGTAGACTTCGAGATAGGCCCATTTAATAGTAGGAGATAAAGTCAAGCACTACGGTGAGACCAATAATTAAGTAGTAATGTAGGGCGGAGCATCTTCAAACAATTGCCACGCTAGTGGCGGAAATCAAAATGCCTAAAGAGGAAGGTGGTCTATCGCACACCATTGATCGTAGAGGTGATGTTATCTCTGCTGTTATTGATTATCAGAATGGCGAGCTTTTTGTACCACGAGCTCTGCATGTCTACTGGACTATCTTTCTATTTATATAAGCCTCTTCCTACAGCTCGATCCATGCGCCCCTCACAATCCTCTTGCTTTTACTCTAAAACGCATCACCATTAATTAAATATGCTTCCTTTCGAGACCTTAGCACCTTTGCCTCAAAAACCGGTGCCAGAAACGCAGAGCAGCTTGATTGACGAAAATCTGATATTCGCAGATGAAAAACAATCGACGCCTGTCGTGAGGGACGACGATCAAGTGGGGGATGTGATCATCCGTACCGGAGCCGATGCGGCTAGTAATTTGTTATCTCTCCGTGATGATGAAGATCCTGCATTGACCGTTAGAAGTATGGTTCTGGGAACTGTAATGGCGGCATTTCAGGCTTCTATGACCCAGATCTACGAAGTGAGTCGCTCATCTAGGTAAAATGGTCTGGAACTAAGCAGCTTGCCCAAGTTTAAACCTACTGCTGCCAATATCAGTGGATCTTTCATAGTTCTCATCATTTGGTTCTTGGGTAATGGATGGGCTGCACTGCTTCCAAGAGGCGATCGACTCGAAGAACGATGGCGTGCCAAATCAGGAGCTCAAGGGTCACTACCTTTCTACATCACTATTGCCAAGCTCCTCAATCCTCGTCCATTTGGCTTGAAAGAACATGCTGTAGCCGCCATCACCGGCTTTTCTGCTTCAAACGGTGTAGCTGGTATCCAAGTATTCACAGTTCAAACCCTTTTCTACACTCAAAAACTTACCGGCACAACCGTCGTTCTTTCCACGCTATCTATTGGGTTATTTGGTTATGGTCTCACTGGTATTCTCCGCCCCATTACTGTGAACGCCGTTGAGGCGGTTTACTGGACCAATCTGCCTCTTGTCAGTATTCTCCAGCGTCTTCACTGGGACAGTATTCGAATTTCCAAGCCCCTTAGATGGTTTTGGTATTGCTTTATAGGAATGGCTATCTACGAGTTCTTTCCTGCATACATGTTTCCCTGGCTTAACTCAGTATCGATTCCCTGTCTGGCAGGTATGCATACTACTGGTGAACGAGCGAGCATTGTCACAAATCTTTTCGGCGGATCTCTGAGCAACGAAGGTTTGGGTATCCTCAGTTTGAGTTTCGACTGGCAATATGTGAGCTATATCAATCAACATCAGAAAATCTTTTCCCTAATTTCTCCCCTTAGATAACTTCCTTTGCTACTTCGATGCCACTCAAGCAACAGGTTAGTGCCATCTTATATTTTAAGACTAGCACATTTAATGAATTGCCCTTAGGTAAACTCAGCAATAGGTATCGTGATCTGCTATATAGCGTTCATTGCGGTTTATTATGGAAACGCGTGGGACGCTAAATCGTACCCATTCTTGGCCACCACGCTTCGATCGGCTGATGGCTCAAAATATCCTTCCACCGAGGTCTTTGTCAACGGTATACTCGACAAGTCAAAACTGGAGCAGTATGGGCTGCCGCATGTCACAGGAACATATGCTTGGGGAATGATGATTGGAAATGCGGCGGTGAGTACGCTAGAGCACTTCTGTTAATTATTTGCTGACAAGATATAGATTGGAGCACTCATCGGCCATTGTATTATTTTCTGGGGCAAAGACATTGTGCAGACATTAAAGACTGCTAAGGAGGGCAAAACTGAAGATCCACATCATCTTGCCATGAAAAAGTACAAAGAAGCTAGCTGGAAATGGTATCTTGCAATCCTAGTTATTTCGTTCGTCATGGGTTTGGTTGTTGTCATCAAGGAAGACATTACACTTCCCGCATACGCATACATCATCGCCTTGATTTTGGGCATCGTTATTGCGCCTTTTGTAAGTCCCCCCTCCCCTTGACTTTTGGTCTTCTACTCACTTCAAACAGAGTACCATCCTCTATGCTCGATATGGAAATGGTATTGCAACAAATCAACTCATGAAGATGTTGGCAGGAGTAATTATTCCAGGTCGACCACTCGGAAATCTCTATTTCTCAGCCTGGTCTCACAGTGTAATTGCTCAGAGTTTAAATCTTGCTAGTGACTTAAAAATGGGACAATATCGTAGGTCTCCCTTCAGCGCTCCCTGTATTCTGCTAAACACATTACAGTGAAAATACCACCTAGGGTCATGTTTTTGACACAAGTCTGGGGCACTGTCTTTGGTGCTTTCATCAACTACGTTGTCATGATCTCCATCGTCAATTCCCATAGAGATCTATTGACTAATACCAATGGAACATATGCATGGAGTGGTCAGGCTTTTCAATCGCTCAATACACAGGCTTCGACCTGGGCACTTGCCAAATATTTATACACTGCTGGCACTCAGTACGTCCTTGTACCGGTCGGTCTAGCCATTGGATTTGGATTGGTTGTTGTTCACAAAATTTTCTGTCGCGTAGGTGCCCCTTAAGAAACTTGCATTCATGAGGTCGCAATTGATGCCTTTTCTAGTTTGTTCCCCGTATAGGATCTATCGCTACCTCTGAACTGAATATTGCCGTCGTCCTCCTTTATTCTGGCTTTCTAGCATACAATCAGACTGAGACTTGTGTCATTTTAACCCCATTCATCGCGGGTTTCTACGTCCAGTACTATCTTCGAAATTATCGACCTCGAATTTTCAAGGATTACTCGTATCTTCTCACGGCAGCTTTCGATGGTGGAAGTCTCATGGTCGTGTTCATACTATCCTTTGCTGTCTTTGGTGCTGCAGGCAAGCCAAAGCCTTTCCCTTACTGGTGGGGCAATCCAGATGGAAATCCGGACTATTGTCCTAGCTCGTAGATATGTAAAGAAATATAAGGCATTCATGCCTTCTCATATTTGCTAGGCATTTACATGGTTGTTTTCCACCATCATCTTGTTCTTCTGACTTCTCAGAATCAGGTACTATTTTCAACACGTTCTTATTAGTCGAGAACATAAACTCGCCCTGTAGTTTAATTCACTTACTCTCAGTGCGCTTCGTATCTCAAATAGCTCTGCACACCCTTTCAGCTCTTTCCGTTGAATATCAAATTTTACACTTCGTAATTCATAACTTGGATCATCTAGCAGGTATATCGGCGGACTTAAAGATATAAGACTCTTATCACCTAAGAAAGTGGTATAAAAGACTAGGTTTCCATGTCGCAGCTTATGTTTGGATTATATCATCGAGTAAATAAAGTACCCGTTTCCTGTGGGGTTTAGGTACTAGCAACCAAGGGTCTTCTCCGGTAAGGTTATTAGCTTTTTGAAAGAAGGTAGGTTTGGCTCCGTAAGTAATCCAGCTGAACCTCCATATTGACCACGGACTGCCATCATACACTTGACTATACACCTAATCATATAATTGTTGCGTAATTGAATATACGTGTAATTATTTTTGACTAAATAAATGCATCATTGGAAGTTACAGTGGTTTTTTGTGTCCATTCACTTAGGACTCTACGTCTTCACTTACAGTGGTTTTTATTGTTGGTGTTCCTTTGCACATATGAATAGAGTATTAACGGTATGTACGCAACGGATAGTTGGTGCGGGGTCATTTAGGTGGGGGCAGTACACTACTCTTAATAGTAAGCACACCCAGAAGCTCTTATCTTCCCAAAAGCACAATACTAATCTAAGTCAATGCAACTTGGTGATATGATAAGTGATGGCCCTCCCATGAGACAAAGGCTATCAGCGCTTTTAGCTAGCAACGAAAACGTGTTTTCTAGCTGTCTATCATGAGAGTGCGGGGTACAACTACTTGAACAGGTGATGTGCCTGGCCATCCACTTGACAGCGGTCCACCTAACTTGTCATCAATCGAAGATTTAACAAGAAAAGAATCTTTGATGACGTTCAAATTATAATTCTACTTGGTGAATAATCGACATGCATATGGTATGTAATCACCATGCAGGCATGGATGAGATAAGATAGACATGCCATTTGCAAACATTGTGAATGGAATGCGGTCGAATCAATTGAATATTAGACGTCAATGGCTGAACAAGAATAACC